>CM068371.1:21441838-22641838 GCA_034769895.1 Magicicada septendecula
ATGAAGGCTTACGGAAACTACTGAAAATCACGGTAGTAATTTAATTTAAAAAGTAAATGTAACCCAAACTTAAAATTATGTACTTGGACTCAATTTTTTTAGTTTTGCAACAGTTGTCTTAAAAAGTAATGTGGATACAGTTCTAGAACCAATTGTTTATTTTTTTTGTAAAAAGGTATGTAAAGAAAAACAAATCATGCTCAAAAATTTGTGTTCCAAAATATTAGTATAGCCTCATTTTTACAGTAGGGTCGTATTGATCAAGAAATACTAAAGTATAAATTTTATTAATTTAAAATAAATAATTAATTATACAAAAGCCAGGTATAATGTTTATCTAATTTTAATTTGTATAAATGGTGTAAATCAAATAAAACATGTTCTGTTTACAGAACAACATATTTAAATAAAACCTTTCTCTCCGATATTTAATCCCCGTACGACGGGGGGGGGGGAGAAAGAAACCAAGCTCGGAAGGTGGCTGGCCACAGTTGGAAATGGTTGGGAAACCCTGGTCTAGATAAGCGTGCTCTCGACACTGAATCAAACCCATCCTCGGAAAATAAATCTCCACTGCTGCTTAAATCAGATTTTTATCCTCGCTCTGTCGATTGATACCGGCATCATCCTTCTGCATTTGTTTTGTGCGAAATAATAGGCCTTCAGTTCTTTACAATTGAGGAACGTATGCAAAAAATTATTTGATTCTCTTTTATTTTACGGCAGTTATCGTTCGTCATAGAAAATATCGGTATGGAGAACCATACATGACTTCCATGTTCTAAGATTTATATTTTAAATCATTCACGAAATGAAATGTTTCCATAGAAACTACTTCTTTCCAATTATTGCTTCAGTCTTAAAAAATTATCCCCTCCCCCTTCAACTATAATTTTCATTTATAGAAAATTACCCCCACCCCGTTCAACTAGCCTATAACTTCCGTTATAGCCTATATAGCCGTATAACTTCATTTATAGATATTTCATCTACGTTTCTACAGTCGATTATTAATATATTCTTATCAGGATAATTTATTTATCAAAATTAAGTACTTTACTCTTGTTACAACAAAAAATGTTTCTGGTAAACTACCCTTTCCCCCTAACCGATCTTCACCAAAATCAATAGGCCTTGAGTCCTCTACAACTCAGGCATATATGTAAAAAATTATTTGATTCTGTTCGAATTTACGGCAGTTATCGTTCGTCATGAAAAAATTTCTCTTGTTACAACATAAAATGTTGTAAGTAAACTACCCCTTTCCCTTAAGCAATCTTCACCAAAATCAACAGTTCTTCAGCACTGTATAATTCAGGAATGTATGCAAAACATTATTTGATTCTGTTTGAATGTGCGGCAGTTACGTTCGTCATAGAAAAATTACCCTTGTTAAAACATAAAATGTGGCAGGTAAACTACTCCTTTCCCTTAACCGATCTTCACCAAAAACAACAGGTCTTGAGAACTCTACAATTCCGGGCTGCATGCGAAACATTATTTGATTCTGTTTGAATGTGCGGCAGTTATCGTTTGCCATAGAAACAATTACTCTTGTTAAAACATTTAAAGTGGCAGGTAAACTACCCCTTTCCCTTAACCGATCTTTACCAAAATCAACAGACCTTCAGTCTTTTATAATTGATGAAAATATGCAAAATAATATTTGATTTTGTTTGAATATGCGGCAGTTATCGTTCGTCATATAAAACATTACCGTTGTTAAAACATAAAATGTTGCAGGTAAACTACCCCTTTTCCTTAACCGATCTTCACTAAAATCAACAAACATTGATTTCTCCATAGCTCAAGAAGGTATGCAAAACATTATTTGATTCTGATTGAATTTATGGCAGTAATCATGCGTCATAGGAAAAATTACCCAGGTTAAAACATAAAACGTTGCAGGTAAACTACCCCTTTCCCTTAACCGATCTTCACCAAAAACAACAGGTCTTGAGAACTCTACAATTCAGGGCTGTATGCAAAAAATTATTTGATTCTGTTTGAATTTTCGGCTGTTATCGTTTGTCATAGAAAAAAATCTACAGATAGATAGACACGCACACAGACGCTTTTCGAAAAATGACTTTTTTTCATGTTTTGAGGGTAGTACAATCAGAATCTGCAATAATCCCGAACACGATTTTTTTTGCCATCACCATACTTCCATTTCCTTATGGAACACTTGTGGTTCACTGACTGTTAGACCTGTGTCAGTGTATCAGTGCTCAAGTACTGAAGATGGCCATCAACGGATAGGCTGAAACGTTTGCATTAAACAACATCGGACCACGGCCTGATCGCCCGGTAAACAGTAATTAATTCTAACAACATTCTGACAATGTTCACGTAGCATCAAATGTTAGGTTTAAAGATCGTATAAATCCTACATGTTTCCGTAACGTCCCACCCCAACACTCTATACTAACTGCTGTCAAAGACGTATTATACATTACAACTGTGTATGGTTATTGAATTATATACAGTTTACTTAACTTGTAACACACAACGTAAACGACCTAAAGTGAACGGATGTTGGTTGACCTTAGTTTGTACAATTATTCTATTCCGCCATTGTACTACGTAGAGATACAGTATGATAACTTGATTGCTTGTTTCTGCTCCAAGTGCATTAACTTATTGATTTGTGGTCGCAGTTTCAAAACCTTACTTACGCGGTTTGTTGGTCACGGTTGTATAGTTTTGCACAGTAGTGGGCTGTGCATATATGTATGTGTATGTGTGTAGGTTTACTTAGAGTTACACAGTGTTGAGAAATTGTCTTATTCCGACTATGACAGACTACCACACGACCATCGTACCCTGAACCACACGGCCCCAATTGTTTAACTATTTTACACTATTCTTGTCGCTTCTTTTGCCAATCTTCATTCTTCTCGTTCTTTTAATTTTTAAATCTC
Organism: Magicicada septendecula; assembly: GCA_034769895.1. Classification (NCBI taxonomy): domain Eukaryota; kingdom Metazoa; phylum Arthropoda; class Insecta; order Hemiptera; family Cicadidae; genus Magicicada; species Magicicada septendecula. The sequence goes on from CM068371.1 coordinate 21,444,763, forward strand.
CTTCTCCTCGTGTTTCTTCTCATATACAGTCTTCTTCGTAACAATCTTCTTCTTCTTCTTCTTCTTCTTCTTCTTCTTCTTCTTCTTCTTCTTCTTCTTCTTCTTCTTCTTCTTCTTCTCCTCCTTCTCCTTCTCCTTCTCCTTCTTTTTCGATATCTTTTTGTTCTTCTTCTGCTTCTTTTTCCTGCTCATCATCATCACAGTCGTCGCCGCCGTCATCATCACCATCAGCAGCAGCAGCAGCAACAGTAGCAGCAGTAGCATCATCGCCTCATCATCATCATCATTATCATAGTCTTCGTCGCCGTCGTCATCACATCATCATCATCAGCAGCAGCAGCAGCAGTAGCAGCATCGCCTATATGTCGACATTATAAACATCATAATTACAACGCCTTCATATTCATTTCTTCTTTCCATCCCCTCTCTTGGTTAAGATATTCTCTATTGGTATTTTCTGTTGAACCAAAGAATTCAGTTTACTCCTCAATTTTGATTTTCCTCTGTCAATTCATTCGTTAGTTTTTTTTGTATATTGTCCGTTTTTACTATTTTCACAAGCACCTGTACTCTTCGATGCTTGTGTGTTTCCCTCTAAGTTTTCCATTTCTCCTCCAATACATTTGTAATTCTAGTCCCCAGCTGTTGAGCTAAGAATAGTCTTGTGTTATACCTAATAACACCCAGAATATTTTTCCTGTGCGAGTGAGGCGTGGGTCATGACAAAAAAGGAATGCGGCAAGATTCATAGTGCTGAAATGCAGTTTCTTCGAAGTACTTTAAATTATACATTACAAGATAGAATAAGGAATGAGGATGTCAGAGCAGAACTCGAAGTAAAGGACATAAATGAAATTATTTCAACTTACAGAAGACAATGGTGGGATCATCTGCAAAGGATGACAGAGGATCGATTGTGGAAAGCGTCACTGAACTATAAAGCCATTGGTAGAAGAGACGTGGGTCGTCCGAGGATGAGATGGGTGCCGGAACAGGATTTTATAACCTAATCCTTGAAAATAAGAAGAAGAAGAAGAAGAAGAAGAAGAAGAAGAAGATTTTTGCTGCCGCAGGTTTTCAATGTTTGGCATTTTGTGAACTTCGCTTGAATTTGAATGACATTTCCTCAATTGAAACTCTTTGCATAACAAAGCTTGCAGATTTACGTAGCACAGACAACCTAAAATGTTTCTTAATTTTGCTGCTGTCTGCTTCAGATACTTTGTACACCAATATGTTATTTTTCCTTAGTTTAATGTCTAACATCGCAGCACTTGTAAACTGTATCATAGTCATGCATTTTCCATTCGATTACACAACGCGAAACATCGACGCGGCCGCAAACCTCGGGCCTAAATATGTACAAAGAGAAATGTCGAGACCTGATACACGTAATGTGCTCTTTGCCGTGATATTTATGGATGTGTCTCGAAACCATGGTACAGAAATTACGCTATATCATGACGGTAATTTATTGCAAACGAGTTAAACTGTAACGATAAACACGTCTGAAATGAATGAAAACGTCAAAGAAACGAAACCAAATAGGAACTCAGTGCGCACTGGTCATGATGCGGACGTCATGATGAAGTGTATAGTGTAGATGGCCTCTGGCCGTACGTGTGTAGACGCGTGCCCGCGACCTGTCTCTCTCTCTCTCTCTCTCTCTCTCTCTCTCTCTCTCTCTCTCTCTCTCTCTCTCTCTCTCTCTCTCTCTCTCTCTCTCTTTCACTTTCTGCCGACACACCTTCATCTACAGTTTAATATAATAGAAATCCATGATGTAGCTTAATGAGGATTGTGTATTTTATGTATTAAGTAATCCTGGATTTAGTACTATAAAGAATAAACGAGGTATTGTTTGCATACAAACGTTGCTCAGCCCTTATATTAGATGGGACATGCCAACCGAATTGAGGAGAGCCAAATACTGAAAATAATTAAGGATGGAGTGTTTAGAACAGAACAACAATGGTAAACAATTGACGAAATACGAAAGACGATTGTGAGATGTAAAGATAGAAAATAAAATATCTGAACAAGTAATGGCTGTACCAGTATTGTTGACGGACAGGGGCGTATTTACGGCGGGGGATGAACCCCCCAGATGATAAAAAAAGTTGACGAGGTTTTTGTTAATCTCTTAATTTTTAGGCTTTTTTCAGCTGCATAATATAGTAGTAACTCTTTTTTAAATATACTAACAGGTTTATTACTCACCATTTGTGTCTACGTTTGAAATATGCAATAAAGGAAAATCAATCAATTCAGTGAATAATTATCTTGTAAACACGTTTCAATAACGTATATTTTTATTGTGTTATTACCGTTTACTTTAATGGGATTGATTTCAGGATGTTATCACACGATCTTCAGCCACTTTAAAGATAGTAATATAATCAATATTTCTTGTTTTTTTAGTAAGTTATTTTCTCTTGTGTACGAAGGCGACTCGGCCAGACTCCTCCCAAGGCCAGATTTATACGGCTTATATGCCTAACATTATTTAGTCTCTTCATAAATTGTTTACTCCCAATGATTATAAATTTCACTCGAACAGTTTATTATTAATTTATATTTTATATTTTCTTAATCTCAAGTTTAATGTGGGTATTTACTAATGCGGTGCGTTTAATGTACACCTTCCACGATATCTTGAAGTGTCTTTAAATTCGCTAAGCGGATATCTTAACTTACACGAAAACAGCACTGTATTATATTTTAAATTTTATCTAAATATTTTACCCACTCGGTTCTTAACGCAAAACTTCGTTAAGAATTTCCAAGGTTTATTTTATACAGTATATGATATTTCTACGTTCGTAAGAGAACAACTCTCTTCACCGGGCACAACTTCCCCTTGCAACTTCTACAGACAGACCGTTTACATCCTAACTCTACAACGTATGAATCTCACTGAATTTAGTGTATTCTGATAGGCTAAGCCCAAGTCACAAGCCCAAGGCCAGATTTATACGCCACTGTGTACGCATGGAGAAGAAACATCATAACAGAGTATATTCATCGAAGATGAGATCGTTGCGGTCTGTTAAAGGCTGGTTCCACACGAAGAGATAGTCTCTACAGTAAAGGCATACTCAAAGAGTTGCAAATGTTTAATATCCAAGATCGTATTGTTCGAGAAAAACAAAGAGAGATGGACTGTTCATCTGAATAGGATGCCAGATGGCAGGTTGCGTAAGCAATACAAACCTATTGGACAGCAAAGTATAGGAAGCGTTCGCGAAATGGATGTATTGCTTTCGCACCGGAATAGGTGATGCGCCTAGTCCCTGATGGAAGAAGAAAAAAGAGAGGAGGAGGAGAAGGAGACGACGACGAAAAAGAAGAAGTAGTAGTAGTAGTAGTAGTAGTAGTAGTAGTAGTAGTAGTAGTAGTAGTAGTAGTAGTAGTAGTAGTAGTAGTAAACAACTTCGCAGGGTGGCGCCCGGGAACGTGTTTATATATCGGCAGCAACGCGTTAAATGTTCGGAGTAACGAACTTCCGTCAGCTGGTCGACGGAATGAACTGGAATTTAGTACCAATGAATTTTAGTATATGGACAATACAACAACACACTTTTTCTGTAGCAAAATTTATTACAACTAAATCTCTGAAAGATGGGCAACATGCAACAATTTGGTCTAAATGGAAGGCGATTAGCTTCATCGCGGATAAGCACAGTTCTTAAGTGGGTAAAAAAAAAAATTGGCACTACACAGGTTGTGTTCAGGTCATTAAAAAGCCAGGAGCAGAAAATATGTCCACCGAAAATGTTGAAAGGCGGCATCTTGCCGATCGCCAGCCTGTATTTGAAAAATATTATTAACAATAAGAGTAAAGTAAGGAGCGCGATTGTCAAAATAACACAGTCAGGAAGTTGTGCCTACTGTTCAAATATATATTACAATGCTAAGAGACAAAATATTGACTAGGGCTTCAACCTTATATGACCCGTAGTCGCCTTCGGATAACGACCAAAAGTAGCTAATGTATGTTGAGGATGTTTGAAAGAAAAATTTTGCGGAAGACCTATGGACCAATCTACGAAAATAATGACTGGAGAAGTCGCTGTAATGGGTGGCTGAAACACACTGCTGACCACACTACCTTTCCACACTATAGGGCTCCAAACTTTTTCACTTGAGGCCCGAATTGAAAAATCTTGGAAGTCAGGCGGGCCAACAACAACAACAACATATATATATATATATATATATATATATATATATATATAGTAAACTTACCTTTTTTAAGTTTACGAAATAATCAAGTCAATAAAATAGGTATTTAAATAAAAATGAGGGGAATAAGAATCTTCGCTTTAGATTTATGCAAATGAAAAGCGTGATTCGTTTAAGGCAGCCAGACAAACAAGCACATTAACCACGTAAATGTTTTAAACTTGTACAAAATATTATAACATTTTACTGAACTTATTTCCTGTTAGTTATTTACCAAAATATTATAATATTTGAAGTATTTTGACTATCTACGTACTTAAAAACAGCACGTAGAATCGGCCGGGTTGCCGCGGGCCGGGCCGTAGGGTGGAGACCCCTGCTATAGGGTTTAGTTAGTAAAGGGAGATGACATGGTAAGATTTGTAAAATTGGAAACGCTGCAATGGTTAGGACATGGGGAGTAAAGAGATAATACCTTTGTCCAGAAAGTTGCTTTATGTTGTTTAGCTTCTGAGAGCGATCCCAGACTCCAGCGATCGAAACACCAAACAAGAACAATATTACGATTGAAGCAGTACGAATAGAGTATTTAGCTAAATGTGTTTCATCCAAAAGAATGAGCGAGTTGTACAGCTCACAGAGCTTATAATGTAGTTCACGCGTACACAGAATGCTGAATCAGATTTACCGGTTTTTAGTTAAGTGAAATCGTTGTGGTGCCACCACGGAACACAGCCTACACTACCTCTCTCGTCGCGCGGACGCACGCAGGAGGATCTCTGGCGGAGTGGTAACGGTACCGCCGGCCGCGCGCTGTTGTGCGTGCGAGCGCGGCGCGTCACGCATGGCTGCGGACGTTCACCATAGAGCACTGCGCACTGCGCGGCCACACCCGTACTGGTAGCCGATGACGCTGATAACGCATTTCTTCTCGAGAAAAATAATAATAAATAAACCAACAACAAGAAAAAAAAAAGAATTAATTTCAGACACGATTATTACTGTACCACGTAAGTGTGAAACAAAACACTTCGCTTTCGGAAAAAAAAATATATATATATATACACTTAATCACACACATACAGTTGCTAACAATGGAAAGCGTGACAGCGTGCGCGCGTGTGGAGGTGAGGCCGACCATTAACCAGGCATAAACTTTACGATATAAGGATTACGAAATAAGGAAAAGGATACAGGCCGCAAATAGAGCATATGCTTCGTTGACATCTATATTCAAGACAAGGAATATCCATCAGTCCAAGGTCACATTATATAAAGTTATGATTAGACCGGTGATAACATATGGCAACGAGACTTGGACTCTGAACAAACAAGCCGCTAGCATAGTCAATAGGTACTTTTGAAAGGAGAATTTTGAGGAGAATATATGGACCAATCCAAATCAATGGGAGATGGAGAATGCGTCACAATGATGAAGTATACAAGCTATATAAAGACAATGATCTGGCCACCACCATCCGACTGCATAGATGCAATGGGCAGGACACATCATTAGGATGAAAGCCAACTGAATACCTAGGAAGATACTATTTAGTAAAATCGAGAGTAGAAAGTCTGTCGGGAGACCCAAGCAGCGCTGGATTGACGCAGTGGCGAGGGATGCTGATACTTTACTTAAAATAAAACGATGGACATGGAGAGGAAAAATGGAGGCGGATGATTGTGGAGGCTAAGATTCGACTTCGAACTGTGACGCCATAGAAGAAGAAGAAACTCTACGATACTGCTTAACGTGTTCTCAATACTTTTATCACAACTACAAAGTACCACAGAGTACCCTTAGATCGATCAATTATTGTATCGGTATCTTGTTGCATGGAGAAACGACTAGATATGCTAAGGTTAGTGGAAATGATACAGCTGTGATTGCTGCACCATGATGCCAAAACCATGCTTGCTAACATGAAGCAGGGTTACAAAAGATAGTCACCATAATCGATGAAGTAACAGCATCATTAAGTTAAAGTATAATAGAACTAACATAACGATTAGATGGCTCTGCGGACGAAAGTCACGATCTATCTTTAGTTTCTGAGGTCTGTACTGACCTATGCGGCTCTCGCATGGTGGTCACTTCTGTCAACTCCCGGCAGGTGTAGGCTGGAAAGATTCCAAGCGAAAACTCCTTGTCGGGATCTCCTTGGTTTGTCAGAAATGATGTAATGCAAGGAGGTCTACGAGTTTCTACCTTGTCTGCTTTTGTCCGGACGTTAGCTGTAATTCTCTTTGCTGCAGCTACGACTTCATTGCCTCCTTCCCTCACCTGCGAACTATCAGGCGCGAGTTGTGCAGTGTCCCGAGTCTCAGTTAGGACTCCTGCCACTGGGTCGGATTGAGTTTAATTTAATTTTGTTACCTATTTAATGGAGGGCCTGAAGCGACCCTCGATGGTGGATTATACCACCGAGGCTAGTATACGGGGTCGCTTCCAAGACTCACCTGGTCTCGGAGTGTAGTTACCAAGTCCGGCAATGAGGGAATTGTGGGTCACACGTGCTGATCGAACATAGAATCTACGCGCCAGGCGTCTCACGGTGTCATCAAAAGAGCGGACACCGAGTCCTCTCCTCGAAAGACGAGAAGAATACCTCCGGGGGGCTTTACACGCGAGCTTAAGTCCCCGGTCGAGAACGCACTGGAGCGCTGATCTATGAGATCGAGCAAGGTATCCCCAAACAGGACAGGCGTAGGTAATCACGGGCAACACGTACGAGTTGACGATGAGCTTCCCCAGCCGGGGGGGGGGTCATTACCGGATTAGAAAACAGGGGCCAAAGTCTACTGAGTTGCGGCGAAGCGCGTTGACGGATGTATTGTGTATGGGTTCGCCAGGTGAGTCGGGAGTCCACGTGGAGCCCGAGGTACATCCTCAACTGTCTCCTAATACGCTGTGTCAGCTGCTTGTTGCTGTTACCTTGGTCACCGGCACGGAGGCTCTCTGCCTCGCGGCGTCTGCTTGATGAGCCAACGCCTGTTGCCTGAATCGGTTCCGGCAGCAGTGCCACAAATACAGATCTTCTTTCACCCCCACCATCTGGCGGTTTCCCTTCCAGTAACTACATTACACGTCGACTGTACCAGCTCTAAGTTTATCTTCTGGCAGCCATTGGCCTCGACCCAGATGTTACAATCCTGCCACTGGCGCACCCCCTGACATACAAAGACACCCCGCACATCAAAGCAAGGCAAATGACGACTGGGAAAAACGTCCTTCAAAAGGCAATACAATTCAACTATTCAACAACTGATAGTTGGTCCAGGTTCAGGTAGATGCTAAGTACAATATTAGTTAGATTTTCCATACGTGTCAATGGAACTAAAGACTGGACTTTAACGAAATCCCAGGCCAGTCGCCTTCAAGCGGCAGAAATGAGATTTATCAGGCACGTGGCAGGGCATACTAATCAAGATCGCAAAAGTAATAGACGCATTTCAAATATCTGGGAAGCGCATTACGAGAATAATGAAACAAGCGAAGAAATTAAAGCAATAATAGCAGCAGGAAACAGAAGCTACTACCCATTAAAAAATATATTTCAACCCAGGAATGTATCAAAAATGTCGAAAAGAAAACATACATCACGGTAATAAGACCTATAGTAACATACGCAAGTGAAACATTTGGGTTAAAATTGGAAAATATGAAAAACCTTGGTGTTTTCTGAGAAGAATTTATGAACCAGCGTGGAACGGAGAGATGTGGAGGATAAGAAAGAATCGTGAGCTAAGAGATCTTTATGGATAAGCGGACATAGTTGCGGAAGTGAAGGGCCAAAGGGTGAGATGGTTGGGGCACGTGCTGAGAATGAGAAGTGATCGAGACTCAAAAATGCCATTGGAAAGGAAGCCGGAAGGAGTAAGGAGGAGAGGACGTCCGAGGAGGAGATGATATGAAGATGTGGAAGGGGATTTGAGGGAGATGCGGGTGGCAGGTTGGAGGAGTAACGCTCTGGACAGAGAAGAATGGAGGGGAATCATTGAGCAGGCCAGGGTTGTACAGGGACCATAATGCCATAATAAGAAGAAAAAGGACACATTTGTATAAGGTTACTGGCGATTAAACGAAAAAAATAGGTGTGATCCATCACAACACACAAACGTGCACACATTAATGACTTGTCAGCAACAATAACAATAGCCTATATTAACAATCCCCTCTATTTGAGGCCCTTCACAGAGTCTTCCGATGTGTGGATACCAAAAAATGTACAGACAGACAGAAGATGCACGGAGCGTCTCGGGAGTCCTGATTTGTTTACGTTGTCCAGACCGGACCCCGATGAACGCCAGGTTGAAATAGTGCAGCGCGGTCGTTTGCTCGGCACAAGGTATTACGGTGTGGTCCACGAATACATGATGTTGCACGTATGACGTGTGGACATCTCTGAGTAATTTTGCTCCAGCCAGTCGCCTCCGTGCCCCCCTTAAGGCATCACCCGCAGCACCTTAGGCCTCATTTCTACTTCCAGGTAGCAGGCGACGGGTGGCAAGTGGTAGGCGACGGGTGACGTCACCCGCAGCTGTGGCTCATTGTTGAGAATGGGTTTGTTTATACTTCTGCGAAGTGACGTGTGACTCCTCGGTGACGCTACCTCTCACCACCTGTCGCTGCAGTCTGTCACAGATACAGGCGATGTCTCCCGCGCTTTTTGGCATCTCCATGTGTTCTCTCGTGTCGAGATTATGACGTGCAGACAAGGCCTGGAATTTGGAATGATGGAGACCCGAATCACAAAAACATAGATGTGGTGGACGAAATACAAAATTTGGAAGGAAATAGATGAAAAAATATTTTTTACAGAAATTAAGAAAGTTAGATTGATTGTTACATTTTATGTACTCTAAATACACAAATCTAGGAACACTCTGTACTTATTAAAATATTTTTAGGAAACAGATTTTGTAACTGTAAGCTAATATCCGTAATATCACGGAGTTAGGTGAGCTTGCCCTACACAAATATTATCTACAAATTATTCGATGTATCCCTGTCTGTTAAATGTTTGTAATACTTGAAAATTACTCGTTTTAGAAAGTACGACATTTGTTTAAGAAAATAAAACACGTATTATGCGAAAAGATATTGGTTGTTTTATTGCTGACTACGATTCTTATTTTATTTATTACTTAATTGTTAGATAAATTATTTTAATTTACCTTAGAGTTACGTATAGCTTTTCAGGAGGAGTAATTGGTATTTACAAGTTCTTTTCCGCCTCAGTTTTCTTTCCACCTTTGCTAAAATGAAGTCGAAAGTATCAGTAGACATTCAAAAACTTGATCGGTGTTGTCTCGAGTTGAAACGCAGATTTTTAAATTCACTAAATGTTTCACCCAACTCGTAGATCGGATGAACATAATATTTCCTCCTCCTATCCTCCACTTCATTTCCATCTTTTAGCATGAGAAACATTTGAGGTGTTCTAGACGACATCTCTTGTTTAGTGACTCGACCGTAGCCTGAAGTATAAATGCTGCACCACAAGACACCTGTCGCCTGTCTCCTGGAAGTATAAATAAGGCCTTAGAAAGGCGCTGGTGTGGTCGATAGGCTGGACAGTCCGCAGACGAGTAGTCCGCAACAATGGGTTGCCACTTCAAGGCGGATGTCTCCCGCAATTAGGCTACCAGAAAATGTATTTAGAGGAGAGGCAAGCTCTATAAGCGATCGTTACCAGGAGGAAGAGGATCTGTGTCTGTAGCATGAACATCATAGACGTTGTGTGACGTTACACATATAATTTGTCAACCACAAATGGTTAACTAAAACAACAACTACAATTACTATAACTAATACCAGTAAGACAACACTGTGCCAACATTCGCCGCACTGTTGCACACAGCGCATATAACATAACAGTTATGCTCTGATAATTTTCCCTCGTTATCAGATAATTTAAAACGCCATCATCCACTGCACTGTGTGTCAGCTGTTTGTTAGCCAGATGATTCTTGGCCGATAGTCGCATACGCCCATACCCAGTCGCCGCCGCATACCATCATATGCGTGGGCAGCAGCGGTTCTCTACGCGGACAGCGTTATTAAATGTGTGTGTGTGTGTGTGTGTGTGTGTGTGTGTGTGTGTGTGTGTGTGTGTGTGTGTGTGTGTGTGTGTGTGTGTGTGTGTGTGTGTGTGTGTGTGTGTGTGTGTGTGTGTGTGTGTGTGTGTGTGTGTGTGTGTGTGTGTGTGTGTGTGTGTGTGTGTGTGTGTGTGTGTGTGTGTGTGTGTGTGTGTGTGTGTGTGTGTGTGTGTGTGTGTGTGTGTGTGTGTGTGTGTGTGTGTGTGTGTGTGTGTGTGTGTGTGTGTGTGTGTGTGTGTGTGTGTGTGTGTGTGTGTGTGTGTGTGTGTGTGTGTGTGTGTGTGTGTGTGTGTGTGTGACCGGTGTGGAATTGTAACGAAGGGGAGACAGAGAGAGTTAATTACAATACGTTGGTATGGACGGAGAGCACTGGCAGGATACAAATCAGGCACACACACCTACTTAGTCTCCCATACATATTGTAATGCGACATAATAGTAACCCTGTCCCAAAACAAGAACTGCTCAATTCAGTAGAAATGATAGTAGGCAGAGTCGCCTAGGCTATCCACATAGACCAAGTAAAAATAGACAACCTTTAGCAATAAATAATTAAGACTGTCTAATATAAATAATAAGGGAAAAATACAATGCAAATAATAAATAAACTAAGCAAAATGTATCATAAATGTAAAATAAAATACAAACCTTTTTGTGATTAAGTTAAGGTGAAAGAGTGTGGGATAAAGTTAGTGGCCCCTGATATTATATAGTGAAGTACAAGTGATATTCCCAAACTAAAAGTGTCAGTGAGGAGGAAATGGAAAGAGTGTGGCTTAAGTACTTTTATGTAAAAAGAAAAACCCATGAATCACGTAAATAGAGAGTTGCGATGGGGTTTTATAATAATGTTAAGATGTTTATAAAGGTTTTGGCATGATTAGTTATGTTTGTGTTTTATACCAAAGCTGATGGATAACATTCATATACTATGTTATTAGCAATAGTTAGAGCCTATGAGCAGAATCAGAAGGTGATGCATTAGGAACGAAAAACCCATGAACAATAATCTAAACACAGATTAATAGTACTGGTTAAGATTAGTGGGATGGCTGAATAGTATGCCAGTTAACTGATGATTGTGGCTAAATATAAAATATAATATTAACAATGCAGGCCATGCCTAAAACATAGTATGCCGGATGATTCTGTTCTTACCAAGTCATTGTCCTTATCAAGTTACTTTTCTTATCAAGTTATTGTTCTTATCAAGTTATTGTATTAACACGAAGTATATTATTTATCATTTTATAATTGTAAACAAGGCCATAGAGGCAGTATATTAAATAATATGTTAAAAGATTTTATTGTAACCATTGTTTAAATAATGTTAAGGGTCCAAAATCGTTTAGTAAATACTTAAAATCAGAAAAAGGGTTCGGCATCAGAGATTCAGCAATAATAAATGTAAATTATAAAATAAATTAGTAAATAAATGTTAGGAAACTAAAAGTGTAGGCCCAAAGTTAGAAATTTTGTAAGGTGGAAAATCACCCTTTATAATAACCAATTTATGTAAATAAGGTATCAAAATGCTCATAATTACATAAAGGAAAAGATGATGTAATTTAAATTTAAGAAAACTTAAAGCTAAAAAATGAGTATTTTTCTTATAGGCAAATGAACATTTAATTTCTGTAAACTGACCATGTGACCTAATGAACTCTCAGTTTTGACCAATCACAGCCCAGTATTGTAAGGTCAGAAAACCGTTGATGAAGAAGCAGGAATTTAGAATTGTATTGTTAACCATTACAGAGGGCAGATGTGCTCTGATGAAGAAAATTTTAATAAAATACCAGTAATGTTTTTTTGGACCGTTGGCAATCAAAAATAATTACCAACAGAAGCTGTAAATACTGTGGACGAACAGAAGACAGAAATAATTCAATTAAACCAAGAACTAAATGCAGAAACTCAGAAAATCCTGACAACCCATAACGAACGCACATTTATGACTTATGTAAGAGACGCCAACCTTAATTAATAGCCACACTGCAGGTACGATTACACAAAACTATCGTAGACACTATCTACACTTACAGAACAAACACCAGTGATCATTTATTGAAAGAAAAGCTTAAAAACTAAAACTGTGAACACCAAAACATTTATTTAAAAATAATTTGTAACAGCTCGAGGTTATACGTCTCAGCGGCCATCTTGTGGAATGACCGTCGTTGCCTAGCAACGAATAATAAAATATAGTATTAAGATTTTTAATTTTACTTACCTTTTGTGATGTATTGTATTTTTATATGCATTCTCTGAATTCAATGACAGTCTCAAAGAACCCTTAAACCCTGAGATTTAATATATTATTATAATTAATTTGTCTATTGAAGGTTGTTAGTGACATAGTCGAATGAGCGGTAGAGTCGACCCGACCAATATTTTGTTTCGACACAAGTCGACTGTTCCTCTGAATACCTTAAAAAAAAAATAAATATTGTTATTTGACTGAAAAGAGTTGTTATTGTAGAAAATTAGAAAATTTACAGGACAGTTACAGGCAATTCAACAGGAGAGTGAGCAGCGAACGGACCAGAGTATATGGAAGAAGAACAGGGCGCTCGGAGACTCAATCGATTGCGGCAACAAATCCGTTTTTGACATAAGTGGAGTCAAGTTACACTAACAAACTCTTCAAAATAAACAAAATGAAACCCACAAATAAACTGATACATACAGATGACGTCAACAACGTGGGGCTAAATAAAAATAAGCCAGCAACCGCAACAACACCTGATAGATTACAATATACTGTATGCTTACGTTGTACAAGTCTGTGTGTGTGTGTGTACTGTTGTTTTCTTCATTGACACATTACTGGACAAAATCCTCTGTCTTTGATTCCAAATCGAAGCGTTGTTATACCTCGCTCGGTCAGGTATAAAAACTGTCTCCAGTTAAGGATTATAGAGGAAAAGAAAGGACGTAAAAAAGAAAGTTTGGAATGCTTAATGACGTCAGAAGCTAAAGGATCTCTATAGACAGATGCTCAGGACCGAGATAAATGGAGAGCATCCAATCGATACCTGTCGTAAAACAGTTTCACTGAAGAAGAAGAAGTAAGCTCTCTCGGCTGCAATAAGTGTTGTAATTTCCTCCGATACATCATTGTCCCAGATTACTGAGGATTCCAAATATTACCGTGTGTTTCAACCTGTCAATGCTGCACCCTTATGCTGTCCTCCTCCTATAATAAATCGTCATCATCCTCTTCACAACACAGCATTGGCAAGGTGCTGCCTGTTCCACCTTCAAAAATCCTCCAGCCATCTCTTCTGGGGCTACCCACACACCTGTGTCCTATAGGTTTCTATTTCCAGACTTGTTTAGCCAGTCTGGAATCTGACATTCTTTCTAAGTGTTCTTTTCACCGTGGTTTGTAATCTTTTAATTTTTCATTCAAGTTAAAAAATTACAACTCTTCTCTTATGCCCTTATTCCTTATACGGTCAAGTTTATAATACATTTTATCTCCTCTTAAGAACGCCATTTCCGAGCCCTGTATTTTGCTGTCTTGTTTCTTTGTCTTTGTCCATAATTCACACCCATAGAACAGTCCCTTTGTACTGCCATAACTTTGTAGAACTTTAATTTTGTATCTCGATGTACGTTGTTTCTAGAAATACGGTTGATTGTCACACTGATCGTCTGGAACTTACCTAAGTTAACATCAATATCCTAATTGCTATTGTTGCAGTTATTCGGCATCCCCACCGCGTATGTCGTTATTATTAATACGTATCGTATCGGGTTGGTAATGTAATGTTCCGCAGTTTGTTTGTTGTTGTCGACGTCACGCCCCCACCTTTTTTTTACGAAACTAATTCAGTACTCAGCGGGTCGACTTTTTTCGCTCAGTCAGCTACTGAGATCCAACCTTCCGATTGGGTGAGCAGTCAAGCAATTTTCTTCAAATCTGTCCTTTGTGCAGGGAACTTGACATACCAAGCATCTGCTTGGTCGCAGAGTACCGGCAGTTTTGATTTTCTTCAGGAGGTTATCGTTCGCTGATGTAGCCTGCACATACTTAAAGAGACGGAGGCTGACACTTCGTGAGAGTACCCAAGAAATACGTCTCTACGACAGGCCCCCGTACGACATCGTCAGCAACATAATGCTTCGAGAGGTAACATCACGACATCGTCAGCAACATAATGCTTCGAGAGGTAACATCACGACATCGTCGGCAACATAATGCTTCGAGAGGTAACATCACGACATCGTCGGCAACATAATGCTTCGAGAGGTAACATCACGACATCGTCGGCAACATAATGCTTCGAGAGGTAACATCACGACATCGTCAGCAACGTAATGCTTCGAGAGGTAACATCACGACATCGTCAGCAACATAATGCTTCGAGAGGTAACATCACGACATCGTCAGCAACATAATGCTTCGAGAGGTAACATCACGACATCGTCGGCAACATAATGCTTCGAGAGGTAACATCACGACATCGTCGGCAACATAATGCTTCGAAAGGTAACATCATGACATCGTCGGCAACATAATGCTTCGAGAGGTAACATCACGACATCGTCGGCAACATAATGCTTCGAGAGGTAACATCACGACATCGTCGGCAACGTAATGCTTCGAGAGGTAACATCACGACATCGTCAGCAACGTAATGCTTCGAGAGGTAACATCACGACATCGTCAGCAACGTAATGCTTCGAGAGGTAACATCATGACATCGTCGGCAACGTAATGCTTCGAGAGGTAACATCACGACATCGTCAGCAACGTAATGCTTCGAGAGGTAACATCACGACATCGTCAGCAACGTAATGCTTCGAGAGGTAACATCATGACATCGTCGGCAACATAATGCTTCGAGAGGTAACATCACGACATCGTCGGCAACATAATGCTTCGAGAGGTAACATCACGACATCGTCGGCAACATAATGCTTCGAGAGGTAACATCACGACATCGTCGGCAACATAATGCTTCGAGAGGTAACATCACGACATCGTCGGCAACATAATGCTTCGAGAGGTAACATCACGACATCGTCAGCAACATAATGCTTCGAGAGGTAACATCACGACATCGTCAGCAACATAATGCTTCGAGAGGTAACATCATGACATCGTCGGCAACATAATGCTTCGAGAGGTAACATCACGACATCGTCGGCAACATAATGCTTCGAGAGGTAACATCAAGACATCGTCGGCAACATAATGCTTCGAGAGGTAACATCACGACATCGTCGGCAACATAATGCTTCGAAAGGTAACATCATGACATCGTCGGCAACATAATGCTTCGAGAGGTAACATCACGACATCGTCGGCAACATAATGCTTCGAGAGGTAACATCACGACATCGTCGGCAACATAATGCTTCGAGAGGTAACATCACGACATCGTCGGCAACATCATGCCCTTTTGTTCTTTTAAGTAAACCAATTAATTACTAATTAAAGCACATCTGGAACTCCAAGTTTGTAACACTCAAGGCAGAAAAAAAATGAACTAAGTTTATTCATTTACGTGACACGAAAACTTTTGTTATAATTAATGAGTTTATGGTAGCATGTGTGTAACAGATATTAACATTTTGTGAACTAAAATTGATTGATGCACCGACATTAATTTTAGTCCGCTGGCTGGCTTTATATTTTACACTTAAAGAGGCAATTCTTAATTCTACTAAAAAAAATTAATGCTGATTCTGCTCACTAAAACTTAGTATTAATCACGTTCTATTATGCCTTATTCATTGCATTCAATGTAAATATTACAGTTATTGTTGTCGAAATACTGTTGTGTTGCGTCTGTTTGGGCCCAGCAGCTCATCATACAATTTAATACACGTAGCACGTAACACTATCGTAGCCAATATCATTTCCCAATAATCAAAGTGGCTTACCTGTTCCATAATTCGATCACTAATAATTATTTTTGTTTTTATTAGCTCCTTGCCTCGAAATGTCATTACCTTTGCTTTCATAGTGGAGATTTGCATACTGTATTATTTGCAAATCTGATGAAGCTTAAAAACAGATTTCTAGAATGAAACGATTTGATTAGGTCGGTTATAAAACTATGGCTATCCCGAGTTTATTGTATAGCAGTGAAACGTACAACTCACAGTAATAAGTAAACAACCAATCGAAACAGTGGAAATGAAAATGTTATGAAGGATCGTAGCTTGCACAAGGAGAGACAGAATGAGGAATACAGAGATAAGAGGATTGCCAGCTTAAGCGATACACGGACTTAGTATAGGACTACAGGAATAAATGAGAACAAGATGCCAGAGATTATACATAGATATTGACCGCAGGGACGGACATCGTTCAGTTTATCAACTTGTGGGGCGCGACCCACTGCCAGGTCCCGACGGAGCGTTTGGTGGGTCGCGGAATCGGGATGGAAAATTTATTTACTATGTCTTAAAAATCTATTACATTTAGTATTAACTAGGATTAAGTATGCTTAATTTGTTTAAGTGTAAAAGATAGCTTGAAATACTTGACGTTAGCAAACATATGATTATAAACTGGGTCCAGTAATTGTGTCGGCGCCCATGCTAATGTGTCACATGTCTTAGTCTTAGTTGCATCCTCTTTTACCCTGAGGTGTCGAGGTCCGTCCGGCTTTCTTTGAATAAGTGTGATCTCGATTGTGCAGGTTACCATGGCGAGGATGCCTCCTGTGCATGCAAGCCTAAATGGAGTTGCTTCAGCTGCCTGATATCATGGCTCAACCTACTCCCTAGAACGGGCTCTTGCACCAACCAGGTTGCAACTCCGGAAACAGAATGTCATTTCCTACAATGCTCTACTATAAACTATAGTTATACCGCCAATACTCGGTCGTCAGAGCCTCGTCAGTGTTAACAGGGTGGGCCGGATGTAAAGACAGCGGCTAATGGGTCCCATGGAGTGCAATATTCTTCAAGGTGGGTCCCGGATTTGCAAAGGTTAAGAACCAATGCTTCAGAAGACCAAAATAAAATGAGAATAATCAGATTGTAACAGACCGCCTAATGCTTGATTGGAAGAAGATGATTAAATTGTTTTTTTTTCTTAATTAGATAGAAATTAAATTATAGGTATACTCACTGTAAAATGTTTGTAAGAAAAGGAAGGCAGCTTCCTTGACAATTTTCTGTACACGATATGTAATCAAACAGAACTTAAAACTCTTACAAAAGGAAGCCTTAATGGCAGATAGGTATACTTAATTCTAAGTCAACAAGAGCATTGAATCCGAGATCTTGCAATAAGCGGGTACGCCCAAACCTACTTCGTACGTAAAACATCTTACGAAAACAAAATGATAATTAACAGTAAGAAATACACACTGTCAAGTCTTGCGCCATTTTTCCAGGTTCTGAAACGCTTGAAATGAGTTACCATGGAGACGGCAAAAGAGAAAGAAACAAAAGCGAAAAAGAAATCAATCGTGGGAGTTTCGATCTCAATCGAGATACACATCGATCTATCTATTTCATAATTATGTAAATAACATGGTAGTCGTTGCATGCATGCAGTAGCGTTATTCGTTTTAACGTAAAAGTTTGAATAGTGTTATTATCGTCGACAGAGCTAATAACAATTTCAGGCAACGAGGTTAGTTAGATTGTTGTAGGTTGCCACCGAGTTCAACGAAAAATAAAAAAAAAACGTGAACCGTGTCATTTTGTAGAACGTTGAGTACGTACACAGAGAGGTACGTGATACAGAGGGCATAGCTGCTGGTTATTAGAGCATTCAGTCGAGTGGGTCGCAAACCTGAATCCCGAGCGTGTGTACCGTGTATGTGTATCGTACAATTAAAACAAATAACAATACATCAGATGGTGGAAATGTTAATTATACTTTTACGTAGGGCTGCATACAATCTCCGTGGCCGTTGTTTACCAGGGTCAGTTACACACCGCCCGCCGCGGTTTCGAAACACCGCAGCACACCAACTTGGATATTTATGTAAAAAGACACACCAGCTGTTCGGTGTGTTGCATCACGCCGCCGCGCCGCCTGGTGGTGTGAAAACGAAACGTGCGATCCAGTCAGCACGCGTTTAAATTAATAACTGCTAACTCTCTTAACTAACCATTGTTGTACGCGGTTACGATCTCACACACGCTCATTGTTAAGTGATTTCAATTAAAAATCGCACCTATTATTGCGTTAGTTCGTTTTTTTTTTCTTGATTTTATTTTCATTTTTTAAATTAATCTAAACGGCTATTGACTGTGATTATTGTTCGTTAATTTTTTCTACGTTCGGAAAACAACTGTTATGAAATAGCTTTTATACTCCATAAAGTTTATTTACGACAGTCAATAAAAAATGTAATTCGCTTATTTGTTCTCCTTTGAATCTAAGATATTAGAACCTTTTCCTAAAGACTACAGCTTTAAAACTTTCTTTAGCTTAGTATCAGGAAACGTATATGTGAATCATTTATCATTCCATATTCCATCATCTTGTTCTTGTTCTTGTTCTTGTTCTTGTTCTTGTTCTTGTTCTTGTTCTTGTTCTTGTTCTTGTTCTTGTTCTTGTTATTGTTCCCGTTCCCGTTCCCGTTCCCGTTCTCGTTCTCGTTCTCGTTCTCGTTCTCGTTCTCGTTCTCGTTCTCGTTCTCGTTCTTATTATGAGACTTAACGAACGATGTTTATTCGTGGCCTGATACCCAGCCAGTTCCAGACCCTTTTCACAATTTTCTCGCATTCCATTACAATGGATTGGCTCAGTTACCAATGAAAACCAGAACGAGAACGAAGAGTATGCTTTGTATTGAATTAAGGGGACCCGGTTCTTTTATGTTTCCCTGTACTAATGTAAGAAACATTTACCCACACTGTGTTTAATGTATGTATTGCAGTCAAATTTGCACTGTTGCTTTATTGCCCAATTATAAATAATGTGACCAAAGGATTTTGAAATATCTCCAAATACAAATTTGAAAAACAATTATTAGTGGTATGTTCCAACACTTCATTCCCACATAAAGTCAAAATATATCAGTTTATCACAAAATTCCTTGGTGTTATGTTGTATATTTATAATAATAACACGCCCTGACAAGTTCAATGAAATATCTGTAACGGTTTTTGAGAAAAATTCCTCGAGTCCTGATAAATAAATTTTCGGAATGCATCGGACAACACCTGAATGTATGTGTGTATATGTATATACATAGTATATAGTACATAGTATATACATAGCATATATAGTATGTATTCAAAATCTAAACATAACCTCTTCGGTAAAATAACCAAAAAGAATCATTGCTGATAGAAGTATGAAAATCATGGATAGAGGGGCATAAATACATTGTATTTTTAAATAGCGACATCAGTATCTAAAGTAAGGACAACAAATAATAAAAAATGCAGATCCATAATGCGACTGTCAGATGTCAAAAAATTCGCGTATGAAGTGCGTGAGATGACAACTTCAAAAATTTGTTTTATAGTTAAAAACAAAGAAAATTCCTATAAATTGTACATCATTATAAAGAGTAAGATCTGAAGATTAATTTCAAAACAAAAAATTAATTTGTAAAAAAAAAATTAATTTTTCTACGATCGGGTGCTCTTTAGTCTAGGAAATTAAACCGGTAAGTTTCACAACTACGATAGATTTTGTAATACCAAAAGCAGGCCAATTATGAACATGGTAACGCGATCTACACTTTTAACAAGCCTACGGCACATCTGCTTGTTAAACCCAAAATGAAAGGACCACTACAGTGTCTAACGTAACGTGGGGATGGAGTATTCTGTGCGGATATTTGCCTTTTGTCTCCGGCTGTTACTCGACACAGTCCGTCAAACAGACAGGGCGGTAGTCACGTTCGATGAAGCAGTAGACTTGGACCTAACCTGTCGTCCGGGATGGAGTATTCTGTGCGGATATTTGCGTTTTGTCTCCGGCTGTCGCTCGACACAGTCTATCAAACAGACAGGCCAGCAGTCGCGTTCGACAGTGTTCTGGGTTCTCCCTGTCGTCCGAGAAGAGGCCTATAAATTCACTCGACTACCAGCGCATCCCCAAAGAGCTTTCTCTTCTTGCTTGAGAGAAGAATCATCTGATAGAGGCTTTATTAGGGACTCATGATCCGGTCGACGTGGGATAGATGGTCGGGGCCGAAGCCCCACGTTCCCTCCACCACCCCTCGAGCTCGCAAGTCACGGAAACTTTTTGCCCAAGGCTTCTGTCACCGGGGTATCCCTAACGAGGTCCTCCTTGTTCAACTTGTCCTGTACAGTGTCGATACACCGACCACCTTTTCTATCTCGCCCCCCCCCTGACATTGAGGTAGGCGACCCTATTCCTCTTTATTCTTGATGATCATCTAAGCCTCTGCCCTCTTTAGCTCTTCCAACTTTTCGGGCAACTCTCGTGAAGTCTCTGAAGAACCCCGGATTCCAACAGAGAATCTCCCTCCTGTTCTCTCCAGGATGGGCATTCCGAAACTGCACTGACTCCAGGGGTTCTTCCGTGTAAGCAGGGCACTCCGCCAACACATGCCACGCAGCGTCCAATCGAGCGATCGAAGTTTACGTCGTGACGTGGTGACCTTCCGACTACGCTGTTGGAAACTCCACACATTCAACAGCCGCCCGTACAGAATACCGTCTTCGCTGACGGGGGAAACGGCATCGTTCTAGCATTTCCTCGATCGCTGGGCTGTGGGACAACCTCTCAGTCTGCCGAATGAAAAGACCGCGTTATTCTTGAGCACGAGTTTATTCCCCGTGCTGTCAAGGCAGTCTCTATTCACGTCAATAGCATGCCCGAACTCGTCTTTAGGGAGAAGGTCTCGGATTGTTTTGTTGACCTCCAGACCAGACATGTGGTTAGAACACCGACTCCTTACACCTTCCTGAATAAGGAATTTCGTTCCTGTTCGCGCTGTTAAATTCATCTTTAAAGATTGATCTACATTCCTTACAAACAAAATAAGGGTACAGTAGTAGGGCATAAATGTTACACATGCAGACAACTCTGGCACACCAGTTTCCTGTCGTCGTTCATTCGAGCGTCTCTTTACCGCGTAAGAAATTTTACCAAGTTTTCTGATCCCCAAACACTTTGGCATTCGCTCATCATCACCTGATGAGTGTGGTCGAGGTAGAGCGGGCTCTGGAACAGATTGCCAGAGCGAACAGACTGTACTTGTAATATTGTTCTAAGGCTTTCACGGTCGGTGTCAGTTGTATTTGAAATATCTACCGGGGCTGTTTCGCCGTGGTCCAAGGTTTACATTCAAACCAAACGTTTCAGCATCACCACTGGCTGCCATCTTCAGTGGATATTCGAGTCAATCTAACGCGGAGTGTCGTACGTCAGGCCCACAGTACTGTGGTACGCCAGCCTTCACTAGTAACTATATAATATACTAGTAAGTCCTTTTACATATACAAACAGGTCTATTACACAGCATTTGCTCAAACGTTTGAAATATGCAATATAGGAAAATCAATTCAGTCAATAAATATCTTGTAAACAATGTTTCAATAACGCGTATTTTTATTTGTTATCACCGTTTACATTAATGGGGCAGATATCAGAATATTATCATACGCTTTTCAGCCACATTCAAGATAGTAATAAACTTATTTACTTTTATACACACAAAAAAAATAAACACTAATCATGATGGTATAAGTCGGTAATTTCGTGAACAATAACCGTCTAGTTTCATACTTTGGATACAGAGAGTTTTTTTAGGTAACTTATGTACGGTACTACAGTAACTTATTTAGATAGGATTAATGAAAAATAAATACAAAAATAATATAAGCAAAAGAATTATTGCTTTCAAGAACAAAATAATAGTTTAGAAGTTTTTAATTAATATATTATACATAGAAATTGACCCTAATTATCAAGTAAGACAGTGATTTCATAAGAAACTACTATTTATTTTCATCCTTTGGATAAGCTAAGATCGTTTAGGTAACTTATGTGTAGTAACATGTTTAGAATAGATGAATAAGAAACTTTGGCCAAGAACTTCAAAGATTCATGTCCTAAAGATTCATGTCCTAAAGATTCATGTCCTAAAGATTCATGTCCAAGATTTTTCGTAATTTTTCACCATCATCATCTTCATGTAACGGTATAGGCAAGGTTCGTCTATACCGCTTTCAAGACCTACCTCCAGCCATCTCTTCTTGGGTCTACCCACACACATGTGTCCTATAAGTTTGTATGTCCAAACTTGTTTGGCCAGCCTGGAATCTAACATTCTTTCTAAGTGTTCTTTCCACCGTTATTTGTAATCTTTTAAGTTTTCATTCAAGTTAAAAGCTTGTAACTCTTCTCTTATGGCCTCAGTCCTTATACGGTTAAGTTTAGAAGTATTTGTTTGCAAATCTGATGAAGCTTAAAAACAGATTTTTGCAAACCAGAGTGTGTATTTCGAGCACAAGCAAGTCGTCAGCAAACAACAGCGCATCCAAATATCTGTCTCGTAATATCTTAATAATTGTGTTCACCAGGTGTTTCCATTTCCTTACTATATTGTCAATGTAAATGTTAAAAAGAGTAGGTGATATACTGGACCCTTGTCTAACGCCTTGATTGACAGATATTTGTTGAGATATCCTACAATTATTTTTAACGGGTATTCTTGTTCCATTATATAGGCCTTGTGTAGTTTTTATAAGTTTCGTAGTCTTATTTACTTTTTTCATACTTTAAAATTAATTTAAAATGGCATTTCGGCGCCACCCCGTCAAGCCGGTACCCCTGGCGCTCGCTAGCCATGCCACCCGCACACTACACTTCTAGATACGATAAATCCCCATAATAACCTCCAACATACCGTGGGAATGTGCAGAAAGACACTGACCGTTCAACTCAACCACGATACTTGGATAGCTGCACTTACTTTACTAATGGTTAAACTATAACAAATATTATCAGAAATGTGTTGCTCAAACAAAGGAAATCTTCTTTAAGAAAACAATACGAACTAAAATAAAATAATTATTAATGGTCAAATTTTAGTACAGGCGAGATGAAATGATATTGGAAATGATATTCCAATAATGAAATAAGATGGAAATGATATTGGCTATGATAGGAATTATGACATTGATGTTTAAGTTATGTAAGTTCCAAACGATCTGTGGGACAATCAACCGTAGGTTTAGAAGCAAGGTACGTCGAGAAACAAAATTAAAGTTCTACAAAGTTATGGCAGTCCCTACGGGTGTGAATTGTAGACAACAACCAAGAATGAGGATAGTAAAACACAGGCCTTAAGAATGGCGTTATTCAGAGGAGTTAAAAGGTGTTTTAAACTTGACCGTATAAAGAATGAGGTTATAAGAGAAGAGTTACAAGTTTTTAACTTGAATGGAAACTTAAAACATTACAAATAATGGTGGAAAGAACGCTTAGAAAGAATTTCAGATTCCAGACTGGTCAAACAAGTTTGGACACACCAACGTATAAGACACAGGTGTGTGGGTAGACCCAGGAAGAGATGGCTAGAAGGTCTTTAAAGCCGGAACAGGCAAGCACCGTGTACTTGCCTATGCCGTGTTGTGAAGATGACGATAATGATGATGATGATGATGATGATGATGATGATGATGATGATGATGATGATGAAGGGAATCTTCGTAAAGACTGACCACTCAGACCGACCGTTTTGGGTCAGTTTGTGGTTATCAGGCATTGCCACACCACCCTCTCCTCCGTTCAACGTTACAACCACGCCCTGGCGCGGGTGGGTGGCCTTAGCATTGCTCGCTTAGACTTTTCCTCTGAACCGCTCACCTGCGTGACCCAATTATGGGTCAGGCCTAATTGTTTGTTTCTGCACTTAGTAATTATTGTGTACTCGTGAAACAAACTTAGTGCCAAGTCTGGACTGTAAAGGGGGAGGTATTAAAAATAATTCCATTTAAATTTCTGTAGTGTTACGCGTCTGGCCGCGGCGCTGTCGTTGTCGTGAAGCAGGACGACACCTGAAGACAACAGGCCGCGCCAGCCTCTTCTGTATCGGCCATTTCAGTGTTTCTCGTGTTTTGATAATACACTTTAGAATTTGGTGTCGTATGACTGTTACGTACAGAACGCTTCATGATATTTTAGAAAATTATCACTTGCGCGGTTTACATGAACTTTGACATCGACACGTTGCGCGAGCTCGTCAATGAGAAGTGAAGGTCAGTCGGCCGCTACGGTCTCGACGCCAATTCCGCACTTTACTGACACTCGCCACACTACTCGACGATCTGGTGACGAATTTCCGCCGCAGTTAATTTTTTCGCGTGCAGAAATCGTACCACAGCACAGATTTCACACTTCACGGCACTTTCAATGAGATTACTTGTTTTTAACAAACGTACCAGTGTGTGGACAGGAAGCAACAATGAAACATCTGTGTTCGCTAGTCTCGGTGTGAACTAAATACTGTGCATGTCCAAACTTTATCGTGTCGACTGCGCAGAAGTCACATTCGATTTATCAAGGAGCAACACCGTTCTACTCAGCTGTAAATGAAACAAACAGGATCTTCCAGATACAACATCTACAACTGAATGTTCTTTTAATACATTACAACGCATGATGCCTTGCAATCTGTCTACGATGGGAAAAACGTGGATTGTGCATACTCAACATTCATAGCAAATTATAAGAATGACACTACCGACTCGGAACACAAAGTTTTTTATTGGTAAACACATAAAATGTTTACCAATAAGAAACTTTGTGTCCCGACTCCCGAGTCGGTAGTGTTATAATTAGTTAATCAACGGCCACGTCATGGACAACAAAATCCAAGAATTCATAGAAAATCAATAAACACTGCCATTGAATTCACTGACGATCTGACTAACGAATTAGATCACCGCCAAGGCAACGTCAGGGGTCCACACCCTGGTGGATACAGGTTCGCCACACCCGGTGTACCCTAGCTTG
Source organism: Magicicada septendecula (assembly GCA_034769895.1). Lineage (NCBI taxonomy): Eukaryota > Metazoa > Arthropoda > Insecta > Hemiptera > Cicadidae > Magicicada > Magicicada septendecula. The sequence continues at coordinate 21,469,978 of CM068371.1, forward strand.
ATTCTCACCTTGCTTCAACCTGTCTTGGGTGGAATCCCTTTCTTTAATCTTTCCTGTCTGATCTTGGTCTCTCTTGACCAACTCTTCATCTTTACGACCCAGACGCTATTAGGTTTACGAGGGCTAACGACTTGTTCATTGTTTTCATACTGTTACGTAATACAGAACGTTCTACAGTATCTCGGCTATGCTAGCTGTACAGTGCGTGTGCGTACACATTGCTGCTACTGTGAGATGAAAGACAATTACGTGACACTTATCATGCGTCAACAATCGAGGCTATTCCAGACCGTACCGGTCAGCGCACTGTGTTTAAGTTTGCACGGTTTCTAGAGCGCCTGTAATACGCAGTTTGCTCGACACGTCATCCATAAAGTGACCGATTATTCTGGCATTTCAGCCGGGTATAAATATAAGCATCCAGCGACGGACAGCCAGTTTACTTTGGGAGAGTACTCAGTGCGTTTCACGTGGCTGTTAGTGAAAAGTGATTATTGTGCGGGACTCTATTAGTTGACATTATTATTGCGTGTGAACAAGTTTAACTTGGATTATCGTATAAAGTGATTGTAAACTGTTATTTGTGATAATTAAAGCTGGTTATTACCGACTTCATTGGTGTCTTGTATTTTGTTTTCCACTGTACCATACGACGATCAGTTAGACCGTCGTAACAATACCTAAAAAAAATCTTTCTTATGTAATTCTTGTTTTCCTTTCCTACCACCCGGTAAAGGCCCGGGCAAGGTTAAAAGTGTCAAACGGTCAACGGTTCTAGAGACAGACGAGTAAGGTTTCTCAGCGGCACTAGGAGGTGGGGCTCCAAATGCAACCCAGAACAGGACCAAAGTCTTAAATGTAGCACTCCTATACCGATCTTACTCTACAGGACGCTGGTAACATCCTTAGAGGACATTTATCCTGTTCGAAAGTCACAAATGGATGTCGTGGGGGTTAGTGGTAAATCTACCCAATTTCACTTATGTAAATTTATGGAAAAATAAAGTTGAAGGTTTTCAAGTGCAAAGGTTTCAAACCATAAATGTTTGTCTTAAGCGTACTCGGTCGGTCTCAATATACTGAAAATTATATAGATAACCTCGTGATACCGGCCGCCTGTTGCTCTTACCCGATAATAAGGAGTCGCGTATCGTTCGCCCAAGACCTGCCGTAACTGTTTCTTAACATTGTAGCTTTTTGCGGCCTGAAGAAGATTCCCGAGGGTGGGTACGAAACGTTGCCGACGTCGCGACGTCGAGATTGATTCTACCGCAAATGACAACAGCCCAGTATTTATTAATTTTCAGGATAAACCATAGAATTTATTTTCAAGGCTATTTTTATTTTTTTTTTATCGGCTATCTAAGGACCACATGCCAATTTCAATTCTTTATTCTTTTCTTTTTTCCAATATTCTTTCATCTTCTCACTGTCTCTTTTTCCTGTCTTCAGTCCACTTTGAACTTGCGTTTTTCTCTCTCCTACCATGAACTCCCTCCATTTTTAACACTTTTGCCCGAAAAACTTCTTTTTCAATTGTCTCTTCTGCGTGTATATTATTTTTTTCTAAATCGTTTTGGATTTCTTTAATCCGACTTGATGTTGACTTCTTCCCCCACAGATATTTAAAGATTCAAATTTTTTTTTATTATTAATAGGGATTTTTATTGATTACATAGCTGGTAAAAAATAAAAAGAGAAATTCATAAAGAATGTTGTTTTTGAAACATCAATAAAACTTGGACTTGGGTAGTTTTACCAATAACTCCTCGATACATTCGTGTAAGACCGGAAGAGGTGATTCTCTTATTCCCTGACAGAAAAAGAAGAAGAAGAACGAAAGTGACTCATACCTCTGTTTAAACATTGATTTTTCTGTAGTGGATTCCACAAACTTCTATTATAAATGTTAATAATATTTATGCAAGAATTTTTTGTTCGATTAAAAAAATTCTATTCTATTTTGCAAGGCTTATTTATTTTGTGTATTTCTCCCTTTCACACTTGTTTCATAAACACCCCCTTGCACCTCCCTCGCAACGTCCATATTACAAGTGCATTAATAGGTATCGTGCCTTCGGCCACTCTGAAACGATTATTGAACGTCTAGACAGACACCATCCAACTCTATCTGGTGGCAATACGTGTAACTAGATCGATGTGATCACTCCAACTGCAGAATCATAGCTACAACTTTATTTTAAGCAACTATCTTACTTAAATATGTCTATGTCAAATTATTAACATGCAAAAACAATTTGATCATAAATAAATTAGAAAACAGAGAATTACCTTTTCTTTCAAAAAAATGTAACGTTTTCAACTAATGTTAAATTATACTTTCTCCAATTTAAGTTCTGTTTCAAATTTGTTTCGTAACTAAAGAAGTTCAGACAGAAATTTAAAAAAATATGTTTTCCACCCAGTTCTCTAAAGAGCTCGGTCTCCCAACTTTTATCCCTTAATGTTTCTACGGGAGTGGTTGTGGTATACCTTTGCTGTCAGTAGCGTCACTATAATGGCATGCCCCCTCGCGAAAACTTCCCAGAGGCCCCTCTCCCACATCCATATATCTACAAAGACCCAAAACTTATTTTTTGTTTAAATTAAAAATGGTCCCTTCTATGTTTACAAATATTTTCTGACTTTGAATACACTTTGAAACACTTCTTCCTCTTCTGCTCCTTCCGGAGTTTTATAAATGGGTCTTTTATAAAACAAATCGCGAGTAAATATTGCTCCCAACATGCTAGATAACATGCTATTATCGACTAACTATTTTTTTCCCACTATTAGTTCCACTCCATAAGAGGGACAGTCTTTGTCTTTTTCAGCTGCTAAGGCTTCTTCTAACTTCCACCTACATTTACAGTGTCAAAACTTCCACACTCATTGTCTTCAAGAAAGACTTTATAATTAGAAAGAACGTCTCCAGACCTTTCGTTTAGATACACTACTAATCTTAGTTTCTTCACTTACTTGTGTAGAAGAATTAGGCTGAGGTTGTATCAGACGAACATTTTCTTTTCCCTACGTTTTTCCGCTTTCAAAATTTTTTTTTTTTATTTTTTAAGCTATGACTGTTACAAAATATCGGTATGGAGAACCATACATGACTTCCATGTTCTAAGATTTATATTTAAAATCATATTCGAAATGAAATATTTCCATAGAAACTACTTCTTCCTTCAGCCTTAACCACAGTACTGTGGTCACTAATGTATCCCACCTCACGTTAGCGCACTCGATTTTCACTGGTGATGGTAGTCGATGGCACTGCAGAAACGTCTGGTTTTGCAGAAAACATTGGTCTACGGCCAAACAGGACGGGAGGGAATTTTAACAACAAACTACTTCTTTGTTGCCGATAACGTAGTACATATATAAAAAATTATCCCCTCCCCCTTCAACTATAATTTTCATTTATAGAAAATTACCCCCACCCCGTTCAACTAGCCATTTCATTTATAGATATTTCATATACGTTTCTACAGTGGATTATTAAGATCTTCTTATCAGGATAATTTATTTATCAAATTAAGTACTTTACTCTTGTTACAATAAAAAATGTTTCTGGTAAACTACCCTTTCCCCATAACCGATCTTCACCAAAATCAATAGGCCTTGAGTTCTCTACAACTCAGGCACATATGTAAAAATTATTTGATTCTGTTTGTCGGCAGTTATCGTTCGTCATGAAAAAATATCTCTTGTTACAACATAAAATGTTGCAGGTAAACTACCCCTTTCCCTTAACCGATCTTCACTAAAATCAACAGGCCTTGAGATCTCTACAATGTAGGGATGTATGCAAAACATTATTTGATTGTGTTTGAATGTGCGGCAGTTATCATTCGTCATAGAAAAAATTACCCTTATTAAAACATAAAACGTTGCAGGTAAACTACCCTTTTCTCTTAACCGATCTTCACCAAAATCAACAGACCTTGAGGTCTCTATAATTCAGGAAGGCATGCAAAAAAGTATTTGGTTTCCTTCTTATAGTCTAAGGTACATTATTTTTTATCTGTTCTACACTACTGTATTGTACTTCTTTCCATTTAATTAAGTTTTGTTTATTTATTTTTCGGGTTTTTATGTTGGATTTTTTTAGTCTTATCCTTGGTTATTAATTATGGTCAATATTGACAGTGATTCACTAACTCAATCTAAGGGCTTTTGGGGTATTGTCCACGTTTTAGTCAGTCCGTCTGTGTTTGTATATTGTTTTAAGAGTATGGAACGTTCTGTTACGTTACAATATTTATGTGCAAGATGAAGCTCCTACAGTTAGCCTTTCTTCTTCTACACTATTATCTTAACGGACTCAAAACAGAGGGGCTATTTTAATTTCAGGGTTCACCAAAAGTAAAGGTAATAAAAATTATGGTCAGCTAATGCCTAACAACATTTCTGTAGAAACAGAGAACTAATTATTATTAGTTTTAATATACACGATAAATAAATTCATTTTAACAATAATATAATTTACTTAAATTAAATCATATAATTATAGTGTTTTAGATCTAATAGTTTTGTATTACCGCCATCTTCAAATATATAAAATCTGAAGATATTTATGTATACATGATTTTTTACACAATTCTGATGTTATGATTTTATTGTGATTATAAATTGTTGTAGTAGAATACATGTTCTACAGTAAAAGAATTATAGTTATTATGTATTATGTAGGGCTACGTGTACAATATTATATACGTGTACAATATTCTGGATATTCTGTAATGATGTTTATACAGAATATCCAGAATACATCAACATTTCTATGTGCAGCTATGATGGATTCATAACTTGCTGGTAGGCCATGATCAAGAAAGTCATTGTGTTCAGGATAAAGCCGGCTATGCACTAACCATCCCCGCTGGACGTCATGACGGACAGCAAGTCAAAAACAACAGTGTGTAGCTTTGACATCTATCCGCACGTCGTGTATTTTTTGAAGGATGTGCACTACGAAAAATGAGTCCAGCAAGACCATCAGCTCAAGCCGCACACCGTGCGGATGGATCGTATGTAGTGTTGACGGATGTCAAGGAATCGTGCATCGTGCATGTTTGATCATGCATACGCTTGCTGTCTATCAAATCGTCATTTTCGAGCAAGTACAGTACATGTTTTTAGAGCACATTCGTTTAATAAATGTTTACTGTTTAATTTTACTTACATCCATTCTTTAGTTTATATTTAATAAGTAATGATTCAGATAAAATTTCAGTTTAATATTTAGTTTAGTTTATTCTTTGTTTACATAATACATTCAAATTTCATTAACAGTTATTATTTTTAATATTGTTGTTATTAATTTGTTTTAATTACAGTTCATAATAAGCCGTGAAATAACATCAAAATTTAACGACAAATATAAATTAAATAGATGTCTGTGGGACGTATCCTATCAACGAGAACGTCTGGCACGCTAGACGAGTTGCACGACAGTATGGTGCGCACGTCCATTACCGACGTCGGGCATGCTGGACAGTGGCGATGGTTAGTGCGTGACCGGCTTAAATGTAATAAACATTATGGTCACCTATTTCCTAACAACATTTCTGTAGAAGGAGAGAATTAATTATTGTCACGACATTACAAAACAGTCTACGTGTTTGTCGAATGTGCCAGAAGAATCTCGCTCTAATGTGTGTGACTACGTGACGTATATTATGCGTCATACGTGACTTTAGACGCATTCGCGAGAGTCTTCTCGAAGCCGCCAGCCGCGCGGACTGTGTCAAGGCCGCAATTAATTACGTAGTACACACTGGCGCTAAGACGCAATTTGGAACGTTCTGGTCTGTGAGCGGAGGTATAAATATATGGCGGCAGTGCCCTTAGTTTCAGTATAGTAGCGATATATTTTCAGTGCGGTTCGAGTTATTATCGGGCGATATTACTGTGTACGTTTAAGTCGTTATTAGTGAAGTGTTGCGTTTTATAATCGGGCGGTATAATTGTAATACAACTGTGTTTAATATTAGTGACATTTTATATTATTGCATGTGACAATTTTATTTGATTTGTTGTAGGAGACTGTGTTGTTAATTACGAACTGTTTAACTGTAAAAATTAAAGCTGATGATTAGTGACTTAATTGGTGTCTTGTATTTTGTTTCCACTGTACCTACGACGATCAAGTAGACCGTCGTAACAGTGGTGTCAGAACTGGGATAGAACGGTTAACAGTGGAAACAGTGGACACTTTGTACAAGACGAGTGTAATTCATAATTAATCGGAAAACAATGGATGCCAGACAGATGATGGAAAATTTCCAGGCGCTGCTGTTGCAGACAGAGCAACGACGCCGACAGGAGGCGGAAGAAGCAGAAAGCCGACAAAATGAAGAACGAAGACAAGAAAGAGAAGAAACAGAAACACGATGGGATGAAAAATGCAGGCAGGAAAGACAAGAGACCGAGGAACGACGACAACAGGAGGCAGAGGAACGGAAGCGTGAAACAGAAGACATCAAAGCATTAATACAGGAGCAGAAACAGATTCACAAACATAGTACCGTAGAATTGGGTCTTCTACGAGGTGAGCTTAATAAACAAGTTACTAAAATATCAGAGGTACAAGAATCAATGACATTAAAAACTGCTGAAGTAGAAAAATCTGTTGCCGGTGTCCGAGATAACGAACTACAGCAAGTGTTACGAATGGCAAGACACCAGAACAGTGCGGACGCACTGGTACATGCTTTGCAATTTGAGGCCGCCAAGTCAGCGTCTGGTTGGACAAGTCATAAAGTGCGCGCTAAAAGATCGCGACGGCACAGACGATGAGGGAGAAGAACAAGGAACAGAGACTCGACGGTCGGCGCCACAGAATAAAATAAGAAATGATGGAAGACGTTTTAAAATTTTTTAAGTATTCTCACTATACTTTCCTTCACGTATACACTCGTTCTTATTCACACTTAATTTTATATTTCACTATATTGCCCTTATGATTTTTTTAACTAATTCACAACACTTTGGTTCCGTCTTGGTTATGTTATTGTTGTCACTCATCACATAATCTATCCGAAGTTCGATTCTAACTATGCTTTCGCGGATACAAGTGACGCGGAGAAGCTGTTCTTTACACTCCAGAGTCCAACGCAAGACTTCTGGTGTGGCGTCTATTTTCTGGCTTGTTTAGCGTGGGCTTTTGGGTTCATGCAGCAAAATATAAAAATTCCGATTGGTTGATATCTAACTCATTGTCGTCGATAGCGTCAGTCTTTGGGGTTGAGCACGTTTGTTTCCTGAGATCATAATTAACAAAACTCTTAAAATTAACATAATTTTCTTATGCTAATTACAATTGTCAATATATTATTACTATTGCATTGCTTTCTTTCTTCTGATCAATTCAAGACCTCACATGATATGTTTCCTTACAGTATTTCTAAAATGAACAATTTTAATGGTTGGCCTATGCTAATAGGTACATTATTTTTAATAGTTATCTTTTTTATTACATTTTTTTGTTTTCTCATTTGTACATAATATGATTTTATGATATTAAAAAACAATTTAATACTATTAATCATAATTATAAACCTTAACCTTCTATAAAACTCTTGACTTATTTAATAGACCTTAAAATGTTTTGTGTACAGTGGGCTATTTACATTCTCCCTTACATTTCTATCATTCTTTAATATTGTAATAATCCGTTTATTACGTTTTATAAGCCCTACTTGGTTGTCGTCAATTTGTAACGTGTCGAATATTACGTTTGTTGGTTTGTATAAATACTTACGAATGTCGAACGTCTACTCACCAGTTCGGCCGTTCAGTTCGTATTTACTGCCTCGCCGTCTGGTTGACCAACACTGCTTAGTAAATCGACTTCGTCAAATTTATTATTCTATGTTTTAATTGCTTTATCTAATTTTATCTTGTGTAGTATAAAATCAAACATACAGTTTAATGTGTGTACTACGTTTATTAATAGTTATGGATACGGTTCGATAATTACAATTTCTTCACAATATAATGCTTAATTTTGCGCCGGCATGTTTACTTTCTCGCGGTTGGATACTCTGTTATGGTTGATGCTTCTGCCTACAATTGACAATTTCGTTTGTGTTTAATCTCAGGGTGAAAGTTCTTTTGACTACAGAAAATGTGGTTATACAGACTAATAAAAGTACAAAATCTTACAATATACCTTATAAATATTATTGTACAGGTGATATACTTAAATAATAATGGTAAATTACCGATGTGGAATTAGTGCTTTATAGGTGATTTTGACTTAGCAAACCTTCCGTTTTTAAAACATATTCATGAAAAATCAAATTTGGATTGATATATTTATTCTAGTTGAGGTGTTTGTGAAATAAAATTAAGTTCCAAAGTTTATTCACGTGATTAGTGAAGTGAAAAGTTTACTTCAATTATTGTTGATTGGTGTTTTTTTCGGTGAAGTTGTATTTAAAATATACTTAACGCTTCTTCGTCGCTGCTTATCATGGGTAACAATTCTCTGGAATACTGCTGCTTGTCCTTTCTTGTGTAGTTTGGTGAATTCCAAGTTCACTTTTCGTTAATGGTCCGGTTACGGTGTTTAAATTCCCTCAGTCCTGCTGGCTAATGTTGGTTTCAAGGTTCAGTTAGGTGTTCATCTATATTCTTCCTTCTGTGGGTTGTTAATTTTCACTGGGGCTTCTTCATCAATTTCTCCAGATTATTTTTTATTTCTTTGGTTGAATTGATTTATTTCTCACTATTAGTTTTATTATTGTTATTATGTTTATCTTCTTAATCAGTGTTGTAGATAAAATAGGCTGATTTACTTCTTTTTATGTCTTAGTGGGCTTCATACATCCACCCTACTCAAACTTCAATAATGGAATGATGATTTATTAACGGTTTCCTATGTAACAAGGTGTTGTTGTCATGGCAACTCTATGTAAAAAACTAATTCCCATTGGCTGATAATTTATAACATTGTTATATCAAACTAACGTTTTTCTATACAAAATTATTTAAAATCTTCAAATTATTATAACTTCCTTATACTACTTGTAATATTAAATACAATAACACCATTATTTTGCTTTTGGTTTACAAATTATTTTGATACCAAAGTTACCTTTGGTCAATTTATAACAGATTACTAATTTTTCAGTTTGGTATTTCTTTAGTTAATTACATTTAAACTAATTATTATCTATCCAGTTTTGTACCCTACACTTTTACTTTGAGACCTAAACAGATTATACACTTTATTTTATTATTGGCTATTGGTTTATCTTAAAATTCACAAAATTCTGCTCCTTAGTGCTAAGCCTAATGACTAGATTTCATAATTCCTCTACCCTATACTCTTAACAATTGTTTATAATTATTTATGTTAATTTATTAGATTACTTACATTATTACTGAAACAAACTAACTTAACTCATGACATGTGATTGTTTTTAATCATCACATAATATTATATAATTATTTAATACCTCTTTATAGGTCCATGCCTGTATCTGAATTTTTTACATGTTTTAAGGGTTTTGGTTTTAACATAATTTGCCATCTAACAATACTTTGGTTATTTACCATCAAAGAAATCTATAACAAACTTGAACATTAACTATGCACTATTATTCCCTTATAAACTCGTTTAAGAGAATATAGTGTCTAACATCCCTCTGTTTTCAATCTGACATATTACTTTTTTATATTTATTTTCTATCTGTTTTTTATATAACTTTATAACATTCCTTAACAATAACACAATATATCTTTTATCCTACTTATATTATACTAACAAATTATTATAACTGGGTTACTATATTACTTATAGTTTGTTATTACCAGTTTATTATTTTATAGTTAATTACACTGCACTTTCTTTAACTAGTGTTTATGTGTTTATTCTACTATCACTGGGTCTTGTACTGGTTTTTTATTGATTATCACTTTTTATTCACTTATCTCTTTACTAATAACTATTGTTAATCAGGTTCATTTTATTTTAGTGGCTTTTGATAGCTTATTATTTAACTTCTTGGATTTCGTTGTCCATGACGTGTCCGTTACTTAACTAAATATCACTATAATATTGACGACTCGGAACACTAAGTTTTTTATAAGTAAAAACGTAAAGTTTTACCTTACAGCCTAAACCGGCTTTCACCTATAGAAGGCTTCATCATAGGCTGTCGTTAGTAGCGCTGCTTGTCTTGTTGTTGGCGACGAGATAGTGTTTCGAAAGATTGAAGCTGTGTGTGTGTGTGGTGAGATGTGTTCGAATAATGCGTGCGATTTGAATTGTGTCTGTTCGTTTAGGATGTCGTTTTTTATTTGTTTTTGTGTGTTTGTATATTTCTAATTGTTCTAGAGTGTCTAGTTTTCGGCCTTTTGTGTGTACGTGTAGTATGTTCATGTTATTGTCGATGTTTTTATATGTGTGGTTTGCTTCAATGAGGTGGTTTGCGAAGGTAGATTCTGTAGTGGTGTGGAGTGCTTTTGTGTGTTCAATGTATCTCTGTTTGAAGCTACGTCCTGTCTGGCCTATGTAGAATTTACTGCAATTTGAACAATTTAGTTTATATACACCGGGTAGATCGAATTTGTTTTGTGCTTTGGGCATGCGTTTTGATAGTGTGTGTTCTGTTTTGTTAGTAGTTTTGTAAGCGATTCTGTATCCTGCTTTTTTGAATTTGTGGGCAATTTTTTCTGTTTGTTTGTTGATGTATGTTAGTGTTATGAATTTGTTGTTTTCTGTCTTTGTCTGTTGTTTGTTTTGTGTTTTGTGTAGGAGTTTACTGACTATTGTTCTGTCATAACCGTTAGATTCTGCTAGATATTTTATCGTGTTTAGTTCGTCTTTGTAGTCTATTTCATCTAAGGGGATGTTGTTAAGTCTATATATCATGGTTCTAAAAGCAGCTAGTTTGTGTTGTATTGGGTGATTGGAGGTGTTGTGTATTAGTGTGTCAGTTGTAGTTGGTTTTCTGTATATACTGAATTTGTGCCTGTGTTCTAGTTTTGTGATGGAGAGGTCTAAGAAGTTTATGGTATTGTTGTGTTCGTATTCGGCAGTGAAGGTTATGTTTTTATGTATTTTGTTTATGTGCGTTAGTAACTGTTCACATTGTCTTTTGTTTCCCCTGTATAGTATTAGAATGTCATCAACGTATCTGTGCCAACAAACATCCCCATCTCTGAAACAATCACCATCCTACAAAACAAACTCAAACAGAACAACACACCAGACGAACTTATCAATGAAATAACAGAAACTCTGAACATTATCACAAAACAAAACTACTTTACTTATAACAATAAATACTACACACAGAACGATGGCCTACCCATGGGCTCCCTCATATCCAGCATTCTAGCAGAAGTCTTCCTCCAACACTTAGAAAAAACAAAAATACTCACAAACAATGACAGACACTCACATAAAATACTATATTGGCACAGATACGTTTATTAATTAGGTATTAATATACTTAGACCTAAACTGCCCTTACCTATTGAAGAAAAAACAGGCATTTATAAACTGGTTTGCAATGATTGTAACAGCTTCTATATAGGTCAGACCGGAAGAGGTTTTTACAAACGCTTCCGTGAACACTTACCAAAAAAGACACACAATTACAATGATATAAAATCTAATTACACTCGTCATCTGACCCAAGACAATCACAATTATACAGATTTTAAGTCCAATCTAATGCCTTTGCATATATGCAACAAGGGCCGTTTTATGAATGCCTTGGAGGAGCTGGAAATTTATAATGCATATAATAATGATAGCAGTCGTGATTGTGTTCTGAATGAACAATTGAACTTTGTATCTAACCGCCTGTATGATACTGCTTTGAGACTGCTCAACGAATTCCAATCAGTAGCAGACAACACTTGAACGGGTGCGCACCCTACATCACGTGCACATAATATGCTTGTTTCTGCAATTTTATTTATTTTTTGACAAACGCAGTTTTGTGTGATATGTGTTTTTGGTTTTAAACGTCTGATGATGAGGCTACACCTTGAAACGCGTAACGTAATAAGTTTGAGAAGTCACACGGCGGACCGCATACAGGTAATCACTTAATATTACATAAAAGTGACTTGGATACCATACGTAACATGAATGTTTTACTTTGAGACCTAAACAGATTATACACTTTATTTTATTATTGGCTATAGGTTTATCTTAAAATTCACAAAATTCTGCTCCTTAGTGCTAAGCCTAATACCTAGATTTCATAATTCCTCTACCCTATACTCTTAACAATTGTTTATAATTATTTATGTTAATTTATTAGATTACTAACATTATTACTGAAACAAACTAACTTAACTCATGACATGTGATTGTTTTTAATCATCACATAACATTATATAATTATTTAATACCTCTTTATAGGTCCATGCCTGTATCTGAATTTTTTACATGTTTTAAGGGTTTTGGTTTTAACATAATTTGCCATCTAACAATACTTTGGTTATTTACCATCAAAGAAATCTATAACAAACTTGAACATTAACTATGCACTATTATTCCCTTATAAACTCATTTAAGAGAATATAGTGTCTAACTTCCCTCTGTTTTCAATCTGACATATTACTTTTTTATATTTATTTTCTATCTGTTTTTTACATAACTTTATAACATTCCTTAACAATAACACAATATATCTCTGTACCTCGGAGGTATAGAACACTATGTCACATTTCCCTAACTTTACAGGAGAGCAGTTTGAACAGGTTTTATTTTTAAAACATTTTATTTCCTTAACTGTTTATTGAATTTTTGTAACAAAATTTTATCAGTACATTCCTTTTACATTGTATTTAGTGTTATTTATCCACAATAAATTTATTTTTCTTTTTTTAGCAGTTTTTATGGACATAGTGTTGTATACCTCTCATAAGGCTGTTATATGACATAGTGTTTCAGGGTATTCAAGAAATAACCAATGATTAACACGTTACTAAGCCCATATAGTTTATTTTAGAAAATAGATGTTACAGTTAGATATAAGTTATAGTTATAAAAGTGTTACATAGGGTCCAAGTCAACATCTATGTCTCCTTCTGGATAGTCACTTGTGGCTTTATTACTTGTATGTTTTAAATTTTTATAGAAATCATGGCAAACTGAGGGAACATAAGGCTATAGTGCAATTAAATCATTGTATTTTTGCTGGGAAATTGGTATTGGGTTTGTTGAGACTTGATTCAAATCTCCTGGAAACGTAACTCCTTGTCTGCGGAACCTCACGAAGTCAACCTCTTGGTTCTCACCATTGAAATGGGTTTTCAAATATAGCGTTCCAATATTTTCTTGTTGGACTTGTAACTGTACACAGGTTGACAGCAGAACTGGCTGTTTGTCAACATCCTTCTTCCTATTTACAAGAGGGGGATTAGGTGATTTTTTTGTCATACAGTGTGTTGAAGCTTTTGCAATTTTGAAATTCCATATTATGAACAGTGTATTTATTGGAACTTTGTCTTACCAACTGTTGCCAGTCCCAGGGTGTTAAGATAGCCAAATTATTGAGTTTCTTTCTCTTCCTCTCTATCAATGTATGTACACTGTCAGCCTCCATATGGGTGTGACCTTTCAGTAAAAACGTCTGAGTTATGGTCTTAATTTGAAGTTACTTATGGAGTATCCAAAAAAAAACACATTACAATACTCACATTTTTATTTTAGCCATAACAGTTGTCTGACCAAAGTGTGATTTCTTCTATTTCACTGCCAGGAATGACACTATCTGCCCATTTCAAAATCGATGATGCAATTTCATTTCCGCCACAGGCTCCTTTTGATTCGTCCCACATAATACAGTTAACCGAGGAATCTGATGCATCATACAAGGTAAAATTTAAGGTTCAAAGCTTCCTTTTATAGAAACTAATGCAGTTTGTTGTGAGTGGTGATGGCAAACATTTCTGCAGATCACCAGTTAATACTTTGTGTTTTGGTGAATCTTTAGCTATTTTAGTGTCAATACTTTTTAAGTTGTATCTGGTTTTTGATTCATTGAGATGTGCAGCATGATCAGCATTAACAAATTCTTTTTCTTCTTGAGTCAGATTATTTTTCAGTTTAGCATAGAACAAATCACATGTATCTATTTCAGGTGGTTTAAATGACAACTTGAACTGTTTATTAAAGATATCCGAGTACAGCCATTTTATAGCTCTTAACTTTGGATCAACATTTTTTTGATTGCAGTCATCTATGTACAGTTCATACATTTTTTCTACGGTTAGCTCTGTTCCTAAATATTTCCTGTCACTCTTTTCTCTAGAGTAATGACTCTCATAATGTGGAAAGAAGAAATATGTTTTTTGACACTCTCTATGGTTTCATCAGGGGTTTTGTTGCTTGATGTTTGCCTACCCCTTTGATCTGTTTTTACTATACCTCCTGGCTCAATATTTTTAAAAATATTTACTACTACCATGTAGAGATAGAAAGTGTGTTTAAAAACATAGCCTTACACACCCTAACTCGTTGGTTATTTACTTGTGAAATAGTAGAATAGAGTGTAATCTTTAGATTTATTCGAGTTTTGTTCTCTTTTTCTTGATCGAGCTGTACTATGCCTCACAACACATGCAAAAATAAATTGCCTTTTAATATCTGTAGTCTTTTCCTCACTCCAGTATGAATCAAAAATCTTCTGTCTTTCATATTCTGGTAATTTTTCTGAGCATTTCATCCTACAAGAACAAGGAGGTTTCATTACTTTGGCAGGAACAACTTTACCTTTTTTACTTAAATATTCATTACCACCAGCTAATTTGCGTTTGCGGACATTACATGCCCAATCATTGGCATGCACTACACGTTTTTTACCTTGCTGTGTAGACTTAGTTTTATTTTTTACTTTTCTTTTGACACCTCCTCCCTCTTCTAAAACTGCTTGATTTTCTACAGCATTTTCATTATCACTGCTTAAGAATAAATCTTCAGCAAGTAAGTTTTGTATTGGTTGTTCACTTGCCATTGTTTTAGCACTAGTTTTATTTCTTACCTTATTTTTTGATTGCTTACATAATATAGGCGTCCCATCATTGTCATCTGAATCAGAGCTTTCCCCACTTTGAGGTTCATAATTTTTGTCGGCATCAGAATCATCCTCTTCCCCATCAAACAAAACATCACCTACGTCCTCTTCATTGCCATTATCTTGATAATTACTGTTATTAGCATTTGATTCTGAAACAATACCAGCCTTGTAATAATGATTGTAAACTATTTATTATTTGATAAATTTGGTAATTTCAATGATAATTCAATGCCTTATATTATTTAGGTTATGTTTTGTAACTTAATAATATTAAGGAATGTACAAAACAATAGCTTACCTATGGGTGCAGTAACGTTAGGCCTAGGGCACAGAAATAAGTTTAGAATTTTATATCCACGAGAGTTAGGATCCATCTTGCTTCAATCTTACCATAATTTGTTGAAAAACAAAAGTAAAAGCCTCAAACTACAAGCAAAATGGCTGAACTGAAACCATCTTCTCTGAGTTCATGAAAAATCCACCAGGAGTATACAACACTATGTCCAGATGGTGTATTGTATCATCCAAATTTTGTAGAGGTATACAACTTCAAGTCCACATGGTGTTGTATTCCTCTGAATAAAAGTGGACTTGGTGTTCTTTTAAAAGCATGTAATTCCCCTTACAATTGGTCTAGGACATAGTGTTCTATACCTCTGGGTAAAGCAAAAAAAGTTAAATACGAATGTGTAATAATTCTATATTGGTAAAAAATGGATATAATGTTCTATACCTCCGAGGTACAGATCTTTTATCCTACTTATATTATACTAACAAATTATTATAACTGGGTTGCTATATTACTTATAGTTTGTTATTACCAGTTTATTATTTTATAGTTAATTACACTGCTCTTTCTTTAACTAGTGTTTATGTGTTTATTCTACTATCACTGGGTCTTGTACTGGTTTTTTATTGATTATCACTTTTTATTCACTTATCGTCTCTTTACTAATAACTATTGTTAATCAGTTCATTTTATTTTAGTGGCTTTTGATAGCTTATTGTTTAACATTTCACATTTTATTCATATCTTTGATTTTACATTTCCCTTTCTTTTATCTTTTCTATAGATTACAGATTACATATAAATTACATGTGTATTTTCTATAGATTACATATTGTTTCTTGCCCTATCTAATTTTGTACTTTTATTTTATATACATTATTTTAGTTACTATTTGGGCTCTCATAATTGTAGTCATATTGTGGTTTGGATTATTGTATTTGTCTCACCTTATCCAATCTATTGGGTTTAGTCCTTGTCATTGTCTTAGTCATTTTTTAGTTAGTAGTCTTGTGCTATCATTCTTCATGTTATAACCTTTTATTTTCCTTCAGTTTTCAGCTTTTCTTACATTCATTATACTAGTAAGTTTTGTGCAATATTATGTCACATTACAATATACAATAGTAGTCTTTCCTTCCTACCATACATACACTACAACATTATTATACAAAATAAAACTTTTGCAACATTTTTATAACATAATGATCTCTATTTTAATTGTCTTAATGTCTATTAGTTACACTCAGATATAACTGAATCTATACTTCCAGTATATTTTATACTGAATCTAGGTTTATAGTTTTTTGTCATACATTTCCTTAAGGTTATGTTGCCAGTTACTGGTCATACTTTGTTCACAATACTTTATATTTTTATTATTGTTTACATTGTGTCATTAGCAGTTTATTTATTATTTTTTCCTTTTTAATACACACAATTATGACCATAATTATCTGGTATTTACTATAACTCTATACATATGATAATTACAAATGCAGTCTTAGGTCTGCAACCTAGCTTGACTGTTAGACTACATAAATTTTTCTTAACCCTAAATACATTTTTTGCTTATATACTTAACATTACTTTTTTCAGTATTATAATAAGATATATTCACTTACTCCCCTAATTTATTGGGTAATTTATTATGTCAAGAGTTAGTCTAATCTAGTCCTTTTAGATGTCTGTTTTGTCAAGTTATTTATTATGTTTG
Organism: Magicicada septendecula; assembly: GCA_034769895.1. Classification (NCBI taxonomy): domain Eukaryota; kingdom Metazoa; phylum Arthropoda; class Insecta; order Hemiptera; family Cicadidae; genus Magicicada; species Magicicada septendecula. The sequence goes on from CM068371.1 coordinate 21,487,034, forward strand.
TTTACAATGCTAATTTATGTTTTTAATCTATTCATGCATCTGTAACAATTATTCTTTATTTATTCATGGTTTATTGGTTCAGCTATTATAATCCTTCCTTTATATAATTATTTTTTGATTGTTCTCATTTGATCACTCATTCTCTATTGCATTCCTCATTCAGTTACCTACTATTATTTGTTTATTTGATTAAGTTCCCTAAATATTTTGATAATTCAGTTGTTTTGTATCATCTTGTGATGCTACAATATCCGGTAAACCTTCAATATTTTTATGTGCAGCAGGTATGATGGATTTATAACATGCTGGTAGGCCATGATCAAGAAAGTCATTGTGTTAAACATAAGAATCAATTTTCTTAATGATATATTACCAACATAAATGATTTTCTTCTGTATGAGTTAACAGGTAAATAAAATTAAAAAATTGATACTAAACTTAATTACTAAGTTTGGTAACAAAATAAAACAAATTTTATTACTAAGTATATTATTGATAGAGTACTAGGTTATGGTGAAAGTATATTTAACCAAAATAAGGTAGCATAATTATATTTAGTTAAGAAACGGACACGTCATGGACAACGAAATCCAAGTATAATTGTTTCAGATAACATGATTTCTATCCATCTATGGAAACTATTGTCAGCTGTTAAAAAGTGGGAAGAAACATAGTATATTCAAAGGGAAATCATATTGTGTGCAATTAAAATAAAATATTCTTTACTTATTTCAGTATGGCAAACAAGATAATCACTGTTGCACACCACTATAGAAAAATTAGACCGATTAACGCTTTCAAGCTTCACAGCTCATCCGTTATTCTGTTTGTGATTATAACCACTAACAGAACTTTCTTAATTATATTTCAGTATGCAAGGTAGTACTTATGATCATCATAATAACTTTTTATTTTATTATATATTTTTTCCAGGGCTCCCACACACCCCTACATCCTACCAATCCACCCACTGCGACAGAATGGCACCGAGTAGATGAACAGGGGACAAATATGATACAACAGTTTGTAGAACCTCAATATATCACACTTGAAAGAGACACAAGCCTGACGGATTTAGTGTGTCAAGTAAGAAGACAACTGTGACAAGAAAAATAGAAGATATAGTTGCCTCTAACAAGTCATGCCTCAAACCATCCCTCAGTGCCCATTGAAACTTCTTTTTGCCACTAAATAAATCGAGGACATCAACACAGAGGTTGACAACTTCAATGCACCAGACCGCATGGTCCTTTGTGTCCACCAGTAAACTAGGAACTTACACGGTGTGTAGGTGGGATCTTCAAACCAATGGTCATGGGTAAGCCACTAAGTCCAAGTGTGGATCATGATGGCCTTTGAACTGCTATACTGCTTTCACTTTGTCCAGCAGTTGGCTGCATTAATTGATCTTTGATCAAGAAGAAAATCTATGTAAACAACTCCTCTGTAGTCCCAAGAAACACTTTAACAAAAACCTTGCCAGCTGACAATGTTGTTTTTGCATATACGGGAGCAGTTCATTTTGTGAATGCCAACCATACTGACCACTTCATTTCAGGGTGTACTGGTGTACCCATGTCTCATCACAAGTCTCTGGCAAATTTCAGTTCGCTGTTTTTTGAACAGCATTCAAAGTATGGGGAACCCATGGTGCCGAAATTTTCTGATACTTCAACTCATTTTTAATCATGGATTTTCATCCTGATATTTCAACTAGCAGTCTCTGTAATTCCAACTTTGTCGGAATTACAACTGCTACTTGTCATGCTCTGGACAAGGCCTTTCAGTGTCGCCACCATTTAAGACTTGATATTGGTGGCTCGTCCGGAGCATGACAGGTAGCAGTTCAGCAAGTAAGCACGACAAAGTTGGTAATATATGAACTACACACTGCCATGGATTATTCTGATTTTTAAACTAACTTGATCAATGGTTGTGTCTCAGTCACCTCTAATGATCTCAACTTTATTAATTTTTTCAAGTGTCATGCTGGTTTTCGGCTAACGCAGATGAGTCAAATTTTGCACAAAATTCGATCACTAGAAAAGGGCTTATGCCATGCAAACACTAGTTTTTGATAGCGTCTCGTCACCATAATGTGAGTGTAATCTTTGCAAAATTTTACTTGGCTTAACGTTTTCATTTATTAAAAAATTTAATTACCATCTGCAGGACCTATACAGGGTGTCTAGCGGAGGCTTCTAAAAAAATTCCATGATATTTCCAGGATTTTCCATGATATTTCCATGATATAAATTTTATTTTTTGTTTTTAATATATCACTAATTTTACATGGACTAAAAATATTCTCAATATTTAACAGGGTAAATAAAAGGCCTTTAACCTTTGATACTGGAAGAACAGTAAGTTTTAGTAGAAAGTTGTAAAAAAAAAGTAAAGAAGGAAAGGCCTAGAGGATTGAAGGAATATAATAATCAAAATCAAATATTATCAAGGCACTAATTTTTTATTCTGTGCAATTAATTTTATACTGATAAAATACAAAAGATTACAAAAATGTATTACAGTTACAAAAATTTATTAATTATGATAATTAAAAACTTTTATGTTTAAAATCTCTTGTTCTAGCTCTGATTTTTCTTTTGCTGCATTTTCTATCAGTTTTTTTCTTTGCTTCCAATTCACTTATTTTTTCTGCCCTTCTTTTTTTTCAATATTAGTTTTTTTTTCCTTTTTCATCATCTTCCTTCTTTTTAGCTAAATCTTCTTTATAACGGGAATATGACAATGTTACATCTCTTAGTAACTTTTTACTAATCACCATGTTTTCTATCGGACAATTTGATTGATTAATTGGATCGCATATAATTCGTTGCGAAATTAAAGATTTTTCATGCTGATTTTCAGCTAAGCACTCTTTATTAATTGAGAAGCCTCTTTCAAGTGCGGCGTTTCCATAAGAAATAATCATAATCGTTTTCATAAAGTTATGTAATTTTGAATATTTCTTTGGATCATACATATCTAAAATACTTGCCCAAAAATGATCAAGTCTACATTTTTGGGTAGGCATCTCTTTGTCCGTCATGTTTACGTATCTTTGGTAATTCTGTAATTTTTCTTTGGTAGCCAGCATATTTATAATTTCGAGAAATTGTCTTTCAATATCATTAGCTACAGTTGCCGCTACAATCTTGTTATCAACAAAAACTTCCAATACAACCGATAAACGTGCTTCAGCTTCTTCACTTACGATAGCAATTGCAGGATCGAAACACGAAATACCTTTGACTAAAGGGTATTTTAAAGGAGATTTCTCCAATAGCTTTACTACGAAAGTCTTATAAATAATAATACATGTCTTTTTAAACTTAAGAATTTCAAGAGCATTTTTTGTAGTATCAATTTTTTTCAAAGCACCTTTAGTCTCATAATCAAGTTTAACCTCTCCGGGAGTCAAACAATTCTTTTTTTCATTTAAATCTATTTCAACTAGATTATTTTTATGTTCTTTCAGGCAACTAGGTGTTAGCATTTTTTTTTAATTTGTTCATACAGATCGGTATATAAAAAAGGAGCTTTAGGCTCATTTGACTGATACTCCGTTAAAAACGGTTTTAGCATAGTTGCAAACCCATGAAAAAAAAGCGAGTTTTACATCAAGAAATTCATCATATATAGCATTCTTCACAGTTTTATAACAATTACAACTGGGTGGTTCTTTCGCTTTTTTCATCTTATCAACGTAATTTTTTACTGAAAGTAAAATGACTCTTGCCCTTTCTGCAACATCGTGGTTTTCTATCCAACGGATTCCACCGAAATACTTTGGGAAAAAATTAACTGTGGAAACTTTCAAATAATCTTCACGTCGTGCAGGAGAATTATCATACAAATAAAATAGTGCTTTCAAGAATTCATTTATTTTCCAACCAGATTCATTAAAACATGCTTTGAAGCCATTGTGAACATTATGTAATCCGCAAGAACCTATATCGATCAAAGTTTTACTATTATTAGAGAGTTTAGCTTGAAAGTCTTTTAATAATTTCCAATTTACGTTGGGGCCGTCCATTGAAATTTGAACAGTTTTTACAAATAATTTGTGTGGTATATTATCATCAAAGGCTTGCAGTTGCGTGTTGTGTGTCCTAAAAAAGCCAATGAAAAATATCGAGTAGTAACTTCTTTGTGATCTTCATGCCAAAACCGAAAAAAAAATCCATTTGTTGATTTTTATTTATCGTATTTAAAGTTTCATCAAAGCCTTTTACTAAATCATCACAATTACAAACTATGTCTAATAATTCAGTCTTGAAATAATGACTTATACCATAATTAATTACATATGCAGCTTTTGCCTTGTAACGGGGCTAAAAGGAGAGGGTTTTATTTTATTAAAATCATAAATTTATTTCCCATTTGTGTGGTCAGTCACATGTTATAGAAAAGTTCATCAAACAAAGAACAGTGAGGTGTAGTTGTACAATGGAATGCGGCAGGTATGAGAACGCAATACAATTCAAGAATTTCGGTGCCGCGTGACACACACAAACGCGCAAACACCAGCGGGCACGCAACCGACGCCGAGATGGTAAAACAACATGGCTTGGAGGCGATATTTTCCCAACATGTGCTCCGGTGCTGGCGGAAACATAATTAGAGACCACGCCTATTCATGTGACGCAACTAGTGGCAGTGAAATTTCGTCGACGTCTGATACACATTAATAAACAGTGTTCCCGGAGCCACGACTAACAATTTGCCACATAAGGGCTATGAACAGTGACGAAGGCTTTAACAGCAAAGGCATTGAAATATCCGCTCTGTCCGAACGTTTGGAGGGGAGCAGTTGGTTAACGCTCTGTGCAGTTACCCGCCGAAACGACGTCTGGCCAGACGTACACAGACTCGCGAGTCAGAAAATTTATTAACAAATCTTAAAAGTGAGTTTAACTAAACACCCAATCAACATGAACAAAGTGTGAGACATTCGTTAACTAGTGGTATCAAAATTAGCAGTGAACCCTATTCGGACAAAAAGTAAAACAACAATGGACTAAATTCAACTCGTGGTCGTCATGGACACAATTCCAGGAAAGTAATCATTTAAACATCCACTAACAAATTAGAATCAATGAAAAGCGCTAAATCTAAATAATGGGGAGGGAAGTTGAATGAGTGTTGAGCGTGAGCATTACTGGGCCGTCTTAATAGGTTAATTAGTTAGTTTGGTCAGTTCTTTAAGTTACGGTTTGCAACTAGTTGTTAGCATATTGGTCATGTAAAAGTAACCCAAGGTTTTGTAATTTTTTAAGAAAAATAATCGAGATGCAGAATAGTAGTTTTTTGAGTCGAAAATGAATATTAAGTAAAGTTAAAGAAAGTAAACAAAATGTTGAAATGAAAGAATATTACAATAAAGTTCAATGTCACATAATGAGTAAATAAATACATCCATTTCTGAATATAATTGAGAGTACGATTTATTGAAGAGTGTTAACCTAAGTCACGCTTATTCTTCACGAATTCGTGCGAAGGACCTGGGACCCGAACAAGGTAAGAGTTGCAAAGATTGTATTTTATTTTTAAACAATTATTTGGCTATTAAGTAGTAGCTTCTCAGCCTTACTTAATTTGATTTTACTAGCTATTATACTGCCTTTAAACATTCTTGCCATTACTGGGATACTAGACTCAATGTCATGCAGAGATTGGTGTCGAACAACGGACTGCAAGATCCAAAGGTCTCAGCCTCGATAACTTCATCATTATTTTAAAAAGTTTTCATTGAGTTCACGTTGGTTAACGTCTTATTTTGACTAGCCATTTCACGGTTATCATTAGTTTCTACTGTAGGTATACTTTTTACATTATGACATAAATTATTATCATTCAAGTTTTTTTCTGAGAAATCTAAACTACTAGTATTTGTAGGCATCTTTTGTTTTTCAGTCGAATTCGTTACAGTACATATCAATGGAGCCGTTGTTTTGGAAGCATTCATAATTCTTTTGTTTTTCGCCTTTTTCATGACTAGTTAGAGCGGATTTTTCCATGTTGCTAAGGCTTATGGATTGTTTAGGATTACATAGTTTACATGTAAAGCTATAAGGATCGTTCTGCACTGCTTCTGACCATGGAAATTCCTTTTCAAAGAGAGTGCTATAACTGCATTTCGATTTACTTTTGATGGACATTTTGCACCTATAAATAGAAAGAAATAGATGTTGAAGTAAAAAGTTTCATAATATCCAAGATATGATCCAAAACCAAAATTTATTAAAACAGCTTTGTAATTAATTCAAAAATTATAATACGACAAACGAATAAATTTACACTTTAATAGCAATCGTTAATAATAACTTCAAACTTAATTATCTATATAATATATATACAAAGCAAATCATTATACTTAAATAAATTTTGTTGATATTTAATTTTCTACAAAAATCTAACAATGATGTGCTATATCTTATTTCGTGGAATGTAAGTATACGTAGCAAATAATAAATAAGGTATATCGAGCATTCATTAACGACCGAAATAAAAATACTCATTGACTACTTATACCTACGGACAATAATATTCTAAACATATATTTTTTAAACCAATACTTTTAAAAACCTAATATAGTCACATTAAAATAATCAGCAATGAAGCACTTTTATGTTGATTTGAAAAAAATTTGGATATTTGATCATGCCAAAGATCACGACTTATTTAATGTATAACTTGTTTAATATTAACCTAAAGCCTAGTACTGACCGGGATACAAAATGTTGCCAACATGTTGATCGATGTTGGCAACATATTTGTTGGATACAGCAACTTGTATCCGGATACTTGTTGCCAACAATGTTGTGTGTCCAAACCAAACTCAGTGTTGTGCGTTCAAACCAAACTCAGTATTGTGCAAAAAATGGAAGAGACTGTTACTGCTGGTGCTTGTGCTGCGTTCATCATTATTGCTGCAAAGGACTGGATTTAAATGAGAAATAAAACTAAAAATATAAATGTGAATATTATTGTATTTATTTTTTGATTGTGTAAATAAAATAGAAAAAAACGTCTGGCAAGGGGGATGACACATAGCTTCCACAGAACACAAGAAATTTTCTGTGGAAATAGGCATATAAATCCGGTCCCTAATAATAGCCTACCTACTAAAAATAATAAAATATGAACAAATAATATCTACTATGACTTACCTGATAAAATTTTAATGGTTTTTGGGACACTTGTTGATGAGTTGATGTTGCCAACACTGTTGCCCAGTACAGACTGAGCGATGTTTTCCATTTTGAGTGGGATACAGGGATACAAGCAACAGGCAACAAATTTCTTTGATGCCATGCCGCCCCAAGGTTACTAGATTGTACAAGGTTGTCTCATTTTGGTGATTACGAATTTTTAGGAGTGGGGGCAGTAGTCAACGTGACGTCACTCGCCGTATACCTTGGTCATACTACAATTGAAACCCATGCTATTTGAGCATTTTGTTTGAGGGCATTTCTGCTGACAATCTTACATTGTTTTTGTTCATTCGTTAATATTTCCAATTACATTATTATGAAAACTCCACAAGTGAGAGGTGGTTCTTGTTGTGCAGTTGCTACATGTACTAATTACTCAGGAAAAGCAAAAGAAAACTGGAAGAACTGATTTATCATTCTACAGGTATGATATAATATTCCATTTGTATAATTCACAGTTTATGTACTCTTGTGGTACACTTTTTGAAAAACTTGAACATTCAGGCTTGAAAAAAAGGTGCGTTTGTCAAGGGATGAAATAGCCAAAGCGTTCACATTGAGGTACTTCAGTAACCGAGCCTATTTGTATGTAAAAGATGAACTAAATTACCCCCTCCCTGGTAAGAAGCACTTTTTATTTAATATTTTTGTTGATGATAGTTCATTTGGCTTCTATTTACATGTCTCTATTATTTTAGGGTTGTCATCTCTTCACCGGTGGGTGAAAACTATCCATATGAGAAATGGTATTCTTCAAGACGTCCTAAAAATCATGAAACTCAATGGTGATACCTTAAACGATCAGGTAATAAAGGATCAGTTTCCAATGAGTCTAATACGACTGATGATAATCAGGAAGAGTTTATGGTTGCTAACTCTTTAAAATTAGCAAATATAAATATTAAAGATGATCAACATGTTGATATAGAAGACTATGGAAGTGATACTGATACGGCCAGTGAAAATAGTGAGATGCCATGTAAACACAACAAGGAAAATGAAATGACTTTAGATGCAGTGGAATATTTGGCAAGTTGGTTGGCAAAAAAATACAGATCCAAAATACCTGAAATTGGCTGTACAACGACAGAATTTAATAAATCGACTTGCTGTCATGATTATGCGATACCTTCATGGATTAATCACTTGTCATATGGTGGATTAATAATACCTAGCAATGATTTTAAAAAAATTATTTTCCGAGTTGAAAAATTATTTAATAAATTTACCAAAAATCAAATTCCTAAAGGGTCAGTGTAGTTAAAAAATTAAGTAATAAAATTATATATAGAATGACAGCTGAAGATAAATACAAAATTGTTATAAAAAACTACATTAAACAAAGAATTATTATTCGAATGAAATATTTAAATCAACACATGCTGTCACTACGAGAAAAATGAAAAGCCAAATCTCAATTGCAAAAACTCGTTAAACTTAGAAAAGTAATGACTTAAAATTTGTGTTTAAATGTTGAAAATGCATGTCTTTTTTGTATTGTCTTTTTTATAATTATTTACGCTTCCTGATTTTATTAATTATATTTGTTTTTTACATAAATTTTTTAATGTTTTTTTAATTTATAATCTTTAAAATATATATTAAAGCAACTGTAATTATTTTCAAGTAATTGTTTCATAAGAAAATTCTGTTGGAAAAAAATTCTAAAACTCACGAAAATGTTCAGAAAGAGTGTGCGTATACTGTCTAAAAATTTGAAACAGATCAGTCCAGTGGTTTTTACAAAACAATTAGGCTACTCAAACCTCGATAATCGCTCGCAAATGCGAAAAACTCTTCTATTTTTAGAATTTTCTTTAAAAACAATATTGGTTTAAGTAGCATTGTTATTCTGTACAGTAAAAATAAAGATATTTCCTTTTATTTCGCGTTTATTTAATTTAAATCCGTTAAGCCATTCACGAGATTCATATGACTGCCGTGTATTTGTACGGCGAGTGACGTCACAGTCAAATCGTGAAATCGCAATGTTTACACGTTATGAGACAACCTTGTACAATCTAGTAACCTTGATGCCGCCCGATGTTGTGGTGTATCCCATCGACTTTTGCGTGTTGACGGGATACTTGTTGCCGACACCGACATCAACATAATGGCAACATTTTGTATCCCGGTCTGTACGTAGCGTAAAAGTATTTTTGAGGTACGTATGTTTTGAAGCATTATCTGCTAGATTAATATGGATTAAAATATGTTTGCTACATTCATGTACTTCAAAATCCATTTATGGGTAAGCTTTTCACACAGTCATCATAATAAACAAATCCTTACTTACCAATTGAAATGTTACCCATAGATGAACAGCTCACTGTACGTGTAAAGGTGCTAAGTATTAAATAATGTCAAAAAACTTTTCAGATTATAAATATCGTTTATATATGCTGAATTAGTATGAGTAAATAAAAACGCGTGTTTTATTTTCTCATAATATCAAAATACTTTTGATTACGAGCATGCGCACTTCTTAATATGAATCACAAATAAAGGCCTCCACACTTAAAAAGTAATAGTAAGCACAAGAACGCACAGCTCGGAGGTGTGCGCCGTTTACCGTGAGAGCGAGAGAGAAATTACGCACTACACTGTGTTGTAATATAATTAATATTTCATATATTTTTTTTTAATTTTTTGGGTTATTGCGAGGGAAGTACGCCAGCAATTAGAGCCCGTTAAAAGTGGCACTTGTTAGCGTTGTTCGAGGGTGGGCGGCGAAAGGGAACAAATCTTTCCTTTCCATTAAAACACCGTAAAAACTATTCTCGAACAATGAGCTGTACGGCACATGTTGCAGCCAGCTGGACCATGCGTGGGAATGCCCGACTCCACAATTAGGACAAAAGGAGGCTACCGTTACATCTGTCCAGTAGCGAGAAATACACAGAACCAACGGCGAGAGTATTGTTCAAAACCATGTGTGCGACTTCTCAAAGACAATGGTTTATGCAAGGACAATAGGACAGGCGACTAAGTGACGCTAAGGGAGAGCACAGATGTTATGCCACCCGCAAGTCGACGGAGGAAATCGTCAGCGTACGAACAATAAGAGAATTCGACACGCTACACCAGAAGTAGCAGATGTGATTTTGAAACAGAGCCTTAACACTGATTCCAAGAACGGAACAACGTACGTAAGACAGCGACTCATCTAGTCCACGTGGACTATGTCAAATTCAAGTCGAAAAAGCCAACCAGCCAATGAGAAACGAGAATTCCGGAGGGAACTTCCGTAGGGGATGGTTCAGAGATAAGCTTGAGACCAGAGAGCGAATCTCGTGTATGAACGTTCCTCTCCAAACGGCACTGGGTGGAGAATTCGTTGGAAATACAGACTGGAGACGAAGGGACACAAGGAGGTCCATGGAATGAACCTATCAAAGATGTTTTGGTGGGAAGTTTGAGCGTTCATCAGAGTCCCAAGAGTGGGAACACAAGAAGAAATAAAAACCGTTTACACGGGGAGACGCGAGCTCAGTCAATTCTAATTTTTTGCTTAGTTAATTCAAATTGTATTTCAGAGTTTAGCTCAGTTTATTACGATTCTTAACTCGATTTACTCAGAGTCTCGAACAGTCTATTGAACTTGTATTTCATTTTATAATGATTCAGTTATAAGAACTTAAAGCATTTAAGAAATTGTCTCCATAAGAAATTGCATTTCGGTGGAGACGATTAAGACATTATTACGAATAAATGGAAGTGCGCGAATAAAACTCAGAGCATAAACGGAACAGTAGTTTTCGTGATGAAACGCGAGTAACAATCTATATAATTTCTATCTAATTCATCGTCATAAAGACACGGACATTGTGAAGTGATATTCTTGAACAATTACAGAAAAAGTAGTGATACTGCAATGTTTAGTAATTAACTCAAATAAATAGAATTGTGAAAAGTGCCTAATGAACTCGAAAACGACCTAGGCGCCGAAAAGAGTTGTCGTGCGGCATAGACAGTTATTAGAAGCATACGGTAGTGAACTGTGTACCGCGAAATGGACACAAACGCGCGTAGAACTTAACCGACCGATTACGAATACAATGCCACTACTTGTATTATATTAAACTCAAAGCCCGAAGTGACTGTCGCGGAGTGCGGGAGTGTTTACGATCAAGTGTCCTATGGATTAACTTCACTCATCAATGCAGGGAGACAGCCACGGCAGAACGAGTAAAGTACAAAACTAATCTCTTCTTATAATTAGTAATTTATCAAACACCACTGACCTGACACTTAGAACCAAAACCACCTGAGAAAGTTATATAAATATGAGTCAGATAGATACGAATCCATAAGTAGGGAATATTATGTTCTAGAATATTATACATGTCTTCTTGTTAGTATATTTTGTACTATGTATGTATTTTGATGTGTTTGTTGCAGGAGCAGGATTTTATCTATGTATATGATTGATATGTGTATTATTAATTATGACTATTTCATGCATATAAATGTTCAATGTGTTTTAACGTAAATACTAAATACGAATTATGAGCACACCACATTTTAGTTAATAACGTCATTGCAGACGAAGAAGCGTCAATATTTGATCGCTCACCTAATTGTTTAAATTTGTTCATTGAATTGATAAATGTGGAATAGAATTTTATTGTTTTGTTGAAGAATTGTAAGTGCTCTTAAATTGATGTTATGACATGAAGAAGAATGAATATGATTTAATAAATATAAGTTAGAATGGATTCGTTAGTATTCTATTGATTTGTGTAACAAACCTGACTCACAACTTAACCTTTCATTAAACAGTATCTATATTAATAATTCAAGGTAACGATTATCAATTCAACTAATCAGAAAGATGCACAAAATAGAAGTTTCGAAGACAGTTAAAGTCAAAAGTAAATTCATATGTAGCAAGTCGGAGTGTGAATAATTAATTAACTCTAACTCAATTCATACAATTATTCGTTATTTAAAGAAATGAATTTGTTAACATTACATATGGGAGATCAACACATGACATTAATTACATCGTATATGCTAACCCAAGCTCAGAGTTAGATACATTTGATCACAACTTTATTAAAGAGATAATTGAATAATCTATGCATATAATTTACACAGATAAATATTGTTGTATATGGTACTCCAACATCACGGGGCAATATTAAGTACAGATATGTGTACCTGTAAAGGTAATCAATCACATTTTATATAATTAATAATAAATTAATTTATGCAATAAATTTGCATAAAGATTAACATTGTATATGGTTCCCAAAGAACGTGGGGAATAACAAACTTAATACACACCAAAGTTTATTATCGTATATAACTATTAAATTAATCAATCAAAATTGATGAGTAATTAATTTATGCAATAAAGACGCATAAATATATCATCGTATATGGCGCCCAACCTGATGGCCGATTAATAGGGATAATCCTTGTTAAACGAGTTGGTTAAGTGCAGGCAGTGGTATAGTAGAATAGCTAGTAGTTTGATAAAGTATAACATAAGCATTAGAATAAAAACAAATACTTGTAAAACAACTCTGAATGATTACACGAAGTCGAGCAAGAATGGCGACTAATAATAATAATAACTCCGAAAGTCAAGAATTCGACGTTAACAATGAATTAAACATAGAAGGACGTGAGGAGAACGCGACGCCCAGCGACGACTTTAGCGCGTGTGAATCTGAGATAAGGGCGGGGGGACAGGTGTCCCAACCCGGCGAATTAAATCTACAAATGCTACTCGAGAAGCTGACTGAAAAACTAGATCAGCAAAAGAATGAAATTAAACAACAGACGCGAGACGATCTGAAACAGATGCAAGAAGAACAAAACGAAAAACAAAACTTAATGACAGAGAAATTAGAGAAATTAGGACAACAAAACAAAGAACTGAGCGAGAAGCAAGATAAGGCACAGGAGGAATTAAAACGGCATAATGAAGAACAGATAAGCAGAATAAAACAAGATCTACAGGAATACGCTAAGAAGTGGGATGAGAAAATTAGCGATCTACAAAAGAAGAATGAAAGTGGTATAAAAGAGCTGAAGAATGAACTGAAGAAACAGGTAAGAGAGAATAAAGAAGTGAGAGAGAAAGACCGTCAAGAGTGGCAGGAAGCCATAAATAATACGCAGAAGGTAATCGAACAAGTCGACCAAAAATTAGATCACCAAATCCAAGAGACGAACAATAGAAACGAGGAATGGAGAAGAGAAGTACAGAACAATATAATACAACAACAACAAGAGCAGGGAGAAGCCGTCAAAGTATTAAAGCAGAAGATCGTTGAAGTGGACGACCGTCAACGCACGGCGGAACAGAAGACCACAACAACGGAGAAGGAGAAGGATGTGATAATTGAAGAGTTAAGAAGTCACATCAATCATATTAAAAGTGGGCAAGAAAGACTACAGCGACGGATAGCGGAAACTGAGATAGGACCGTCCACACGAGCGAATGGAAATAATAACTCCGAACTCAAATACAACGGAACAGACCGTTTCCCTATAGAGTTCCTAAAAGAATTATCCGAGCACCAACTAATGTACTACCCGGCGGATAACGTGAAGTGGATTGGGAAACATCTCGACGCCGATGCAGCTATATGGTGGCGTGTGGTACGTGACCAGATCAAGAACTTCGATGAATTTAAAGAGATCTTTACGCAGAAGTATTGGGGCCCGGAGAAGCAGGATGATGTCCGGAACAAGCTGGAGTATGGTCGTTTCGACTGGCGTGGGAGTATGAGCGCTGTCCAATACATGGAACGACAACTTCTGGAAAGCCGTCAGCTTACACCGCCACTCACGGATTATCAACTGATTAGGAAGATAACGCGACATTATGGACGAGAACTAGAGATAGCGAGCGTCACTAGGGACGTCAGGACGATCCAGAATCTCGAATCATTGATTTCTGAATATGCCATGATCCGGCAAAGAAACAGTAGAGATGATCGGTTTGTGCGTCAGACAGACAAGTTGAACGACCGGGACACAAGAGGGGTGCCTCATGGTCAACAGAATAACGTCGTAAACAAGGTAATTACGGAGCCAAAACCTTCACACTGGCAACATAGAAAGGGGGAAGGAGGGAGCTGCCGACAACCCCAACATTTCAGTAACAAGCCGGCAATAAATACCATTGAATTTGTAAACAATGGAGCCTCAACGTCTACCGCTAAGGTTAGTGGAACAGTAGAAAAAAAAAATTAAGTGGGTCACATGGAAAGATAGCCGTTCGTCGACATACACCACAACAGTACGAGACTGATATTTTGTTACCTGATTTACGACATGAGTTAGTCCTAGATGAACAAACGCAACTGGAAAAGCGAATCTCAAAATGTCCAGAGATTGAGGTGAAATTTAATGGTGATGTTACAGTTTTAGCCTTGATTGATACGGGTTCTGCCATTAACGGAGTATCAGAAGAATGGTTTAACAGAAATAAACAACACCTGCGTCCATACGAAGAACTCCGCATGAACAACACGTTAATTGTAAGTGCAGTTGGCGGAAGGTCTAAATTAATTAGAAAACAAATTATGTGTGAGATTTATATTGATGATGTTAGGTTAGATTGTGTTTTCCTAGTAATACCGAATTTAATTAGGGACTGCATATTAGGAATCAGCTTTTTAAAAGAAGAGGGATGCGTAATCGATATGAAGAAAGGAACCATCAAATTCGAAGGAAGGACTGGTGAACAGGAACTGCGGATACCAATCATACATATGGAACTGTTAGAAGAGGATTGGGACGGAATCGAGAGGAGGATTGATGAGAAAGTCGACAGTGTGACATGTGAAGACGAAACGACGAGGGAGGAACTAAGAAGAATTTTAGTAAAGTATCAGAATGTATTCCGGGAATGTCCAGGACGGATGGATTGCTACGAACATGAGTTTCGAGTGACGGATAAAACACCATATTTCCAACGCGGGTGGCCAATCCCAATAGCGTATAAGGAAAAAGTGGACGCCGAAATCAGCAAGATGCTAAGATATGGCGTGATTGAAAGGTGCAGTAGTCCATACGTCAACCAAATGGTCACCGTAATAAAGAAAGATGGGAATGTACGTTTGTGTTTGGATGCGAGGAGGATAAATAGTGTCACTGTTCCAGACTACGAAGGATCGACTCCGATTCAAGAAATCCTGGCGAGATGCAGTAACATGAAATACTTATCAACAATAGATTTAACGAGTAGTTTTTGGCAGGTTCCGTTGAAACAACAATGCCGAGATTACACCGCATTTCTGTACGAAGGAAAGTGTTACAGATACACCGTAACTCCATTTGGACTTAGTACCAGTTCCGCAGCCCTGACGAGAGGTTTAGATATGGCATTATCCGAGGAGATGAAAGAGAATACAATCATCTACGTCGACGATTGTCTTTGTTATTCGTCTAGCGTAAGCACACATTTGGAGAATATTGAAGCATTACTTAAAAATTTATTGGCAGCCAACCTAACAATAAATTTGGAAAAATCACAATTTTTTCGCAAGGAGATCGCATACCTTGGGTATCAGCTTACTACTAATGGTATACGAGCATCCGAAGAGAAAGTAGCGGCAATCAGGAAGTTCCCGACCCCGAAGAATCAAAAGCAGTTAAAGGGATTCCTGGGACTTACAAATTTTTACAACAAATTTACAAGCAAATATGCAGAAGTCACACAACCTTTGTTAAGTCTACTTAAAAAGGGTCAGAAATTTAATTGGACGCCCGATCTTGACCAGTGTTTCCAACAGGTCAAGGACTTGTTTATCAATACTGTTATCTTAAGTTTTCCGCAGGTAAATAAGAGGTACTTCTTACAATGTGATGCGAGTAATTTCGCATACGGAGGACAATTATCCCAGTTGGACGACGATAAAAACATCTGCGTGGTAGCGTATACTAGCAAAACGTTCAAAGGTGCAGAACTAAACTACTTTACGACGGAAAAGGAGCTTCTAAGCATAGTTCGATGTCTGGAAAAATTCCGAATTTACGTTTTAGGACAACCATTGACCATAATAACAGATAACAAGGCGTTGATCTTCATGAGTAAGTGTCACCTAAACAACTCAAGGATCACACGTTGGATACTGAGTATTCAAGAGTATAACTTTGATATCATTCATTGTAAGGGAAAGGAGAATATTGTGGCCGACATCTTGAGTCGTTACCCAGAGGATATGACGAAGGAAGATCCAGTCGACGACAGTTGTGAGTATCAAATGAACCATACAATAATTAAAATGAGTAAAGAAATGAACATGATGTTAAAGAACTTCGCGACGTACCAGTTAGAAGATAAGAAGCTACAGTAAATAATGAAGGATTTGACGACGGATGATAAGAATGAATTATGTAAATTTTATAAGTGTAGTAATGATAAGTTATATAGGAAAAGTAAGGGTCGATGGAAACTCTACTACGTACCGGAAAGCGTTACGGGGAGACTCATCGAAGAAATACACACAATGTACGGTCATGTTGGCAGTAAGAAATGTATAAAGTTACTGCAGGAACATTTCACTTTCGACCGAATGTCGAAGCGCGTACAGGCGTACGTAAGGACGTGCGATAAGTGCCAGAAATGTAAGGATTCAAACAATCGTAACTTATTCGGTGGTACGAAGCCAATTCTACCGACGAGTAAAGGTGAATTGATTAGTGGCGATTTTTATGGACCGCTTCCAACAGCAGCAGCAGGAGTAAAGTATATCCTTGTCATTATAGATATCTTTACCAAGTATATAAAATTATACACACTTAGAAGAGCCACAACAGTAGCTACGCTTCGTAGACTCCGGCAGTATGTAAATGAGTGTGGAAGACCGAAAGCAATACTCACTGATAACGGTATGCAGTTTACGTCCAAACAATGGGTTAAAGGACTAGAGGAACTTGGAATTATACCCAAATACACGGCGATAAGAAACCCGCAAACAAACCTTGCCGAACGCGTAAATAGGCAACTGGGTAACCTATTTAGGATATTTGTAGGGGACCAGCACACAAAATGGTCAAAGTTTATAAATACCATAGAATGTTGCATAAATGAGGTCTACCATGAAACAATAGAAGTTACACCGTATGAAGCACATCACGGAAAAAAGCCGAGTCGTGTATGGGAGAAATTCATAAAGGAAAGCTGCGATACGAAAGAAGAGACAGTGGATAACCACCAGATATTCGTTAGGATTAAACGGAAAAGAGAGCGACACGCAAAACGCGTGAATGAAGCGAACAAAATGACAAGATTTCAGGTAGGAGACTTGGTGTTAGTGCGGACACATTACCAATCTGATGCGATGCAGAGAAGAATCGAAAAATTTTGTGAGTGATACACAGGACCTTTTAAGATTAAAGATATTATAGGCGAATCTACATATATATTAGTAGATAATTGCGACGAGACTAAAATACGCGGCAAATTCAATGTAAGACTATTGAAACCATATTATGTAAGGGGAGAGTAACTGTGGAGGAACACGGCATCAGCATGCGTGCGAGGCAAAAGTGTTTGTTGAAAGGCGAAGTAGTAAATAAACAGAGAGGGAGGTGTGAAGTGACGTAAGCCCAGCTGGCGAGGCTGACGACAACAGGTAGAGTTGTAGTTAGTAAGGACACTCTCCATGCGAGACAATGTTATAGTCGGACTATACGTACTTCACTAATAGACAGCAGAAAGAGAAATGAGCTAAGCGTCAGAATAGGAGGAGAAAAGACCGATCTAGATGATAAAGAATAACGGTAGTAGGCGCGAATGCAATCTACTAGTTAATTCATTCAGAATTGTCTAGACGAAACCTTAAACTTGTAATAAATTTAAAATGTCAGATTTTATATATTGTATAGATTGTAAATTAATTAACAGACGTACTTGTTATACTATTAAAATTTGTTTATTGAAGGACAGATATAAGCAACTGAGTTGCATAACAGAATTAAATATTGTAATAAGTTATTAGAATTAATTATTGAACTTAAGATTGTATTAGAAGCATAGAAAGAAGGGATATAAAATATGTTTATTTGACCTGTAGAATTATACAAATTCGATTTATTTTGTTGTAAATAATTATACGTGTGTTTAACAGAAATGTAGATTCAAAGTACCAGAGGGTAGGAAGTACGATGAATGTTTGTAAGTAAGTATATGATGTGTTGAAAAAGAATGTTTTTAATCGCAAATTAATTTTGAAGGTAATAATAAAATTGTTTGAAGTATCCATAAGCAATAAATTACTGCTAGTATTTATATAGTTTCTATTGTATACGTAAGTAAAAAGATAGCTTGTAAACAAAATAATTACCATTTGTTTATGTAATGTATGTGTATAGACAGATCTAGGAGCGCACTAGAGCGTATAGTTTGTAAATGGATTCGTATTTATATTTGGTAAACAATAAATTAAACACTCAGGTGAAGAAAAAAAAAGGGGGGGAGAGAAAAACGGTTCTAAACAACAGTAGGTCAGTCGGGAGGAAGATATAGGTCAGCTATACTCGTTCCAATGGGAGATGGCCAATGTACTTAGTGATCGTACGCGAGTAAGGGCGAAATATGAATTAGTCGTTACGATTAATCTGCACGACAAATCATATTTGGGGACACTGTGATATAATTAATATTTCATATATTTTTTTTTAATTTTTTGGGTTATTGCGAGGGAAGTACGCCAGCAATTAGAGCCCGTTAAAAGTGGCACTTGTTAGCGTTGTTCGAGGGTGGGCGGCGAAAGGGAACAAATCTTTCCTTTCCATTAAGACGTCGTAAAAACTATTCTCGAACAATGAGCTGTACGGCACATGTTGCAGCCAGCTGGACCATGCGTGGGAATGCCCGACTCCACAATTAGGACAAAAGGAGGCTACCGTTACATCTGTCCAGTAGCGAGAAATACACAGAACCAACGGCGAGAGTATTGTTCAAAACCATGTGTGCGACTTCTCAAAGACAATGGTTTATGCAAGGACAATAGGACAGGCGACTAAGTGACGCTAAGGGAGAGCACAGATGTTATGCCACCCGCAAGTCGACGGAGGAAATCGTCAGCGTACGAACAATAAGAGAATTCGACACGCTACACCAGAAGTAGCAGATGTGATTTTGAAACAGAGCCTTAACACTGATTCCAAGAACGGAACAACGTACGTAAGACAGCGACTCATCTAGTCCACGTGGACTATGTCAAATTCAAGTCGAAAAAGCCAACCAGCCAATGAGAAACGAGAATTCCGGAGGGAACTTCCGTAGGGGATGGTTCAGAGATAAGCTTGAGACCAGAGAGCGAATCTCGTGTATGAACGTTCCTCTCCAAACGGCACTGGGTGGAGAATTCGTTGGAAATACAGACTGGAGACGAAGGGACACAAGGAGGTCCATGGAATGAACCTATCAAAGATGTTTTGGTGGGAAGTTTGAGCGTTCATCAGAGTCCCAAGAGTGGGAACACAAGAAGAAATAAAAACCGTTTACACGGGGAGACGCGAGCTCAGTCAATTCTAATTTTTTGCTTAGTTAATTCAAATTGTATTTCAGAGTTTAGCTCAGTTTATTACGATTCTTAACTCGATTTACTCAGAGTCTCGAACAGTCTATTGAACTTGTATTTCATTTTATAATGATTCAGTTATAAGAACTTAAAGCAGTGCGCAAGTTAAATTGCATTTCGGTGGAGACGATTAAGACATTATTACGAATAAATGGAAGTGCGCGAATAAAACTCAGAGCGTAAACGGAATAGTCGTTTTCGTGATGAAACGCGAGTAACAATCTATATAATTTCTATGTAATTCATCGTCATAAAGACACGGACATTGTGAAGTGATATTCTTGAACAATTACAGAAAAAGTAGTGATACTGCAATGTTTAGTAATTAACTCAAATAAATAGAATTGTGAAAAGTGCCTAATGAACTCGAAAACGACCTAGGCGCCGAAAAGAGTTGTCGTGCGGCATAGACAGTTATTAGAAGCATACGGTAGTGAACTGTGTACCGCGAAATGGACACAAACGCGCGTAGAACTTAACCGACCGATTACGAATACAATGCCACTACTTGTATTATATTAAACTCAAAGCCCGAAGTGACTGTCGCGGAGTGCGGGAGTGTTTACGATCAAGTGTCCTATGGATTAACTTCACTCATCAATGCAGGGAGACAGCCACGGCAGAACGAGTAAAGTACAAAACTAATCTCTTCTTATAATTAGTAATTTATCAAACACCACTGACCTGACACTTAGAACCAAAACCACCTGAGAAAGTTATATAAATATGAGTCAGATAGATACGAATCCATACGTAGGGAATATTATGTTCTAGAATATTATACATGTCTTCTTGTTAGTATATTTTGTACTATGTATTATAAAGAATTCTTACTTGGGGTGGTTAAACAAGTAATAAATTAATAATTAAAAATCACTTACTGCCAAAATGTTTCAATTTCCCGGGCGCCACCTCATATCTACAAGGATGTGGATATAAAGGATTCATTTGCCAAACACACAACAACAATATTATGTCTAATGCTTATTTAATTAATTAAGTTGTAGCAAATTACAAATATAACACTCTGTATGGATATTTCCTTAAGTAGAATCACTTCTCTTATCTTAACAATGAGTATCTCTGAATTCGCGATTAATTAACATTTAATAATTTTCTAACACTTATAATTGTAAATTATAATCTACAATTGTATTTGGCAAATTTAGATTACTGTTTAGATATGATTTTTTAAGAATTTACTAATTGACGTTTTATTTCGCTTCAGTCGAATACAGAGCACTGAGAGGCAGTTCTCAAGGTTAATTAATTATTAGTGTGAGTTCTTTGACTTGAATGAATTGAGTTTATTGACTTAACTCTAAAGTACCATTAGTTTGAGAGCGTTGATTATTCATAGTTCATACTCTCGGTGACATCATGTGGTCCTCTGTGTTTAGTAGTTGCTGGTCTCCGTAGTCGTTGTAGATTACGTATCCCTTCGCGATCACTGCACCTCACGATCACTGTTTAATTATTGAAGAATTCTCGAACGGTTCACTTTTCACGGCACTCGTATTGTGTTGAATATGAGTGTCGTTAATTGATGTTGGTAAAGTTCATGTATAATGTTTTTTAAAGTAGTTGTTTAAATTGCTGATTTTATGTCTAATGTCTCTGTTGTAGAATATGCACTGAGTCTCTCTGTTGATGTGTTCTGTATTATATAAAAGCTGCTGTAATGTTTATAGTTTCTTGTGAATTATTTGTAATTGTAGAATGTCTGTTAATTGAATTTGTCTTCACTTAGTATTGTACTGTGTATCCGTATTCTCCGTCACTTTGTTTAAATTACGGTGAAGTTAATTAATTGTAAAGTCTGTTTTACATGTTGATTTCGCGTGATATTACTTTATACTAATAGTCTGTCGAACGCGATTAACTGTTCAACTCTCTTGCTATGAGTTTAGAATTTAGTGAGAATTATAACAAGTTTCGTACGATTTGTCGTATTCACTTCATTGTTCACTTTGAGAAATTGAATGTTCGCACTGAAGTAACCGTTCTCAAGACTCTAGATATGCGCACTTCTGAAATTGTGTCGAACGCTTGTAGTTGTTCACGCTTATGTACTGAATCGATGACTAAACATTGTTACCGAGTTAAGATGACTCGTGGTGATCACTTTGTAGATGAGTACTAGACTGCCGTTTTTCTGTTCTGAGATCTACCAAGTAAACTCTCCTCCCGCCTACCTCTGCTGAATCTTCCATCTGCTTGGATACTCTTATTGGTTCTTTAGCCAGTGTGACAAATTGTATATTCGTCATTGGTTTTTGAGTATCTCTGCTTTACACGTGATTCTCTTGTCGAACTACCATTCGTCCTGATTGTTCCTACAGCTGTTTTCTCTATTTACTAGGAATCTCATTCAAGCACTCCAGAATTCGTGAGTTTCACTTTCCCCTTGTAAATCAGGCGACATTTCTTTGTCTCTCGTGGCCGTCTCCTAGTGTCCAATTTCTGTTACGCTTTGACATAGATACAATACTGGTATTGTTCGATCTGCTGCACCATTGTTTATCTTCAAGTTGCACTCTGGCTTTGTTTTGAGTCTGGAACGAATCTTCCTTTGTAATCACGACTTTCGTCAAATTTCTACGTTGTAATTGTTCTGGCATCTAATGTTGTACCGTATCGAATTGACAAACTCTTTGCTTTCAGTCTGTGTCAAAGTTTTTTAAAAAGGGTAGATTGGTTTATTGGGGGTTATGCCTTTCTTCACTCAGAGCAGCTGCCTGATGCGAAATACAACGTCTCACATACATCTAGTAAGTGTCACTCTTTTGTCAAACAATTAACTTTACAGCCGTAACACATCAAGCTGTCTGTAGGTTACAATGCCAAAAGGACAGTCTTACAAACTTTCCCTTCACACACCCTCACATACTTCTTTGTCAAATATAACTGCTAGTACACATTATTTTTAGCTATTATTTACTACTTGTACAATTTTATAAATATTTTCAAAAATAAACGTTACATTGTCCTTAAATTTTTATTAATTGATGGCGTGTAACAAAATCAAATAATAAAATTTGTGCCCTTTTTTTTAATTAATTATGTAAGTTTTAATTATGTAAATTTTAATTAATTAAGTATAAATATCTAATGAGTTACATTTATTGCTAGTGATGTAATCCCTTTAACGGGTTCGAGTACGTTCAACTTGGTTTGTTTACGTTCGAAACTGTCTACAGTGTACCCTTGTGTCTGGGCTGAGATTTATGACCTCTCCCATTCATCCCCTGTCACTCTCTCATTCACACCTTGTTACTTGGCAAAGGGTCCTACTAGCGGTTTCACTTTTTCCGTTTGCTATTCTAACCTATACAATTGTTTACAATCCTACGCACTACCATCCATTCAGACCACTTATCTTCCTAACATATCATAATATAGAATTAACAACTATCTAATTCATTATGTACATCTGTTTACATATAATTATTCACCTAGATACTATTACTGTTCTTTCTTACTTTCTATTAGTTAAATATCCACTTATATATATTTTCATTTGTCAATAATTTTCTACTTGCAAATGCATACAACAACAACAAAAATTCATAATATCATATTAATTATCACTTAGTTCTTATCATTACTTTCATTGTTAGTCATTGTTCAATGTCTTTGTTTTGTTTTTCTTAGATATACTTTTATTCTTATACATAATATACAAAATATAAATCTTTACTCTGATATACATCGTCAGTTGATAACCTTACTTCGAGTATTACTTTAAAATTTTACAATTATTATACATAACTTTATTATATCATATTTATTATGAGTGCTACAATTTGCTTACTCACGTAACCGATCGTTACTAACGCATTATTTCCTTTTACTGCTCTTCTTGTCAGGTAATATATTGCTTTAGCTGTCGGACATTGAAATTTCCTCTTGTTCCTTTCTTCTCGTCCAAATATTCTAACGTATAAGTAGCTTTACTTATTTGCTTCGCAACCCTATATGGTCCTTCGTACAGGTCACAAAATTTCGCTATTATCTTATTCATTGCATCGGATATTGGACATGTTTTAACTAATACCAGGTCACCGATGGCGAATGTTGTTAGTTCTCTTTGGTTCATCTTATTTGCATGTCGCTCTCTCTTTTCTTTAATCCTTAAATAAATGTCTTCCGGCTTATAAGTAGTTGGTTCGGAAATCACACTTCTGTCAATAAATTTGGTCCACTCTCTGTTTGGTTTCTTTCCAAAGTGTGTCTCGATTGGACTCATCTCAGTGGTACTATGGTATGTCTCATTTAAACAAATTTCAATGGCTTGGATATACTTGGCCCAATTTGAGCGTTTCTCTTTGACAAATACTCGAAATAAGTTGCCTAATTGTCTGTTAGTTCTCTCGGCTATATTTGTACAAGGGTTCCGAATAGCGGTAAAGTTCGGTTTAATTCCTAGTTCTCGTAAACTCCTTGTCCATATATTAGTAGTGAATTGGGTCCCATTATCAGTGACAATTGATAACGGTTTTCCCCATGACGCTATATATTGTTCGAGTCTATTTATGGTAGCACGAGTTGTAGCTCTTTTCAACGCATAAAGTTTGACGTACTTTGTGAAATTATCGATGATAACAAGAATGTATTTAACACCTCCAGTTGATGTAATTAGGGGTCCATAGTAGTCCATACTGATTAACTCCCCTTTCTTCTTTGGCAGCATCGGTATGGTTTCTCCTACATTATTCTTATGATGATCCTTACATCGCTGACATGTATCGCACTTAGTAATGATTTGATGTATCGTTTTGTTTATTCTGTCTCCAGTAAAGTACTCTCGAAAAAGTCTTTCGGTTTTTTGTATGCCGCAGTGTCCGTATACAACGTGTAATTCTTGAATTAAATTTTCTTTCATGTTATTCGGTACATATATTTTCCATGACTTCTTGTCTTGTCGGTATAGGATTTTTTTAACATATTGATATTTATTACTTAATTTAGAGTCTTCCTTACTTTCTAATTCACAAATAATTTTGTTCAATTTAGGATCTTGGCGCTGCAATTTCTCAATATTTTTTATATCCTTCATTATTTTCTTATCCAATTTCAAGGTAATACGATTAATTTCCATCTCTTCACTAAAACTGATATCACTGCTGTCCATAGCGTCCTCTGGGTTTCGGCTTAGTATGTCGGCTACAATATTTTCTTTGCCTTTACAATGCACAATGTCGAAATCGTATTCTTGGATGCTCAGTATCCAGCGGGTAATTCTAGCATTTGATAGGTGACATTTGTGTAGGAATGTGAGAGCTTTATTATCTGTTATGATTGTGAATCTATGTCCTAATAAGTATATCCGAAATTTCTTCAAACAATGTATGATACTCAGCAGTTCCTTCTCGGTTGTGTGATAGTTTAATTCAGCACCTTTGAAAGTTCTGCTAGTAAAAGCTACGACGGCGATGCGTCCTTCGTCATCATATTGAAACAATTGCCCTCCTAGTGCGTAGTTGCTGGCATCCGTTTGTAAATAATATTGCTTCTTGAGATCTGGGTGTTTTAAAATTACAGTATCTATAAATAATTCTTTGACTAATTTAAATTGTCGGTCGTGCTGCTCCGTCCACTTGAAGTTGCGCTCCTTCTTTAACAATTGTATTAATAAAGATGTTGTTTCAGCATATCGACTGGTAAATCTGTTATAAAAATTTGTAAGTCCTAAAAACCCTTTTATTGCTTTTGATTTCTTTGACGTGGAAAATTTTGGATTGCCTTTACCTTGTCTGGCATAGGACTAAGGCCTTCTACTGATAAACAGTAACCAAGATAATTAACTTCTCTACGGAAAAACTGTGATTTTTTGAAGTTCACTGTGATGTTTGCTTCGTATAAATTGGTCAATAATAGATCTAAATGTGTGAGGTGTTCCTCCAGACTGTTAGATAGACACAGGCAGTCGTCTACATATATTATCGTAAATTTCTTCACTGCATCTGACAACACAGTATCCAATCCTCTCGTCAGGCTGGCCAGACTTGTCTTTAATCCAAACGGTGTGACTGTGAAGCGGTAGGTCTTTCCTTTATATAGAAACCCGGTGAAGTCCCTGCATTCTCGCTTAAGTGGTACCTGCCAGAAGCTGGAGTGTAGATCGATCGAAGACATATTTTACTCCTCCGCAATTAGCAATGAGCTCGTTGATTGGTTGTGCCCCTTCGAAGTCAGGTATCATCACCTTGTTTAACTTCCTGGCGTCCAAACACAATCTTACGCTCTGGTCCTTTTTTATAACTGTCACCATGGGATTGATATATTGGCTGCTCGCTCGCTCGATCACTCCGTATCTTAACATTTTCTGGATCTCCTCTTCGACTTTGTCTTGATAGGCAATTGGTATAGGCCATCCCTTTTGGAAGAAGGGGGTGTTTTCGTGATACGTAGTTCATGTTCATATCCATGAATTCGGCCTGGTTCTTCTCGGAATAGATTTCTATTTTTCATTAATATTTTAGTTAATTTTTTCTTCGTTTCTGTATTTATATTAGTTAACTCTTCGACAGCTTCTTGAAAGTTAATAGATTCCTCATCGGCCGTTTCTTTATCCAAAGCGATCTGATGTATATGTACAATTTCATTAGGATCCTCTACATTTTTCTTATAATTTCTATTTTTAATATGCATTACATTTTGCTGGAAATCTATAGTACACTCACCTTCCTTCAACATGTTTATTCCTAGTATACAGTCTTTATTCAGTCCAGGGATGATAAAAAATACTAAGTCAAATTTATAATTATCAATCTCAGCTTCTAAAAGTACTTGTTTTCGTATTAATTTTGATTTATGTCCGAATGCACCTTTTATATTGGTATTCGATAAGTTTAATAGCTCGATTCTACCTAATTTATCTTTATTATGGTTGAACCACGTTTCGGCAATGCCGTTTAATTGACTCCCCGAATCAATTAGTGCAGTTACTTCTACATTATTTAATTTTATTTTTATTTCCGGACATTTATTGTACGGGAAATTAGTGGTTTCTTCTTCTTCATCCATTTTATCCAATTCTTCACGAATATCAATATAATCTAATGCTACGTCTAACTGGTTATTTATTTTTCTACTAGCCAAGTATTGTTGCCGCGACAGTGGGTTGGCTGGTCGTTTTTTGTACGTGATTCTTGTGAAGGGCCAGGTTGTTGACGCTCAATTGTTACTGTGTTGACAATGGGCTGTTTTGTTCCCCTATCCTCTGTACCAAACGTTTGTTTATTGCGCCACCCAGGTCTGTGACCCTCGTGTTCAGTCTCCACTTTCATACCCTTCGTTTTATGATAGCCATTGTTAATATGTCTTCCACCGTTGTCTGTTGTGGCTGCCGATACGATCCTCTCATTTCTCGTTGTTGAATGGTAGCAAACTCATTTAATAAGCTTTCAAATTGATCTACTTGTTGGACGCCTCTAGTTATGATGGCAACTTCTATTTCCTTACCATAGTGGCGTGCAAGTTTGCGAATTAGATGCTGGTCCGAGATTGGTGGGATCAGTTGTCTGCACTGTAGAATTTTATTCTCGAGGTATTGCACCATAGTGAGTTTACCATTCGGATAATAACATCCGTACTCCAAGCTGTCCCGGATGTTTTCTTGAATTTGTTGACTCCAGAATTTCTTGGTAAACGCCTCCTCGAATTGTTCAAACGTATGTATTTGGGATTGTATGATTCTCCACCATACTGTTGCTTCACCCTCTAGATGCCTGCTAATCCACTTAATACCTCCGCTGGGGTAATATATTTCTTTAACCTCTTTTAATTCTTTTAGAAATTCCATGGGGTAGGCGTCTCGTCCGTTGTACCGTACCTCCTTTAACTGTTCTTGGTTAGCCACAATAGTATTTTGGTTGTTTACCATTGGTCTTGACTCCAACTCTGTTAATTTTCGTTTTAATTGCTCTTGATCTTCTTTCATCTCGTCGATGCGTCGACCCTTTTCTTCAGCTAATTTTCTTA
Organism: Magicicada septendecula; assembly: GCA_034769895.1. Classification (NCBI taxonomy): domain Eukaryota; kingdom Metazoa; phylum Arthropoda; class Insecta; order Hemiptera; family Cicadidae; genus Magicicada; species Magicicada septendecula. The sequence goes on from CM068371.1 coordinate 21,514,791, forward strand.
ATTGTTCTTCCATTTCTTCTTTGTTTACGGTAGAAATATTTCTGACTTCTTCTCGGACAACCTCTTTCGTTGTTTTTATTTCTCTTCTCACTTCCTGATTGATTCGATTTAAATTTTCACTTAAGTTTTTAGTAGTTTTTTGTATTTCACACTTAAATTTTTCACTTTGTTGCTGTACCACCTCGCCAAAATTATGCTCAGTCTTATTCAATTCTTCACGCCATGTTTTATTCACTATTTGAATATCACCAACTAATTTGTCATGCAACGTGTTCATATCGTTTTTTATCTCCTCTCTTAACTTAGTGTGCTTTACTGTAATATCCTTAATAGCTACTTCTAATTTATTCTGATTTACTTCAACTTTTTCTTCTAACTTCTTCTGATTTACTTTAACATCTTGAATGTCTTCTCGTATCTTCTTATTGTCTTCTTGTAATTTATTCAGACTTATTTCTAATTTATTCTGTAATTTCTTGTTATCTTCTTTCATCAATTCGTATAGCATTTGCAGCTCACTTTTTGGCTGTGGTCCTTCTGCCCTTATTTGCTCCTTCTCCGTCTGTGGTATTGTCGCACTTACTTGTTCAACTTCTGCGCGTGGTCCTTCTGCCCTTATATTTTCAATATCCGTTCTGATTTCTTCCCCCATCATTGCTATGACTTGAGGATCTCCCATTTGGTTATATATCTCCATCTCTTCGCTCTCCTTGGTGCTTGTGTTCCTTCTTCACTGGCCATTGTCGTATAAGGTGTTTCTTTTTCCATTTTGCGTGCCTTACTTCGCGTCAACATATACCGTATATATTCGAACCGTGACTAAGCAACTGTAGTTACAATTACTAGCCCTATGTTCTTAATGTCTACTCTATTTATTAATACTTTTATTTTATTTCTAATTCTCAGTTTAGTTAACTTATTTAACTCAATTCATTCATCTGCCTTTTTGACAAATCTAAATTTAGATTTTGCCCCACGTTGGGCGCCAAATATAAAGAATTCTTACTTGGGGTGGTTAAACAAGTAATAAATTAATAATTAAAAATCACTTACTGCCAAACTGTTTCAATTTCCCGGGCGCCACCTCATATCTACAAGGATGTGGATATAAAGGATTCATTTGCCAAACACACAACAACAATATTATGTCTAATGCTTATTTAATTAATTAAGTTGTAGCAAATTACAAATATAACACTCTGTATGGATATTTCCTTAAGTAGAATCACTTCTCTTATCTTAACAATGAGTATCTCTGAATTCGCGATTAATTAACATTTAATAATATTCTAACACTTATAATTGTAAATTATAATCTACAATTGTATTTGGCAAATTTAGATTACTGTTTAAATATGATTTTTTAAGAATTTACTAATTGACGTTTTATTTCGCTTCAGTCGAATACAGAGCACTGAGAGGCAGTTCTCAAGGTTAATTAATTATTAGTGTGAGTTCTTTGACTTGAATGAATTGAGTTTATTGACTTAACTCTAAAGTACCATTAGTTTGAGAGCGTTGATTATTCATAGTTCATACTCTCGGTGACATCATGTGGTCCTCTGTGTTTAGTAGTTGCTGGTCTCCGTAGTCGTTGTAGATTACGTATCCCTTCGCGATCACTGCACCTCACGATCACTGTTTAATTATTGAAGAATTCTCGAACGGTTCACTTTTCACGGCACTCGTATTGTGTTGAATATGAGTGTCGTTAATTGATGTTGGTAAAGTTCATGTATAATGTTTTTTAAAGTAGTTGTTTAAATTGCTGATTTTATGTCTAATGTCTCTGTTGTAGAATATGCACTGAGTCTCTCTGTTGATGTGTTCTGTATTATATAAAAGCTGCTGTAATGTTTATAGTTTCTTGTGAATTATTTGTAATTGTAGAATGTCTGTTAATTGAATTTGTCTTCACTTAGTATTGTACTGTGTATCCGTATTCTCCGTCACTTTGTTTAAATTACGGTGAAGTTAATTAATTGTAAAGTCTGTTTTACATGTTGATTTCGCGTGATATTACTTTATACTAATAGTCTGTCGAACGCGATTAACTGTTCAACTCTCTTGCTATGAGTTTAGAATTTAGTGAGAATTATAACAAGTTTCGTACGATTTGTCGTATTCACTTCATTGTTCACTTTGAGAAATTGAATGTTCGCACTGAAGTAACCGTTCTCAAGACTCTAGATATGCGCACTTCTGAAATTGTGTCGAACGCTTGTAGTTGTTCACGCTTATGTACTGAATCGATGACTAAACATTGTTACCGAGTTAAGATGACTCGTGGTGATCACTTTGTAGATGAGTACTAGACTGCCGTTTTTCTGTTCTGAGATCTACCAAGTAAACTCTCCTCCCGCCTACCTCTGCTGAATCTTCCATCTGCTTGGATACTCTTATTGGTTCTTTAGCCAGTGTGACAAATTGTATATTCGTCATTGGTTTTTGAGTATCTCTGCTTTACACGTGATTCTCTTGTCGAACTACCATTCGTCCTGATTGTTCCTACAGCTGTTTTCTCTATTTACTAGGAATCTCATTCAAGCACTCCAGAATTCGTGAGTTTCACTTTCCCCTTGTAAATCAGGCGACATTTCTTTGTCTCTCGTGGCCGTCTCCTAGTGTCCAATTTCTGTTACGCTTTGACATAGATACAATACTGGTATTGTTCGATCTGCTGCACCATTGTTTATCTTCAAGTTGCACTCTGGCTTTGTTTTGAGTCTGGAACGAATCTTCCTTTGTAATCACGACTTTCGTCAAATTTCTACGTTGTAATTGTTCTGGCATCTAATGTTGTACCGTATCGAATTGACAAACTCTTTGCTTTCAGTCTGTGTCAAAGTTTTTTAAAAAGGGTAGATTGGTTTATTGGGGGTTATGCCTTTCTTCACTCAGAGCAGCTGCCTGATGCGAAATACAACGTCTCACATACATCTAGTAAGTGTCACTCTTTTGTCAAACAATTAACTTTACAGCCGTAACACATCAAGCTGTCTGTAGGTTACAATGCCAAAAGGACAGTCTTACAAACTTTCCCTTCACACACCCTCACATACTTCTTTGTCAAATATAACTGCTAGTACACATTATTTTTAGCTATTATTTACTACTTGTACAATTTTATAAATATTTTCAAAAATAAACGTTACATTGTCCTTAAATTTTTATTAATTGATGGCGTGTAACAAAATCAAATAATAAAATTTGTGCCCTTTTTTTTAATTAATTATGTAAGTTTTAATTATGTAAATTTTAATTAATTAAGTATAAATATCTAATGAGTTACATTTATTGCTAGTGATGTAATCCCTTTAACGGGTTCGAGTACGTTCAACTTGGTTTGTTTACGTTCGAAACTGTCTACAGTGTACCCTTGTGTCTGGGCTGAGATTTATGACCTCTCCCATTCATCCCCTGTCACTCTCTCATTCACACCTTGTTACTTGGCAAAGGGTCCTACTAGCGGTTTCACTTTTTCCGTTTGCTATTCTAACCTATACAATTGTTTACAATCCTACGCACTACCATCCATTCAGACCACTTATCTTCCTAACATATCATAATATAGAATTAACAACTATCTAATTCATTATGTACATCTGTTTACATATAATTATTCACCTAGATACTATTACTGTTCTTTCTTACTTTCTATTAGTTAAATATCCACTTATATATATTTTCATTTGTCAATAATTTTCTACTTGCAAATGCATACAACAACAACAAAAATTCATAATATCATATTAATTATCACTTAGTTCTTATCATTACTTTCATTGTTAGTCATTGTTCAATGTCTTTGTTTTGTTTTTCTTAGATATACTTTTATTCTTATACATAATATACAAAATATAAATCTTTACTCTGATATACATCGTCAGTTGATAACCTTACTTCGAGTATTACTTTAAAATTTTACAATTATTATACATAACTTTATTATATCATATTTATTATGAGTGCTACAATTTGCTTACTCACGTAACCGATCGTTACTAACGCATTATTTCCTTTTACTGCTCTTCTTGTCAGGTAATATATTGCTTTAGCTGTCGGACATTGAAATTTCCTCTTGTTCCTTTCTTCTCGTCCAAATATTCTAACGTATAAGTAGCTTTACTTATTTGCTTCGCAACCCTATATGGTCCTTCGTACAGGTCACAAAATTTCGCTATTATCTTATTCATTGCATCGGATATTGGACATGTTTTAACTAATACCAGGTCACCGATGGCGAATGTTGTTAGTTCTCTTTGGTTCATCTTATTTGCATGTCGCTCTCTCTTTTCTTTAATCCTTAAATAAATGTCTTCCGGCTTATAAGTAGTTGGTTCGGAAATCACACTTCTGTCAATAAATTTGGTCCACTCTCTGTTTGGTTTCTTTCCAAAGTGTGTCTCGATTGGACTCATCTCAGTGGTACTATGGTATGTCTCATTTAAACAAATTTCAATGGCTTGGATATACTTGGCCCAATTTGAGCGTTTCTCTTTGACAAATACTCGAAATAAGTTGCCTAATTGTCTGTTAGTTCTCTCGGCTATATTTGTACAAGGGTTCCGAATAGCGGTAAACTTCGGTTTAATTCCTAGTTCTCGTAAACTCCTTGTCCATATATTAGTAGTGAATTGGGTCCCATTATCAGTGACAATTGATAACGGTTTTCCCCATGACGCTATATATTGTTCGAGTCTATTTATGGTAGCACGAGTTGTAGCTCTTTTCAACGCATAAAGTTTGACGTACTTTGTGAAATTATCGATGATAACAAGAATGTATTTAACACCTCCAGTTGATGTAATTAGGGGTCCATAGTAGTCCATACTGATTAACTCCCCTTTCTTCTTTGGCAGCATCGGTATGGTTTCTCCTACATTATTCTTATGATGATCCTTACATCGCTGACATGTATCGCACTTAGTAATGATTTGATGTATCGTTTTGTTTATTCTGTCTCCAGTAAAGTACTCTCGAAAAAGTCTTTCGGTTTTTTGTATGCCGCAGTGTCCGTATACAACGTGTAATTCTTGAATTAAATTTTCTTTCATGTTATTCGGTACATATATTTTCCATGACTTCTTGTCTTGTCGGTATAGGATTTTTTTAACATATTGATATTTATTACTTAATTTAGAGTCTTCCTTACTTTCTAATTCACAAATAATTTTGTTCAATTTAGGATCTTGGCGCTGCAATTTCTCAATATTTTTTATATCCTTCATTATTTTCTTATCCAATTTCAAGGTAATACGATTAATTTCCATCTCTTCACTAAAACTGATATCACTGCTGTCCATAGCGTCCTCTGGGTTTCGGCTTAGTATGTCGGCTACAATATTTTCTTTGCCTTTACAATGCACAATGTCGAAATCGTATTCTTGGATGCTCAGTATCCAGCGGGTAATTCTAGCATTTGATAGGTGACATTTGTGTAGGAATGTGAGAGCTTTATTATCTGTTATGATTGTGAATCTATGTCCTAATAAGTATATCCGAAATTTCTTCAAACAATGTATGATACTCAGCAGTTCCTTCTCGGTTGTGTGATAGTTTAATTCAGCACCTTTGAAAGTTCTGCTAGTAAAAGCTACGACGGCGATGCGTCCTTCGTCATCATATTGAAACAATTGCCCTCCTAGTGCGTAGTTGCTGGCATCCGTTTGTAAATAATATTGCTTCTTGAGATCTGGGTGTTTTAAAATTACAGTATCTATAAATAATTCTTTGACTAATTTAAATTGTCGGTCGTGCTGCTCCGTCCACTTGAAGTTGCGCTCCTTCTTTAACAATTGTATTAATAAAGATGTTGTTTCAGCATATCGACTGGTAAATCTGTTATAAAAATTTGTAAGTCCTAAAAACCCTTTTATTGCTTTTGATTTCTTTGACGTGGAAAATTTTGGATTGCCTTTACCTTGTCTGGCATAGGACTAAGGCCTTCTACTGATAAACAGTAACCAAGATAATTAACTTCTCTACGGAAAAACTGTGATTTTTTGAAGTTCACTGTGATGTTTGCTTCGTATAAATTGGTCAATAATAGATCTAAATGTGTGAGGTGTTCCTCCAGACTGTTAGATAGACACAGGCAGTCGTCTACATATATTATCGTAAATTTCTTCACTGCATCTGACAACACAGTATCCAATCCTCTCGTCAGGCTGGCCAGACTTGTCTTTAATCCAAACGGTGTGACTGTGAAGCGGTAGGTCTTTCCTTTATATAGAAACCCGGTGAAGTCCCTGCATTCTCGCTTAAGTGGTACCTGCCAGAAGCTGGAGTGTAGATCGATCGAAGACATATTTTACTCCTCCGCAATTAGCAATGAGCTCGTTGATTGGTTGTGCCCCTTCGAAGTCAGGTATCATCACCTTGTTTAACTTCCTGGCGTCCAAACACAATCTTACGCTCTGGTCCTTTTTTATAACTGTCACCATGGGATTGATATATTGGCTGCTCGCTCGCTCGATCACTCCGTATCTTAACATTTTCTGGATCTCCTCTTCGACTTTGTCTTGATAGGCAATTGGTATAGGCCATCCCTTTTGGAAGAAGGGGGTGTTTTCGTGATACGTAGTTCATGTTCATATCCATGAATTCGGCCTGGTTCTTCTCGGAATAGATTTCTATTTTTCATTAATATTTTAGTTAATTTTTTCTTCGTTTCTGTATTTATATTAGTTAACTCTTCGACAGCTTCTTGAAAGTTAATAGATTCCTCATCGGCCGTTTCTTTATCCAAAGCGATCTGATGTATATGTACAATTTCATTAGGATCCTCTACATTTTTCTTATAATTTCTATTTTTAATATGCATTACATTTTGCTGGAAATCTATAGTACACTCACCTTCCTTCAACATGTTTATTCCTAGTATACAGTCTTTATTCAGTCCAGGGATGATAAAAAATACTAAGTCAAATTTATAATTATCAATCTCAGCTTCTAAAAGTACTTGTTTTCGTATTAATTTTGATTTATGTCCGAATGCACCTTTTATATTGGTATTCGATAAGTTTAATAGCTCGATTCTACCTAATTTATCTTTATTATGGTTGAACCACGTTTCGGCAATGCCGTTTAATTGACTCCCCGAATCAATTAGTGCAGTTACTTCTACATTATTTAATTTTATTTTTATTTCCGGACATTTATTGTACGGGAAATTAGTGGTTTCTTCTTCTTCATCCATTTTATCCAATTCTTCACGAATATCAATATAATCTAATGCTACGTCTAACTGGTTATTTATTTTTCTACTAGCCAAGTATTGTTGCCGCGACAGTGGGTTGGCTGGTCGTTTTTTGTACGTGATTCTTGTGAAGGGCCAGGTTGTTGACGCTCAATTGTTACTGTGTTGACAATGGGCTGTTTTGTTCCCCTATCCTCTGTACCAAACGTTTGTTTATTGCGCCACCCAGGTCTGTGACCCTCGTGTTCAGTCTCCACTTTCATACCCTTCGTTTTATGATAGCCATTGTTAATATGTCTTCCACCGTTGTCTGTTGTGGCTGCCGATACGATCCTCTCATTTCTCGTTGTTGAATGGTAGCAAACTCATTTAATAAGCTTTCAAATTGATCTACTTGTTGGACGCCTCTAGTTATGATGGCAACTTCTATTTCCTTACCATAGTGGCGTGCAAGTTTGCGAATTAGATGCTGGTCCGAGATTGGTGGGATCAGTTGTCTGCACTGTAGAATTTTATTCTCGAGGTATTGCACCATAGTGAGTTTACCATTCGGATAATAACATCCGTACTCCAAGCTGTCCCGGATGTTTTCTTGAATTTGTTGACTCCAGAATTTCTTGGTAAACGCCTCCTCGAATTGTTCAAACGTATGTATTTGGGATTGTATGATTCTCCACCATACTGTTGCTTCACCCTCTAGATGCCTGCTAATCCACTTAATACCTCCGCTGGGGTAATATATTTCTTTAACCTCTTTTAATTCTTTTAGAAATTCCATGGGGTAGGCGTCTCGTCCGTTGTACCGTACCTCCTTTAACTGTTCTTGGTTAGCCACAATAGTATTTTGGTTGTTTACCATTGGTCTTGACTCCAACTCTGTTAATTTTCGTTTTAATTGCTCTTGATCTTCTTTCATCTCGTCGATGCGTCGACCCTTTTCTTCAGCTAATTTTCTTAATTGTTCTTCCATTTCTTCTTTGTTTACGGTAGAAATATTTCTGACTTCTTCTCGGACAACCTCTTTCGTTGTTTTTATTTCTCTTCTCACTTCCTGATTGATTCGATTTAAATTTTCACTTAAGTTTTTAGTAGTTTTTTGTATTTCACACTTAAATTTTTCACTTTGTTGCTGTACCACCTCGCCAAAATTATGCTCAGTCTTATTCAATTCTTCACGCCATGTTTTATTCACTATTTGAATATCACCAACTAATTTGTCATGCAACGTGTTCATATCGTTTTTTATCTCCTCTCTTAACTTAGTGTGCTTTACTGTAATATCCTTAATAGCTACTTCTAATTTATTCTGATTTACTTCAACTTTTTCTTCTAACTTCTTCTGATTTACTTTAACATCTTGAATGTCTTCTCGTATCTTCTTATTGTCTTCTTGTAATTTATTCAGACTTATTTCTAATTTATTCTGTAATTTCTTGTTATCTTCTTTCATCAATTCGTATAGCATTTGCAGCTCACTTTTTGGCTGTGGTCCTTCTGCCCTTATTTGCTCCTTCTCCGTCTGTGGTATTGTCGCACTTACTTGTTCAACTTCTGCGCGTGGTCCTTCTGCCCTTATATTTTCAATATCCGTTCTGATTTCTTCCCCCATCATTGCTATGACTTGAGGATCTCCCATTTGGTTATATATCTCCATCTCTTCGCTCTCCTTGGTGCTTGTGTTCCTTCTTCACTGGCCATTGTCGTATAAGGTGTTTCTTTTTCCATTTTGCGTGCCTTACTTCGCGTCAACATATACCGTATATATTCGAACCGTGACTAAGCAACTGTAGTTACAATTACTAGCCCTATGTTCTTAATGTCTACTCTATTTATTAATACTTTTATTTTATTTCTAATTCTCAGTTTAGTTAACTTATTTAACTCAATTCATTCATCTGCCTTTTTGACAAATCTAAATTTAGATTTTGCCCCACGTTGGGCGCCAAATATAAAGAATTCTTACTTGGGGTGGTTAAACAAGTAATAAATTAATAATTAAAAATCACTTACTGCCAAACTGTTTCAATTTCCCGGGCGCCACCTCATATCTACAAGGATGTGGATATAAAGGATTCATTTGCCAAACACACAACAACAATATTATGTCTAATGCTTATTTAATTAATTAAGTTGTAGCAAATTACAAATATAACACTCTGTATGGATATTTCCTTAAGTAGAATCACTTCTCTTATCTTAACAATGAGTATCTCTGAATTCGCGATTAATTAACATTCAATAATATTCTAACACTTATAATTGTAAATTATAATCTACAATTGTATTTGGCAAATTTAGATTACTGTTTAAATATGATTTTTTAAGAATTTACTAATTGACGTTTTATTTCGCTTCAGTCGAATACAGAGCACTGAGAGGCAGTTCTCAAGGTTAATTAATTATTAGTGTGAGTTCTTTGACTTGAATGAATTGAGTTTATTGACTTAACTCTAAAGTACCATTAGTTTGAGAGCGTTGATTATTCATAGTTCATACTCTCGGTGACATCATGTGGTCCTCTGTGTTTAGTAGTTGCTGGTCTCCGTAGTCGTTGTAGATTACGTATCCCTTCGCGATCACTGCACCTCACGATCACTGTTTAATTATTGAAGAATTCTCGAACGGTTCACTTTTCACGGCACTCGTATTGTGTTGAATATGAGTGTCGTTAATTGATGTTGGTAAAGTTCATGTATAATGTTTTTTAAAGTAGTTGTTTAAATTGCTGATTTTATGTCTAATGTCTCTGTTGTAGAATATGCACTGAGTCTCTCTGTTGATGTGTTCTGTATTATATAAAAGCTGCTGTAATGTTTATAGTTTCTTGTGAATTATTTGTAATTGTAGAATGTCTGTTAATTGAATTTGTCTTCACTTAGTATTGTACTGTGTATCCGTATTCTCCGTCACTTTGTTTAAATTACGGTGAAGTTAATTAATTGTAAAGTCTGTTTTACATGTTGATTTCGCGTGATATTACTTTATACTAATAGTCTGTCGAACGCGATTAACTGTTCAACTCTCTTGCTATGAGTTTAGAATTTAGTGAGAATTATAACAAGTTTCGTACGATTTGTCGTATTCACTTCATTGTTCACTTTGAGAAATTGAATGTTCGCACTGAAGTAACCGTTCTCAAGACTCTAGATATGCGCACTTCTGAAATTGTGTAGAGCGCTTGTAGTTGTTCACGCTTATGTAATGAATCGATGACTAAACATTGTTACCGAGTTAAGATGACTCGTGGTGATCACTTTGTAGATGAGTACTAGACTGCCGTTTTTCTGTTCTGAGATCTACCAAGTAAACTCTCCTCCCGCCTACCTCTGCTGAATCTTCCATCTGCTTGGATACTCTTATTGGTTCTTTAGCCAGTGTGACAAATTGTATATTCATCATTGGTTTTTGAGTATCTCTGCTTTACACGTGATTCTCTTGTCGAACTACCATTCGTCCTGATTGTTCCTACAGCTGTTTTCTCTATTTACTAGGAATCTCATTCAAGCACTCCAGAATTCGTGAGTTTCACTTTCCCCTTGTAAATCAGGCGACATTTCTTTGTCTCTCGTGGCCGTCTCCTAGTGTCCAATTTCTGTTACGCTTTGACATAGATACAATACTGGTATTGTTCGATCTGCTGCACCATTGTTTATCTTCAAGTTGCACTCTGGCTTTGTTTTGAGTCTGGAACGAATCTTCCTTTGTAATCACGACTTTCGTCAAATTTCTACGTTGCAATTGTTCTGGCATCTAATGTTGTACCGTATCGAATTGACAAACTCTTTGCTTTCAGTCTGTGTCAAAGTTTTTTAAAAAGGGTAGATTGGTTTATTGGGGGTTTTGCCTTTCTTCACTCAGAGCAGCTGCCTGATGCGAAATACAACGTCTCACATACATCTAGTAAGTGTCACTCTTTTGTCAAACAATTAACTTTACAGCCGTAACACATCAAGCTGTCTGTAGGTTACAATGCCAAAAGGACAGTCTTACAAACTTTCCCTTCACACACCCTCACATACTTCTTTGTCAAATATAACTGCTAGTACACATTATTTTTAGCTATTATTTACTACTTGTACAATTTTATAAATATTTTCAAAAATAAACGTTACAGTATGTATTTTGATGTGTTTGTTGCAGGAGCAGGATTTTATCTATGTATATGATTGATATGTGTATTATTAATTATGACTATTTCATGCATATAAATGTTCAATGTGTTTTAACGTAAATACTAAATACGAATTATGAGCACACCACATTTTAGTTAATAACGTCATTGCAGACGAAGAAGCGTCAATATTTGATCGCTCACCTAATTGTTTAAATTTGTTCACTGAATTGATAAATGTGGAATAGAATTTTATTGTTTTGTTGAAGAATTGTAAGTGCTCTTAAACTGATGTTATGACATGAAGAAGAATGAATATGATTTAATAAATATAAGTTAGAATGGATTCGTTAGTATTCTATTGATTTGTGTAACAAACCTGACTCATAACTTAACCTTTCATTAAACAGTATCTATATTAATAATTCAAGGTAACGATTATCAATTCAACTAATCAGAAAGATGCACAAAATAGAAGTTTCGAAGACAGTTAAAGTCAAAAGTAAATTCATATGTAGCAAGTCGGAGTGTAAATAATTAATTAACTCTAACTCAATTCATACAATTATTCGTTATTTAAAGAAATGAATTTGTTAACATTACATATGGGAGATCAACACGACATTAATTACATCGTATATGCTAACCCAAGCATATAGATATGAATAATCTATGCATATAATTTACACAGATAAATATTGTTGTATATGGTACTCCAACATCACGGGGCAATATTAAGTACAGATATATGTACCTGTAAAAGTAATCAATCACATTTTATATAATTAATAATAAATTAATTTATGCAATAAATTTGCATAAAGATTAACATTGTATATGGTTCCCAAAGAACGTGGGGAATAAACTTAATACACACCAAAGTTTATTATCGTATATAACTATTAAATTAATCAATCAAAATTGATGATTAATTAATTTATGCAATAAAGACGCATAAATATATCATCGTAGTGTCATGTGGGAGGGAGAACGCCAAGGGAGCTGTTTTTTTTATCCCTTCCCCTTTCCCACTCTCGCGCTCGGTAAGCGGCGTTGTGAAGCGAACCAAAAACGGAATGTAGCCATAGCTACTATACATGTGATACTGGGAGGGGGAAACTCGAAGAGTTAAGGGGGATTTCATGCAGCAAATAACATGCACATAATAAGTATACAAAGGAGATAGAAGTGTTTTCATCTCTTTCGCACTTATTTTTCAAGTTATTCGCTCTATGAAAGTTAAAAGTTCCAGGTTCACAGATTTATTCCATGATATTTCCATGATGAAAAAAATTTCATGATTTTTCCATGCTTTCCAGGACCGCTAGAAACCCTGCCATATAATGTAACTGTGGCCAGCTTAGAAGTTAGTTACACCTGGCGAGATTGTATAGTGCGAACCAAGTCATTACTGTGTTATAATTGATACAGAACTCTTAATAGGTGACATTATTATTACGTGTGGACAAAAACTTGAATTTTTGTATGAGAGTACCTGTTGATTTCACAGTGACTAATTAAAGCTGGTAATTAGCGACTTCACTGGTGTCGGTATTTTGTTTGCACTGTACCATACAACGATACATAAGACCACCGTAACAATATGTTGTGCAATAGTACTAAGCAGTGGTTCCTCATTCATCTTCTAACGGCTACCAGAACAATAGTGTAGGGGCATGAACTGCAACAAAGAGTCTAGGACACGCCCACTGCTCATGCCTAGTCTCGACACCACATGTTCCGCTGTTGCAAAGAATTTATGGTTTATACTTGACTGACTCTCATATGCGACCAAATAAAAACTGCATGTAAGGAAAACAACTTACCTTACACGGAAGAAATTTTATCGCCAGCCAGTGTAAAACAACTTTACTGTCAGACTCCTTTAGCTTTGAAGTAAAGGATGATGAAGTACAGTGGCCTCTCTCTTATCCGACTTGGATGGGATCGGGTAACTGTCGGATAATGGAAAAGTCAGTTAACAGAATGGTAGCTCATTTGTGACCATCGAGAACAAAGAATTTAATAGCCTATATCTGAAGTATATTTACATACAACCCACTTTGTACTGTATCTATAAATGAAATGCGTATGATAAAATTGGATAAATGGTTTAATTATAATTGCTTTAATTATCTATGAGTACAGTAAATAGAACAGCAAATAAAATATATACAGTAGTGTACATAAATGACTTAGACCTTAATTATGAAAACAAGAAAGAAATTACGGTCTGCTTTCTTTTGGCTCATGTCGGTTCTAATTTATAAAGAAACAAAGATTTTGGGTGTTAAGTAAACTATGTAGGCAGAAAATTAAAGTTATAACATGAAAACGTGTTACGTAAACCAATTAACCTACATAAAAACAAACATTTAACAATTGAATGCACACTGTACGCTTAAAAAATTTTAAACTCTCAGATTTATGAGAAAAAGTCATAAAAAGAACATTTTCTTTTGTTTTATGTTACTCTGACGTCTATCAGCTGCATAATCTCTCCACTTTTCAGATTAAGTACATCGACTGGCGTTGAAGTACACAGTGGTAATCATTACGAATAGTACAGTATTTCATCGTTAATAATTTACATACTGTACATAATCTTTATTAAAAATGATTAATCGTATTATTAGTGTACATATGTATAGTTAATTTTTTCCACCCTCTCTAGTGAAACAGTGAGTTGGTTAATGGAATGGTCGGTTAAGAGAGAGGCCACTATACTGCAAAGGATTGTGGTGAGGAAAGTACAGGGGCACTGCACATGATGACAGGTACAGGACGGTGCATCAATAAGATTGATGAAGTATCAGAAGGTACACAGAATTTTATCAAATGGCGAATGCAAGCAGACTGTCACACGCCTTACGTGATTATAAGGAACAAAATAACAGACTACATTACAATTGGTAACCTACTTTATTTATTATGTTGTGTATATATATGTACATAGTTCTCTTATACAGTGTTCACTGCAAATAAATAATACAAAATAGTAAAACTGAATATGGCAACAAACGAGGGCAAAAATTCTGCTACAAATACAAAAAATAAATTACAAAAAACATAATTTTGGATATTAATTATCAATTAGTAATAAATACAAACAGAATAAAAGTGGAAAAATAAAACCGTCGCTAGAGTTCCAATGTGAATGCACACGCACACGCGCGCACACAAACACACACACACATTTGTGCTATTATGTGGTACTCGATAGAACTACTTCTTACCATTGAATTTAATTCAGAAATCTGGGTAACTGATAAGGCACTTTTGGTAACAGTATTATTTATAATCATAGTGTTGTCAATTTCATATTTTCCATACAACTTTGGTTTGTACATAGTTGTGGTCTTGCCTTGTACAGGAGCAAATATCCATCAGGGGAAATTTCCCCCTCCAAATCTTTAAAAAAACATCCTGTCCACAACCCAACTGACTGAAAATTATTGTAGGTTTTTTATGGCAAGTTTCGCCTTGTCTTTACAGTATAAAACTTACGTATTAAACACATACTATATTATTTGTTTTAGATTTCTGTATACAACTTATACACAATAAAAATATTTAAAAAAGTTAAACCCATGTTTTGGAAATAAATTATGACAAAAATATTCTTCTTGTGTCTGTAAAATAAATGAGTTTCTGTGATTAAATATTTCATCTGTTGCCGGATATAATACCTTTTCATGGTTTTTAGTTATCTCCTCAAAAAATACAACAATTATCTATGAAAGGGGGTGAAACAGTTTTGTCTCACGAGCCTTCACAGCCAAACTTTTGTTTATTAAATATACTTCAAAGTTTCTGGTACAAAATACTTTCCACAGTTAACACTGAATATGCATGATTTTTCATATGTTTCATAATTATATATACGAAAACCGGTTAAAATTTACTGAAACTTATACATATAACGTAAAAAGTTCAAATCTTTCTTTTTAAATTGACATAAACAAATTTACAATAATATGATATTTATTACTTTTTAATTAATTTTTAAAAATGAATTTTCAAGCACAAAAAAGTTCTACAAAAGTTTCCATCAGTTTGCTATTTTAATGTTACACAAAATCTAATTAAGAACTAATTATATATCTAAACTAATCACCAGACAAAGATATACAAAAGATATTTATTAATATAAACATTTTCTGCAGTAAAACTGAACAATAATTTGCCACAGAAATCTGTGAAACCATATGATTCCTATTTGCAAAAAAAAAAGAAACAAATTACTGCGATGTTTTTTTTTTGTGAAGTAAATATGTCAGAGATTATGTTCAAAGTCACGCAGCTTGCAGGTTTTACATAATGAAATTTTTACGGACACTAATAGACATGACCACAGAAAGCGCAGGCAATGTATCTAAAGTGTTAAGTAGAACTAAGATTTTGTAATGACATTTTTAAAGAACAGAATTGCAACAGAAACTTGAAAGTAAAGCAGACTCACTGACTTCTTATCGTATCAGCTAACTCTTGTTGATGGTTTATATAATAATTACAAACTTCATTAATAATTATAAACGTATTTAGTTTAGGCTTTAATAAACAAGTTTACTTAGTGTTATGGCACTTTGTAGACAAAACATTACAACCAAATTATATGCAATGCCAGCAAGCTTATATCATGACTCTTGTGCTTGTAGCTTGGTTTTGTTGGTTATATTCGTATTTCAATAAAACGTGGAAGTTTTATTGCCTTTCTCACCCAAATGTTATTTTGAACAGAAAAAGGTTCTTAACACTGCGTGTCTAAATGAGTTGAAAATCATTTTAACTTTTGAACATTTATGCCCTGCAGTTATATTTCTTATATACCGTATGTTCTACAACCCTTATCCTTTTCACACAAAGTAAGGTAAGTCAGTGAACTTCTTCAAAGTAAAAATATACATATTGATTATCCACTACAATAGGATATACCTTTATGGTCTTTATTTGAGGAGACTAGTAAACATGGGCTAATGACTTGTAATATTGTATAACACAGTCAAGTAACATAAAAAACTAGCAATGACCATTTAACTCTTCATAACAAAAACTTCTCAGTAACCAATTAACTAATTAAGAAACCAACATGTCTCTGCCACATAATAGGTTTGGTTATTCAAACGTTTGACTGTGTTTTGTCATTTAAATATCACACACACACGCGCACGCTTATTTATGGACTTTATGTTAGGTGCATTATGGGAATTATATTTTTTATATTCCATTACAGAATATTATACCACAAGCATGCTTAATATTTGCAGGTAGGTTAGTTTGCTTGTTGTATGGTCCTGTTGTGTATTAATGTGGTTTGGGTGCCACGGTGATCTGTTGCTGCTGCGCATCGTAGTTATTGCATGCAAACTGGAGCAGACCCCTGCAAAAACACACCAAACAAATTATATCGATCAATATAGTACAGGAGTAACTTTATATTTGTTAGCACTGTTCCTAGTAATGGATCTTCCAGTACAAGGACACCACTATGAAATTTCTGCATCAGCACAGATTCTTTCCTGAAAGACAACTACTGATACTATTTATCTTGACATATTGTAACAATGGAACCCTCTCGAAAAGGCAAGAGCATCCTTCTACACATTTCCCGGCTAGCCGAGTAGGTGAGTGTTTCTGCTAAAGCCGCACTAAAGTACCCTCTAGAGTTTTTGAGTGCTTGTTGATGCTTATTATGAAACACTAGTCTGAAACATCGGCAGGCTATATATATATAAATATTGACAGCTGCCACTCAGAAGTCAGTTATATTTAGCGATTTCTTTAGTGCTGATCAAGTCATTAGTGAAAAGTGATTATTGTATTATAAGTAGTGCGAAACTTTTAATAGTTGACATTATTATTGCATGTGAACAAATTTAACTTGAATTATTCTACAAGTTGATTACAAATTGTTGTTTCTGACCAATTAAAGTTGGTAATTAGCGACTTCATCGGTGTCTGTATTTTGTTTCCACTATCACAAATGATACCATACGACAATCACTGAGACCTCCGTAACAATATGAAGAACCATGCACAGAATAGCACAGACAGCACATTTCCATTTAATTGTATGCTAGGACACTGAAGCCAGATCCGCATATTCTTCAGTCGTAGAACTCATAAATCACCGACAAAAATGCAAACCATTCAAAAAATGTACCCAGCTCTTCACATGTACTGTGACATTGTTCTCTTAGAATTGCAATAAAATCTTCAAATTTCACATACTTCTAGTGAAAGAATAAGGAATGCTAACAGTGTCATTTGAATGTTTCTGTTTCACCCACTTTACATGAAAATCAATTACATAAATTGAAATACATTAAATATTTTAAAGTTTCGACATGAATGTTTTTTTTTCGTATCAGCCATCTAAGGACCACATGCCAATTTCAATTCTTTACTCCTTGTTCTTTTCTTTTTTCCAATATTCTTTCATCTTCTCACTGTGTCTCTTCTTCCTGTCTTCAGTCCACTTTGAATCTGCGTTTTTCTCTCTCCTACACTGGACTCCTTCCATTTTTAAAACTTCTGCGCGAAAAACTTCTCGTCAATTGCTTCTTCTGCGTGTTATTACATTACAAAAAGCAGTCCCATTAAAAAGAAGTGAGTACCTTATTAAACAAATGGAAGAATACAGCTAAGAAGGGATAAAATGAGCATAATGACAATTTTTAGTATATAGCACTGTAATGACCATTAACTTAGACAAGACGATGTGACAATGACCCCACCCAAGTGATTGGCCGAGTGACCAAATAAATATAGATAACGTTATGATAAACATGTCATACAATTAATAGTAACTAAGAAATAAATGATTAAACTTGAAGGTACAAAACCACAAGTAAGATATGATGTAATTTAATGTAAGAATAAGTAAGATGTAAAGGTAGAGTGACTATTAATGAGTCATATGGTGAATAAAATGAACAGTAAACACAAACATTAATACACAAGTGTATAAAGAGTAAACAGTGATATAATAATCACAACATAAGACAAAACATAAGACAAAACAGATTTGTTATACACTTAAAGCTAAACAGTGTAACTGATTTTTCCCACCTCAATGCAGAGGCATATTTGGGAACCATCTGAATTTCTAGCAACATTATGGCTTTCCTTGTTTAATTTTCTGCCATGACAGAAAGTCATGTTAAAATTTCCTTTTAACAGCATATGATTTGTATAATCTGCCAAGCACAAGCTTCAAAAATCAATGCTCCTAAAGTAGACAGAGGCAGATACAACAGAGGCCAAAAGATTGCCACAGTAATGTGGCAATAAACATAGTATTGTTTTAACATTAATGAATATTAACAAAATAAAAAAATTCATGTGCAATAAACAATTCATTGTGTGTATAATACATTATTTGTCCATTTTATAATGATTCTGCATATTATACTACATTACAAAAAGCAGGTCCATTAAAAAGAAGTGAAGTACCTTATTAAACAAATGGAAGAATACAGCTAAGAAGGGATAAAATGAGTATAATGACAATTTTTAGTATATAGCACTGTAATGACCATTAACTTAGACAAGACGATGACAATGATCCCACCCAAGTGATTGGCCGAGTGACCAAATAAATATAGATAACGTTATGATTAACATATACAATTAATAGTAACTAAGAAATTAATGATTAAACTTGAAGGTACAAAACCACAAGTAAGATATGATGTAATTTAATGTAAGAATAAGCAGGGGTGCACTGGTACCAGAATGCACCGGAACGCCATTCCGGTACTGCTTTTTGAGAAAAAGAATTATTTTCTTTCACATGAAATGTGTTTTTACTCAAAAATCTGGTCCACATATTATTTTAAGATTTAGTACTCACTGTTATTATACTTCTTATTGCAAGATAATGAAGAAATATTAACATATTCGACAAATAATTCCTTTTAGTTTTACTGTTAATTTTGTTTATACACATTATTCATCTCAATGACCATCGCCAAGATCGAAAATTAAAACTGACGAAAGAAAATAAAAAATAACATAATCATTTGGTAACTATGCACTAGGCTCACCGAACGGCGCCGAACACAACGCACATGAGATCTTTTTGGATGCGGGATGACCTTGAAGTGTAGACCAGCGGGCAGGGCAGTGGAGGGGGTACCTTCCACGGATCGGCTCACTACTCAACTCAGTATTTACTGATGAGTCATTAGTGGTTCCCGCGTCTTGCTTGTCAGTTGTAAATCGCTGTTGTGAACCGTTACGTGTGTTTATTCAGTGCTAGCTAGCATTGTGTTATTGTAAAGTGCTTTGAGTTTGTACGTAAACAAAATCAGTTACTGTTACTGATATACAACAGTCATGGAATCTGACAATAAGAAACAAAAAACTCTAACGTCGTTCTTCAGTAGAGGGACTATACAGTCTTCGTGCGAGTCTTCAACCTTTGCTTCTCGCGATGCAAATACTCTCCTTAAACCTGGCGAAAGCTTGTTTGTGCAGCATACAGAAACCGAAGGTATTTGTGTTATTGATAATTCTCTGTCTGTACCGAGTTCATCAACTGAGGACTCAACTATTTCTCGTTGGCCTTCCATTTGGACAGAAGAAATGTGGGAACGTAAAAAGAATGCTTTTCCTTGGCTTGATTGTATCAACGGCAAACTTGGCTGTAATGTTTGTAAAGAAGTTGCTCAACTTGGCACATTTAAAAAAAAGTGCATGAGCATATCAAAAGAATGGCGTTTGTTCCTAATTACGTTTAATGGATCAAGTAAAACCTCTCAACTTACATCGTTGAGAAAAAAAATATTTGAACATAAAAACTCTTTTGGTCACACAACAGCTGAAAGAATTGCTGCTGAAGCCAAAAAAGAGTCAATAGACAAGGTTTTTGATGAAATGAATGCAGCCCACTTAGTGACAACAAAAATTGTCTTTAGAACTGCTTACTTCATTGCGAAAAACAATAGGCCTTGCACTGACCATTTTGATCTGTTGCAGATGCAAAAATTGTGGCTTGGATATAGGTGGGGCTACACTCTAAAAGAATTGCAATGAAAATAATTTGTCACGTTTCTGACGAAATGAAGAAAAGAGTCGTGAAACAAATTTTAGGTGTATCAGGCAAAATTTCAGTCCCGATAGACGAATCGACCACTCTCGGCAGCAAGTCTACTCTGATAGTATATTTGAAGTGTGAAGTTTGCAAAGAGGACTCTCCACATTTCTTATTCTTAGATCTCCTAGAACTATCCGACCAAACATCTAAGACCGTAGCAGAAAATCTCCTTGATTGCTTAAGCAAATACGGTTTTGAAGATAACTATTTAAAAGAAAACTTTGTTGCATTTGCAAGTGACGGTGCAAGTGTTATGCTGGGGAAAAAATCAGGAGTCGCAGAAAGATTGCTTGAAAAATATCCAAGCCTTATTATTTGGCACTGCACGAACCACAGACTTGAGTTAGCTCTGAGTGATGCAATAAACGAAGTGGGAGCTGTAAACCATTTCCAAATTTTTATGGACAAAGTGTACTCCGTTTATAGCAGGTCTCCAAAGAATCAAAGGGAGTTAGCAGAATGTGCTAGTGGCCTAGATCAAGAAATAAATAAAATCGGGAAAATTTTAGGGACACGTTGGGTAGCAAGTTCATTTAGAGCCGTGTCAGCTACTTGGTATGGATACAGTGCCTTAAACAGACACTTTGACTTTGCTAAAGCCAATAAGAGCAGAAATTTGACAGAGCGAGCCATGTACAGTGGACTATCAAAACGATGTTCATCACCTCAGTTTTTGCTAGATTTGGCTATAATGCATGATATTTTGGCTGAGCTGTCGATGCTGTCAGAATCCTTACAAAACCAAGAAACAGTAATCTATGCTGATAAACTTATACGACGAAGTGTCCGGTTTTTTGAGGCTATGAAGGAAAATCCCGGTACTAAGACTTTAAAAGCAAAAATTTGCATCAGGGAAGGAACATTTAATGGCGTTCCACTCATAGAAAATCACACAATTCCAACCACCAATCATCAGCAGTTAATAACAAGTGTCATAAATAACTTAAAAAGGAGAATGTTTACTACAGTTTCTAGCCACGAACCCCATCGGTCAAGTGCGCCATCACATCATGAAGTTTACGAATCACTTTTAGATGAATTAAAAGTGCTGGAACCAGATATGTGGCCTACTGAAAAACCTGCAGGCTTTGGTGAACCAGAGATTGAGAAGTTGTGCAGAAGGTTTAAGTTAAACATACCCAAAATCAAAAACAGCTACAGGGATTTTGTCGAAAACCATACAACAATACCAAAACATTTAACACCTTTGCTTAACTGTACAAAACTGATCCCTTGCAGTTCAGCTGATTGCGAAAGAGGATTCAGTTTAATGAATCTCATAATTACACCCACATGTACGAGACTGACAGTGCCACATGTGTCAAGTTTGATGTTTGTTAAACTACACGGCCCAAACTTGAGTGACTGGGATCCAGAGCCATATGTAAAAACATGGCTCCGAAAACACCGGACTGCAGACGACACCCGAATGAAACAAGCAAAACCAACCACTCTGGAAGAATCCAATCCATTTGCTAAATATTTGTGATTAAGGTAAGTTAAATTATGTTGTTCAAATGTTCAAGTAATAAATATTTTTTGTGAATATTACAAGTGTTTAGTTAGATTCCAACCATCACTTTATTTTCAGTGATATTTTGTCCGTTATGGAGTGACTATGTAGCCGACATTGGCTGTGGACCATAGTCTTGAACACGTTCCGGTACTGGAAAATTTACGAGTGCACCCCTGAGAATAAGTAGATGTAAAGGTAGAGTGAATATTGTAACAAAACAAAATGTTGTAAGAAGAATTATAAATATATGCATGAAACCCTATCCAGAGAGGGAACAAGAAATCCTAATCAATAGCCAATTAAAAGAAAATACCAAGTTTTGAGAAATCAGTAAGGAACCAAAAATAACTAAACAACAACAACCTTTGACTTATTTAATATCATCAAGACCCAGCTAGTATTTACCCAGTAGAATAGGGCAGTAAACAAACTAAATTTAAATAAAGAAACCTAGTAGGCCTAAATAACTTGCCATGAGTAACCCAACCAAACCCGATAAAGAGTACAAGTTCATAAAATAACATTGTATTAACTGCTATAAATTGTATTTATTTTATTAATTCTATTATAAACATTGTATTAAACAAATTTGTATATAATCAAGGAAAGAAAAAGGGACACAACCCCTTACAGTGATATAAGCAACATAATAATAATAGTGACACAAACTACAGTTAAACAGTGTGCTATTTATTTTTTATAAAAAGTGTTTTGTTATTATTAACAGCAAGTAAAAATGGTTTATCATACAGACAATAGTTTAACAGTATGAATAAATTGAAACTGTCAAAACAAGTATTATTATTAAGAGTTGTGTTATATATTATAAGAGTTCATGTTATTAGTTAATTAATTTAAATATATTTATCTCATGGAGTCAAGGTATAACTTACAATCAACCATTATAAATTGTTCCATCATATATCAGAGAAATTCACTAAGTACTAAGGTTTTACAGTTATAACTTGAGGCATGTTTAGTACCAAATTGCTTGTAATTGTATAATTAATAATCATATAAACATTATATGTATCATTAGGATATAATAATAAAATTATATGTTAAAGGTAATTTGTAAAATGTAAAGTAGTTGAGGGGTATTGATCATATAACACAACCTGTACATAAGTGGCCAATCAAAATTTGAGAAGTTTTGATCAGTTCGGTGACTAAAAAAGAAGAAATGACACTTTATTGTTAATTGTGATTGAGAACAGTTTAATAGTGCTTGCCGAGATGTATTTAAAATGAAAACTTAAACTCAGAAACCGTTTGGTGAAAGAAAATTTTTATGACAACCACTGAAGATAAACAATTCCTTAACTACAATCCTCTAACTAACCAGGAACACACACCATAAAGAAAATATCAAGAAAAAATATATGTATCTGTGTACGGAATCTAAAACTTTATCGATAATGACAGGATGATTATCGCACGGTACAGATACAGACACATATATAATATTGTACATCGTACACATTTTAGTCAATCACGCAAACTTCTTAGGCTAGAACATAAACATCGCCAAGAGTCTGCCATTGTTTGTAAACACACATTTTACCCTAGAGTCATGAACTTAACTACAATAGTCTTTGATGATAATGAAATGAAGCTTTTAAGTAAAGGGATAAATTATAATCTCCCACTCGTCGGTAAAAACAAACTTATCTGTGAAGTCGTTGAAGCGGAGGCAGCCGTCAAATCTATTTCGGACCCACACTTACAAAATGAAGCACGTGTACTTATAAATAATAAATTCAATAGAGCCATTAAATTAAACAATAATCTACCTTTCGTTTCATGTGGTCAGTCTAGGTACTCTAGTGAATATAAAACTTTAAAACACATGAAAACAAAATTAATCGACAACAATGCCCTTATCGTTAAGGCAGATAAAGGAAATACGCTAGTTATCATGGACACTGATTCATACAGTGATAAAGTTCATGATTTTATTTCTAACAACATTAAAATATTAAACTCTGACCCCACTGGATTGTACGTCAGGGAACTTAACAATTGTATTAATAAATGTATCAATTTATTCAATGAAAGCACACGACGTTACTTAAAGCCCATCAACGCTAAAGCCCCGATATTCACAGGACTGCCTAAAATTCATAAACATAACATACCTATCAGACCGCTCGTGAACTTTACCACTGCTCCTGGCTTCAAAACTGCAAAAGCACTAGTTCATTTGATAAAAGATAATTTACAATTACGTAATAATCATAGTATTAAGAACAACAATAATTTTATTAATGAAATTCAATCTGTTGAACTACAACCTAACCATAAATTGGCGTCGTTCGACATAACTAATTTATACACGAACTTCCCAGTCATAGATACATTACAGATTTTGAGAAACAATTTATCTGACAATAGTTGCATGAACACACAGACGATAAATGAGTTAATTAATTTACTCGAGGTTGTTTTGAAACAAAACTATTTCACTTTTCATGGCTCGTTTTACATTCAAGATGATGGCCTAGCTATGGGCTCACCCCTCTCCGGCCTACTGGCCGATATTTATTTGAATTATTATGAGAATACGCACTTGTTGAACAATAATATATATGCAAATAAAATAATATTTTATGCGCGGTATGTAGACGATAACGTTTTTAATTTCTGATGGTACTATAAGACAAATCGAATTATTTAAAAACTGTTTAAATAAAATAAATAGAAACATCCAGTTTACTCTTGAAACAGAGGTTGATAACAAGATAAACTTTCTAGATTTAACCATCACTCGACAGATGAATAAACTAAAGTTCTACATTTATAGGAAACCGACTACCACTGACACCACAATACACGCAGACTCTCATCATCCTCTTTCACATAAAATGGCAGCGTACAATAGTTTCATTCATAGATTATTGACAATTCCTTTGGATGATAATGACTTTCGTGATGAGCTAAATGTCATAAAATATATCACGGTTGCCAATGGTTACAATAGTTTAACCATTGACAAACTGTTGAGAAAACATGAAAAAAGAATGCTAAACCCCGAATAAATAACAACACGCAAAAAATTTGTATATCTACTAATTACACTAGCTTCATGCCTAAGGTTTTGTCTCTATATTGAATAATAATAGTTTCACTATTTCATTCAGGACTAATAATAAGTTACTGGATATTCTCAAACCGAAAAAACACACGCCTCCAGAAGAAAAAACTGGCATATATAAGTTAACATGCAATGATTGCGAGTGCTTCTACATTGGACAGACTGGGAGAGGTTTCCTTAAACGATTTCAAGAACATTTACCTAAGAAAATAAGAAACATTGACAACATCAAATCAAATTACGCCCGACACCTGACTTCACACAATCATAATTACACAGATTTTAGTTCCAATTTAATACCGTTACATGTGTGTAAGAAGGGCCGTTTCATGAATGCCTTGGAGGAATTTGAAATTTACAGTGCATATGCAAACCCAAGGAGTCGTGATATCGTGTTAAATGACCACCTGAACTTTGTATCCAACCGATTGTACAATACCGCCTTGAGTCTGCTCGCTGGGGCTACGATAAGGTAGCAACCGCTCAAGGGCAGAATGAACTTGAACGGGTGCGCACCCAAATCCACGTACGGTTCACATGCAAATTTTGACATTTTTACTTCTTAACGATCTCGCAAGAGTGATAGTTTTACCTTTTTAATACCTGATGATGGAGCATAAGCTCTGAAACGCATCATAGACGAAGCTACAAGAAATCACACGGCGGATAATTTAAGGTAAATAATTTATTAATTTGGGCCATTACTATTACTACATAAATATGTATTTCAAAATTAGGTCTAACCATGAAAATCCTTATCTTATTGGCCTATTAATAAACTTGCCACTAAAAGAGCTACTTAAAAATTACAAACTATATTATTAAACACTGTAAATATTATGGAAGTGAAAATCATTTAAGTACTTTGATTTAATCAAACCAGAATCGATGGTCATTTTATGCTACCGACATAAAAGTATTGAAAAAGCAGCCCAACACAATTTCTTCCTGCAGTTACTCCAGTTAAAACTGTGTTGAGTTGGTTTATAGGCACAATGAGTGACTTTGTATAGTACAACACTACCAAAAGGTTGCCGACTGACAGATTTCACATCAGTCTTTTTTTCACATTAGTTTGTCCTTCTTAATTATTACTATATACAAACCTGAACGTACTCAGATTCCACTCACTTAGAGACATTAACTTAAACGCATTTTGAAAGTTTGCCAGCATTGAAAATTTCAATCCAGTAACCGTCAGGATCCCTAATGAACGCTATTCCTTTCATTTTGCCTGACAAACAGATAAAAAAAAAACAATTCTTAGTATTATTATGATATATATTTCTACTCATCTCTATTGTTTACGCTGTTCACATGAATAACCAAAATGTTACATTTTAATTAAAAGTAATAATTTATTAAAATTATTACTTATTTAGTAATAATCTACTTATTATTTGTAAAGAAGTAATTAGTAATAATTATCCTCCACTGTGAAATCAAAAGGAAGAGAAAACCGATCATTTTGTTGTTGTTGTAATAACACACTCATAACTGTGACTTTGTCTACAATAAAAAATTTTATAAAAAATCATGAGGTTTATAAAAATTATACTTAATGAAAACAACTAATACAATTCATACTTTAAATGGAGCATATAAAATTGAATACCCTGACTGTGATAAATTCAATGTATGCAAAACTAAAAGGTGTTTAAATGACAAATTTATTCAACACAAATTCATATTTTAAACCAGAAATTCGTGGTGTGAGTTGGATGAACAACTATTGTCCAAGAAAGTCGTAATCTAACCTCAACTGATAACGCGTATTCTGTTTTCAACTATTTAATTGGATTTTTTGATGAAACACTAATTAGGCAATATAATTTTTTTATAGCTGTAAATGATGTTTTTAAAATTAGTGTACTCCCCAAGAATTGAGGGAGGGGTTTTAGTGGAAAAGTGTACTTTTCTCGACTTACGAGCGTCATTCAAATATAAACCAGATTTTTTTTACACAGATTTATTGGTGATAGATAAAATTACAAAAAAATATCTTACTTTTCTACATAGTTTCCTTCAACAGAAATACATTTTCTCCAGCGGATAGGTAGCTTCTTGATCCCCTCATCAAAAAAAGAAGATGGGCGCTCCAACAGCCAATTCCACACATACTGCTCAACCTCTGCATTGTTGTTGAATTTTTCCCCTCCTAACGCTTCCTTCAGCACACCAAACATGTGGAAGTCACACGGAGATAAGTCTGGACTGTAAGGAGGATGTTCAAGAGGTGTCCAGTGAATTTCAATGAGTTTATTGCAAGTTTGAGCTGCAGTATGCGACCATGCATTGTCATGGCGAAGCAGAACGTCGCGAATTGGTTGCTGGCGTCGTTTGTTGAAATAAGCGGCCCTGACATCATCCAGCAGCTGGCAGTAGTATGCTGTATTCACAGCCTTTCGATCGTAAAGGAAATCAATCAGCAACATATCTCTTGAGTCCTAAAACACAGCTGCCAGAACTTTCCCTGCCACTCCATACTCGTCCTCTTGTTCTTTGGGGTGTAGTGGTGGGCCCATGTTTTGTCGCAGGTTACAATTCGGTTCAAAAACGCCTCTCCTTCTCCCTCACAGCGATTCAGAAGCTGCTGACAGATGTTTTTTTGGACATTTCTGTGCGCCTCTGTGAGAAGACATGGGACCCACCTCGCCGAGACTTTGCCAAATCCAAGCTCATCTGAAAGAATTGCGTGCACACTCCCAACACTTATGCCCACCTCTGATGCAATTTCGGCAACAGTTATGTGGCGGTCATCTTCCACAAGGTCAAGAACAGCCCGAATGTTGTCAACATTGATGCTGGACCGTGGACAACACTTGTGACTTGCATTGACCACTGCATCACGACCGCTTCGAAATTTTTAGGCCCAATCAAACACTTGTGTTCTTGACAAAGTAGCATCTGCAAACTGTGCCTGGAGTCTGGACAAAATCTCAGCTGATTTGACGCCTTCATTGGCGATAAATCGGATAATTGCCCACTGCGCAACAGACAAAGGTACCTTGTGCTCAGACATCGTGCTACTGATGCGGGAACGTGTTCTGCAGGCGGGGCTGGGCGTTCCCTCACCTTCACACATCCCCACCTAACTACCTCAAGTGCCCCATATCACTCACTCCACTTCCTGAGTCCACACATAAAAAATCCGGTTCATATTTGAATGACCCTCGTATTAAAAAAACACTAACTACAAAACATCATAGCAAAATACATATCACTTTAAAGAAGAAGATGGGTACTTTAATGCACTGTTTACACAATGGAGATAAGTGAAGAGACAAATTTTTTATTAGCCCCCCATACATAAAATCTATGGACACGGCCCTCTGTAGGGACCATAAGAAGGCAAGAGTTGAAGTGTTAAATTTAGTTAGTTACTTCTTTATGTGTTTAGTTTCTGAAGATGACAGTAAAGAAAGAAAAACTATCAAGTCAGTGTAATAAATAAAATCATATCTTATTCTAAAACAGAAATATACTGTATATATTATTAAAATAACAAAATAAAAAAAACCAATGAAATCCACTGACCATCCTGTGGTTTCTTCACAAACTCGACGCCAAACTTCTGAAACCTAGCACACGTTGCTTCAACGTCCGGTACCATTAGTCCAATATGTCCTGAAAAAAATTACAATACCAGTTAGGTAAACCAAACCTATTACTATACTCTTTAGCTCTGTATCAATTTGTAATTGTAGTAATACAAAATAGCATGCACAAGCAACACAAGTTCAACCATATGTATGAGACCATCAGGAGAAATCTAAAATCAACAAGTACAGAAACGTACCTCAAGTTCTACAAGGTAATGGCCAACACTTCTCTGTGGGTCTGAGAATTGGACTTGAATGAAATCCCAGGCCAGTCGTATTCACGCAGATGAAATGAGATTCCTCAGCCATGTGGCAGGACATACTCTTTGATATCAAAAAAGAAATAATGTTGTACGGCAGGAATTGGATATTATGAGTACACTCGATAGGACTGTCTAATGTCAGCTAAAGTGGACTGCCCTCAAGTGGACAAAGAAGTCAAGACTGCCCTCTATCTGATTGAGATGGAAAGAAAATTTTCCCGTCACATTTTGATTTTCCTTCTTAGTATGTGTTTATTGCTGTCGTATACTTTTAATATTGCTACGACATTACACAACGTGCTACGTGTTTCTCGGCTAATCCAGCAGAGCCCTGCTATAATGTGTGTGTGCGTATATCCTGCTGCTACTTTGAGATGAAGGATAATAAAATTACGTGACACTTGTCACGCATCCGCAACAAGACTTTTCCAGACCATATTGGTCCACGCGCAGTGTTCAAGGCCGCAATCAATTAGTCTCTAGTGTTTTCTAGTAGACGCCTATTACGGAATATTCTCTCAGCAGGGTATAAATACAAGACTTCAGCGAACGCTTAGTTCAGTTTGTAGTATTGTGGCGAAGTGTTATGTGTTTTATAATTGCGCAAGACTATATTAGTTGAGATTATTATTGCATATGAACAGTTTTTATTTAATTTGTTGTAAGAGACTATTTTGTTGATTACAAACTGTTTAATTCTAATAATTAAAGCTGGTGATTAGTGACTTAATTGGTGTCTTGTATTTACTTTTCTACTATACCATACGACGATCAGTTAGACCGTCATAACAATATCATAAAAAATCGTTTTTGATTATTTTTCCCAAAGAGCAAGGAGAAAAATAAAATAAAAAATATTAAGATAACTAATCCTCTTCAAACAATACTTTAAACTATACAAATCATGTGATCGAGAAATTCAGGTTTTGAATTTTATCTTTAGAACAGATTATTACAAAAATACTGGCTGGCTGAGTGGCTGTGATGAAATAATACTCTGGTTTTTTGTTTGGAGGGAACATTTTGCTCTTTCTGTTCCAGTTAACACAACACAACACAATATAGACACAGGGTTATTATGCACAACGAAAAATTATGCAGGCTGTGTACTGTTTTAATAAAAAAAAACTAACAAAACAAGTATGTCTCTCTCTACTCTCACATCCCAACCCCATATATAACTACTAACACTTCTTCTTCTGATAGTTACTATCTGTTTGGGATGTTGGATATCATACAGACTATTTTAACTTTCTGTACTGCTGCATGGAATAAGTCAGTTGTATTCATACCAAACCAGGTCCTTAAATTTCTCAGCCACGAGATTCTCGATCACCCAGCTCCTCTCTTTCCAAGTACTTTTCCCTGTAGTATGGACTGCAATAAGTAAAATCTCTGTTTATTTCTCATGAGATGTCCCAGATACTGAAGCATTCTTATCTTCACTGTGTTAATAACTTCCCTTTCTTTCTTCATCTTACTAAGAACTTCAACATTAGTTATACATGCTGTCTATGAAATGCTCAGTATTCTACGGTAAAGCCACATTTCGAAAGATTCCCATTTTTTTAGTTGTGGCTTCAGTCGAAGTCCAAGATTCTACACCATAGTAGAGGACCGAAAATACGTAGCAGCGTAAAAGTCTCATCTTTGTATTTATTGTTAAATCGTAACTTTTGAATAAACTGCTCATTTTACTGTACAATGCTCTTGCCTTTTTAATTCTGCTCTTTATTTCTTAGAGTGGTCTCATTGTTCATTGACTATAGTACCAAGATATGTAAATTTGCTTACACGTTCAACTGACCTTTGGTTTATATTATGGGTGCAGTTTGTGAACTTGTTCTTAGATACAATCATTAGCATAGATTTATTAACATTTGATGTCTAGACCAGGGTTCTCCAAACTACGGCCCGCGGGCCAGATCCAGCCCACGAAGGGTCATTGTCCGGCCCGCGGCAACCCGGCCAATGCTGCGTGCAGTTTTTAAATAGATTGTCAAAATACTCCAAATATTATAACATTTTACTAAATAACTAAACAAGAAATACGTTCAGTAAAATGTTATAATATTTTGTACAAATTTAAAACATTTACGTGGTTAATGTGCTTGTTTGTCTGGCTGCCTTGGACGAATCACACTTTTCACTCGCATCAACCTAAAGCAAAGATTCCGATTCCCTCCATGAGCTTGGCAAGAGCAATGGTTTCAATGTTTGAATCTACCTATATCTGGTGAACAAACATTTTCAAAAATGAGCTTTGTAAAATCAAAGTACACGCCTAACTTGTCAGACAAACACTTTGAAATCCATTTAGTGATAGGAGCATCAAAATTTGACCCAAAATGAGCAGACATTATATGTGTCAGAAGCAACTCCACACATCCCATACGTACATAAGGAAGCCAAAAAGTAATACATGAATGTTATTTTTTCCTTACTTTTATTTGTATTATTTTTAATAAATGAATTTGTTTTCTTTGATAAGTCTAATTAATTTTTATTTAAATATTAACTTTATTGACTTGATTATTTTATAAATTATCAAAAAATAATTTTACAATGTGTGTGTGTGTGGGGGGGGGGAGCCTCCTGACTTCCAAGATTTTTCAATTTGGCCCTCAAGTGAAAACGTTTGGAGACCCCTGGTCTAGACCATATCTACAGCTGCCACTAACACTAATATAATACTAATAACACATTTCCGCAACCACTGGCAGGATGGTTGAGAAGGCCAAATTTCACAGACGGATTTACAGCTACCTTATTTACACATGCATACAGAAATATCAGCAAAACATTATTCTTAGCTCAACATTA
This sequence comes from Magicicada septendecula, assembly GCA_034769895.1. Taxonomy (NCBI): domain Eukaryota; kingdom Metazoa; phylum Arthropoda; class Insecta; order Hemiptera; family Cicadidae; genus Magicicada; species Magicicada septendecula. The sequence goes on from CM068371.1 coordinate 21,546,501, forward strand.
AAACTTGTGCAACACTTACCGAAACCCCGTGGGTCAGAGTTTCCATTATGGTATTCTGCATCAGGATCACTTTCCGTTCCCCAATTACTAGAAACAAAGGACAACAAGGTTAACTACGTCACCATCTATATGTATCACTAAATTTTGCAAGCTAAAAAGCATAACTGAGTTTTCCTGCATAGAAACACAAGTCAATTTAGGAAAAACAAAATGAGTAAGTGGGCCAAGAATGCTACTCAAATTTAAGGAGTACATTTGGCATTTCTCTGCTAAACAATATGACTCCTTTTAACAACATTTGGGTTTTTTACAGCAATTGTAGAAGAAGGTATCACATTGGACAATACCCTGTACAAGCTACTACCAAAAAGTGCTATCAAAGAACTACTTCCAAGGCAGTGATATCACACTGATGAAGAGTCCAATATCCAGCATGGGAATGGTTATCAGATGGTTGGGCAGGAATGTTTCAACAATGGCAACGAAAAACTCATGTCACACTATGATAAACTGTCATAAGACAAATGGCACCAATCGTTCATCTTGTCGCATTTGTGGCCCTTAAAACAGTTGTTGGGCGAGGACACTAGTTGCAGCTGCAGCGAGTGTTCTGTGCAGGCCATAGTGTGACGTTGTTCAGTAGCTGCCCTCACTGCTGATTATCCACTGTAGTCCTCTTCAGTCGGCAGCGGAATGAAGATCCTGCTGATGTCTCTGAATATGGGCTTCACTTCAACCTCTTTCTCTTCCATTTCACTCCTCTTCTTTCCTGCTGCTTTCTTCACGTTGTCCGACAACGAATTTTGTGGCTTAGCTGCACTCTTCTCATACCTTAGAGGGCGTTTCACAGGGCTGCCGGCTCCTAATCAGAACCAATCGGCTCATTGTGGACACTCCCAGTTGCTGCCAGATGTTTGCATCGAACCTTTCAGATGGCTACTGGCTTCAGATAGGCTCACTGCAATTTCTCCAGGCTAGCATGGTGAGCAGATGTCTGTCACTGCAGTCACAAAATGTTTAAAGAATCTTGGTGATTTTTTTTATAAAAGTATATATTCAATTGTACTTTCAGATAAATAGAGAATTTTCACAAATGTTCCACACATTGGTTTTTTCTATATTAATGCAACTAACTTTCTGCCTGTCCCTCCTCATAGCCTTCCCACCACTTCCAACCATATCTCAAATGCTGTTTGGAAATTTTTTCCCCAGTCATGTTGTACCTGTTATGATTCAGTTTGAATATCATTGACAGTGTTGAAATATTCAATTTTTTTTTGGGGGGGACACAATAAATTTACAAAAATTTGGCAAGAAACAGCATGCCGGATGACTATCAAACACAACACGGTATGCACAGGAGCATTGTTATTTTATGGTAATTATTTCCTGTTATGTCACAATTGTGGTCTTTTAAGACAAACGTTGTCTCTCATGATATTAATTGATGACTTCGTTGGGCACTTGGTGAAACATATTAATACAAAAAAGGTTTTGTAAAATATATAAAAACACTTGGTACGTTTCACAGATTTTATTTAACTCTGACAGCTGTTTCGACTAACTAAGCCATTGTCAAAGAGGCGAATGAATGAAATTACTAAACACAGGATGTGAGTAAAGGTGGTGGTGGTGACCATCTGTTTAGGGCGTATCTGGAACATCTGTGTTGAGATGGAGAGGGGGGTGCAAGAGACAAGGGAAAGTCAGGTGTCTTTAAAAACTAAATACAATCATGACTGCAAAATATAAAATTTACTGAACTAAATATAATCTGAATGCAAAATATAAAATAAAATAAACTAAATAACAGCTTTTAATAAAGGGGATACACAGAATTCAGTTTTTTCATTTGTTAAATTTTTATTTTTTATTGCTTTTTTAATTTCTAGAATTTATAACAAATCGATTTTTTTACCTTTTTGTATGTTGTGGAGTAGTGTTATGTTTTTTTTGTGTCTATGAAGTGATTGTGTTGTAAGCAATGATCTGCAAAACCTGTATTAGATGTATTGGTTAAAATCGCCTTCTTATGTTCAGAAATGCGATGTTTCAGAGCACGCCCACATTGTCCGATATAAATAGCATCGCATTCTGCACAGTGTATTTCATAAACTCCATTTTTCTCCAGTGTGTTTGATTTTTCTTTATTATTGACTAGTAATGAAAAAAGATTACGTTTGTTTACTGATACCATGTTAAGACCATGGCTTTTTAACCTATTATTAATCCTATCTGTTATAAACGGAATGTAATTTGTTAAGTGAAATTTTTTGTTACCCTGATCTGGCTCTATGGAATAAAATTCTTTTAAAGTAATTTTCTTCTGTTTTTTGAAAATTAAAGAGTCTATTATTCTTTCATCATAACCGTTATTTTGTGCTATGGCTTTTATAATATCTACTTCTTTATTGAATTTTCTTTGGATAAAGGAACTATAAGGAGACGATTAACCATTGCATGAAAACTGCTTAATTTTATGTGCCATGACGTTAGTGATTGTTTATGTATAACGGTATCTGTAAAAATAGGTTTTATATATATCTGAAAACTAAGATTATTTTGTGACCTAGTAATGGTAAGATCCAAAAAATTTAAACTTTTCATATTTTGTTTCACGTGTAAATTGCACGCTACTATAAAAGGAATTAATGGCTTACCTATGGGCTCTCCTTTATCACCTTTATTAAGTGAAATCTTTATGACATTTTTGTAAGAAAATATGTTTACATGAAATAACCCCAACGTAAAATATGTTTTTCATTGGGCAAGGTATGCTGATGATATATTTTGTATCTGGATGGGAACAGATAAACAGCTCCATATGTTTTTAGATTTTATTAATTCCTTTTATAGTAGCGTGCAATTTACACTTGAAACAGAAAATATGAAAAGTTTATATTTTTTGGATCTTACCATTACTAGGTCACAAAATAATCTTAGTTTTCAGATATATATATAACCTATTTTTACAGATACCGTTATACATAAACAATCACTAACATCATGGCACATAAAATTAAGCAGTTTTCATGCAATGGTTAATTGTCTCCTTATAGTTCCTTTATCCAAAGAAAATTTCAATAAAGAAGTAGATATTATAAAAGCCATAGCACAAAATAACGGTTATGGTGAAAGATTAATACTCTTTAATTTTTAAAAAACAGAAGAAAATTACTTTAAAAGAATTTTATTCCATCAGGGTAACAAAAAATTTCACTTAACAAATTACATTCCGTTTATAACAAATAGGATTAATAATAGGTTAAAAAACCATGGTCTTAACATGGTATCAGTAAACAAACGTAATCTTTTTTCACTACTAGTCAATAATAAAGAAAAATCAAACACACTGGAGAAAAATGGAGTTTATGAAATACACTGTGCAGAATGCGATGCTATTTATATCGGACAATGTGGCCGTCCTCTGAAACATCGCATTTCTGAACATAAGAAGGCGATTTTAACCAATACAGGTTTTGCAGATCATTGCTTACAACACAATCACTTCATAGACACAAAAAAACATAACACTACTCCACAACATACAAAAAGGTAAAAAAATCGATTTGTTAGAAATTCTAAATTAAAAAAGCAATAAAAAATAAAAATTCAACAAATGAAAAAACTGAATTCTGTGTATCCCCTTTATTAAAAGCTGTTATTTAGTTTATTTTATTTTATATTTTGCATTCAGATTATATTTAGTTCAGTAAATTTTATATTTTGCAGTCATGATTGTATTTAGTTTTTAAAGACACCTGACCTTCCCTTGTCTCTTGCACACCCCCCTCTCCATCTCAACACAGATGTTCCAGATACGCCCTAAACAGATGGTCACCACCACCACCACCTTTATTTACATCCTGTGTTTAGTAATTTCATTCATTTGCCTCTTTGACAATGGCTTAGTTAGTCGAAACAGCTGTCAGAGTTAAATAAAATCTGTGAAACTTACCAAGTGTGTTTACATATTTTACAAAACCTTTGTTGTCTCTCATATCTCACTAATTGTCTGACCCGGAAGAAGCAGAATCAATACAATTTGATTTTAGTTTCTAGTTGTAATAACTCAAAAATTAGGTTGTTGTGACAGGGTATGGAATATACGAGTGCGATTTGAAAAGTTCACGGCCCACCATAGAAACGAATGTGTGGCGTTTCAGTTTTTTACTGCATCGTGGCGCCATGTTCGCCCCACGAACAGCTGTGAAGCGTCAAGTCATTCTACGTACTTGTGTAGAAACAATTGTATAAATAAGGTTATCTCACAGCTACGCTGAAAATGGAGAAAATTGAACATCATGCAGTGATAAAAGTTTTTGTTATTAAAGGTTTAACGCCAACAGAAATTTTTAATGTGATGAAGAATGTGTTGGGTGATCCTGGACCTTCATTTACTAGAGTGAAAAAATGGGCTGCTGAATTTAAATGTCGTAGTGCAAGTTTGGAAGATGACCCGCGTACTGGCTTCAATTTTCAGGGGTGCTAAGGGAATATTGTTAATAGATTACCTTGGAAAGTGTCAAATGATAAATAAAGAGTATTACGCTAACCTTTTCGCCCAACTAAATGAAAAAATTCGAGAAAAAAGACCAGGTTTAGCAAAGAAGATTATTGTCCATCAGGATAATGCACGCCCTCACACATGTGCTGTGTTGTGGCTAAAATCACAGAGTTGAAGTGCGATCTGTTGCACCATCCACCTTATTCGCCTGATTTAGCGCTACCTGACTTTCATCTATTCCCAAACCTCAAAATATTTCTTTCTCGGGGGGGATTTCCTCAGATGACGAGCTGAAAGTGGCAGTAAAAGGTTATTTTGAGGACCTAGAAGAATCGGACTTCAACGGGGTAAAAGTGCTGGACCATCGCTGGACTAAATGTATTGAACTATATGAAGACTACGTTGAAAAATAAAAACAATTTCAGAAAGAAAAGGTAAGTCTTTCATTATCAGGCTGCGAACTTTTCTAATTGCTCTTGTAAATATATGTTATTATCTTTCCTTGTGTTACAAAATATATAGCATTTATTTTTGTAATATATTTAGCACAAAAAGTATCAGACCATTATCTAAAATATTACAGAGAGCCTGAGATTTTCAAATGCATTTTTCCTTTCCCAAACACATGGTTGTCAGGTAAAGAATGTATTAAAATATAAACTTATATATAAAAATATATCACCACAGTTTGTATAACAAATATGTCACAAAAAAAGCTCTACTGACATCTATGAATGTATCGTATGTGCAAGTGGATGAAGTACATTTATGCCCATTGCAAAAATGGCAAAAACTGCCTTTATTTCATAATGTACCAGTGAAAGTAAAGCTGGTACCCAAAGAGTTAAAAATATTGCAGATTTCTCTCATTCTACCATGTAAGCTTCTATTATGTTACCTTGCATGCATCACTTATAATAACTTTCTAAAATTAAAACTATGGTATCACACATACTGTGTTAATTCAATTGTCGCTTTGCGTGACAGAGCCCATGACGTCCTTGCTTCGTGGTCTGATGGAATGTCAGCTGCGTCTTCAAAACCCATAAAATACAGAGAAAACTTCATTTCAGGAAAATCCAATTTCTGAAGTAAACGCATTCCTAACACTTCAGTGTAGAATGGCAAGGACTTCCGCGGATCCTTGATCCTGTACATTGTCTGCTGCATGATAAAGTCCTAGAAACGAGACAGAAGTTCTCATTAGCATCGGAAACTATTACTTAGACAACTCTAATTATTTCTACAGTGTTACTGTGTTATTGTGTTACTGTGTACATATAATAACATATGTGTTACAGAAATGTTAATATTATTCTTATTCTGTGCCTGTACTATTATTATAAATATGTGGTATTATAATTCTACTAGTTGTTACCCGCAGCTTCGCATGCGAATATTTTACTTTTTTAAGTATTTTAATATAATTTTTATTGTCTAGGCCTATATCTATATGGCGTTCTGTCACAATTTTGTACTCATTTGTCAAATTCTCTCCAAAGCTGTTTTAAACACTTGTACTAAATTATTATGTTGGTGCAACAGCCTTTGGAGATTTAAAAGTTCCCATTTATAAAGCCTTTGGAGATATTTATAAAGTACCCATTAACTCAAAAACGTTAGGTTCTTTATTTTAAGTGTTGCTGTGTTATAAGCATCACAATAAACGTTATGTTTTCCTAAACCATAGCTTTTATTTATTTTAGCCAAAAACCAAAAACCGTTGTCACCTAACCTCACAAATGAAAACAATTCATATTTTTGCTTTGCATTAAGAAATAGGACAATTTACAATTAGTACACTTCTTCTTTTCCACATCATAATATATCAATACAATCGCATATTATATAAAACATCGAAAATGTACTCGCATATTATATAAAACATCGAAAATGTACTGCAGGAACGGATAAAGGTACAGTTCCGATGCCGCTAAATAGCTTTTGTTTATTTACTTGTTACTATGGTAATTAATTCTGGTCTCCATGGTGTTGGCGACATCTTTATATGCGTCACTAAAATGGTATAATTAAAAGGGCCTAAATCATGTGAACGGGGCAGAATATCATATTCCAAGTTAGACAGTGTTTTTTGCCGTGTGTCAAAGGTTACATGTGCAAAATTTGGTGTGGCAATCGGTGTAGATTTGTATTCAGTACAAAGAAATCCTCAGACATTGAGTTATATATATATATATTACATTTAATATTTATACATAAATTTACCTCAAGATGTTATTTTTCTATTTGGAACATGTTTCGGGTACTATCTTGTACCCATCCTCAGCCTTCCGGTTTTTTTGTCTGGTGAAGTACATGTGTTGTTGGTTGACTATTATTATTGTGGCTTCCTGTTGGCTTCTGGTATTTCAAGTTGGTTTTATTGTGTGTGATTGTGGTGTATGTGTTAGTTTTTTGTGTATTTTCAATGTTGAGTGCTTTGAATATTGTGTCATGTTTTGTACTGATTTGTATTTGTTCAGGTTTTAGTTTGTTTTCTGTTACAAATACCTGAACAAATACCATTACAGTTGATCTGTTTGTTGACACATAAGTCTATGGTGAATCTTCGTCTTCACGTCGAGTCGTTTCAGAAGAGTCTCTGTGTTGTTCAGAAGTTGTGTGCTTACAGAAAAGAGTGTGTGTCTACAGTTTGAGTCCTTACAGAAGAGTGTGTGTGTGTTCACTGTTTGAGTCCTGGCAGAAGAGTGAAGAGCGTTCAGCTCGAAACCAACGGTTGTTCAAAATTTTTAGAATGATCTGATTGGCTGAAACACTCTCCCTTCTACTTGAAATTTAGTCCCCTTATTCCGTGAGAACGAAAAATAATTCCCACAGTTCGAGAATTGTTATTATTTTTAATATTGTGAAATACACCGGAACCAATTGTCGGTCGGACGTCAGGTTGCAATTTATATTGCGATTGTCTTGGCTGCAAGCCAAGTTATGCTAATTCTAACATATACATTTGATTTGTAATTTTTATAATAATAACATATTCAAATCTGAACTCCCTAGCTCACTTACTATGGAAGTTATTTGAATAAAATGAATTATCTCATTAACTCTTTAATTATATTTATTGAAATTTGCACACCCTATTCTTAATATTTCGGCAAACATTTTGGCTATTTTGGTTTTTGCCTATATTTATTCGTTTCCGAAATATTAACGTTTTAAAGTTAGGGCGTGTCCCTAATTTATAAAGGTGTGTGTGTGCTTACGTAACGCCACCGGACATAGCCGCTGCGCGTTTTACAATTGTTTCCAATGCTCGCTACAGCGCGAGATATGGTTCTATCGATTTAAATTTATTTTATATTTTGATTTTTGAAACCTTGTACATATAACCCCAAATCTATGGGATTTGGTACATTATATACACCCCCACCCCTTTAAAAAAAATGATTGTAGATTATAGTTATTTTTTTTTTCTACATGTACATTCTTCATGTTTCACAAGTATGCATTGTTCTATTTACTTACAAAAACATATACTGATGTAATTATCTTATTCATACAAGCTTTATACATATATATATATATATATAACTTAATTCTAATACATTAAGATCATGTGTATAAAAATATTGTGAGACAATGTTTGTAGCATGGGTAGTATTTAATAGCGAGACATTTAACAAGGTATTTCACACAGATGATAATAGACAATTGCGGCGCGTGCGCTTAGGAATGTGCTTCCGTTTTGCTACTTCTATTATTGCGTAGTAAACGCCGTTAATTAGCCTATGCATTTAAAAACTAGATGCGTGCGGGCTCGTGGGCACGTCGTTGCTTTGTGAACACGTTTCCGGCCACGGTCACCCGTCTCACACCTCGACTTGTGTGTTTGTTTACCAGTGCTACAACTGATTGTTATTTATTTATAACCTGCCCACAATTATTATTATTTATATCTAATACTCTAATTTATTTAAACAATTATTATTGATATTTAAATATTTAGTATTTAAATTATTTCTAACTCTACACAATTTATATTTACAGCGTTTCTATTATTTGGTATCACGCACCTAAGATTTTTTTATCTCATTCGTAATATTTTCTTAACAAAGCTGCGTGATATTTTCCTATTACTTTTCTTCTATCTAACGTTGTGACGATAAACGTGTGCGGCGCAAGCTGTTCGGCTAATAAGTAGGGCCCGTTGTACAACCGAAAAAACTTCGTCGCTACATTTAAATCTCATCGTCCAACCAGGTTTGCCTTTAGAAGTATTTTTTCACCTAGCACAAAGTTCGTCAGTTTATGACTGTTGTTGAACCTTTCCGCACGCCTTCGTCCTTTTGCCGCTATTCTCTCTCTTACTAATTGATTTTTACATTGCACTGGCAGAGGTAGATTACTTGTTTTTGGCATGTGCAAATATTCCTGCCAAAATCTTTCCGGTTTTAGTCCAGAGTCTAACTCCGCTGGTGTGTATTCTGTTGTGTCATGGTAACTCTCATTTATTGCTGTTTCGAAAAATGGTAAGAATTCGGGCCACTTTATGACAATAAATTCGGAACATTTTCCCTATCTCCCTATTCACTCTCTCGGCAAGGTTCCCTTGCGGTCTTCTTATTGAAGTGAGGATTGCCTTGATGCCATTTCTTTCCAAGGTTGCCGCCCAGTGCTTATTCTGGAATTGTTTTCCCTGGTCGCTAAGCACACTCTTAATTTCTCCATGTTCCGGAATATACCTATTAAGTATTATGTTTAATACGAACTTTGTGGTGAGTCTAGGTATCACGTATAGACTGACTTTCTTGGTAAAGACATCCACACATACTACAATATGTTTTAACATTCTGGTTGCCTTAGGTAGAGGTCCCAGGAAGTCGGTTGCGACCATCTGTCCCTTCCCTTCCGTTATCACATTGGCCATGGGAACATAAGTGTGTAAATTCGGTGCTTTTGCGGTTTGGCACTGAAGACACGTTTTTAATAACCTTCGCACTCTTCGATACATATCGGTGATCGTAAAATCTTCTTTTAATGTTTTTACGCATTTTAATGGTGAAGCGTGAGCCATTTTTAGGTGTAATTGTTGTGTTATACAAGCTAGCATAGGTGGAGATAGTACCACCTTCCATTCACCCTGTAGTAATTTATACAGTATGTTATCCCGTACCTGATAGTGTGGACTTTCCTGCGTTGCGATCACTTGCTTTTTAGCATGGAGTCTGGGGTCACTGTCCTGCTCGCGTCCTATGTTCTGTAGCATATCAGTTACTTCCGGCGCGACAGTGTATTGAATGTCCAATACCTTCAACTCGTCGTCAGCTGCTTCGTAGACCTCTTCTCTTTCTACAGGTGGATATCTACTCAAGGTGTCGGCTGTGGTATTCTCCGATCCTTTACAGTATTTAATTGTAAACGAGTATTTTTGAATGGCTAACACCCATCGTGTTAGTCTGGAGTTGGCTAGCCGGCATTTTAATATGAAAGATAATGCTTGATTATCTGTATGGATTTCAAAATGGGTACCGTATAGGTAATGTCTGAATTTTCTGAGAGCGTTTATAATGGCTAGTATTTCTTTTTCTGATATACAATAATGCAACTCGGCACCTTTGAGCGTTCTATTTGCGTATGCAACCACATGAAGACCTCCTTGTTCGTCCTCCTGGTGCAACACGGCGCCAATAGCGTACTCACTGGCGTCAGTATACATTACGTACTTCCTGCCCTTTTGTGGATGGAATAACTGTAGGTTGGTTGTGAATAAACCCTTAACCCTCTCAAATGCATCGTTGTGTTCAGAACCCCATTTCCACTTTATATTTTTGCATACCAGCTGTAGCAAGGGGACTGTGTATTCGGCGTATTTGCTGGTGAATTTCCTGTAGTATCCCGTGAGTCCTAGGAATGCTCGTAGTGCTTTGAGGTTCTTGGGCACAGGGAACTCCACAATACTCCTGAGCTTCTTTGGGTCCGTGCTGATGCCTGTGGCTGAGATTGTGTGTCCCAGAAACTTCATTTGTGATTTTATGAACTCACACTTGTGTAGTTTGAGTGTGATGTTAGCTAGTCTCAATTTCTGGAAGACGCTCCTCAAATGTTCAAAGTGTTCCTCCAATGTGTGGGATATCACAAGGATGTCATCCACAAATATTACTGTGTAAGGGTCTACTTCCGGTCCTAGGGCTCTCTCGAGGCATCTTACGATCGCGGCGAGACTCGTACTTAGGCCAAAGGGTACCACTTTGTGCTGGTAGCATTTATTATTAAAGATGAATGCTGTGTACTTTCAATCCTGTTCGCTCAACGGAATTTGCCAGAAGCTCGCTGTCAGATCCAACTTCGTGAGGTATCTAGCTCCTTCGCATTTTATGAAAAGATCTTCCGCTGTTGGCGCGCAGTCGAACTCCTTCTCTACCAAATTGTTCAGATTTTGCATGTCCAGACAGAGTCGTATTTCTCCTGACTTCTTACGAACTATGAGCAATGGATTGAGGAAGTTACTATTGCATCTCTCTATGATGTCTTCATCCAACATCCGCTGTATCTCTTGCTGGACTTCAGCTTGGTACTTTATGGGTACTTGGTAGAGTCTTCTTATGAACTTCTCGGGTTCTACAATATTTATATTGTGTTGGTAAACTGTCGTGGTTTATGTCGCTCGCTGAAAATATCTCTATACTCTTCCTGAAGTGATGTCAACCTTCGTTCAGTTCGGGAATCTAAGGTCGGTTCCCCCTCTTTACCCCCTTCATATTTAATTACATGTTTTGGCGGGCGCGTAATTTCAATTGGGTCACTGTACTCTTGTGTTGGTGTGTGTGTTGTGTTTAAATTAAAAATATAATTATTGTCATTAATGCAACATTTTAACAGACGTTCACCAATGTCAACTTCCGCGTGTATCTGCCGCAACACATCGACCCCCAATAATATGTCGCTATTAGATTTTTAATCTCTACTACACACACTTCAAACTGCACATTTTGTACTGCAATTGTTATATAACGTTGCGTGTCAATTTTTTCTCTAGTGTCTGTAGCAGTGCGTATGTAGAATTGATTGATTGGAAGCGATGGGGCTGTATGGAAATATTTTTTATTTGCGCGTAAAAATCTTTCACTAATACCGGATACAACACTACCGGTATCCAAAAGTACCTGCGTGGGAACGCCGTTTACATGAGCTTGTAGTACCGGACACGCTGTGTTAGGGGGGCATTGTTGTGTTGTATTTGACTCCAACAGTGGTTCTCTAACATCCGGTGGGAACACGTTATTAACCGGCACACAAATTTCATGACAAAATTTACATTTCTTACACCTAATATTTTTCTTATTCTAACAATCTTATTTCTAAATATTTTTGCAGGGTTTATTGCGCATCCTTTTTGGGTGCACCCTGTTGCACGTTTTTTGTATGGGGATACTGTTTTACTTTTGCAATAGGGTCTCTAACATTTTCTATTTCGCTAGTTTGAGCGGTCGTACCGATATCTGATACCACGACTATTTGTATGGCTCTCATTGGAGTTCCTTCGTTGCCTTTGCTTATCGGTTTCTGCCTATTGAAACTCTGCTTCCCCTTATATTCAACGGGTTTATTTTGCGGTTTTGGCGGTGCTTGTTGTGGAGCCGAACTAGCATTAGGCCTTAGATCAGTTTGGGTATGATATTCCCCCCGTCTATTTTGGCTATCATTATTCTGATTATAATTCGGGTTATACCTCCACCCGCCGAAATCAAAAACGGTCTCACTTTGAGATATTAATATTAATAGTTCGTCAACCGTACATATTCCTTGCGTAAATCCGGCTACACGAATATTATGATAAAAGTGGTACGCCAATTTCGTGACTATATTGACTTCAGAAAATGCTGGTGTTAAATGTTTAGCGCGTTCAACCTGTTGTATAATATAGTTTTCGGGCGTTATACCCTGCTTCCGGTCATAACGTCCGTATTATAGTTCATTACGCAAGAGTCTTTGCGTGTGCGAATTCCAAAATCGGTTTTTGAACATTTGTCTAAATTCCGTGTATGTGGTAATTTTATCACGTACAATGTTATACCATCTCCTGGCTGAATCACGCATCGCGTTAACTACCCACTGTATCCGGTCTTGGTCCTCTAATCGCGAACCTACCCTTGTCATTTCGTTTTCGCAAGTTAGCAAGAACTCGATCGGGTTTTCATTATTTTCACCGGTGAAATAGACTCGATTCTTTTTGTCTACTTGCCCTTGTACTAAAATATTTGGTGCCGATTTCCTACGTACTTCCTGTCGCACTTTAGAAATCTCCTCGCTAAGCGTTTGTAATACATTACTCTATTTGTGTCGACATCGGAACGAACTTCTACAATCGACGCGTCTAACCTAGCAACTTGTCATTGTGTTTCGTTTACGTCAGTTTGTATCCGTACTTCAAGATTATCGACTTTTGTAGCTACATCCGTGGTCTGTTTTTCACACCGGCTGATGTGTTCTTTAAATCGCCCCTCCATACGCGAAATCTGTTCAATAAACGATTTATGCATTGTGGTCTCAAAAACCTTAAAACGTTCATTTATTTTTGTCTCGACCGTATGAATTTTTTCTCCGACTTCGGTGATTTTAGCAGCTATTTTAGCATCGGTCTGTCTTATATCCGCGTTAGTCTGTTCTAGTGTCTCGGTTAAACTTGTTTTCTGTGCGTCTATTTTAGCTGTTAATTCCGCGATATTTAGTTCAGCTTTGGCTGCACTTTGTTCAAATTTCGCGTCTATTTTAGATGTTAATTCCGCGTTCGTTTGATCAGCTTTAGCCGCGTTTTGTTTCATTACTGCCGCATTTTGTTTCATTTCTTCCAACAATTGTTTTAACATTTTTTCCGTCTCCATTGTTACACAATATTCTTAACACTCTATTGCTGTACTTATTACCAATTCACAAAACTTTCTTTAGGGATTGTTTGAGTTGGACGCCAGCTGTTTTACTAATTAAAACAGCAAATTTGTTTTAATTTATTTCACTACAATTAAATTTTACAATTTAAAATTTAATCAAAATTATATCGGGCCCCACGTTCCGGGCGACATTTATAACTTTATATTACAAATTTATATTTGGATGGCCCCACGTTCTTGGAGCGTCATTTATAACATTATATAAAAATGATTGTGGTGTGTGAACTGACCTACCTGCTGTGCGTTCTTGCGTCTTCTTCTTCCGACTAGGGCCGTAGGAATTTGTGTTTTGAATTTGCAAGTAGGTTAATTCAAAAGTACAAGCACAAAGTATACAGTTATAATTTTTCGAAAAGTTTTGTGATGTTGATAGATTTTGGAGTACAGCAATAACAAAACAGTGTTGGGTATAAAATTGGGGTTTATTATTCTAATAGCACATAAAATGAAAAACTTACATCTAACGTAATTCTTACGTACTAAAGAGTAATTAGTAATTTGTTCAATGTTTTCTGAATGAATATTAGCTTTCAGAAGGAAAGCTTATGAATATGAATTTATACGGATTGGTTTCTTATTGCTTTCAAAAGTTAATTTTTTAAATAGTTTAATTAATGAGTTTTCAAGACTTTAATACTGATTTTACTACTTCGAGATGCTTTTAAAATACTCTTAAATAAATTAGCCGCGAATCTTGTTCAACGTGCTTTTTATTTACTTGTGATTTGTTTCACGTATACTGCAGTATAAGTTTCTAAGTAATTCAATATCAAGATTTGTATAGCGTTTTTTTATCTACGTCTATTTCTTATCTATTGCTTCTTACTTAACTTGTTCTACAGATTATCACAATATTGAGGTTCTTATTAATTTAGAGTCGCTGTTTTATAGTTATCTGAATGAAGTTAACTTTACAATTGATTTTAACAGAAAAAGGAAAATGATCTTTTTATATAAAAATGTATAAATGATTTTTGACTTTCCTGGTACTGAAGTTCTCGATGATGTCCTCTGGGGTCCCTCGATGTCCAGGTCCAATCAGCTAGAGGCGATGATTTCTGCTGCGTCCTGGATTCCGGCAAGAGTTCAGGGATCAGCAACTCAGCTCCTTCAGCAACTGTTGATGGATTTAACGTCCGTGGTTTAACTGCCGCAACTGCTTCAGGCCCTCGGTCCGGATACTCTGCACTCGTGTGTGTGTGTGTGTGTGTGTGTGTGTGTGTGTGTGCCTCGTCTCGGGTGTCATTCTGCGTTGTCAGTTCTTCAGCTCGTACCACGTTCTAGACAGCCTCGTTCTGTTGTACTCTTGATGTGACTTCACGTAGTATATGGTCGATCTCTTATATGCGTACGCCAACAGTTTGATGTATTGCGCAGTACGCTTATTTGTTGATAAATAAGAGTATCGTACATAGATGCCTTCACAATCCAGTCGTTACAGTTGATCTGTTTGTTGACACATAAGACTATGGTGAATCTTCGTCTTCACGTCGAGTCGTTTCAGAAGAGTCTCTGTGTTGTTCAGAAGTTGTGTGCTTACAGAAAAGAATGTGTGTCTACAGTTTGAGTCCTTACAGAGGTGTGTGTGTGTGTGTGTGTGTGTGTGTGTGTGTGTGTGTGTGTGTGTGTGTGCACTGTTTGAGTCCTGGCAGAAGAGTGAAGAGCGTTCAGCTCGAAACCAACGGTTGTTCAAAATTTTTAGAATGATCTGATTGGCTGAAACACTCTCCCTTCTACTTGAAATTTAGTCCCCTTATTCCGTGAGAACGAAAAATAATTTCCACAGTTCGAGAATTGTTATTATTTTTAATATTCTGAAATATACCGGAACCAATTGTCGCTCGGACGTCAGGTTGCAATTTATATTGCGATTATCTTGGCTGCAAGCCAAGTTATGCTAATTCTAACATATACATTTGATTTGTAATTTTTATAATTATAACATATTCAAATCTGAACTCCCTAGCTCACTTACTATGGAAGTTATTTGAATAAAATGAATTATCTCATTAACTCTTTAATTATATTTATTGAAATTTGCACACCCTATTCTTAATATTTCGGCAAACATTTTGGCTATTTTGGTTTTTGCCTATATTTATTCGTTTCCGAAATATTAACGTTTTAAAGTTAGGGCGTGTCCCTAATTTATAAAGGTGTGTGTGTGCTTACGTAACGCCACCGGACATAGCCGCTGCGCGTTTTACAATTGTTTCAAATGCTCGCTACAGCGCGAGATATGGTTCTATCGATTTAAATTTATTTTATATTTTGATTTTTGAAACCTTCTACATATAACCCCAAATCTATGGGATTTGGTACGTTATAATATATATATATATATATATATATAACTGAGGAGATATATATATATAAATATAGGCTGAGGATGGGTACAAAATGGTACCTGAAACATGTTCCTAATAAGGAAAGAAATATCTTTAAGTAAATTCGTTATAAAAATTCAATATAATATATATTGTACTGCTGTAAAAATGAACAACAGTACATGAGAATAAAATAATAATTTCAGACAAATCAAAGGTATAAATTTAATAATATTTTGAACATATGGTAGTATTATAAACAAAAACTTATTAATTATTCATGACAAACATAGAGGTAAACTCAAGTATTGGAACTGTATGATACAGAACAGCATGAAGAAAATATATTTTATGTTGACAATTATTACAATAAAATTAAAATAAACATTAAAATAAAACTAAAGGGTAATAAGATTATAATATAATAGATACAAATTAGAATGAATAATGTAAAAATCAGTTAAATGTATTTAATAATAATTAGTAAAATTATATATGTCTTTAAAAGTAATATGATGAAAATATGTGACAAATTTAGTGAGGTATCAATATGGCAAATGTAAATTGTTATAATTGAATTGTTTTTGCATGTAAGAAAATTTGTTTAGTCTAATTCAATTTTTCATCTAATACACATCTCTGTGAGAGTTAAAGTAACTCAATTTGTATAAATAATAAAAAGAAGAAAGTCTAATTTCATATTTAAGAAGATACACATCAAAGAGTCTAATTTTATTTTTACGAAGATACACATCAAAGAGAAAGATCCTGTAAATGAGTCTAATTTTATTTTTAATATACAGTCATACTCCACTTAACGCGAGTGATATGTTCCTCAGCGATTCGCGTAAAACGAAAATCGCGCTAAGCGGGGTTTCCTATTTTTTACCGACCAATACCTCATTGTTTTAGTTTTTATTGCTTTTATATGATTTTCCTTGTCAAAATGTGTTACAAACATAATAAAATACGTATGTACGTACAAAGGTTTTGATAAATAAATATTCATAATACGAAATCTCAAAAAAGGCATTTTAATTTAAAAGATATACATACGTACATACAAACGAATATGTACAAAAATAATTTATACAAACATCTACCTAATTCACTTACAATTGATCACAAAGAAGATCCTTGAAAAGTTCCGGGTTGAGGTTCCTCATGTGGCTTCTCAGTCGCAGCCTTTTTGAAAAATGTGTGTAGAGTTGGTTGTGATGCTTTTCGCTTCCTCTCATTTAATAGTTGTTGATAACAATCTCTTCCATCATTGACAACTTTTTTGACTTTCGCGATTCTCTCCCAATCAACTACATTTTGCTCTATGAGGTTTAATCCTGTTTGAATTAACATTAAACCTTCCTGCAAAATTTTAGTTGACAAAATTCGCGGTGTTTCTTCAGGAACGATCTCTTCTTTTTCCGCTTCATCTTGAGATTGTAGATCCAGAAGTTCTTCGTTTGTCAAAGGCTGCGCGTCAGATTCAATCAATTCCATAATGTCTTGTTTTTCTACGGATTCTTCACTTAGCCTCCCTGTGTTGGCTAGCTGTGTGATGTCATTCACTAAATTTGAAAAAACTTTATTTTCTTCATTTTTGGCCACGTCCGGCCACAGTTTTTTCCAACAACCATTCATGCAATGTTGCGTAACTTCTTTCCATGAAAGATCAATATTTTCAATGGCTTTCATAATGTTAAACGATTTCCACCATTCTTTCACTGACTGCTTGTCTGCTGAATCTGTTTCATGAATTAATTGGCCGAATGTGCGGCACAAATAATACGCTTTAAAAGCATCAATTGCTCCCTGATCCATAGGCTGCAATAATGAAGTTGTATTGGGAGGAAGAAACACAACATCAACAGGAAAATCAGTTTGGAGGCTTTCCAAGGTAACAGAATGACCGGGCGTGTTATCCAGAACTAACAGGGCTTTATGTTCTAAGTCGTTCTCATTACAATATTTTTTTACTTCGGGGATGAAATGGTTAAGATACCAATCATTAAACACAGCCACTGTCACCCAAGCCTTCTTGTTTGATGTCCGTATGACAGGCAAATTTTCTTTTTTTATAAAATTTCATTGCTTGTGGATTTTCTGAATGGTACACCAAAAGAGGTTTTAATTTCAAATCTCCACTTGCATTACCCCCCCATAGAAGTGTAAGCCGATCCTTGGCCACTTTGAAGCCGGGGGCCTGTCACGCACTTTTAGAAATGAAAGTGCGTGAAGGTAACTTTTTCCAAAACAGCCCTGTCTCATCCACATTGAAAACAAGGTTAGGGGGATATCTTCGACTGTTCACCAAATCCTTAAATGTGGAAGGATATTTATCAGCTGCTTCCATCGGCACTTGCTGATTCACCTTGAAGTCGAAGGCTGTGAAGGTTTGAGCGACGTTTGAATCGATCAAACCAACCTCGACTTGCTTTAAATTCAATTGTCGAAAATTCTTCCTCCTTTTTTTTAATGTCGTCAAACAGGGACTTAGCTTTAGCCATGATAACAGCCTGGCTTAAAGGCATTCGCTGCTGGTTCATGTCTTCAACCCAAACACAGTAGGTGTTCCATTTTTTCCATAATAGAGGATCTAGACCGATTCACTTTTGTAGCAGCAATAAATGTACCTGCGGACTGACTGGATAGCACAAGTATTTCTTTATTTTTTACAATTGTACGTACGGTTGACTCCGATATGTCAAACTCATGACCGACTTCTGTGGCACCAACACCCGACTCCATACGATTTAAAATTTTCATTTTAACTTCAAGAGTCAACGATTTACATTTAACTGCTAATTTTGACATTTTACCAGCGCACATTGTTAATCCGTTCTAACTGAATGTTCGAACTAAACTGAAAGGAAAACGTATTCCCAATGTTTAGAAACAATAACGGGGGGGGGGAGTGAATGGTTTTCCAGGAAATTGGCCGAGACTTAAGTTCAACAAGGGGTCCTAAAAAGGATGGATTAACCTGAACTACCATTCCAAGAATGTAAATTAGTACGTATACAGTACAGTAATATTTATTTAGCTGAGACAAGATAAACAAGAAACGTGAATATATTTCTGGCGGGAATGGAAGATGCATTTTGCAAACTAATGCCTACGTCACACACGTCCGCCTTTTCTACAAACATTGTGCACAGTTTAATCTGAGTTGTGGCATCGGGAACTCAGAAATGGTTAATAAACATCAGCCACTGCTGTGTGTAGTGAAAATGTGTTGTGTCTATTCACCGTCACCACGGGTCTCCAGCACAGAGATACGATTTCTCATTCGTCAGAATCCCGCCAACAAGAGTATTCAAGGTCAAATAACATTTATAATGTGTAATGGCACAGCCATGTATGTTTACAAAACGTACTACTGTTTTGGCTGACACATATACAGATCTACGTCTGACCTAATGCAACCTCTTATTTATCTGTACAAATCAGCTGTCTGTTTTTACGTTTCCACCAAACGTGTTGGTAGGCTGATGTGTTCGTACTCCTTAAAAAATAATAGAGTACTGTAATGTAATTATGTGTTTATTTGTCATTTTCAAAATAAAATACG
Organism: Magicicada septendecula; assembly: GCA_034769895.1. Taxonomy (NCBI): domain Eukaryota; kingdom Metazoa; phylum Arthropoda; class Insecta; order Hemiptera; family Cicadidae; genus Magicicada; species Magicicada septendecula. The sequence goes on from CM068371.1 coordinate 21,565,812, forward strand.
CAAACTTTAGTTGTTAAATTCAAAATTTACATATTCATTACATTTACAATGATACATATATATACAATATTATTGATACTGTATATGTAATTGTTAATATGTATAATAAATATTTTCTTAGAAAAAAAAACACGTTATAGTGAATTCGCATTATGTGGGGTCGCGCAAAGCGGGGTATGACTGTAGTAAACATCAAAAAGAGAGAGCCTGTAAAGGAGTATAATTTTATATTCAATATGATAAACATTTATATTTAAAGGAGTCTAAATTTATATTCAATATTATACACATCTCAGTGAGAGTTAAAGTAACTCAAGTTGTATCAATAATAAAAAAAAGAATTAATATTGTAATCTATCTTGGATCAATAAGCCAAAGAAAAATAATTTACTTTGAATTTGTAACGAAGTGTATAAAATATTTGAATTAAAAGAACTTTAATAAAGAATAAAAATAACAGAAGATTTTACTAGTAAACATTGGAACTAATTTTATAAACAAAATAATCCTATTAAGAGCGACATCTATGCTGGTGACAAATTGTAAAGGAACTACAAGAGTACAAGACTTGAACCCGTGCAGTTTTGAAAAGCTGAGAATTGAACGATTCGCATGTCCACGGTATATTATCTAAATATAATTTCTTCAAATTTTGTTAACAAGAGTTATTTGGTACTGACTAAAGAAAGTAATTAATCATTCCCAATATTAAATAATATAAATCGAAATATTAGTTGTCAACCCTGAGATAGTTTTTCATGATCAATGTTTAACATAAACATTTCAAAAAATTATTCAAATACTAAAATAATATAGAGAACGCGTACTGATCGCCCAAATAAAGGGGCAATTACTATAACAGACAGAAACAAATATAGCTAAAAAAGAAATATCAGTACAATAAATGGCATCCACAACATGGGGCTAGTTATATCTTAATTTTATGTTAAATACAACTCAATACTTAAATAATAAATTAATTAATTATATAAAATAGAGAAAAAATATCAGTACATTAAATGGCGCCCAACGTGGGGCAAAAATTATCTTTAAGCTAGCACCAAATGACATAGATTGAGTAATAGGCAATAGTGCCAATCTGAATTAATTATATTACTAAGGATGGGTTGAGGATTCGATCGAATCTTGGATTCGGCCGAATCCGACTGGGTTCGGTTTCGAAGATTCGACGGGAATAAAATAAATAAAAACAATAAACAGTTCGAATCCCGAATCCGGGTCTATTCGAGTAAAAGAAAATAACAAGAGACTGTTTCAAAACAATCAGAAATTATTTCATTTGCCGCTGTATTTTATTCTTAACTGTATACTGTATACGTCTATACATTCACAAAATCGCATGTACCGGTACCCAGCTCCTATTTTTTCATAATTTCGTTTTAATACATCCGTCTTTGGTTCATACAAATTCCAGACTAGTAAAAATTTATAATTTATTCTTGAACAGATTTATTTAATAATAATAACAACGAAATATTTATTGTGATTATTGTATTTATAATTCTTCAAATAAGTACGTGCATGAAAGTAATGGCTAAGGTTGAAAGCAATAAGCCATCCTTGCAGCATAGCGAGCTAACTTTTAATGGGGAGTTGCCATGGAAACAAATGTGCTGTGTTAGTTGGAATTTAGCAGACAGCCTTATCAGTTGTTCGTGTTATCTGTACAGTATTCCATTGTGCATTGTGCATGTTTGATTTCATTGTGTTCGTTTTGTCAGTACCATATTATTTACGTTTCATTTCGTAGTGTTCGTTTCGTGTTATCGTTATCGGTACCGTATTATTTAAGTTTGATTTCGTAGTGTTCGTTTCGTCAGTAGGTACCGTATTATTTACATATGATTTTATAGTGTCGTTTCGTTTCTTATTCTAATTTTATTTTACCCGGTTGTGAGTACACATATAGTTGTACCACAGCTGTTACTTTTTAGTTCAGTAAGCGCAGCTTTTGACGTAACAAAATTTTGACTGTCGATGGAATTTCATGAAATTTGATATGTATGTTCTATATGCACTCTACAACAAAGTTAAAAAAATTAAACTGTACGCTTTCTATTTGGGGGTGAGAACCACCCCTTTTTCAAGAGTGATTGACAACAACAAAAATTAACCCCAGGATCCAATGGACAATCAAATTCTAAGCAAAAAAGTCTGTATGCAACTTTTTTGAAAAATGCGATGTTTTTGAGTTATTCCAAATCAACATTTTCTATTTTTACCCGCCAAAAACAGGATTTTAGCGTAATTTTTAGCGAATAACTAAAAAATGTTTGAGTTTATAGTAAAAATGAATAGGACCAAAATTATTCTACACAAAATAACAAACAAAATGCGTTTTGGCCGGGTTTTAATCCACGAGTTGTTTTTAAGATATGGCCGTGAGAAGTTGTTACTTGCAAATTTTTTGCCTGCACAACAAAGTTTAACCCTTCCTACTAACCGAGAAAAATACTTTTGACTATAAAATGTCTAGTGCATATTGATGGTCTATTAATATCCTTTAAATTAATCATTATCCGGATTTTCTGTCTTTAAAATAAAAAAAGTTACATCATAAAAATTGCGCATTTTTTGAAATTTTTTCCCAACTCTGGCCCGCGCGATGTTTCCCACATGTCCAAAAATAGACATAATTAAAAATATTTCTAGAGTTAACTTATACATACCATAAGGACCAACTACAAATTATTTAGATTTATTTCGGTGCTCTTGACAAAAATGGCGGTGATTTTTCCTTTTTTCACATTTTCGGAATTTGCAAATCTTAATAAATTTTGTGAAATAGCGGAATAAGGATTAACTTAGGCAAAAATGTTATGCAGATCAAAGTCAAAGTACACAATTAAATGACTAAAATGCCTCGTGTTCCATATTTTTATCTGTCATCGTTACAAAGATACAGCTGTCACAAGGTGGTCAAATACCGAATTTAAGGGGTGGCTTTTTCCTTTGACCTTGAATATTTTTTGTCGTTCAAATTTTAGACAGATTAGTCCTCAGGACATTATTTGTAAGGGTTGAAATTATCTATCTATTCGTTTTTGAATTATTTGTGTACAGTTAAAATGAACAAAGTTATAGCTACATTTATTTATTTTATTATCTATTTATTAATAGGGGTGGTTCACCCTGATATAGTGGATGAAAAACTTTTCTAGCATCTTATTTGAATTTATCGACCTCAAAAACATCCAGAAACAAATTTTCAGTCATTTTTTTATTTTTGTTTTATTTTTATTTTTTAATTACAGGGGTAGTTTTCACTTTCTTACGTCGTCGCCACGCATATTTGTGTCTATCCTGGACATGGTATTACATAGTAGTCTTTGATATTGGTCTAAAAACTAATTATACACCAAAACGCGGCATTAAGAATGCTAATGTTCTCATAACCACCCCCGAAAAATTGTCGATATCACCCCAAATATAGAATTAATGTTAATTATCATGTCATATTTACATTCAGCACCCTTCAAACCTCACCCAAACAAATTTGCAGCCTCTAATTCCAATTTTTGTCTTCCACATATTTTTGGGGGCGGTTTTCACCTTTTAGGGGTGAAAGCGTATAATTATTTTTTTTAATTTTGATCTAGGACCCAAATGGAGTATATAAACAAAATATCATGTTGATACATGTACAGTCAAAATTTTGTTACGTTTTGGCGTTTTTTCTGCTCTCCTTACTGGACTATTTATTTTTATTGAATTCTACAGAATTTTTCCATATTTCACCTGTTGGATAGTATTTTTGGCACAGAATCGTTGTTTTTTTGACAATTTCCCTGGACTAGTAATAAATTAATAGTGATCGTGTGTAGAAACCCAAAATCATGAGTGAAGTTTGGAATTATTTTGAAATCGACATTGACAACAGATATGCTATATGTGGCATATGTGGAGCTCGTATTTCACGTGGAGGCATATCTAAAACAACATCTCCTTTGAAAAAACATTTAAAACAACACAATTTTCTGGAACTCCAGGAAGCCATTAAAAAACGTCACCTAAATGCTGCCGATGCAACCACTACTTCAACGGAAGACCTTGTAGATTCTCCTATGTTATCACCACTTCCGTTCACTAGTACCACTAGTTTACAAAATCTTCAGCCCATAGAAAACCCTACTGTTTCTGAAAAGTCGTCTGAAAATCTTCATCAATTAAATTTGACCATTTCTTCACCAGTAGACATACCTATTCTGTCTCCTGTAGAATCTTTTGAATCCGAACAGTCTTCTTCTTCTTCTAAATCACCATGGTCTTACAAAATTCCATCCACTAAGAAGTTCAAGCGTTCTGTTAATCAGCCTACAATACAGCAAGTTATAAGCAAGACGCAATCGTTCAAAGCCGGAGACAAAAGAAGAGAAAAAATTACTCATTTAATTGCTGAAATGATTTGTACAGACATGCAGCCTGTGTCAGTGGTTGAAGACATAGGTTTCCGTAAACTTATTCAGTATTTGGAGCCACGTTATCCAATGGTTACCAGGAAATATCTGGCCAACAATGTTTTACCTGAACTTTATGAAAAACAGTGTACTGCAATACGATCTGAACTAAGAAAAGTTGAACACATATGTTTTACAATTGACTTTTGGACATCACTGTCCAATCAAGATTACATGTCCTTGACAGCCCATTTTATTATAATTTTAATCTGCAAGAATTCTGTTTGGAAGTAACTCCATTTTCAGAAATCTCACATACAGCTGCAAATATACTGGAATTTCTGAAAGACACTTTAGCTAAATGGGATGTTGCAAACAAAGTGCAAGCAATTGTTCATGATAGTGCTGCCAATATGGTTGCTGCAATGAATACATCAGACTTTGGTCATATTCCTTGCCTTGCACATTTACTGCAACGCGTATTGGACAGTGCCCTATTTAAAGAAGCAACTACATCAAAAATAGTTGGAACATGTCGAAGAGTAGTCAGCCATTTCAAGCATTCTGCTAAAGCTACAAAAGTCTTAAAAGATGCCCAGGCCACTGTAAAGACTAAGCAGCATCGTCTTATACAGGATGAACCTACAAGGTGGGATTCTACTTATGAGATGCTTGCTAGGCTAAAGGAACAGAAACATGCAATTGCACTAGCATCATCAACTCTTGAAATGACTACTGAACTGCGTACCACAGACTGGACATACATTGACAACCTTGAAGATATATTAAAGGTATTTTATGAAGCACCAAAAATCTTGAGCAAGACTGAAACATCTGCATCTGAAATAATTCCAATTATACATAGTACTCAAGAATTTCTTAAATTACAAACAAATTTGAGTACAGGGATGCTGGCTTTAAAATATGAATTATTGTCGCAAATGAAACATCGTTTCCAAAATTGGGAACTTGAGGCTTTATATACTTTGCCAATGATGCTGGATCCTAGATTCAAAGGTAGAATGTTTTCAAATGAAAGAAATTTTGATATTGCAAAAAATATTTTAATCAATGAAATTAAAAAAACAGACCTACTTCAGCAACTGACGAACAATCAAAAACAAATATTTCACCAGCTTTATCTTCTGAAAATAAAATTTTCTCAATGTATTCAAAAATACTCAACCGAGAATCAACTGGATTTAATCAAGGAACTCTTACAGCAGAAGAAGAAGTAAGACAGTACCTTGAGGAAAGTTTGGTGAAACAAGAACATAATGTTTTAGAGTACTGGCAACAAAACAATACCAGATATCCATCTCTAAGAAAACTTGCGAAAAGGTACCTATGCATTCGTCCATCTACAGTTTCTTCAGAAAGGCTTTTAAGTGCAGCAGGTGCTCTAGTGGACAAAAAGAGAAATAGACTAGACCCAGAACGTGTAAAAATGCTGATATTTTTGAACAAAAATTTAAAATATAGATGTTAAATTACATAGCTTGTTAGTGTGTTACCTACTATTTCAGTTGGTTAGGTTATATTTTATTTATATTTCTTAAGACATATGGACTGCCATTTTACTGTAATAGGCCTGAATTGTTATTTAGTCATTGTAGTTTACTATTGAAAATTCCTTAAATAGTTTTGTGAGACTTCTTCAATTTTTATTTGTGTATTTCTTCTAGTACAGTGCTTTTACTTAGTTTTTTACTTGCCATCAAGACTATATTTAACTATATATTTTAGCTAATGTTGTTATATCCAAAATTTAAACCTAAATTTGAATAATTTCATATGAATTGTTGAAAACTGTGATGTTCAACAATAATAGAACAGTGTGGCCCAATATTAAAAATAGTTTTAAAACAGTGATGTTTCATCCTTGCTCAGTAGGCCTATTGTAATGTTTTATTAAAACAAGTGCTCATAGTTTAAATAACAAAAATTTTAATTTTTTTTTATGTTGATAACAATCTTTTGTTATCTAATAAATAAATAGAATACATTATTAAATTTAGTCTAATGAACAAAAAACAAGGGCTGGAAATAGTAATTAGTAGCCTACTAAGTTTTCTTTATAATATTTTATATTTAAATTTTAGAAGAATAAGAAAACAATATTGTCAATTAGTGCTACTCAATTTTAAGTTCAATGTGTTTGTTTAAACGATTTTATATTAGATTTGTTTAGATTAGGTAGGTTATTCTGTTTTCAGCATATACAGTTATTCTGTTTGCATGAGTTCATCTCTTAAGTAACTTAATGCGTTACAATTATTTATCATGTGACTTATGTTAAGGCCATTTCTACATTGTAGAAAAAATTGCAAATTTGATTTCTAAGTAGCTTTTTTTGTATTAACTTAATGAATCTGTAAACCCATCAGAAAAAATAAGGTAACATAAATTTATTCGGTAAATTGTATAATTTTAATTGTATTAACATTTAATTTCACATTGTACAAATATAGGTTCACATATTTCTGTATAAGTTGGTTTAACAATTGAGTAAATTTAATTAAACCTAGCTTTCTTATATATTTATGTATAATTTCAGAATTATTACAATAACTAAATAACTATTTCATTAAACATAATTTTTATAATATAGAAGAATTATATAATATTCTTTTAGCCTTCATCAGCATCCTATTATTGAATTTACATCATTCACATTACTCAACTCAGAATTGTCACTAAGGATTCGGTTTCGGATTCGGTTTTGGATTCGAAAACAAAATATTCTGGTTCGGCTTCGAATTCGGATTCGGTAATTTCTTGGATTCGACCCATCACTATATATTACAGTAAAGTAACTTTGTTAAATTTAATTAGATTAAAGATTTATTTGTAATTAAATTAATTTAAATATTGTAATATGGCTAACAAACTGGAGCAAAGATATGAATTAAGGAATAATAGTGCTGAAGAGGAAGAAGCTGAAATGAAACAGCCACCTAAGAAAATTGAACAAATAACTTTGAGAGATATTATGAAGGCAATAATGGCCAGTTCTAACCAGATAAAGGCTCTAATAACCAGTAAATTTTACCAACAAAATGCTAAATTTGACCAACTCAGGACTGAGATGACTAATTATACTAAACAGTTAAAGGCTTAAAGGACACAGTCAATAGAACCAATAAAAGAAATAACGATCAAAACAGGGAACAAGTGAGTCAGAAAACAGACGAGAGTAGGCCTAGTAAGGAAATAGAAAATAAAGAAGACAAAAGTGTATTATTATCCAAGAATAAACATAGTGAGCAGAAACAAAGAGAATAATAGCATCTGGAAAAGAAGACGAAAAAATAGGGAAAAGACGTCGAAAGGAACTAAGAAATACAAAAGAAGAATTGGAGATGATTCAGAATGGTCTAATTAAGGTACTTAATCTCCCAATTACCGACCATAGAGAAATAATGAATATGGAAATTTTAGGAATGACTCACAATATAAAAGTGAGTAAAAACTTAAGGAAATTTATATTTAAAATGAATACACCAGAAAAAGAAAGGAATAATAAAATGTCAGCTATATCATCAATAGTTGATATACCAGTGACATATTTGGTTAATGAACTAGATAATAAAAGTGATAAAAGTAGGCAAAGATACCATTGAAAATTTGGTGTTCGAAAAATTGCAGTACAGAGTAATCGAAAGATATGTCATTAGGACAGAATTGATTGGAAATTCAATAGCAGGCCTGGAAATGAGTGAAAACTTCACAGCAGAAAAATCAAACTACCAGGTAATAGTGAGGAAATTGATAAGGACAGAAAGCATTCTGAAAACAATATTAATCCATGCAACAAGGATAACTGATGTATTTGACAACGGATGAACTAAGTATGAACACTATTGAAAAAAGGGACTGATTTTCTGGGTATTGACCAAAACAAACTAATTAAGCAAAGATTAGATTAACTATTGATAAAGACAAAATAATATGAAAAATTATTATTAAAAAATTGTACAACAAATTAAGATAAAATGGATCAAAAGAAAACCGAATTAAAAAGGACCATTAGACAACAGATAAATGGGGTGAATGATAAATTAGACCAGCAGAAGGCTGAAATAAAATTAATATTGCAAAGGCATGAGGAAATGGACCATCAGTTGCTGAATGAAGCAGGGGAAGATAAACCTGGCAAGATAATAGGAGTGCAGTGCAAGTTACCCATAAGAGAGAAGGTAAATTTAAACAAGAAGTCATACCCAATACCCTACAAATTAAGAGAGCAAATAAAAGAAGAAATCGACAAAGGATTAGTAAAGATATAATTGAAATAAGTCAGTCAAAACACACGAGCCCGTTAGTAGTAATTCCCAAGAAGGATAAGTCCTTAATATTGTGTTTGGATGAACGTCAAATTAATCAGATGATAATTCCTGATGAGACGTCACCAAAGAATATAAGAGTAGTTTTAAAACATTTCAATAACGTCAATTTTTGTATTAGTCATGATGCTGTATCTGGATATTGGCAAATAGAATTGCATCCAGCAAGCATAGAATATGTGAGTTTCATTGTGAATGGTATAAGTTATCATTTCAAGCGAACACCTTTTGGGCTGGTCAATAATGTGGCCATATTTATAAAATGTTTTGACGGAGTATTGGGCAAGGAGATTTTAGAAGTTACTACGTGTATGTTGATGAGTTAGTAATTGCATCATACAGTTGGGAAGAACATTGTAATAGAATTAAGAGGGTACATATCAGATTGGGGAAACATAGAATGACACTCAAGTTAAATAAATTAACATTCATAGCCAGTAAAATTAAATTTTTAGGATCTATAGTAATCAAATACCAGGATGGAAAGGTTAAAGGGACCTACAATATTAATCAGCTTTGCCCGTATAAATCAAGTAATAACTAAAAGAGAATTAATTCTAAAATAAATAACACATGAACTTTATAACCAGGACTGGGAAGGTGAAAATAAAAAGAAAAGAAAATAATATTGTATTCATGTTTTTAAGTTTTTTAGCCATGAAATTAGGCAACTTGTGAAATCACATTTGTTATGTTTATGTAAAACCAGTTGGTTTAAATAATGTTATTTTAATTAACGAGTGTATAACTACTATTATTAGTGGTAACGCTAAACCATATTTGTTATGTTAATGGAAAACCAGTTTGTTTAAAGAACTTTCTTATATATAATTAGTTAGTTGATCAGATATATCAATGTTAATGTTAGACCATAGTCGTGATAAGAAGTTAATTCTTTCAAAATCTCTTATCAAATTATGTCAGAGATTATGAAATAAGGGAAGGTATTATGTACTGCTGTAAAAATGAACAACAGTACATAAGAATAAAATTATAATTTCAGACAAATCAAAGGTATAAATTTAATAATATTTTGAACATATGGTAGAATTATAAACAAAAACTGATTAATTATTCATGACAAACATAGAGGTAAACTCAAGTATTGGAACTGTATGATACAAACAGCATGAAGAAAATACATGTTGACAATTATTATAATAAAATTAAAATAAACATTAAAATAAAACTAAAGGGTAAAGATTATAATATAATAGATACAAATTAGAATGAATAATGTAAATATCGGTATGGAGAACCATACATGACTTCCATATTCTAAGACTTATAATCTGAAATATGCTTGCCTGCCAAGCACGATATATTTTCTAATATATACATAATTTACATTAAAATGAAAAAATTATAATTTTATTGCCTGGCAACAAAATTATTTTATTTTTAACAATTACCATTGTTTGAAAAAGTTTAAATGAATTTTCAAGTACTTTACTCTTGATAAAATGTAAAAGGTTGCAGGTAAACTACCCCTTCCCCTTAACCGATCTTCACCAAAATCTAATGGCCTTGAGTCCTCTACAATTCTCTTATGTATGCAAAAAATTATTTGATTCTGTTTGAATTTGCGGCAGTTATCGTTTGCCATAGAAAATACGCTTTATAACAAACGTTGCAGGTAAACTACCCCTTCCCCTCAACCGATCTTCACCAAAAACAAAAGGTCTTGAGTACTCTACAAACCAGGGCTGTATGCTGAAAATTATTTGATTATGTTTGAATTTGCGGCTGTTATCGTTTGCCATAGAAAATAACCTTGTTAAAAAAACGTTGTAGGTAAACTACCCCTTTCCCTTAACCGATCTTCACCAAAAACAATAGGTCTTGAGAACTCTACAATTTAGGGCTGTATGCAAATAATCTTTTGATTCTGTTTGAATTTACGGCTGTTATCGTTTGCCATAGGAAATACCCTTGTTAAAACAGAAAACGTTACAGGTAAACTACCCCTTTCCCTTAACCGACCTTCACCAAAATCAACAGATCTTGAGAACTCTACAATTCAGGGCTGTATGCGAAACATTATTTGATTCTGTTTGAATTTGCGGCTGTTATCGTTTGGCAAAAAAAAAAATTTCCCTTGATAAAAAAAAACCGTTGCAGGTAAACTACCCCTTACCCTCAACCGATCTTCACCAAAAACAATAGGTCGTGCGTACTCTACAAATCAGGGCTGTATGCAAAAAGTTATTTGATTCTGTTTGAATTTGCGGCAGTTATCGTTTGCCATAGAAAAAAATACCCTTGTTAAAAAAACGTTGCAGGTAAACTACCCCTTTCCCTCAACCGATTTTCACCAAAAACAATAGGTCTTGAGAACTCTACAATTTAGGGCTGTATGCAAATAATCTTTTGATTCTGTTTGAATTTGCGGCTGTTATCGTTTGCCATAGGAAATACCCTTGTTAAAACATAAAACGTTACAGGTAAACTACCCCTTTCCCTTAACCGATCTTCACCAAAATCAACAGATCTTGAGAACTCTACAATTCAGGGCTGTATACGAAACATTATTTGATTCTGTTTGAATTTACGGCAGTTATCGTTTGCCATAGAAAAAAAATCTACAGACACACAGACACGCAGACAGACACACACACAGACAGACAGACAGACACACACACAGACACTTTTCGGAAAACGACTTTTTTTCATGTTTTGAGTGTAGTAGAATCAGAATCTGCAATAATCTCGAACACGATTTTTTTTGCCATCACCATACTTCCATTCCTTAAGGAATATGGAAGTAAAAATCAGTTAAATGTATTTAATAATAATTAGTAAAATTATATATGTCTTTAAAAGTAATATGATGAAAATAAGTGACAAATTTAGTGAGGTATCAATATGGCAAATGTAAATTGTTATAATTGAATTGTTTTTGCATGTAGGAAAATTTGTTTAAGGGGCCTACAGACGTTACGATTTATCGGACCCGATATCGGGCCCGACGCGACGGTTCCCGATATCGGGACGTGTGTAGGCTCGTCGGCCGACTAAATAATCGGGATTCCGATATCGGGTGGTCGGGCAGTCCGGACATCACGACTAGGCAGATCGGCCCGATACCCCTACCACTTCTCCCTGAAATCGGAACGTGTGTACAGTCGGACCCGATCAGGCCCGATGTCGGCCCCCCGATATCGGGTCCGATAAATCGTAACGTCTGTAGGCCCCTTTAAGGACCCTATATCGGGCCTGATCGGGTCCGACTGTACACACGTTCCGATTTCAAACCTCCCGATATCGCAATTTAACGAAACATTATTATGGTTACTGAGTGACTGATTGTTTCTTTTGCGCAAACGTTTACATATCAAATTTCTAGACTGTGGGGAATCGAAACTGTGGAAGCGTCATGCAATGATGACGTCACAGCGTGACGGTAAATAAAATGTTAACGAAAGTTTCGAACGATGTCCAGCTAAAAGACACTATCATGTAAAAATAAACAAAATAGTGACAACACAAACACAAAAGAAACGGTCGCACGAGTGAAGAGGAGAAGGAGATCGTGTCCCGACAGGTCCGATAGTGCTACACACGCGCCGACCGATAGGGAGAAGTGGTGGGGGTATCGGGCCGATCTGCCTAGTCGGGAGGTCCGGACCGCCCGACCACCCGATATCGGAACCCCGCCGACGAGCCTACGCACGTCACGATATCGGGAACCGTCGCGTCGGGCCCGATAAATCGTAACGTCTGTAGGCCCCTTTAGTCTAATTCAATTTTTCATCTTATACACATCTCTGTGAGAGTTAAAGTAACTCAATTTGTATAAATAATAAAAAGAAGAAAGTCTAATTTCATATTTAAGAAGATACACATCAAAGAGTCTAATTTTATTTTTAAGAAGATACACATCAAAGAGAAAGATCCTGTAAATGAGTCAAATTTTATTTTTAATACAGTAAACATCAAAAAGAGAGAGCCTGTAAAGGAGTATAACTTCATATTCAATATGATAAACATCTATATTTAAAGGAGTCTAAATTTATATTCAATCAGTGGCGGCTCGTGAGTAAACTCACCAGGGGTTCACACAGATAATATTGTACGTTATTAATCCATGTGCCTGCTAATATTTGCACTGACAGTAGCATTTCCAATAATTTTTCAACTTTAAAGTAAATGACGTTACTAAGAAATTTTAAATAATTTTAGTAAGTAATATTAACAAAATGAATCTAACATTGTAGTTTACTAAGCTTCAACTGGATTATTTATTTAATTAATCTTAGAAAAATTAAATTTAGTAATAATGATAGCAATCACGTTCTGAAACAATAGTAAAATTATATACATACTACTTACAAGTATCAGTAGGTTAATCGGATCTTTAACAAAAACTAAGTGAACTTCTTGTAAACAAAGTCCATCCTTCGGTCTTTCTTGGAAACAAATCTATCAATCACTATTTCATTAAACTTAGGGAGGGTCTTCACCAGTTCTTTCTCTATTGATAACATGGCTAAGGCATTAAGTCTTTCTTGAGACATCGTACTTCTCAAAAAGGTTTTTATCCTCTTCAGAGTCGAGAAGCATCGTTCGGCTTCAGCTGAAGTCATTGGGATTGTCGATATCATCCTTAAAAGCTTATATGACTCTGAAAACGAATCTTTCAGATCATTTTGTATAAGAAATTGCAGTAAGCTCACAGCACCATTCATACATCTTATGTCTTCACGTCGGTAAAACACTCCAAGTTCGGTTTTTAGCTTTGCTTTGTCCAAAAAGGGGTATTTTACTTCCATATTCCTTAAGGAATGGAAGTATGGTGATGGCAAAAAAAAATCGTGTTCGAGATTATTGCAGATTCTGATTCTACTACACTCAAAACATGAAAAAAAGTCGTTTTCCGAAAAGTGTCTGTGTGTCTGTCTGTCTGTCTGTCTATCTGTAGATTTTTTTTCTATGGCAAACGATAACTGCCGCAAATTCAAACAGAATCAAATAATTTTTTGCATACAGCCCTGATTTGCAGAGTACTCGCGACCTATTGTTTTTGGTGAAGATCGGTTGAGGGAAAGGGGTAGTTTACCTGCAACGGTTTTTTTTAGCAAGGGTAATTTTGTTTGTTTGGCAAACGATAACAGCCGCAAATTCAAACAGAATCAAATAATGTTTCGCATACAGCCCTGAATTGTAGAGTTCTCAAGATCTGTTGATTTTGGTGAAGATCGGTTAAGGGAAAGGGGTAGTTTACCTGTAACGTTTTATGTTTTAACAAGGGTATTTCCTATGGCAAACGATAACAGCCGCAAATTCAAACAGAATCAAAAGATTATTTGCATACAGCCCTAAATTGTAGAGTTCTCAAGACCTATTGTTTTTGGTGAAGATCGGTTGAGGGAAAGGGGTAGTTTACCTGCAACGTTTTTTTAACAAGGGTATTTTCTATGGCAAACGATAACAGCCGCAAATTCAAACAGAATCAAATAATGTTTTGCATACAGCCCTGATTTGTAGAGTACTCAAGACCTATTGTTTTTGGTGAAGATCGGTTAAGGGGAAGGGGTAGTTTACCTGCAACGTTTTTTTATCAAGCGTATTTTCTATGGCAAACGATAACAGCCGCAAATTCAAACAGAATCAAATAATTTTTTGCATACGTCCCTGAATTGTAGAGGTCTCAATGACTTTCGATTTTGGTGAAGATCGGTTAAGGGGAAGGGGTAGTTTACCTGCAACCTTTTACGTTTTCACAAGAGTAAAGTACTTCAAATTTATTTAAACTTTTTGAAACAATGGTAATTGTTAAAAATAAAATAATTTTTTTGCCAGGCAATAAAATTATAATTTTTTCATTTTAATGTAATATAATATTTTTCATTTAATATAGCAATAAAAAGGCAGGTAAGACACAGCCTGGCTGTTTGGCTGAAAATGATTTTAAATATAAATCTTAGAATATGGAAGTCATGTATGGTTCTCCATACCGATATTTCTATTGTTTCATCTAATGCAGATTGAGGAAATGATTTACTGTACTCACTAAATTTTTGAGGAACAATAAGGGATACGGCTGAATGGTGCGATGTAAATGAAAACCGCTCTTTTATTTGCGTCAAAATTACATCACATACTTCTTTAGCCGCGATCGTCCTATTAGCATGACCGCCTTCTTCATGTCTTGCTCTTTTGCGTTGTAGAGGCATCTGGTCTACAGCACTTTTCACGGAGTTCATTTTTTCTCTTTCTTTATTTATTTCCCTCAGAAAGGTTTCCACGTCCTTTTTTGTTCGCACAGGATCTGTATAGGTAAGCTGAATTTGTCTGTACAAAATGTCGACGTGTGGCATTATATTATGGAAAACTGTAAGCCAAAACACAAAAGTTGGGTCTTCCAGCATTCGCCGGATTGCTCCAGCTTTGGTAATAGAAGATTCTTGTTTAGAGGTTGATTCTATTTCCTCCATACAGGTAATAAGGTCTTCCCGATGTTCGAATACTGTATTTACAGTTCTGCTTTTAAAATTCCATCTAGTGCTTGAAGCTCGAGGGATTCTTTTCCCGACAATATTATCCAAAATTTCTGCTCTTTGAGGTGAATTGCTGAAAAAGTTTGTTACATCACTCAAATTCGCGAAAAATATCCGCACTTGCTGATTTTGGCTAGCAGCTCGAGTAATCACTAGATTTAATTGATGAGCATAGCAATGGATATAAAAAGCATACTCGTAATGTCGTTGAATAATTGTTTGTACACCGGTTAGGTGTCCGCTCATCACGTTTGCTCCATCATAACTCTGAGAGATTAACTTTTCCGGCTTATCAACAACATTTTTTAGGGCGCCAAGAATGCATCCAGCGATCGAGTCTGAGTCGTGTCCGGGGGGATGTATAAACCCCCAAAATCTTTCTACTGGTTCTCCATTAGGTAATACGTAGCGAAAAACAATAGCTAATTGAAATGTCAAACTAACATCTGTGGTCTCATCAGCGATTACAGAGAAGAAATCTGCAAATTTTATTTCCTCCTTAATCTTTTCCTGGCAAACAAGAAGCACATCGAGCAGGTCGTTTTGAATTTCTTTTGATGTTCCTTTAAAAACGGTTGCATCACGTAAGTGTTCTCTTAGTGAGGCGTCAATCTGAGCAGCAAAATCCACTAAACCTCGAAAAATCCCAGGATTTGAAGAATCATCTCCTTCCCTGTGTCCCCGAAGTGCCAGTTCAAAAGCGCCGCAAAATTTAATGCAGTCAATTATTTTTGATAATGCATAACGATTTTTCTCTACTTTTTCATTATGTTTTTTTACATTCCTCCGATAAGCGCTGTTCAACTGCTGACGTATGTCGACTTTACCAAGCAAGTTAAACTCTAGCAAAGAGTTCAAATGAGTTTGAGAACATTCATGTTTTTTAATTTTCGAGAGTAAATGACCTAAATCATTCACACCATACTTAATCCAGTTTAAGTCTTCAGAGCTTTGTTTTGCAAATAGCAGACAAGGGAAACAATATAGTGAAATCTCTATCTTTACCTTTGGTCACTTGTACGATATTAAGCTTTGGGGTCGGACGACCACGTTGTTTTATTTCGAGTTTCTTTTCTAATGAAATACTTGAAAAAATTGTTTCTTTTAACACACACAGGGGTAGCAGCCATTGCTAATCGATCACCAACATTAACACAACACAAACACAACTGCACTGGGCGCGAGCGACACTGGGAGAGCGAGTAACGTGACGCCTACAACGGCTAGAACAGCACTGGTTCACAAACCGAATGTGCGCACCTGTGCGCACATTCTTTACATGGGAGAGGTTTGCCCCCACCACCGCGCCAATGCCGCACACGTCACCGCTCTCATTTGATCCAGCAGCGCACGTACAGAGCTGTGCGCACACCTTACACTGCGTCGACTGCACGACTGTTTTACCAGAACGAGCATATTGTTATTGCATCATAAAACTAAACCAAATTATTTCCCGTTTATTTAGTGTTTGTTAAAATTAATTAATTTATATTTATTTATGTAGGGGGTTCACGTGCTCATGTGCACCAATTAAGAAACCGCCACTGAATTCAATATTATACACATCTCAGTGAGAGTTAAAGTAACTCAATTTGTATCAATAATAAAAAGAAAAGAATTAATATTGTAATCTATCTTGGATCAATAACCCAAAGAAAAATAATTTACTTTACATTTGTAACGAAGTGTATAAAATATTTGAATTAAAAGAAGTTTAATAAAGAATAAAAATAACAGAAGATTTTACTAGTAAACATTGGAACTAATTTTATAAACAAAATAATCCTATTAAGAGCGACATCTATGCTGGTGACAAATTGTAAAGGAACTACAAGAGTACAAGACTTGAACCCGTGCAGTTTTGAAAAGCTGAGAATTGAACGATTCACATGTCCACGGTATATTATCTTAATATAATTTCTTCAAATTTTGTTAACAAGAGTTATTTGGTACTGACTAAAGAAAGTAATTAATCATTCCCAATATTAAATAATATAAATCGAAATATTAGTTCTCAACCCTGAGATAGTTTTCCATGATCAGATGTTTAACATATAAACATTTCAAAAAATTATTCAAATACTAAAATAATTGTTTTGATTGTTCATCATCTTTTTTCACAGCACTAAACTATATAGAATATTGAAACTTTCAACTTGTGAAACTTACTTGTCTTTTCTTCTCGTACGCGTTTCAGCGTGTTGTTCGCCTTCGTCAGCTTTGAGACAGACTGCCATTAACTTGTAAAGGTTTTTGTTTTGAAAGGTATAGTGGGGGTGGTGTGTGGAGGAAGGGGATTGGCGTGGGGATCCAAATTATTGTTAGTTTTATGTATAATTGTGTCAAAATGTGTGAATGATTTATACTGTAATTGGTCGTTAAGTATGTTGTTTGTTTGTGTTGTGTGGTTTTGTATATTTCATATTGTTCTGCTGTGTTAAGTTTTGACCTTTGGGTAAGTAGTGTAATATCTCAAGATTAGTATCTACGTTGGTGTAGCTGTGGTTTTTTGTGTGTATGTGTGTGGCAAACACGGAATGTATATTGTTGTTGGATAAAGCTTTTAGGTGTTCAGAGTAACGAGATGAAAAAGATCTTCCCGTCTGGCCTATATAGAAACTATTGCAATCATTACAATTTAATTTGTAAACACCTGTTTTGTTGTATTTGTCTTTGTCCGTGTTTGTATCATTGATGTGTTTTTTGATGGTATTGTTTGTTCTGTATGCTATTTTGTACTTGTGTTTTCTGAATGTGTTGGTGAGTTTGTGTGTGCTGGACTTATGGTATGTGAGTGTGATGTATTTAGTTTGTTGTGTGTTGTTGTGTTGCCATATTACTTTTATTCAATGGCAAGACAAGACAGGTTGAAAACTCCACAAATACATAAACACAATACACCACAAACTAAAATTTACACTGAAAATTGAACAAAACAATATTATAAATTTTTTGGACCTAACAATTAACAAAACTAACAATACACACACACGTATAAAATATACAGAAAACCAACCACAACCGACATGGTTATACACAATACATCAAAACAAAAACATAAACATGCGGCCTTCAACCATATGCTCCATAGACTAACTAAAATACCATTAAGTAAACAGGACTATAATGACGAACTCAACACAATCAAATACATAGCAATAAAAAACGGATACAACCCTAATTTAATAAACAAACTACACAAACACATCATAAACAAAAACAACAAAACACAAAATACCAACAACACACAACAAAATAAATACATCACACTCACATACAGTACCATAACTCCAACACACACAAACTCGCCAACACATTCAGAAAACACAAGTACAAAATAGCATACAGAACAAACAATACCATCAAAAAACACATCAATGATACAAACACGGACAAAGACAAATACAACAAAACAGGTGTTTACAAATTAAATTGTAATGATTGCAATAGTTTCTATATAGGCCAGACGGGAAGATCTTTTTCATCTCGTTACTCTGAACACCTAAAAGCTTTATCCAACAACAATATACATTCCGCGTTTGTCACACACATACACACAATAAACCACAGCTACACCAGCAAAGATACTAATCTTGAGATATTACACTACTTACCCAAAGGTCGAAAACTTAACACAGCAGAACAATATGAAATATACAAACACCACACAACACAAACAAACAACATACTTAACGACCAATTACAGTATAAATCACACACACTTTTTGACACAATTATAAATAAAACTTGCAATAATTTGGGTCCCCGCGCCAATCCCCTTCCTCCACACACCACCTCCACTATACCTTTCAAAACAAAAACCTTTACAAGTTAATGGCAGTCTGTCTCAAAGCTGATTAAGGCGAACACCATGCCGAAACGCGTACAAGAAGAAAAGACAAGTAAGTTTCACAAGTTGAAAGTTTCAATATTCTATATACTAAAATAATATAGACAACGCGTACTGATCGCCCAAATAAAGGGACAATTACTATAGCAGACAGAAACAAATATAACTAAAAAAGAAATATCAGCACAATAAATGGCATCCACAACGTGGGGCTAGTTATATCTTAATTTTATGTTAAATACAACTCAATAGTTAAATAATAAATTAATTAATTATATAAAATAGAGAAAAAATATCAGTACAATATAAATATAAATATAAAAGGTACTAAGACTTACAACTTAACCAACAAAAAAATCACATTATAATACCCTCATCGCTACTGTTCCCTCATCCTTCCCTACTTTAGCAATGGGCATTTTACCCTTTTTTGCCGTCTTTATTGTTGACTGTGACAGGAGGAGAGCTCACTACGTATGGTGTTTATTTGTTGTGCCGTGCTGTTGTGGGTTCAGCTGAAGGTTGGCCCAATCCAACCACAATCCTACTGGGTGGGCAATACAACCATCTGGCTGAGATCAGCTGACACAACACAACAACAAAACGGCAGCTCGTCACTACATGTCATTAAATTATGCGTCACATCTCACTAGCAGTGGTGTGTGTGTGTGTGTGTGCGCGCGCGCGCGCGTGCGTGTGCGCGCGGTACCACAGCTAGAGATGATGATTTTTACTGACTTCTTTCATAGTGTACTGACAACTCTTTCCTCTCATTCAATAATTAAAGAGACAAACATCTGCAGAGGAAAAACAGTTGGTAGGCGGAGTATGATAGTTTCAGAACTGTAAGGCCCTCAGCACACGGGGCAACAGGTAAGCAATAAAAGTGATGATGGCAATGCAGGCGACAAAAGTGATAAAGGCGATGTGAGTGATATGAGCAACAGGGCATCCACTCACGGAGAGATAGGAGTAAGTAGTCAAATCGTGCCTTCCAACGAGAAAATACCTACCTAAAGTTTTTTTTCGGAAAGTTTTTGAAGAGGCCCTACATCATTTTTCAGCATGTCGAGTGAGTCAAGTGACAAAGAACTTTAGCACCTATACCAATACATAATATCCTAAAGAAGAAGAAACCATAGGAAGTATTGGGTCCATCTCTACATTGAGAAGAATATACTGCAAGCTGTTCGTTGCAGCCAAAGAACTGCAAGAAAATGACGCCAAATTTCTCGCATTCTATAGAATGTCAAAGCAATCATACACTGTACTTGCTGAAACCATTACCGCTGCTTTTCATCATCGAAACACCAGTATGAGGGAGTGCGTCAGCGTGGAAGAAAGGATTTTGATTACATTAAGGTAAGCATCATTTATAACTATTTTGCCTGTGGTTGAGACAATCACTCTCACACACACACATAACACGTAAACATATATGCATGAAATTGTCCATTTTTATCTACAAAAACATTTTAGAGTTTCTTTTGCTTTAAAACATTATAAACTGGTATATTTTGTATACATTTTTCCACTGCACCACGAACTTAACATTGAACGCCTCCATTTACCTGGCAATATGGCCAACACGATGCGCTTGCGACCTACACTGCAGGTTGACCGAGTTGCTCAGACCACGTACATCGACTAGATCGCCTACGGATTGCTTTCACATTGCTCCATTGGTGGATCCTCACTTCTTTACATAGGAAGTGACGTGAAGGGGATATCGAATTGCTATTGGATCGTTTAGATGTTGCCTCGTGTACGGAGGGCCTAAGGTGGCATCCCTGTGATGAATAATCAGCTGTTTGATTAAATACAAAGGTTTTTAAAATATATAAACACTTTTTTTCACAAAAAGTGTATAAACACTTTGTTTCACAGTTTTTATTTAACTCTTGACACCCATTTCAGCTTATTAAGCTATTGTCAAAGGGATCAATGAACAACTAAACTAAACAAAGGATGTAAGGGTGGTGAACATGTGTTTAGGGCATGGAATCGGACATGTGTGGGATGTGTATAATGGAGGTGGTGAGGAAGCTAGAGGAAAGGTCAAGTCTCTGTAAAAACTAAGTATACTCTGAAGGCAAAATATAAAAATTAATTAAACTATATTTTAAAAACCTTTGTATTATTATATGTTTCACGAAGTGTCCAATGAGTCATCAATAAATAGCGTTTTATTAAATTGTTCTGTTTGCAACCTCAAATTCTCATTTAACGATCTCAAATTCTCTTGAAGATTCAGAATTCATTGAACAAGATGCAGTGATCTGTTTTTTGCTTTCTGAAGGCGAAAAGCCAGCTAAAGTTTGGCAAATTCATCATTTTCAGCCGGAATCCAAAAGACAAAGCATAGAGTGGGAACACACAAGTTCACCTGTCAGGAAAAGTTCAGAACCCAACCATTAGCAGAAAGAATCATATTGACAACCTTTTGAGATGGTGAAATTCGGTATTTGTGATTTTTTGGAAGATCAGCAGACAATAAACGGTACATATTACTCTGACATGGTTATCAATAAAGCCGGCAGTAATGCGCAAACATTCTGGATTTTGCCACAAAGGTGTCACTTTCCTTCACGCTAACGCCCGTCCACACACTTGAAACGCTCAGTTAACACTTGAAATCATCAATATAATGGCTTAAGAGAAACTCTATCTTACCCTCCCTACAGTCCAGACTTGGCTCCATCTGATTTCTACTTGTTTGGCCCATACAAGGATGCATTATGCGGTATAGCTAAGCTTTTCCATCACAGTAATGCATGTCTCACTGAGGCAACTCAATTACACCTCTACAATTAGAGGGCGGACTTTTTATTCAATAAGTAACAAATTCAGAAGAGAAATTAATAATAAAATACATTAACACTACTTCATATGTTTTAACAGAAATGGACAAAAATTGACTGAACGTACTTTACTAATACTGGTGTTCTTACACATTATGAATTAATGTATAATTTCTTTTATATTATAAGCTCGGGTTTATAAAGTCCAACATAATGTTTGTAAATTTTTTTAATAAACAAATAAGGGCAAAATGAATAAATTTGTGAATTGTATTTTCATGTCAATCACATCCACGGTAATATATTTTAGAAATCATTTAAACCTGTATATTTTTCATGTAAATTAACCATAACGTTCTATATAAAATGACACTTCAAAACTTGAAAATATTTTGATAAATGATAAAAAGAAGGTATCACATTTTGTGTGTGTGTCTTATTAACTCGTCTGTAAGACAATGGTGCTGCCTCACCGATATGATAAAAGTAATCAAATTGTTTGTTTAATTTTGTTACAACTGTGCTCTCTCTCTCTCTCTCTCTCTCTCTCTCTCTCTCTCTCTCTCTCTCTCTCTCTCTCTCTCTCTCTCTCTCTCTCTCTCTCTCTCTCTCTCTGTGTGTGTGTGTGTGTGCGCGCGCGCCATAAAAAACGTTATACTGAATCTTATCTGGAAAAACATTTTGACCTTCCTGTCTAATGATTAAATTATGGTTCAGTAGAAGTTTTACTCTAGGACATAATTGGCTGCAATTAGTAGTCATTGATTACTAATTGTTGGAATTATCAGTTTTCTATTTTCAGCTTAATTTATTGATTTCTGTTCTATGATTCAGTAAAATGCATGGTTTTTTTTTAACCACACAATCTTAGATATAACCAGTTTTACGGTGTTATACAATGTATCTCACTAGAAGAGAAGGGAGTCTCAAGGATTAAAGTAAAATAGTAAGAAATTACCAAAGAAAGCAGGTGAGCAAAAAGAGTTATAAGAAATAAAGTTTGCTAAAACTACTGCCCGCGAAGGGTCATTATCCGGCCCGCGGAAACCCGGCCGATGCTCCGTGCAGTTTTTAAATAGATCGTCTATCAGTTTATTTTTTACGAGTAGGCCTACCAGTCACTTCTGTGATTCGAAATGAATTGATGATGTATAAACTAATAAAATATAGTCATACATTAAGTACGATTATATTTGGTTTATTTTGATTTTTTATTTTAAAACAGTAAACTTCTTTTAGTTTTCTTTCATTGCAGGTCATTGAGTGACGATTTCAAGGAAATAAAAAACTTTGCAAGAGCAATGCTTTCAATGTTTGAATCGACCTATATCTGCGAACAAACGTTTAAAAAATGAACTTTGTAAAAAAAAAGTACAGGGCTAACTTGTCAGACGAACACTTGAAATCCATTCTAGTGATAGGAGCATCAAAACTTGACCCAAAATAGACAAGACATTATATGTCAGAAGCAACTCCACACATCCCGTATATACATAAGAAAGCCAAAAAATAATACGTAAGAAATATATTTTTTCTTTACTTTTATTTAAATACCTATTTTATTGACTTGATTGTTTCATAAACTTGAAAAAAGTTTACTATGTGTGTGTGTATGTTGTTGGCCCCCCTGACTACCAAGATTTTTCAATTCGGTCCTCAAGCGAAAAAGTTTGGAGACCCCTGCTATAGATGACAAAAAAGAAGAGACTGAATAAGAGCTGCAGAAATGGGTTCAATACAAAGATGTTTAGAACTTACACAGGAAGAACGAGTCCAACATGAAGTGGTATAGAGACAAACAGCAGTAATTGGAAAATAAAGCATTCCAGTGGTACGGCCATTTAAATAGAATGAACAAGGACAGATGACTTAAATGGACATGGGAATGGCAACCCATGGAGCAGCACCATAAAGTGGCAAAAGAATATCTCAAAAAGCCACAGAATATAAAAGTTTTAGAAGAGAAAGACTGCAATGATGGGTGGAAAGAATTGTAGAGAGAAAAAAGACATCAAACTTGTGAGTCATGACGAAGCCAAAGAAGAGAAGAAAATAAATGAGCAACTGTACAGAAGATTAGCAAACAACCATGAGATAAGTGAAAGATTCAAAGGGAAATTATAGTGAAAGTACTGAAAGTATAAATATTACAATTCTAAAGATGTATAAACAGACGAAAGAAATATTTGGTCTCACAGAGAAGACCAGGCAGTGGAAGCTACTAAAAAAAAAGTAAAGCAAGCGACGACGAAAAAGTAAGATGAGACACTCACTCACTGAGGGCACACAGCCAAGAATGAAAATTAAAGAATTGGAAGTAATTGGTGACGAAGCAAGAAATATAGCGGTAATGAAGGCAAGAAAGAAACGGGACTCATCATCACCACAACAGAAGTTAAAAGGTCAGAAGCACTCAGCTGATGACTCTAGTGGCTTGCATACCAAAGGTGAGCAAGTAGTGATACTGTTCTTTAAAAAGTTTTTTTTTGTATCTTCGTCACAGATAAAAATTTATACAGGCAGCCCAAATTTCCCCCGAACCACGTTTGTGCATTCGGACATATTCTGCACCCCTGTTAATATTTACAGTTGAAACTTAAAAAAACTCAAAACAAAAATTCAAACAGGCCACACACTGAATACAAGGATTCTCAGTATCAAAAGGCCTGAAACAAGATATTGCCTCTCACCAACCCTGTTTTAAACACACCTTCAACATGAAATAAACAAATCGAAAATAATGTCAAAATATGGGTTTACCCCTAAATGACAGCTAATAAACAACAGTGTGTGTGTGTGTGGGGGGGGGGGGGGTTTACACCATCCTCTACACTATGTTTTGCATATACCAGATGTCAAGGTTACAAAAACTATGTGACACGCAAACTTACAGAAAATACAGTTACTAATAATCACGCAAAATGAGACACTGAACGAGGCAATCTCACTCATGGTTTTTGTTAATAACAACACTGTTTTTTAGTGTTGTAAAAACACAGATCTTTTATTTATCTTAAAATCAAACATTTTGGCCATACTATGGAATGCGGATGATACGAGAGGCAATAGAAATTTGTAAAAATTAGAACAACTTTAAAGAGACAATAGCTATGAGCTGCTGGGAGTGTGGATACCTGTTTTAAATAGATACAGGATCGTTATGATGGAATAAAATACAACATTTGAGTTGTAAATATCGGTATGGAGAACCATACATGACTTCCATGTTCTAAGATGTATATTTAAAATCATTTTCCAAATGAAATATTTCTATAGAAACTACTTCTTTCTTCAACATTAACCTCAGTACTCTGGTCACTAATGCATACCACCTCGATTTTCACTGATGATGGCAGTCGATGACACTGCCAAAACGTCTAGTTTTGGAGAAAACACTGGACCATGGCCAAACAGCCCAGGAAAAAATTTTAACAACAAACTACTTCTTTGTTGCCGATAACGTAGTACACATATAAAAAATTATCCCCTCCCCCTTCAACTATCATTTTCATTTATAGATATTTCATCTACCTTTCTACAGTGGATTATTATGACCTTTTCAGGATACTTTATTTATCAAAATTAAGTACTTTACTCTTGTTAAAGCATAAAATGTTGCTGGTAAACTACCCCTTCCCCTTAACCGATCTTCACCAAAATCAATAGGCCTTGAGTACTCTACAACTCAGGCACATATGCAAAAAAATATTTGATTCTGTTTGAATTTGCAGCAGTTATCGTTCACCATAGAAAAAATTACTCTTGTTAAAACATAAAATGTTGCAGGTAAACTACCCCTTCACCAAGGGGATTCTAGCCTGAAAATTGGCAATTTTTCAAAAAAAATTCAAATTTTTTTATTTTATTTTTGGATTCTACGTATATTAAAGAAAATAAAAATGCATATGTATCCATATTTAAAATTTGTTTTCAGTGTAACAAATAAATTTTTGTCACGCGTGTCACATCTTCGTTTTTGCGTTTTTTTTCAAATCACTGACACTATTCACATTATTTCAAGATGATACTATTTTTACATACTACATTTCATAAAATTAGTCTGAAATAAACATAAATTGTCATAAAACACCTGATATTTATTGAAAAACTTTATTATAAGGTTAGGTTAGGTTAGGTTCTCGTAAATCAATTAAATTTGAACAGTATAGAAGAAAACTAAGAACTGCTCAAGCAGAAGAGGAAGAACGACTAAAGGAGAGAGAAGGATTGATCTATGGTGCTGGCATGTTTTAGAAATGCATAAAAATAAATTTTAGCATACCTATGGACTTGCGTCTGGCACTTTCAAACCGAGCATATAATATATGTATTATTTTTAAAATGTTGTATGTAATAATTTTCAACAAATTTTACTAAAAACATAGTTGTCAAAATAAATAAAAATATTTTAAATGCATTGTGGTTGATTACATTCATGTATTCTGGCCCAAATCCCATTCTCAACTTTGATCGTGATTTCTGGCAAGTTAGGTTTTTCCGTGTTTTATGAAACAAAAATTGATATAACTCAAGAACTATTTAGGCTTCAGTCATTAAATTTTTATCACATATACAGGACATAAAAAGAAAACTTTTTGGGTATAATCATCTTTCTAACCCAAGTAATTCCTTAGTTATAAATATTAGAATATAAAGTGGTCACGGGATTTTTTTTTATATAAACGATTTTGTACATAAATAAGTAACCATAAAAGTTATGGTTGTGTGCATACCCAAATATTTAGTACTTGTTGCTAGCTTCAAAATGAGACATCACAATTAAATTTGAAATAGTAGTTTTAGAGTTACATCAAATTGAAAAAAGGTCAAAAATGTACATAAAAAATGTAAAAAAATTCATAACGGAGATACATATGCTTTTAAAATCAAACAAATGCCATTTTTATTGGTTTTTGGCCATAACAAATAGAAAAAAAAATATATAGGCCAATAATATTGGTATTTAAAAAAAATGACCTATTTCAGGCTAGAATCCCCTTAACCGATCTTCACCAAAATCAATACACCTTGAGTCCTCTACAACTTGGGCACAAATGCAAAAAATTATTTAATTCTCTTTGAATTTGTAGCAGTTATCGTTTGCCATAGAAAAAATTCACACAAACACACTTTTCGGACAATGACTTTTCTTCATGTTTTGAGGGTAGTACAATCAGAATCAGCCCGAGTGTAGTACAATCAGTAGTACAATCTCGAACACGATTTTTTTCGCCATCACCATATTTCCATTTTCTTAAGGAACATGGAAGTAAAGATGTTAAAGTGTTATTGTGTTGAAATATTTCTTTTGTGTGTTGTTTCAATTTCTAAAATAATTTATTGTTAATTTTGGGGGGGGGGGAGTTACTAGACAGGGAAGACTTTGTTGTAAATTATGGGCTTGTTTGTAACATTGTGAGTGAGGCTTACTATATAAACTGGGTCAAGACTTTCTGTAGTCTGCCTCTGTCGAACCACTGCAGTTGCCTCATAGTAGTATCGAAGAAGAGTCTACTTTTAAGAGAAATAAAGTGACATGGGTTAAACTGAAAAATAGTGATGTTACTACATGAGACAATCCAAGGATGGAATGTGTTCACTTAACTGTATTCTGTGTGAGAAAACCATTAACAAAGAAAATAAAAATTAAACAGAGAAAAGTCATTAACTTGGACACCCGAACAGGCTTCATACACGCACTCATAACCATGAAATTGTGGCCGTTAGTTATTACAAACTATTACAGTCACTAAACAGACATACTGTACTATGGGATGTACTGACTTACATAGCCTCATTATAGATCCTTCAACCTACAATACATGTTAACCACCATACTGATTGCATCATACCACAACAGCGGATTCATCAACACCACAACAGAAGTTAAAGGGTCAAGAAGCGCTCAGTTTGAGTGACCTAGTGGCTTGCATCTCAAATGTGAAGAAGTAATGATTCTGTTATTTATTTTGGTAATAGTTCCGAGTGACTGGCTGTGCTCTAGCAGTCACAAAACTTGCAAGAACCACGTTTTTTTGTTTCTACATAAACTACAGGTCAAAACTAGGTGCAGACGCAAAAAATTTGTTTGAAAAAAAAAAAATTATGAGATCCAAACAATGTAAAACACAGTTTTTTCAATTTCTAAGTGGAATCACGTCTAATTTAGCTGCATACATGCTAAATAAGGTAGATTTTTATGTAAATAAGGTAAAATTGCTGTTGTTAGGTTAACATGCAAACTAACTTGACTACTACCCTTTCTCGCTTATTTCTTACTGTGAAATCCGGGTAAAAAAAAAACAAATCGAAGTAAGGCGAGGTGGCCCTAGGGCCACCCCTTGCCTGTTACTACACGTATCTGCCTTTCTGACACAGAATTTGTTTTCCACTAATACTCAGTTTTTGTGCTGATCACTGGAAAAGCAACCAACCAGAAACAGCATAGTGTTTCAATGCTGTATTGCTACAAGTGATTATGCATTTTTTCACAACTTTCAAATAAAAACTTACAAATTTTTCCACACCTAGTTCTGACCTGTAGTTTACGTAGAAACACAAAAAAACGCAGTTTTAGCAAGTTTTATGGGCACTCTGAACTATTGCCCAAACATGAAAGCCAAAACAGTTTAATATAACCAAGACAATTTTACCTAACCTTTAACCAAAATACTAACTTTTAAGTGATATAAACAGATGTATAGTCAATCAATTAGGGGTCCTCTTCGGCCCACATAAAGTTATTGGATGGCCAATAAATTGTCCTTGTGGTCTTAAGCTTTTAAGGGATTCAAATTTTGGTCAATAAGAGGACTCTTGAAAAATCTGTTAATGATAAAAGTCCAGAAGATCAAAACTTTGCCACAAAACGTTAAAATAAATAAAAAATTACTCTTACATAATAAAAATGAAATGAATTTATCTGAAACCGAAACTTGTATTAAATAGTAACATCCTATTTAGATAGTACCGAGATGGAACTATAGCATCACAAACACTGAACACCTTGTTCTACTACATTTCAAAGACATCGGATTTCATTATGTAATACGTCTGTTATCATTCATTTTTGGTGACCCTTCCAAAAAAAAGTCTTTAGTGACCCTCTATTTGTTTATTGTTTTCTAACAATAAATATCATGTAAACTCGTAAGGCAAAATTAAGACATACTTTTGTTTCCCACTCTATTAACAGGTCTATTAAAAAACCAGTTCTATTAAAACAAAACTGTGGTAATGAGAAATATTTATTTATAGCTAATTAACTGATAAGTTTTCAAATAGCCTATATAAATTTACACATTGATATTTAATGATTACGTAATGAACAGAATGAACGTCTACTGTTGCTAGCCTAAAAACGCGTACCGGCGAGCAGTTGGTACTTATACACTCGAGCATCGATCGCTGCTACGTTACAATCTAATAATAAATGTCAATTCTGCACATATGAGTAATCAGTATTGTAATACTGATATTATAATATGAATTACAATCAAGTGTTACCTTTGTTGACGGATCAGGTTCTTTGCAAAGTTCCTTAGCTTCGGCATTTGTCAAACCGGTTGTGTCACCCATTTTAGTAGTATATTTTCAGTGAAATGTGTTGATAACTGATGTTAAAATATCTCTAATTTAAAACTTTATCAACAAACGACCCGCTAATACCACGAATAACAACACGTGTTGAAGCTTAAAAGCAACTGGTCGCTGGTCGCTTGAAGGCAATGTAACTAGAATATATAAAATAGAAGCTTGAAGGTTTGACAAAGCGTTATCTCGTCTACCCATAGAGGTACAACGCGTTGCAAACGTCAGCATGGAATTGGTTATCGGTACTATACACTTATTAAGCATGCAATTAATATTATCCAGAGAAGGTAAAAATATTTTTAAACAAATAAAACTTCTTACATAAATATCACTAGGTACTTTTGAGTTCTATCACGTCCACGTTTGAGTGTTAGCTTGGTTGTATTGTGTATGAATCGATTTCAGACTCATCGATCTAAGATACTTTTTGTTTCGGCGCCATTCTTAACGACGTAGACAAACGAAAATTCATAAGCAGTACTATTACTGTACATTATCGTGACTATAATGTCCAAGCGTTAAAAAGATTTTATATAAAAGAGAATTATGTACCGGTATTTCCACATAAAGTTATTCGTTGTACCCCTAATCTGTTCGATTGTTAGGAAAACACATTATTATACTTCAAAAGCAGCAATTCATTTATCTTGTCTGGAAAAATAAGTACAGTAGAACCTCATTAAGTTGGATCAATTGGGACCGCGGAGCCAATCTGACAACGAAAATCCGGTTTAACTGGAGAATGTTAACCTAACCGAAGAATGTCAGAAAAATCAATGAAAGAGTGTGTATCAAACTTTCCTTTATATTGAACAAAACACGTTTGAAGTATATTTACAGATTACAAACACATGTAAAGTAAAAGCTATTTCATGAAGTAACTCTTAAGCTGCTCTTGCATCAGTTTGGATTACCGCTTGCGAGCCGCACGGCCACGCATCCTTTCACCATGAGAACCTTGCCCGGTGTTGTCTCCGCCTGCTACTTAAAATAGACCATCAGTTCATCTAACTGGGACACTCATCTTCTGCGTGACTCATAACTGCTGGTTGTTCATTGTTATTCACATATGTCTCCTAACTGTTTTCAGTGAACAGGATGCAACAATTGAATTCCTCATCAGTAATTAATTGTGCCATAACCTCCGTCAACCCTCAACCCTCATCTGCTTCCATCCAACTTTCAATGTCATTGACATCAACATATGAACAACCGTCAATCTTCTGAAACTTATCCAGAAATTCTTGAGTCTGCACTTTGTTGGAGTCTTTTTCTTTGATACTTCTTTTCTCCCACTGGTTCAATCTTGTTCTCCGGCAAATCACACACACACACATACACGTCAGTTACACATAGTGTTCCCAATATGTATCAGCAAAAATAGTGAGTCTTAGGTTTTGGTCTTTTGCTTCAGGTACGTGTACGCACACACAGATACACACATACAAAACTATCAGATATTGAAGTTACAGACAGACAGAGACTGTAAGGATAAGTTAAAAAGTTTGCAGAGCGACACCTGTAACTCAGCAGTAGAATTAAAAGTTTTAGTGCGTTGTAAGATTCATATCTTATATAAACACTTGTTAATTTCTAAACCTACTTATCAGTTTATTCAAACTAGCTGTTTGACATTTATGTGTCATGCGTGTTTTGAAAAAATAGGACACTGTACTGTGATGGAAGTCAGTGTTAAAAAAATGTCTAGTGGCAATGGAAATTTTATAACGAAATGGTAACTGTGTTAGGAGATTCTGCACTCCAGAAACAATAGTTTGCCTCAGTAGTCACTCAGGTTTAAACATTGTCGTCTGAGCACTGAAGATGATCCCCACAGTAGACATACAAAACGTGCATCAACTACAGACATCATAAAAAAATTACATTGGACAACTGGCGACTGAGAGTGGACAACATTGCTGAGATCATAAGCATCTCACATGAGTGCGTATATCATATTTCAATTCAAGAAGTTGGTATAAAAAAAAACTTTGTGCAAAATGGTTTTTACATTTGGAGTTGTTGGACTTTTTGGGCGTCCTGTGCAGGGTTCATCTTCTTCAATGCCTGTATGACACGTTTAAAGTCGAATGCCCACTTAAAAGTAATTGTTTTTGAAGGTGCATCATATCTTAACACATTTACCATTTCAATGAGAATTTCTATTAAAGCTAGAACTTCTCTTTAACAAAGAATTTTTAATCCCCTATAGATTGCACTCCCTCATTGTAGCTCCTATATACTTAAATATTTATTCTCTGTTTTACAGTATGCGATACATTTCTTTATTTTATCTGATTTATGATTATTGTATTTTTAATAACAATTTTGAGCAAATTTTTATCTAAAGTTCATCCTTCCTTTCTAATTAAAATGTTTACATCTTGTTGTGCTTGATTTATGTGAGATAGGTTTTGCCCTGTTGAACTTCATCAACCATGAACTTCCTGTTTTTTCATACACATTAGCGGAAAATAATAACTGATGCAATCTTCCTTACCGTTGACCAAGTTGTCTTTAATTGGCTCATCACGATCTAATGTTACCTATCAGTGCCCAATTGCATACTTCTTTCTAGGTAGTCACCCGTCCAAAGTTCCAAAGAGAGGACAAGTATAAAACCCCTGGAGGTGGCTACAGAGCACATGATGAGCATCTCATCTGTTTATCAGCTAGTATCTGCCTCTACAGATCGTCTCAGTAGCAACAGATCTCCTTGGGTTCTGTTAGTTACGCGACCATGTAGATTCAATACGTCTTCAGAATCGTAAGCTGTATAAAAGGAACATTAACTTGCTGTTTGCTTGCCAATTATTCTAACAGCAATCTGTACATTCCATAATGAGATAAGAATATAACAAGAGTTCATCAAGTAAAATGAGTAACAAGTCGTTTAATAAAAGGACATATTATGAATAGTGATCTTAATAATTTGTTTGTAAAGTGTAAAGTGATACTGGTTAAAAATAATGAAACCATAAATGAGCTTTTGCAAATACAGAGTTATCATTGAACCTCTCGCTCTCATCATTTAAAGCCTGGACTTGGCAGCCTCCACGCGCCTCCCTGCTCGGGGCACTACAAATTCAACCACAGTATGATGTTTAATTTTGTTCATTTTTTCAAATCATGTGTGACACATAAATTTTCAATAGCTTGTAAACAATGAATACACTGATAAGTAGATTTGAAAATTACCAAGCGTTTATATGAAATTTGAATCTTACAAACACACTAAACCATGTAGTTGTACTGCTAAGCTATGTACTGTCACTCTGTGAACTTTTCAGCTGACCCTTGTACAACAAACTGAAAAAGCCAACTCACACTGTGCATGTACTACTACTCCAGACACTACAGCTCATGAAGAGCCTGGCCTCCAGAATGACATGCCTCAACTCCTCTCTATCGTTCTCAAGACTTCATCTACATCGTCCACCCATCTTCTTCTTGGTCTCTCTCTTGCTCTTCTTCCTACAGGCCTCCAATGAACACTTTTTTCACTGCCCTTTCCTCTGTCATTCTCTGTACATGACCTGCCCACCTAATTCTACCTTGTTTTATTACTGTGACGATGTCCGGTTCCTTGTGTAGATCGTACAGTTCGGAATTTGTCCTCATACGCAACATTCAAGCACATAATACACCTCCATATATATATATATATATATATATATATATATATATATATATATTCTCCTCAGAATCTTTCTCTCCCATATTCTAATCATATTATCTTGGGCTGAGGTCATGGTCCAGGCTTCTGAAGCATACAATACTAATGGCCCCAATACGGTTTTGTAAATCTGGACCTTGGAGATTCTAGAAATGTTTCTGGACTTTAGGATAGGCAGCAAATAAAAGTAGCACTTATTCCCAATGGCCAGTTTATCTTGAATTTCCATTGCTATATGATTTTTTGACAGCAAGAGAGAGCCAAGATATCTAAGACTATCCGCCCTCTCAAATTCACTGCCATTAACTTTTTGGTCTTTCTTTTCGGACATTCTTCTTCATCGGCATATATATGGTCTTTTGGCTGTTCACTTGCAGCCCTAGGTTGGTTAAAGCATGCTCCAGAGAGGTGTATGCCTCTTCCAGTGCCTGTTTGTCTCTTGTCACGAGAACAATATCATCAGCATATGCAATGCATTGCGACCTTCTATTCATATTTGTGCCACCAGGGTTTATTGGTAGTTGCTTTACTACTTTCTCTAGGCTATACTGAAAAGGAGGTTGGACAAGACATCCCCTTGTTTTACTCATCTTCGAACTTGGAAATCCTGTTAATTCTCCTACGTAGAAACTTTTACTTTACATCTTGTATCTTTCAGGGTCATGTGTACTAGGTGTATTAATTTGTTGGGTATTCGTAAGCCTTGCAAGTTGTGACATATCTATTTTCTGTCTAAGGAATCAAATGCTTGTTTCTAATCTACAAGCAGGTTGTGCAGTTTGACGTTATATTCATAAAATTTCTCAAATATCTGCCACATCATAAATATTTGATTTATGGTGGAATGATTTCTCCTGAAGCTACACTGATAGACACTATGCATGTGGTACAGTCAAAAAGTCGAGAGCCACAACATGTTATGGATTTTATTCATTGACACAGCGTATCACGTTCATCCCAGTGTTCAATATAAGTACCCCAGTGTTCAACGTTAATCCCAGTTACGATATTAATTGATGACTCGTTGGGCACTTGGTGAAACATATTAATACAAAGGTTTTGTAAAATATATAAAAACACTTGGTAAGTTTCACAAATTTTTTAATTAACTCTGACAGCTGTTTTGACTAACTAAGCCATTGTCAAAGAGGCGACTGAATGAAAATTACTAAACACAGGATGTGAGTGAAGTGTAGATGGTGAACATCTGTTTAGGGCGTATCTGGAACATCTGTGTTGAGATAGCGAGGGGGGTGTGCAGGAGACAAGGGAAGGTCAGGTGTCTTTAAAAACTAAATACAATCATGAATGCAAAATATAAAATTAACTAAACTAAATATAATCTGAATGTAAAATATAAAATTAACTGAACTAAATATAACCTGAATGCAAAATTTAAAATAATGATGAACATTCAAAATAATATAAAATAAACTAAACTAAATAACAGATTTTAATAAAGGGGATACACAAAATTCAGTCTATTTTCATTGGTTAAATTTTTGTTATTTTTATTGCTTTTTTAATTTCTAAAATTTCTAACAAATCCACTTTTTTGCCTTTTTGTATGTTGTGGAGTAGTGTTATGTTTTTTGTGTCTATGAAGTGATTGTGTTGTAAGCAATGATCTGCAAAACCTGTATTAGATGTACTTGTTAAAATCGCCTTCTTATGTTCAGAAATGCGATGTTTCAGAGCACGGCCACATTGTCCAATATAAATACCATCGCATTCTGCACAGTGTATTTCATAAACCCCATTTTTCTCCAGTGTGTTAGATTTTTCTTTATTATTGACTAGTAGTGAAAAAAGATTAAATTAGTGATTAAAGTAGTGAATTACATTCTGTGTATAACAGATAAGATTAATAATAGGTTAAAAAACCATGGTCTTAACATGGTATCAGTAAACAAACGTAATCTTTTTTAACTACTTAAAAAAGCAATAAAAAATAACAAAAATTTAACCAATGAACAGACTGAATTTTGTGTATCCCCTTTATTAAAATCTGTTATTTAGTTTAGTTTATATTATTTTGAATGTTCATCATTATTTTAAATTTTGCATTCAGTTTATTTTTAGTTCAGTTAATTTTATACTTTACATTCAGATTATATTTAGTTTAGTTAATTTTATATTTTGCATTCATGATTGTATTTAGTTTTTAAAGACACCTGACCTTCCCTTGTCTCTTGCACACCCCCCTCGCAATCTCAACACAGATGTTCCAGATACGCCCTAAACAGATGTTCACCACCTACACTCCACTCACATCCTGTGTTTAGTCATTTTCATTCATTCGCCTCTTTGACAATGGCTTAGTTAGTCAAAACAGCTGTCAGAGTTAATTAAAAAATTTGTGAAACTTACCAAATGTTTTTATATATTTTACAAAACCTTTTAATCCCAGTGTTCTACATTCACTACTTCTATTTTGTATAACAGTGTTTGCACAGAAAATCTACAGGCTGCTGTTGTTTGTCTGTTGATGGAAGTTTGTATTGCACACATAGCTGTGTACCTCAGAATTCTGCTTCGTGATTAACTTTCCTTGATTACCAGAGTTCCATCATCCACTGCATCAAACCAACAAGGGCAGTAGCAGATCGTGTTACCTGTAGCATATTTCTTTAGTTCACTTGAAATGACAATGTGAATATACTGATCGTTTTCTATACACGTAACTCAACGTTTCTTCCAGCAATTATATAATATTATATTATTCAATACAGTTTCTTCTGCAAATATTATTGTTTTTTGTCATTTCAATACCTGGAGCACATTCCACTGAAACACACCAGCATCATCAGAGGTTTGTAAATCAAAATAAAAAATTCGCACTTTCTATTAGCAAGTTATAGAAAAAATGCAGAATTGCTTATAGCAGTACAGCATTAAAACACAATGCTGTTTCAAGTTGGTTGTTTTTCCAGTGATCTGCACAAAAACCGAGTATTATTGAAAAAATGAGTACTGGTGGAAAATGAGTTCTGTCACAAAAAAAGAGACACGTATAGTAACAGGCATACCCCCAAGGGCCACCCTGCCTTACTCCAAGTTGTTTTTTTACGTGAATTTCACAAAAAGCAAGAAATGTTAGTAGTTACGTTAGTTTGCATGTTAACCTAACAATGTCAATTTTACTTTATTTACATAAAAAAACTACCTTATTTACTGCGTACATGTACAATATGCACGTCTTAGTTAAATAAGACATGGATTCTACGTAGAAAATGAAAAAAAAACACGTTTTACATTATTTGGATCCCATAATTCCTTTTTTGCAAAAAAGAATGTTTTTACGAATTTTTCGCATCTGCACTTAGTTTTGACCTGTAGTTTACGTAGGAACACAGGAAACACGGTTTTTGCATGTTTTGTGGCTGCCAGAGCATAGGTAGTCACTTGGAACTATTACCTTACCAGTAAAATTTATTTACAAATCTCTGATGATGCTGATGTGTTTCAGTGAAACATGCTTCAGGTATTGAAATGACAAAAAACGTAGCCACTTGCAGAAACTATACTGAATATAGTCTATTTCTAATCACAAACAACAATTAGAAATCAAGAAAGGTACTCTTGTACAATAATTCAAGTTAAATTTGCCCAACACAAGGCAATAAATGTTACCTTATTACGCTTTTGTACTAATTAACACACTAATCGTTTTCCACTAGTCATAATAACGAACACTCGGAACCTCACTCTAATATAGTTGGCCTAAAACTGAACTGAGATTCATCATTGGTCTCACTGGGGTGACACTTATATACCCCATACAGGTTGCAGAGATATCTACCACTTTCCGGCCGACGATTCAAGAACAGCACTTGGAATTTGCTAGTAACTAGGTCATTCAACGACCTTGATGTACTGCACCAGGAACACCCTCAAATGATGTCTCATTAAGTGTCATGTAATTGTTTTTCATCTTAATGTAGCAATATTTAATATGTCAGATGTTACCTTTTTGATATCGTATAATAATACTGATCTTTCTAAAAGTATTGGATGGTGTACGAAATGCCATTTTTGGTTCTAGACCTGTAGAAAAAAACCTGATGATCACATCCCCGAGGTAGAGGATGTGAAACATTTGTTTAACAATTGGCTAAGGAATGCAGATACTGAGTACCTCCCAGGATAATGAGAATTCCCTTTTATCAAGCGCAAACAGCCTCTACAGAGTGTAGATGAATGAGCAGCAGGTGTGGGCCTTGGAATGGAGAAAATCATGCCTAAAGGCGGATGAACCTATCAAAGTCAATGGCATATGATGCAGTAGGTAAGGGGAAACGACTCCATTAAAGACCTTTGTAGTATCACTAGTCTCCCAAGTGGACTACGCTCTCCAGTATGGCAGGTGGGGTCTTGGTTGGAGCATATTACATAGAAACTGTTTGTAGCTAGAGATCACGGAAGGAACATACAGAGGAAGAAGGTGGGAATGCTCAATGATATCAGAAACAGATTAAGTTGTAGATGATGCGCCAGACTAAGGAAAATGGTGAGCATCCAGTCGAAAGCTGCCGTAAGACAGTTTTACTAAACAAGAAGAAAAATAATACTAAACGACACTATATATAAAACTTCCACACTTAATTTTTTTTCTTTCAAAAACGTTCTCGTCGAGTAATTTGTAATTTTTTGCGCAACAAATGCAAACAAAATTCTTTTTTGCTTATGAAAGTGCAGCATTTGAACTTTAATTTCATAATAAAAGTACAACACTACCAACTCGGAACACAGTTTTTTATTGGTAAAAACGTAAAAGTTTACCTTACAGCCTGAACCAGTTTTCACTTATTATAAGCTTCGTCAGAGGTTGCCACTGGGAGCGCTGTCCCTCTTGTTCTTGGCGACGACGTCGACTTTTGAAGGATCAATGTTGTGTGTGTGGGGTATGATATGTTCGAATAATATGTGTGATCTGAATTGTGTCTGTCCATTTAGGATGTCGTTTTTATTTGTTTGTATATTTCCAATTGTTCAAGAGTGTCTAGTTTTAGTTCTAGTTCGGTGGTGAAATACTTATATTTGGTTAATCATGATGTTTCATATCAATCTTGATAATAAAAAGAAACAGTTGAAAACAGCGGTGCTGTAGTGCCCTAAAGTGCTGCTGCTACAGTCCTACACGACCCTTGGACTCCTCTACATGGCACCACTGGTCATGATTCTGTGCCCACATCATTCAGTTTTGACCACCATGTTTTCAGACTTTGTTACAATACTATAAAGTTTATATTGTAACACTGTTTATCATGACAATATAAATAAAAGCTAACTGTATTCAGAGCTCCCACAATGTTTCAGGTAAATCTGAAACACCACTGGGATGCCGAAAGTTTGTGAATCACATGTCTAAGGGTAGAAGTATTTAAATATCTTGTAAGCTCCCCGAGTTACAGAACTCGCTATGCTGAATGAAATACATTATTTACTGTTAAATAAATTCAAATTAATTAATTTAATTTTTGAAGCTGTGAGTAAAGTTCTTCACACGTACGATTCTTAGCATTAGCTGAAAAACACCCCAAGGTGGTGACCATATGCAGTTACATGGTTAACGAAGGTTTTGATGTGCCTTAAAAAATAAAACCCTGACTGCTCTACTACTGTTTTAGTAAAGTAACAATTGTAAAGTGATAAGAAAACTAGCAGAAAAATACAATTGATGGGGATTAAACATAAACTTAAAAAAATAGAGTAGCCTACTTAGCCACAGGAAGTTGAACATCAGATCTTCAGTTATTAGATAATACTTCCATCAAGAAATGTGAAAAGCATAAATATTTAGGAAGTATAATTTGCGATGATGGAATATGTGATGAAGATATAAGACATCGATTAATTTTAGGAAAAAGCATCATACACCAATCAAACTCACTTTTATGGTCCACCAAAATCGGGCTACCGACAAAGATCAATATTTATAAAGCCATTATTGAACCAATTAGCACCCATGGGTCAGAATGTTGGACAATCAACGAAAAGAACCGCAGGAAGATTGAAGCTGTAGAAATGGACTATCTTAGACGAGCTTCCAGAGTTTCTCGTCTAGAACATGTAAGGAATGACGTAATAAGGGAAAGAACAAATAGAAAAGAAACTGTAATGGAAGATATAAAACGTAAACAGCTTTCCTGGTATGGACACCTAATGAGAATGAGTGAACAAAGAATACCTGTGAGTGTGTTCAAATACAGACCTAGCAACAGAAGAAAAAGAGGCAGACCTAGATTAAAATGGATAGAAGCCATCAAAAGGAGTATGAAAGAAAAGAATCTGAGGAATGAAGATACACAGAATAAGTTGATATGGAAACTGATGCGGGATGCGGCAGTAGCTGTGGTATCCCTACCAATATATATATATATATTGCAACGATACGTTTAGCATAAGTATATGTATCAACCCCTGACTGAGGTATGATAACGTGTTTTCGTATATAAGTATGAAATATATAAGATGTACATAACAAAAATAATATAATATACGTTAGGTATAAGAAATAATGTAATAAATATTAGTATTTATTTTTAAATAAATCAAATATTGTAAGTAAGCATGTATATGGAAACATATGGCTTAGTTGGTTTTTAAATGTAACGAAGGAGAGCAATTGACATGCGCTAACTCGCAGAGGTGACGTCAGAACAACATGCAGTCGCCGGTGTATCAGTCTGCGTGTGTGTGTGTGTGTGTGTATACATGTGTAAATAACAGACAGGTTCAATTATGCAAAAGAGGGTGGAAGATTTCACACAGTTTTCTACGTACTGTACGTGAACCATAAGTCACACGAATCAGCGACATATGTAAAAACATAGCTGACGCCTGGCGCTTCAATTTGGCGTTAAGTGGTCATTAATTGTGGGAACGGTTCAGACACCGTGTGAAATTTTGCCATAACGGCCATAATTTACACAGGGTAACATTCATAATTTGCATAAATAAGGTTTAATATTATACCGAACGATTGATGTAATAATATTTATAAAAAAGTGTGCGCTTCATAGAAAGACGCGTAGGTTGAAAGTTGTAACGGTACAGAATTGTGAGCCACCCCAGTTTAATTTTATATTAATTGAAATCATCATTTTAAGCACTTTCCAAATTGCCAGACTTTCACCTGTGGGGAGCCCCAGTGCAACATACATACAGTCAGCCTAAACAATTGCCCAGACGGATTGCGTAACCACCCAGCAGCAGGCTTGTGTGAAACCCAGTCTGCAGTGTGTCATTAGAGAGTGAACAACAGACAGCCAGCATCAGACAGTAAAGTTCGTGAATTAAAACCAGTGGCCTCGGGCATAAGATAGGCCTAGATTAAAAGGGCCTATCTATTTAAACCACTTAAAAAACTAGTGCTATTGTAACTCTCGGCCGCGCGGCCAGCCTACAACAACATATAAGTGTTCGAAAAGTTACGCCGATCGACATAATTATTAAATGTGACAAACGTGGTTTTAGTGACCAGTAAAACTTGGTACCAGTTCAAAGACAAAATTACTTTAAGGAGCATCAATTGACTTTTAAAGTGAGGCATAAAACACGTGCATCGTTAGTTGGAGTAGAGCAACATCCAGGATGAGTATTATTCAGAATTTTTAAATACATTAACATTTATATTTACCGACGTTTTCCTACATCATGAGATCTTAGAGTGGGGTTCAATAGAATGGCCATGTAAAAGAATGAGTGTGTGAGTGTGGGGTGGAATTACGTACTGGTTCATTACAAATATAAATAGTTTGTCATAGGCTAGTTAAGTAAGAAATATTCATTTTGTCACTTTGTTTGATTTTTACTAATTGTTTCTCATTCAACGAGTATTTAATATAACAGAAAAGAAATAAGAAATTTAAATGTCATAAAAGGGAGACTAAGTAATTAATTTGCATAATAAACTAGAAGCAATTTGTTTTAGCACAAACTGTATTGATCTTTACCCATTGTATCTCGAATAATCCTTTCTGCAGCAGTTTCGTCTGTACGACTCTTGGAAAAAACCCGAAGGTAAGAATTAATTATTAATAAGATTTAAGTGAGTTGTCTCAATGGCCCCCGTACAGTGACGCGAGTATAGGGTTTATAACCTATATTCGCCAGACCTAATTAAGCTGCAGAACGGGTTATTTGGGAGTGGGGCGAGGTTGTAAATTGTGACTGTGAAAGCAAAACTAGGCATATTTATATATGTAAAAATAATAAATGAAAATGGAAAGTAATAGTTTGACCGAATCAACGGTCATGAGTGGGTTGGAGGTCCATTCGACCCCAATACCAGTTCAAAATAGAGAATCAAGTAGGTCAGATGAAATAGATGACTCAGGGATTCAGGTAACCCCACCCGTAATGAATCAAAATAAACAATCTGAGGACAATGATATGATAAAAATGATGCAATTGCTTTTCAAAGAACAGAAGAGTGATTCTGATGCTAAATTTAATACAATTCATAGCAAATTCCATGAGTTAAAGAGTGATATAAATAATATTGACCAAAAATTTGATAAGCGTTTATGTGAAATGAATACACAAAATGTTAAGTTCGAAATCAGTATGAATAAACGTTTAAATGAAATGAATGAATGCGTTGACACAATCAGAGAACAAATATTAGAATCAGTAAGTAGCAGTTGTGAGAAAAAGATTGATGAAATGAATACAAATTTTGAATGTAAATTCAATCAGACACTGAATAAGAAATTAAATGACAATGTGATGGTTATGACAAGTATTAATAATGA
This sequence comes from Magicicada septendecula, assembly GCA_034769895.1. Taxonomy (NCBI): domain Eukaryota; kingdom Metazoa; phylum Arthropoda; class Insecta; order Hemiptera; family Cicadidae; genus Magicicada; species Magicicada septendecula. Next base: position 21,607,755 of record CM068371.1, read on the forward strand.
CGAAACAGTGGAAGAGGTAGTGGTAGATAGTAAAGTATTGAGTAGTGATGATAATGATGTTAATTGCAATTCTGAGAATATAGTGGAAGTGGTATGTGATAAGAAAGTAGTAGAAACAAATGTTTGTCAGTTAGTGAGCGTGTGTAATGAAAATTTAGATGGGCAAAGGGCAAATATTCCCCAAGTTTATGGTGAAACAGAGGTTTCACCGATGTTTAATGAGGACAGAGTTTCCTCCAGTAGCTATGTGGGAGACATGGTGTCTCAAAATGGTCCATTAGTTTTTTGTGATTTAGCTGGTAAAGCCAGGAGATGTAATAAGTATTTTGTGTGGCCCTTTGCATGGAGTGAGATAGTTCAGGGGGGTAGTGACAGGTGTTATGATGATGAAAGATGTTTTGAGAGAGAGTTGTGCATTGATAAAGAAATAGAGTTATATAAACTAATGAGAGATTATCATGAGTTGAAAGAGATGTTAATTGATATGAATTACGTACTTGTTAAAATAGAGAGTGAGAATTGTTTTGATGATACCTGTTTAAATAATAATAATTTACCTTATGATGAAAAATTAATTGATTTGATAAGGAATATAATTACTAATGGAGACTGGACAGAAACAAATAACGTTGACTTGTTTTATGATTATTTTGGTAAGATGAATGAATTTGGTTTTTATGGTGACAACACACAAAACAGTAATTTGTGTGTTAATGAAATTGAACAATGCTATATAAAACAAAGACTTATCTATGACGATGGTGGCTGAGCCTTAAATTCACAAATGAACAATTTTAAACAGTTTGTTTATTGGTTCTGACCCCGCAACCTTGGACATTGAAGAGTGATATAACTGAATAATTAATGCTAAAGAATTGTAAATATATGTTTAGTGAAATTAATTGTATGTATTATAAAATGTTAGATAAATAATGTATGTATGTAGTAGAAATTGTTGTGATGATAATAATAATATTAATATTTTGCAGCTTAAATAAATAACCAAAATAATTTGGAAGAGGATAACTAATGAGTTGTAATTATTGTACTTAGTGAAAGTAATTAAAAATGTTGTTTTCAATAATTGATCTAATTAAAATAATTTGAAATGTTTAAATATTTTGCTTGACTTAAATGTTAAATGGTTGAATTTTTCTAATGAGTTCAAATTGTTTTAAATAAATGTTAAATTGTTTGGTATGAAATAACATTGTTGTTAAATGTTTCAGAGGTTACACGGAGATATTGGTGTGTGTGTGGTGTGTATTTTGTACTCATGTTAGTAGATGGATAATGTATTGTAAGTATAAAGTTTATAATACCAATTAGATAAAATGAAATGTTTACAGGGGTGAAGAGATTTGGATTCAATAATAAAAAATGAATTGAGATAATGGTATTAAATAGAAATTGTAATCAAAAAGTAATAATAACTGAAAGGTGAATTAGAATTATATTTGGTTGAACTGTAAGAAATAGACGTTGATAAATATGTTATCTAAAAGATTTACAAAAATTGAAAAGTGAAGTACAGGTGTTAGTATGATGTAACCATGAAGGCTGAAACTGAGAATGTTTATAACTGTGTTTATGAAAACACCAGTCTGGCAGACTGTTGTTTATGTAAACAGGTGTAGTATGTTGTGACTAATGTCTGTGGTCATGCTTGGTGACAATAACAAAAAATGTTGTAGTCTGCTGAATCAGTATCTTGAGTAAAATCTTATTGTGACATAAAAGAATTGAAGTTAATTTTTGTTCAGATAAAATAATAATGAGGCAATTACTGAAACTTAGAGTTTGAGAAATTAAATAAAATTAAATTAATTTGGTAATTAAATTAATAGAAACAATGATTTTTAACAATGAACTTAACTTTATTTTCATTCAAATTCAAACTGGAATTATAAATTAAATGCTAATTAAGGTTAAAATATGCTATAATGATTAAAATATGCATTTAAAAGTGAAAACTGAAGGAAATTTTGTGTATATGTAATTTTGTATAATTAAGGTGTTATTGTGGATGGGTAATATTATACGGGGAATATTATTTTGTTTATATGATTAAACTGCAAGTAGACTGTAAGGTTATATTATTGTTTTAAACTAAAGCCAGTACTTTGCAAATAAAAGAACCAGTACTTTGTAAAGAATAAGCCTGTATGGCTAAGAGGAAACAAATCAGTTGTGGGATATGGAGTGATAGAAGGCCGTTTATTAAATTTTAATTGAATGTTACAAAGTCAGGCGATACTGGGGCGGGTATCTGTTCGATTTTTCGGTGTTGGGATCTCGAACAGAGAAGCCCAGTAAGATCGGATGGGTGCTGTCGCAGTCGCCAGACTAGGGGGGTAAGAACCCACAATTTGAGTAGAGTATTCAGGGGGGTTACGGTGCCATATCCTCACTGATCCTCTTAGAGTTTAGGCAAGAAGAGTTTGAACGCTTCGGCTTTCAATCTCTTATTGGGGGGGTATTGTAACGGTACAGAATTGTGAGCCACCCCAGTTTAATTTTATATTAATTGAAATCATCATTTTAAGTACTTTCCAAATTGCCAGACTTTCACCTGTGGGGAGCCCCAATGCAACATACATACAGTCAGCCTAAACAATTGCCCAGACGGATTGCGTAACCACCCAGCAGCAGGCTTGTGTGAAACCCAGTCTGCAGTGTGTCATTAGAGAGTGAACAACAGACAGCCAGCATCAGACAGTAAAGTTCGTGAATTAAAACCAGTGGCCTCAGGCATAAGATAGGCCTAGATTAAAAGGGCCTATCTATTTAAACCACTTAAAAAACTAGTGCTATTGTAACTCTCGGCCGCGCGGCCAGCCTACAACAACATATAAGTGTTCGAAAAGTTACGCCGGTCGACATAATTATTAAATGTGACAAACGTGGTTTTAGTGACCAGTAAAACTTGGTACCAGTTCAAAGACAAAATTACTTTAAGGAGCATCAATTGACTTTTAAAGTGAGGCATAAAACACGTGCATCGTTAGTTGGAGTAGAGCAACATCCAGGATGAGTATTATTCAGAATTTTTAAATACATTAACATTTATATTTACCGACGTTTTCCTACATCATGAGATCTTAGAGTGGGGTTCAATAGAATGGCCATGTAAAAGAATGAGTGTGTGAGTGTGGGGTGGAATTACGTACTGGTTCATTACAAATATAAATAGTTTGTCATAGGCTAGTTAAGTAAGAAATATTCAATTTGTCACTTTGTTTGATTTTTACTAATTGTTTCTCATTCAACGAGTATTTAATATAACAGAAAAGAAATAAGAAATTTAAATGTCATAAAGGGAGACTAAGTAATTAATTTGCATAATAAACTAGAAGCAATTTGTTTTAGCACAAACTGTATTGATCTTTACCCATTGTATCTCGAATAATCCTTTCTGCAGCAGTTTCGTCTGTACAACTCTTGGAAAAAACCCGAAGGTAAGAATTAATTATTAATAAGATTTAAGTGAGTTGTCTCAAAGTGACGATTTAACCGACGCACGACCTGTTCAATGTTGTCAAAAACAGTTTCCAACAGGAATTCCAACGTGGCAGAAGTATACAACCCCAGCGAGCAACACACTCTTTCTCACTACTAGGGCAGATCAAGTTTATTTAGTACGAGGAATCCACGCATCTCGACACCGTAAATTTTATAAAATTCTAGTAATGTTTTTAAACGGTAGTACATAAACTGAAATGCGATGAAACCGGCAGTACGTCGGTGCAGTTATTAAAGAACTCGAGTGATTTGAAAGACTATTTAAATGAATCTACGAGAGTTGAAACTACATAAATGAATCTACAAGAGTTGAAACTACATAAATGAATCTACGAGAGTTGTAACTACATAGAACTTCTAGACAGCTACAAGGGACAAGAAAGAAGAGGACGAGGAACTAGACAAGAAGACGAGAGGACGCAGGGACAGCACATGCAGTCACATCCAGCCATATATCATCACGACTAGAGGTCCATGTCAGAACGCAGCATCCAGGAGACGGAGCGAGGAATTCAACAACGCAGAGACAGGAGGAGCTGATACCGAAGAGGATCAACAAACTCGAGAATCCAGATGATGGTAACCACAAAGTTAAATGGATGCAGAAAAATGCAGGTGAAGTCGAACATTTATATAATATTATAAATGACCCTGAGGTCTATCGCCAAAGCTCTAGTTTCCATATTCAAGTTTACAAGAACATTAATATATTTTAGATTTGAATAATGAGTAAATAATTGTTCAAAATATAATTGAGTATAACTGTAGTAATCTTTTAAATAAATGGTCAAGCAAGAACCATATTATTTTATTATATTTTGTAATTGATTAAATGAGTATTTGTAAATATGAGAATTACATAATTAGAAGCTTGTTAATTAATTGAGACATTAAACATAGAATCAATTAACGTAATAAATGGTCTCTATCAATATTTTAATAAATATTTGAATTAATTGAAAGTTTTATTTAAGTGGTATATATTGAAAACCACACTTGTCAAGACAATTAAATCTTATATGTATTAATCATGTTCCTATAATATTTATATGTTTTATATGTATATGTCTGTGTACTATTCCAGGTCATATATAATTTGTGTATGTGTATACTATGTCTTAGAAATATAAGAAATAAGAGTTAAACACATTATGAGTACATTATATTCAGATTGAATATAAGGGTTCATATAATAAGTAACCCACATTAAACATTTAAATAACAATGAGAATTTGTATTTAATTTTTGAATAAATCAAATGAATATGCTTTTCTAAAATGTTCGTACTAATTTCACAACCAGTACTAACTCCTCTGTACTCTTTACTTGTAAATTAAAACTTATAACGTTATTCACTTGCTTATCCACACTCAACCAATGACCAAAGCCTGCGACCCAGCCGGGGAACATCAAGGTAAATACTGCTGAAGAAGAGTATCACCTCCGAGACGTGGGTAAGTGCGCGCATACGAGTAAAAGCGTATGTGTAACGTAATAACGTTGTATAGTAATTGGCGCTCCAAAATCGTGGGGCTCGGCATACACAAATAAATTTATGTATGTTAATTATTGTTGTGTCATAATTAATGGCGTTTCAAATGTGTTGCTAAGTAAATGTTAATTATCATTACAAGTAAATGGCAACCTGGTAATAAATAAAGTCTAATAAATAATTAGCAAAAATATTGGAAGAAAGAATTAATAGTCAATTCCTGTAAAAAATAATATTACAAATTGTTATAATAAGTACAGAGAGAAAAAGAGTTGTGACATTAATACTGATAAATAAAAATAATTTAAATAAAGAAATACAGAGTCACGGTTGACCAATAATAAAAATATAATTTATATAATGAATCAGTTAGGCCACCGTAGTCTACAAAAAAAATGGCGAAGCAACCAACAATGGACTTCGAAACGATGTTTAAACGACTTCAAGAAGAGTTGAAGACGAATAATGCAGAACTAAGTGCAGAACTTAAAACGCAGTTAGAAAGTAGCAATGAAAAATTAGAAAATAAATTAGAAAGTAGCAATGCAGAAATTAAAACTCAATTAGGAAGTTTAGAAACTCAAGTAGAAGATAGTCGTAATCGATTAGAAATTACTATTGAAGAAGTGAAAGCTCAGTTAGAAAGTAATATAGATAGTAATAATACTAGGTTAGAAGAGAAAATAGAACTCTTCAGTAATACTTCGAAAACAGAGCTTACTGCACGCGTTGAAGCAGTCGAACAGCGAGTTCAACAGCCACTTAATGAACAAGCTGTAAAGATCGACAGTAAATTTAAAGAACAGCGTGAATATACAACACGTGAAACTAAAGAACACATTCAACAACTGGCTGAACAGTGGAATGAGAAATTTAAAATTACTAAGCTGGAGCAAGACCTCAGACACAAAGATGTAAATGAGCGCATCCTGGACAACACTAATAAAACAAAGGAACTCACTGTGAGGACCGAGACTGTAGAAATAGCTGTGGAGGAGGTCACGAGGAAAACTACACACCACTCCATGGAAATTAACAATATGAAAGATGGACTATAAGAGGAGGTAGAAAAACTATGAGCAGAAGTCAAGAGACGACCCAGTGCTATGATGATGTGTGCTGCAAAGGTAGACGATCGAGAGAAGATCAGTTTCAAAGGTAATAAATGGGAGAACCCCATAGAATTTTTACATAAGTGTGAACGAGAAATGGCAACAATAGGAAGCAACCTAAACGACAGAGACCGTATAGAATTTGTAAGTCGACATTTCCAGGAAACAGCATCCAAATGGTATATGATTGTTCGGGACCAAACAGAAACTTATGAACAGTTCAAGGCATCCTTCGAAAATCAATACTGGAATACACATACCCAGAGAGAGGTACAAGACCAGCTGGAGTATGGGCGGTATTACGTCAACAGCAAACGTTCCATGGAAGACTACATAATACAACTCATCGAACGGTGTAAGCATCTTAGACCCAGTTTCACGGAGCACGAATTAGTATTGAAATTAAGCTACCATTTTGACAGACACATTAGACTTGCCGTGTATACCCAAGGAGTTAAAACCATAGAGGAACTTCTTATTCTTGTAACACAGTCATCGCAGTTTGTTAATAAACAATGTGAGAGAAGAGAGAACCAGCCGCAGCAGCAGCAACAGTACTCTACGCATAATCCAATACAACAAAAATCGACGCAGTTTGCGAAGAGAGAAGAGAATTGGAAAGAGTATAAACAACCATTTGAAAAAGGTAATACAACTCCACATAAAGGAGCGTACTCGCATCCAGGTACGTCTAAAAAGCAATTAAAATCGTACAATGCGAATTTACAGAATATAAATGCAAATAATAATAATCATAATAATAATAAGAATAATTATGAAAATAAAAATGTGCAACAGCTGACACGCCCGTCAACTTCCAAAGAGAGAGGGGGTGAGAGTAGCACGACAAGGGAGAAGAAGAATGAATGACTGCAAGAGAGAAGCCGACTGCCAGCTCAAACAGGTTTTAAACGCGACACGTATACCGACAAAATACCGGAACGAACAGGCTTGTTAAATGATCTGCACACACAGGAGCGGCGTACCACCCTAAACGATACAAACAATCCGCAACAGGAAATAATGTTGTCTCACGCCTATTGTCCTACACAAGGGGGAACAATAAGTGGTATAAAGAAATGTAACGATGTTAAAATATTGAATATTACATATCAAACAGATGATAGAGTTAAATATTTGCTAAATAACATAGCAAGTGAACAAAATAAAGATCCGCAGATAAGTCACTTGAAGTTATCAACACTATCTAGCAGATATACGATAAAAAATAGTATATTGTATAAACTCGTAAATTATGATTGGAAAATAGTCCTATCACCAGAGATGCTAAAAACACTAACTATACCATGTCATCAAAGTTTAGCACATGCGTCTGCTTTAAAATGTCATTTAGCTTTGAAGGAAGACTTCATTTTGAATAATATGTTTAGAAGAATAAAAGCTATCTTAAAAGGATGCTACGAATGTCAAACAGCACGACATCCAAATCTTCACACATACGTAGATATGCAAAATATAAAGACACAGGAAAAGGGAGAATTAGTAGCAGTAGACACTTCCTGGGCCCATTTCCGAGAGCTATTCATGGGGGTACAAAGCACATACTTGTATGTATAGATGTGTTCACCAAGGCAGTTCGACTCTACGCTATTCGAAGACCTACCACAAAAAGTGTACTGAATGTCATACTACGAAAATATGTACCGAAGTATGGTCAAATCAAAAAGATATTGAGTGACCAAGGTAAACAATTTCAAAATAAAGCATGGATGGAAACGCTAACTCAACACGGCATACAACCAGTGTTAACGTCAATACGACATCCACAAGGAAACCTTGCTGAAAGGGTAAATAAAGAGTTAGGAAAACATTTACGCATCTACTGTACTGAACAACATAACCGATGGGCAGAGTACATATCATTTTTTGAACAAGCTATAAATGCTACATACAGTGAAGCTACGGGATATACACCGGTGGAACTGGAAACCAATAAAAAACCTAATAGATTCTGGTCGAGAAACATTGACAAACCTCCAAACCAAAATCTACAAATTCCATTAAGTCATAAGTACGACAATGCGAAGAAGAGGATGGAAAAACTTGGAGAAAAGAGGATCGAGAGGTTCAACAGAACGCAGAAACTCATCACATTCCATGAAGGAGAGAGTGTGCTACTAAGAAGTAATCCAGTGGGAAAATGAATCGACAATACAGCAAAGAAACTATTCAGACTGTACGAGGGACCCTACTTATTACAAAGGAGGAAAGGACGACACACATTTATCGTCTACAATCCAACAAGAAACAAGATTATTGGAAAGTACCATGCATCAGCATTCCGTAAAATCTATGTATAAATGAATTAATAAAAAAAAAGTCAACTTATAAATCCATGGGAGGGACGTAATCCACTCAGGGAAAGTGAAAAAATTTAAGAACCTTATAACCACTAATTGTGAGTTGTAATAAATAATAAAATAAATTATTTCTGAGTAAAGAAATAAAATTTGAATAAAATTCAAATTTTATTTTACCCAGCAGGGGAATGTATGCAACGATACGTTTAGCATAAGTATATGTATCAACCCCTGACTGAGGTATGATAACGTGTTTTCGTATATACGTATGAAATATATAAGATGTACATAATAAAAATAATATAATATACGTTAGGTATAAGAAATAATGTAATAAATATAAGTAGTATTTATTTTTAAATAAATCAAATATTGTAAGTAAGCATGTATATGGAAACATATGGCTTAGTTGGTTTTTAAATGTAACGAAGGACAGCAATTGACATGCGCTAATTCGCAGAGGTGATGTCAGAACGACATGCAGTCGCCAGTGTATCAGTCTGCGTGTGTGTGTATGTGTAAATAACAGACAGGTTCAATTATGCAAAAGAGGGTGGAAGATTTCACACAGTTTTTTAAGTACTGTACTGTACCATAAGTCACACAAATCAGCGACATATGTAAAAACATAGCTGACGCCTGGCGCTTCAATTTGGCGTTAAGTGGTCATTAATCGTGGGAACGGTTCAGACACCATGTGAAATTTTGCCATAACGGCCATAATTTACACAGGGTAACATTCATAATTTGCATAAATAAGGTTTAATATTATACCGAACGATTGATGTAAATATTTATAAAAAAGTGTGCGCTTCATAGAAAGACGCGTAGGTTGAAAGTGATGATTTAACCAACGAGCGACCTGTTCAATGTTGTCAAAAACAGTTTCCAACAGGAATTCCAACATGGCAGCAGTATAAAACCCCAGCGAGCGACACACTCTTTCTCACTACTAGCTCAGATCAAGTTTATTTAGTACGAGGAATACACACATCTCGACACCGTAAATTTTATAAAATTCTATTTATGTTTTTAAATGGTAGTATATAAACTGAAATGCGATGAAGCCGGCAGTACGTCGGTTCAGTTATTAAAGAACTCGAGTGATTTGAAACAGACTATTTAAATGAATCTACGAGAGTTGAAACTACATAAATGAATCTACGAGAGTTGTAACTACATAGAACTTCTAGACAGCTACGAGGGACAAGAAAGAAGAGGACAAGGAACTAGACAAGAAGACAAGAGGACGCAGGGACAGCACATGCAGTCACATCCAGCCATATATCATCACGACTAGAGGTCCACGTCAGAACGCAGCATCCAGGAGACGGAGCGAGGAATTCAACGACGCAGAGACAGGAGGAGCTGATACCGAAGAGGATCAACAAACTCGAGAATCCAGATGATGGTAACCACAAAGTTAAATGGGTGCAGAAAAATGCAGGTGAAGTCGAACATTTATATAATATTATAAATGACCCTGAGGTCTATCGCCAAAGCTCTAGTTTCCATATTCAAATTTACAAGAACATTACTATATTTTAAATTTGAATAATGAGTAAATAATTGTTCAAAATATAATTGAGTATAACTGTAGTAATCTTTTAAATAAATGGTCAAGCAAGAACCATATTATTTTATTTTATTTTGTAATTGATTAAATGAGTATTTGTAAATATGAGAATTACATAATTAGAAGCTTGTTAATTAATTGAGACATTAAACATAGAATCAATTAACGTAATAAATGGTCTCTATCAATATTTTAATAAATATTTGAATTAATTGAAAGTTTTATTTAAGTGGTATATATTGAAAACCACACTTGTAAAGACAATTAAATGTTATACGTATTAATCACGTTCTTATAATATTTATATGTGTTATATGTATATGTCTGTGTACTATTCCAGGTCAAATATAATTTGTGTATGTGTATACTATGTCTTAGAAATATAAGAAATAAGAGTTAAACACATTATGAGTACATTATATTCAGATTGAATATAAGGGTTCATATAATAAGTAACCCGCATTAAACATTTAAATAACAATGAGAATTTGAATTTAATTTTTGAATAAATCAAATGAATATGCTTTTCTTAAAACGTTCGTACTAATTTTACAACCAGTACTAACTCCTCTGTACTCTTTACTTGTAAATTAAAACTTATAACGTTATTCACGTGCTTATCCACACTCAACCAACGACCAAAGCCTGCGACCCAGCCGGGGAACATTAAGGTAAATACTGCTGAAGAAGAGTATCACCTCCGAGATGTGGGTAAGTGCGCGCATACGAGTAAGAGCGTATGTGTAAAAGTAAGTGTAACGTAATAACGTTGTAATATATATATATATATATATATATATATATAATTTGTGATGTTTTCAATTTGTTTCTTCTGCAAGTAGTATAATTTCGTATATTCTTTTAACAACTGACGCACGTTTCACTGAAAAATATCAGTATCATCAGAGGTTTCTAAGTAAATTAATAACAATTGAAATAATTCTATTAATATAAAATTAACGAATAATCGAATTTGAATCGATTTTATTCAATACAAAATTATTTTCAATATAACAACAAATTGTACTATCACACAGATGGCCTTACTATGGGAGCCCCAACCTCCACTATCGTATCAGAAATCTTCCTACAAAAACTCGACGAACAAATAATAAATAGAATAAAATTAAACGACCCATTAGGATGTTATTTTAGATACGTTGATGACACTCTGTACATTTTCCAAAACAATGGTATAAATATAAATAAATATTCAACTCCATAAATAATTTACATTCCAAAATAAAATTCACGTTAGAAGAAGAATCTAATAATAAATTAAATTATTTAGACTTAACAATAAATAAAATGGAAAACAAATTTTGAATACTCAATATACAGGAAACCTTCTCAAACTGACTTAGTAATACCAAATACTTCTAATCATCCTCCCCAACACAAAATGGCAGTATTTAATTCCATGATTTACTGAATTCTTAGGATCCCATTAAATAACACAGAAAGAAACAAAGAAAGAAAAATTATCCAACAAATACCAGTTAAAAATGGATACAAAATAAAAACTATTAATAAATTAGAAAATAAAATTAAACATAAAATCACTAATAAAATTCCCAAGAACACTACATTTAAAAATTCTCCTATTAATAATAATATAAAATATACAACCTTCACTTATTACGGAAATATAACTCAAAAACTAAATAAAATATTTGAAGATACCAATTTAAAAATATCTTATAATACAGATAATATAATTTTTAATAAAATAAAACCTAAAACTAAATCCAATACTCACAATAAAAATGGAATATATAAAATAGAATGTCCAGATTGCAATAAATTTTATGTGGGCCAGACGAAGAAAAAACTACAAGATAGATTCGTTCAACACCGCAATGCATATTTAGAACCAAATATTTATAAATCCAATTTAGCCACACATTGTCTATATAATAACCACCAGTTTCCAAATATTGAAAATATAAAATTAATTAAAAACATACAAAAAGGTCAAAAAATGAATATTTGGGAAAATCTTAACATTTACAAACACAATAATAATAATTTATTAATTAAAGAACAAACCCAAATAAAAACAAAACAAGACGATCTATTTAAAATTATAAATTTATTAAAAAATAAAAATGAATAAAATATAAACAACAAAAATTTCAAATATAACCGAGAAAACAGCTGCTGAAAAAATAAACATTAAAACAATCGTTAACTAATCGACCTAAATCGATTATCAGTTATTTTTCATTAAAATCGATTCAAAAATTATATATATATATATATATATATATCATTTTCTATATAAGTAACTCGATGTTTCTTGCAGTAATTATATAATTTGTGATGTTTTCAATTTGTTTCTTCTGCAAGTAGATAATATTGTATATTCTTTTTAACACCTGACGCACGTTTCACTTTGATGATACTGATATTTTTCAGTGAAACGTGCGTCAGGTGTTAAAAAGAATATACAATATTATCTACTTGCAGAAGAAACAAACTGAAAACATCACAAATTATATATATATATATATATATATTGCAACGTGACAATTTGGCAAATTTAATTTAATTTAAATTTGTGAAGTCCTTCGATCTTGGAGCACCAAATTTAAACAACGTTACATATACATAAATAGGTGTGAACGGTCTCACGTTCAAGATTGACAAATTCTTTAAACATATAACATTTAAATAGGGGGTCAGGTGTATCTGCAATAAGAACTCTACGGAACTTGAAACAGTAATTAAAATTTATTTGATACTATAAAAAAATATGTGCACATGGCACTGACTTCGATTTAAAAAAAACATTAGTTATTATTTGTTATAATGCCGTAAGGCTTAAGATATATACATCCTTACTAACTAAACATTCTATGCTACTAAATAGTATATAAAAGAAAAATCTCATTTTTAGACTACTCAGTCTATTACTATGTTTCAAAATCAATTTTTAAATCTTTTTTCTATATATGGTACGTACTCAAAAGATTAATAGTTATTACTTCTCAGTACTGTTTTCTCAAATACTAATTGTTTTTATTTATATTCTTTGTAATCATTTTATATCATATTAATTTGATACTTGTTACGTTAATCGTACTTCTAAACATCTATGATTTTTAACTCTACTATACAAGAAATATTACTCTTATTTTTAAATAAAATATTAATGTCTTTAACTGTCTTTGTATACTGTGTATGATTAAGATATGAATAAGTTGTCTATCACCTTATTGTCGTCAATCATACTCGATCATTTTTGTTCCATCGGTGTTCATCTTCGTCTCGCCTCCAGCGTCGGCTGTCTCTCTTCTCCTCTTGTCCAGCGTCGGCTGTCTCTCTTCTCTCGTCCTCTCCTCTTGTCCAGCGTCGTATGGCTATGGAACTGCTTCTCTTGTCCAGCATCGTATTGCTATGGAACTTCTTCTCTTGTCCCGCGTCGTATCGCTATAAAACTTCTTCTCTTGTCCAGCGTCGTATCGCTATAGAACTTCTTCTCTTGTCCAGTGTCGTATCGCTATGGAACTTATTCAGTAATGCTGTTATTAATTACAATGTTTGTCTTATAGCTTGGTTACGTATTTGTACATAACTGGCAATTTAAACTGTTTATAAAAATATTAATAAATATGCCATGCTGATGGGCATAAGCTCCCGCTGCATCGTGGATGATTCAAGAAAGAGAACCACTGAAGCTTGCGTGTCCTATTTATATCCATGTCTTGGTCGACACCCTTCAGTGATACAAAATCGACCTGTTAGAAACTGTCTTTGGCGTCAGTTCCCCCACTCTTTGTCAAATTCACTATTTTTTATATTTCTGCGAATTGCAGAGTCCTGTAAGTATTTTTTTATACTTATCTTATAACTAATTTTACAACACATGTTCATTGTAATTTTGGACATTGCAACTTAACCCTTTTGATTTGTACACAGTTATTTCACTATTGCACTTGTACGGCGTGTCACTTTCGCGTGGTTTTCGCAAACAGTATTTATTAAATTTATTTACATTTTATGGTGCTTTTGGATTTTAATTCTTAATTCTAGTTTATGAATAATTACGGAAAAACAGTCATTGTGCAATTATTCATACTGGGGTGGCAAACTTGCCTGCAGAGACCTGCGTTCACACACACTAGCAAAATACTGGTGTACACATTTTCAGTTACATTTGTGTGTGTGTGCACGTTGATTCAGGTCGAAACACCTGTTCATATTTTTGTCTGAGTCAAGCTTGCAATCCATAACATGCTTATTTCTAATATATTATTAATTATTTACAGTTTATTAAGTAAATTTAAATTTTTATATTTCATGCTCAGTACATCACTTATTTGTACTGTCGCATTATTCCTCTGCTTGGTAACAAAAAAAATTTTAATAAATTTATTTATTATAAATTTTTTTTTAATCTATTTATTTATTATTATTATTTGCAAAAAAAAATATAACAAATAATAAAGAATAATATTCGTCATTTCACCCTTAATAGGAGTGTATACAAATGTCTTACCTCCCCTCTTTCGTACGCTCACTGCTCGCGACCTTGAATTAGGGTGGCTTTACAAACAGCTGATTTGACTGGTTTCAATGACCTCTGTTTTATGTGTAGAACTTCTTAAATGACGTTGCGTGGAATTTACCAATTTCTTTCTTCTGTATCTCATCATATACACTGAAAGTGTTCTGTCCCACTCGCTGTCTTAACGTATACGGTCCATTATAAAGTCTGAAGAATTTCTTCGCCGTATTATCACTCCTTTTTCCCACTGGATTTGCTTTGAGTAGTATACTTTCTCCCACATTGAATTGTTGTAACTTGTGAGTTAGATTAAATCTCTCTATTCTCTTGTTACCTCTCTCTCTTATTCGTTGCTTTGCGTATTCAATTTTCACACTTATTGGTACAGGTACATTTTGGTTATTAGGTTTGTTTAGATATTTAGTCCAAAATCTGGTTGGCTTCTTATCTTCTTCTAATTCCATTGGAGTGTATCCTGTTGCTTCACTATAATTTTTGTTAATGGCTTTTTCAATAAATGGTAAATATTCTGCCCATTTATTGTGTTGATTATGGCAATATATTCGTAAATATTTACCTAATTCTTTGTTAACTCTCTCAGCAAGGTTTCCTTGAGGATGTCTTATGGATGTGAGTACTGGTTGTATTCCATTTTCCCTTAACGTCCTCTCCCATTTTTCACTTTGGAATTGCACACCTTGATCACTGAGTATCTTCTTCATTTTTCCATATAACGGAATATATTTTTGCAGTAGTATCTTTAGAACAACTTTGGTTGTGGGTCGCATAATTGGGTACAGTCGGACTGCCTTGGAAAACACATCGATACATACCAATATGTGCTTCACCCCTCGACTTGATCGTGGTAATGGTCCCAGAAAATCCACTGCAATTAGCTCTCCTTTGTTTTCCTTCTGTATACTCTGCATTCCTACATATGTGTGTAAATTCGATCCTTAATTTTACATTAACTTACTCATACATTCTTACCTTCGCTTCTAAACTTCCTTAGCTCTTTTCTTAACATGACATTACTTTATCTAATACATTACTTATACACTACATTAACATTCATTACCTTTTATTACATTTCTTTAACATTACCTTTCTGATTGCTACAACTTTCTTGAAATACACTTCCGTAACAGAATACTTTTTTTTAGCTCGTAGTGTGTCGCATGGTCGGTTACAGAGGAACTGTCTTGGAAAACAACGATATTTTTCTCGAAGTCCTTAATCCTAAGTAGTCTCTGCCCTTATGACTTTTCACTCTCGCTTTCTTCTGTGTCCTTGTATCTTCGATAAGTGTTCGCTTGATCAGCCGTTCTAATAATTATGGCAATTATTGCTCATCTTAACCATTTCTTCATATTTATAACAACAATAACATCTTTTACCATTACTTTCTTAAATATTTCTCTACAATAGCATTCCGTACCATCACTAATACATTTCTTAATTAACCCTTTCAAATAATATTCCTTATAACATTTCTTAATTATACTCTCTTATATTCTTACACATATTATTTCTTATTATTAATAATTAATAGTTATATTATTTTTCTCATTTAAAATAATTATTTATTTTCATTTGCCTTGAGTTCAGTGTGTAGTTAGAACTTACACCCCTCTTTATAACAATTGCATTGTTGTACACAGGAAATTCATTGTGTTCACCCTCGTATAAACAACATCCGCGTTCCATTGTATTATCCCCTCGTTACCTTTCCGTTGCATAGCTGCGACGTTTGTGTTTATCGTAGAAGTCACCTGTTCATTGAGCAATGTTTTCATCTTGCCTCTCGGCCACACAAAATCTACTCTCTTTCTCTCGTTACAAATACTTCGTTCTTTCTCACTTCTCTCGTCCCTAGTTTGGTTGAGTGAACTGACGTGAATAGCTGTCGACGGTTTTTTCATACGTCGTTTACGATAACCTCTGTAGTTTTCATACTTACAGTTATAATTATCATTATTATAATTATCGTGCGTATATCTAACATCATACTTACCACAATTTTGCGTAGTGTTACGTCTAGATAACTTACTACGTTTCTTGTTAGGCCTACAGTGATATTTATCTCCGTAAGTGTGGTGTTTTATGTGTTTCAAATGTGTCATCTTGTGTGATTTACTATTGTGTGTGTGCCTCACACTTGGAATATCGCTATTAATAAGGTATGTTTTATTAACCTTTATTTGCTTCTCCTCCTTAATGTTAATTACTTTTTTATAATTATCATTAGTAATTACACATGTATTTTCAATTTGTATGAATTCTTCACATACTATCTTTTCACATATTAGCTCCGTTTGTTTATTAATTATTCCACAGACATTTTCTGCGATCGTGTCTATACGTCTGTTTGTATTATCAATTTTTTCGGTTAACTGCGCATTACTGTCAATTATACTTTGTTTTATTTCAAGATTATCAATCTTTAACTCTTCTAGACTCTCTGTAATTTTTATGGTGTCCTGTCTAAAATTTTCGGTTTGTTCTTCTAATTGGTTCTTATTAGATTCTTTTAATTCGTCTAACTGTTTCTTATTAGATTCTTTTAATTCGTCTATGCTAGCATTTAAATTTCCTGTCTGTTTATTTAAATTTTCTGTCTGTTTTGTGCTTAATTCATCGACCCAGGCACGCATCATCATCTGGAATGCTTCGACGTCTAAATTTCCTGGAGTCGTCATGTTGAAGTATTATTAAAATATTTATTTAATAGTAATTCTTTAAAAATTATTATTGATAACCGTTCCCTACTTATTTATTTATTTCTGTATTTTTATTAATAGTTATTATTAATACTCATTAGAGTTACACCTGTTACATAGACAACAATATTATTTGTGGTGGGCGCCAGCTGTGTGATTACACAACAATTAACATTACATTCAGTTACTGTTTACTACTAATAATAATTACATATTATACATTTTTCATTTAACACTCTTTATATATTTTAGAGCAACCATTTAGCTACATAAAAAAATTTTAATAGTCAAATGATGGGTATCGGGTCATACATTCATGATCTACAATTTATGTCACAAATTTTTTTTGTACATAAATTTAGGCATGTCGGGCCCCACGTGCAGGGCGACATTAATGCAACGTGACAATTTGGCAAATTTAATTTAATTTAAATTTGTGAAGTCCTTCGATCTTGGAGCACCAAATTTAAACAACGTTACATATACATAAATAGGTGTGAACGGTCTCACGTTCAAGATTGACAAATTCTTTAAACATATAACATTTAAATAGGGGGTCAGGTGTATCTGCAATAAGAACTCTACGGAACTTGAAACAGTAATTAAAATTTATTTGATACTATAAAAAAATATGTGCACATGGCACTGACTTCGATTTAAAAAAAAACATTAGTTATTATTTGTTATAATGCCGTAAGGCTTAAGATATATACATCCTTACTAACTAAACATTCTATGCTACTAAATAGTATATAAAAGAAAAATCTCATTTTTAGACTACTCAGTCTATTAATATGTTTCAAAATCAATTTTTAAATCTTTTTTCTATATATGGTACGTACTCAAAAGATTAATAGTTATTACTTCTCAGTACTGTTTTCTCAAATACTAATTGTTTTTATTTATATTCTTTGTAATCATTTTATATCATATTAATTTGATACTTGTTACGTTAATCGTATTTCTAAACATCTATGATTTTTAACTCTACTATACAAGAAATATTACTCTTATTTTTAAATAAAATATTAATGTCTTTAACTGTCTTTGTATACTGTGTATGATTAAGATATGAATAAGTTGTCTATCACCTTATTGTCGTCAATCATACTCGATCATTTTTGTTCCATCGGTGTTCATCTTCGTCTTGCCTCCAGCGTCGGCTGTCTCTCTTCTCCTCTTGTTCAGCGTCGGCTGTCTCTCTTCTCTTGTCCTCTCCTCTTGTCCAGCGTCGTATCGCTATGGAACTGCTTCTCTTGTCCAGCGTCGTATTGCTATGGAACTTCTTCTCTTGTCCCGCGTCGTATCGCTATAGAACTTCTTCTCTTGTCCAGCGTCGTATTGCTATGGAACTTCTTCTCTTGTCCAGCGTCGTATCGCTATAGAACTTCTTCTCTTGTCCAGCGTCGTATCGCTATGGAACTTATTCAGTAATGCTGTTATTAATTACAATGTTTGTCTTATAGCTTGGTTACGTATTTGTACATAACTGGCAATTTAAACTGTTTATAAAAATATTAATAAATATGCCGTGCTGACGGGCATAAGCTCCCGCTGCATCGTGGATGATTCAAGAAAGAGAACCACTGAAGCTTGCGTGTCCTATTTATACCCATGTCTTGGTCGACACCCTTCAGTGATACAAAATCGACCTGTTAGAAACTGTCTTTGGCGTCAGTTCCCCCACTCTTTGTCAAATTCACTATTTTTTATATTTCTGCGAATTGCAGAGTCCTGTAAGTATTTTTTTATACTTATCTTATAACTAATTTTACAACACATGTTCATTGTAATTTTGGACATTGCAACTTAACCCTTTTGATTTGTACAGTTATTTCACTATTGCACTTGTACGGCGTGTCACTTTCGCGTGGTTTTCGCAAACAGTATTTATTAAATTTATTTACATTTTATGGTGCTTTTGGATTTTAATTCTTAATTCTAGTTTATGAATAATTACGGAAAAACAGTCATTGTGCAATTATTCATACTGGGGTGGCAAACTTGCCTGCAGAGACCTGCGTTCACACACACTAGCAAAATACTGGTGTACACACTTTCAGTTACATTTGTGTGTGTGTGCACGTTGATTCAGGTCGAAACACCTGTTCATATTTTTGTCTGAGTCAAGCTTGCAATCCATAACATGCTTATTTCTAATATATTATTAATTATTTACAGTTTATTAAGTAAATTTAAATTTTTATATTTCATGCTCAGTACATCACTTATTTGTACTGTCGCAATATATAAACACACACACATATAAACATATAACACACATATAACATATATATATGTTATGTTATTGTAGCATGACAGATAATCCACATAAATAAATTACTCAAGGATCATTGATAAAGCTCTAATATATGGAATATCCAGATGAGAATCAATTAAAAGGCACTATTAATTAATATACTCACAAGAAAAGTTAAAATAAAGACAAAATCTGCAAATAATATATATACTACAAATTTAAAAACCCAGAAAACTAAAAATGTGAATAACAAAATTACCCAGGTAAGATAGAAGCAGGCAATTAAGATACCCCGACAAAGAAACCAGACCAGAAGAAACAAAAGCATACACAGCGAAATGGTACTGAAGAAAGAAGAAAGAAGGAAGAAGAAATATAAAATGAACAAAATTACTGAAGAAAGAAGGAAGAAGAAATATAAAATGAACAAGAACGAAGAATTATAGAATGACCAAAAATACTGAAGAAAGAAGAAGGAAAAATGACCAAGAATACTGAAGAAAGACGAAGGAAGTGAGACGACCCATATAAAATAGAAACCCCATAGGGAGAGAACCCAAAAACCCCAAAAATAAATGAATGTCCAAAGAGAAAGTATAACACCCCAAAAAAAACCATATCACAATGTAAAACTGACAAAAACCAAAAGTGTTAATAGTATTAAATAACAGTGCATCCAAAAAGTTATTGTTTAGTTGTGAAGCTACGAATTTATCACCATTTAATTAACTTAGAAAACCATACCATAATAAAAAAAAAACTTACACTTACCGTTTTGCGTGTTCTTGGGTCCAGGATCTCATACGTACTTTGGGATACAAGCGTAATTTTCAAGGTTGTGTGAAGAACTTATACAATGCATCTTGGAAGAGAAATTATTTTTTGTTTATTAATCAGAAATTATTTTTTGTTTATTAATCAGAAATATTGTATCTATTAGTTTTCCATTTATAAAATTTCCAATTTCATATTTATAGGTTTACATGGTTTTTAAAAATTGTGTAACTCCTATAACTTACTGACTATGCTTAACTTCTATTATTTACTTACTTTAAAATAGCCCAGCCTGCACACGCGCTACTCACATTCTAAAAACCCCTCATATAAAACTCATAAAAACACCCCCTTGTTATGTAAAATTAACGCTATAAGTCGTTAGTGTGTAACATTACGTGTGTTGCGTCGTATTGCCCGACCACGTTTTGCGTTTACCAAAGTCTTTCATTCTTCGGATTTTTTCAAGCGTGTAACATTTAATCACGATCAATAGGTATTCATCGTCACCATAGGCACTGTTGTATATGTTTTTGAACTCACATAGTTATTTTGTCGGCCGACTTAACAAGAAATACGGAAATTTTGCCCGGGCACAAAACTGATAGCAGCCACGCATGGCGTGGGTGGTTAGTCGACTGGGCCCTCACCGAGAACGTAACAGGTACAGCTTGCTTTCTTTGGAGGGAAGCTGTTGGTCACTGCCGCCCGCTTTGCGTCGTCGTTCATTGCTCATTTGCTGTTGGGTAACCATTTTATATATGGAATGGAGCTGATATATATGTGTGACCAGAGCTTAATATTGGAGTTGGCTCTGGTGATGTCACCAACAGTAGGCGGAGTTTAACGCTGTTTTCCGGTAGCCGATCACTTGGAGCCACCAACTTTTCGTCCCAGCGCCATGTTTGCCTCAACCTTGGTGTTTCTCACGACGTCATTGCCGAACCCCGCCCGGCTGAGTTGCATACGGGCGTTGAAACACATGTACAGAGTTCTGCGAAATTTTAGGGTGGTAAATTCTTCACCGCATTACTCAACAACAACCTGCGTCTTATTGCTTTGTTTCCAACTGTTTCTCAACACTGGTCTATTATACGGACAAATACGTTGCACAATAATACATTATTTTATACAAGCCCGCCCGAAAAGGAAATAAGAGAAAAAAAAATATATATATATAGGCCCCAAACGGTTAAAAAATAAAAACACCCAAAATTTGACCCGCTACATAGTTTGTATGAACAAATCTTCACAGTCCCCCCATGGTTGAATATTTCATGTTGTAAAGCTAGAAAAGGACTAGTAATAATATTAATAAATCACCATGGACAAGTGTAAGTTATCGAATTATAACTGATAAACTTTAAAAAGGTGCATGAGTTGCAGTACAAAGTAATAAACTTTAAGTGTTTTGTGAACAGTGTTATACTTAGAGAGGGGGAATAAATCCTGTAAAATGGGGAAATACAGAGCAGACTGTTAATAATTAGTTTTAAGAAGTGTTAACCGTTATATGGAACCAAGATGTTATGTTCCTGTTCCATATAATAATTAGACAAATAAGAATTAGTAGTAAGAGATATTATTGTTATAAGCTGTTATTTTGTTGTCAATTTAAATTTGGAATACCCTATCTAAAAGTAGATATCATTCCCAATGTTATAAAATATTTTTTAATTATGTTACTAGGTAATCAATACACATAAAAGGTATTATTCAAGGTACCAGTTTTGATAGAGATAGGTGTTATATTTTAATTGTACAATCAATAATCACTGTTATACCAGTCAAAGAACTAATTGTTAATAAAGTATATAAGGATAAGAAGTTAGAGAAGGATATAAAATAACTACATTGGTAAAGAATTTAAAAATAGCAACACATCAAATCTAGGCCATATAATGAATTTAAACTGCAGAATAATTAATAAATCTAGTCTTATAAGCCAGTTAAACTGACAATATTTATGCAAGATAAACTCAACATATAGTATACCATGTAAATAAGGCTTTCTAAAGATATGGTCATTATATAAGTAAAATTATTTATTCATCTAATAAAATTACCATTAAAAATGGAATAGACTGACATTATCATAGGAGGAGTCATAGACAAATGAATTGTATTTAAAAACCATCATTAATAAACTAAATTGCAATAAATTAAGTAAGAATAGACAATTATATCAATTTCAGATTTAATAGAATAATAATTATATTAGGGAAAATGGCTATTATTTGCTTAGACAACAGGAAGTATAATTTTAGGCCTACCTTCCAAAAATGTAATAAATATAATTTTCTAATGAAACTTTGTAACACTATATTAATTACTAGCAAAATAAGCAGAATAGAATAATGAAACCGAATATGTATTTAATATTTCGTACAGTTAACTAATAACGAAATTATTTTCTGAGCATAATGTATCAAAATAAAATGTATCGGAAGCTAAGATAATTTGAAACAATGTATAAGATATATTAAATAGGCTAAGATTTTCAGGAGACGAAGGAAATCAGAACAGTTCATTATTATACGTTGACGAGTGCACTTAATGTGAATATTTGCTAGAAATAACCTTTAATGGCGGTTACGTTATAAACCGAGTTCGGTGAAATTTTGTATAAAATTATTTTGAACTTCTTCTTCTTCTTTCTATGGCACTACAGCCCTTGTTGGGCCCTGGCCTCCTTCAATTTTTCCCCCCATTCTCCTCTGTCAGCAGGCATCCTTCTCCAAGAACGCACTTTTAATATCTCTCTTGCATCCTCATCCACCGCATCCTCCCATCTTCTCCTTGGTCTTCCCACTGGTCTTTTTCCATGGATTCTGGTATACAATAGTTTTTGTGGTATCCTTTCTTCTCCCATCCTGGCTACATGACCAGCCCACCTGAGACGCTGTAGTTTTATGTACCGTGTTAACGGTGGTTCTTTATACATTTGATACAATTCATAGTTATATCTTATTCAAAATTATTTTGAACTATTTTATTTATTGTGAAGTGGTGAAGTTGACCTATGAACAGCATAACACCAATAAACTGAACCACATAAAACTAATTAAACGGAATAACACTGATATCACACCATATACAGACTGAAAATTCGAGGTTAAAACCGACACAATAGACACAATGAGATATATCCAATAACAACATTTTACACCAAGTGAACTATTCCATCATACACCAGTGACATTTAAATATATCCAGGACTATCATAGACAATTGCTGAGACCATTTACACGAAGAAAGGACATCTTTATTTCAACAAAAACTTCGTCAATGTTAGAGGCTTCATCGCGCATGCGTCAGTCGGCCATTTTGATTCAGTGCTCTTCTCATTTTCTGCTGTGGACAAACGACATTTGGCTGCAATTGGTTTGAATAAAAATCATATATAAACTTTTATTATTTCTAATTATCATTGTATTGTTTAATATTAAGGCATTTTATAATTGTAAGTGTTATACTTTCCTGCCCATGACCTTCTCTGGCTATATCTTAAATAACCGTTTAAAGAACCATATTTTTATAATACTAATGTAAACTTTTTATATCGACCGGCCCCGAGTGAGTCGATACTACATTGTAACATCGATTTTAATCGAACAAATTCATTATTTTTATTAATAAACGTTCTGTTTTGGTAATTTGGAGTTGATTTTTATTATAAAAAGGCTTAACAGGTAAATTACTCAAGAAACCCAACTAACTGAAAGGCGGTATATACGAAACGACCACGTTTCAAGAAGAAGAAGAAGAGAGCCGTTTTTCGCCTAAACTTGGAGTTAACCAGATTGTCTTTTAAACAAATTTACTGAAAGTGACACTATTACCAAAATCAACACAATACCATCACATTTCTAATTACAATCAATAAACTCGATTTGTTCCTAAATTTTAAGAACCAAATTACTCAGAAAACATTTTTTCAGAAAATTTTTTTTTTAAATAAATTTTAAATTTATTTTTATTTTCAAATTGTTACAACAGCAATTCACACAGATTTTATTTTGTAACCACGAAGACCAGGAACGTTACCAAATCGACGTTTCCAAGGTGGAACATTACTACACATACAGAATATTTTGTTTTATTACAATATATATATATATATATATATATATATATATATATATATATATCATTTTCTATATAAGTAACTCGATGTTTCTTGCAGTAATTATATAATTTGTGATGTTTTCAATTTGTTTCTTCTGCAAGCAGATAATATTGTATATTCTTTTTAACACCTGACGCACGTTTCACTGAAAAATATCGGTATCATCAGAGGTTTCTAAGTGAATTAATAACAAATCAAAAACAGCTGCTGAAGAAAATAAACATTAAAACAGTCGTTAACTAATCGACCTAAATTGATTATCAGTATACAAATTCGATTATTCGTTAACTTTATATTAATAGAATTATTTCGATTGTTATTAATTCACTTAGAAACCTCTGATGATACTGATATTTTTCAGTGAAACGTGCGTCAGGTGTTAAAAAGAATATACAATATTATCTACTTGCAGAAGAAACAAATTGAAAACATCACAAAAAAAAAAATATATATATATACAATTGTAAAGAAGACACTCACTATTACTTTCGTTATTATTATGAACACAATAAACACTAAAATCCCCCAAAATGCACAGTTTCCTTAATTTTGTAACCATTATGCCCAAATGACAAATAATTTAGTCCATTTCTTAGGCTTCCATGGCTGGCGTCATAATTATTTAAATCATTGTACGGGCTGTGAGGCCGTGGTCTTATGAAATCCTCATGCTGATTGATGTTGTTAATGTAATCAGACAATATGCCATCGCAATGAATTGGGTTGAAGAAAGCCTCGCTTAGATCGGGTTTGGCATCCTGTGCTGCTCAACCTATAGGGTTGCGCTCACTTCTGATTGGCTGTTGGTGATTTTCAGCTGACTTCATAAAAACTTTAAAAGTTTATATACAGAAGGTCCCTTTCGGGACCACTCAGCCTTTGCAACAGTACTGCGGTTTACTGACGCACATCTTGTCAGCAGTTTCGAAGACCTTTTACTAAACAATGGCCTCCAGAGGTGAGGCTGAAATGTCTTATTACATTGACAACATCAATCAGCATGGAAATTTCAGAAGACCATGGCCTTACAGCCCAGATAATAATTTATTCCATCTTTCCATAGATATGTATACTCCTATATGGAATATTTTTGACAGATATATGTAACTGATAACAATACGTAAAGATTTTTTACAAACATAGCTTACAAACCTTTTGAAGGCGGTCCCAAAATATGCTAAGGATATTGACGAATGTTACTTTTGTCAAGTTATTAAATGCACCGAGTTCGTACTTTGAATAAAATTCTTCATAATTTGTTGCTTCACAGATTCTGACAATTTTTATAAAATTCTGACTTCCATTTTTGATCTAAGGGGTTCAAAGAGGGTGTGATGCGAACATATGCTTTCATAGAAGAGAAATGCACTAGCCTCTCCACCTCAACTCCACTCTCACCTACATGTCGGTGGGCCCTGTTACGCCGAGCAATCCACTCCAAGGTTGTGGTAACCAATCCCTTCGGTGAAGTGGATCGGTAAGCAAATGAGAGGCCCAACAGCTGCACACATGGGCTGTGTCAATTAGCCTACTGCGACCGGGCAGAGAAAGTTCGTCAGCTGAGGTGAAAGCAACTCTCTACGGGAAGAGCACGCCGAAATCAAAGTTCCTGGTCCTCCAGGTTGGGGGTTGGATCAGAGAATTCACATAGCCCATCTGTAAAACTTTTATGTGCAGAAACCTGTCAGCATCTTTCACCAGCTTGGGACCCGGAACTGGAAAGCACTTGACCGGGACAACTGGTGGAGGCTGTTAAAGGAGGCCTTGACTCAGTAATGGGTTGTTGCGCCGCTGAAGAAGAAGATTTTTGATCTAAAGTTAAAAATTTTCAGTGTAAACAGTACATTCGGAGTTGGATTAATATTCCCCTTGTTTGATACCTGGCACAAATTTTTCCAAAACTGGCATTTGGGCCCTGATGAGCAAATGTTTAGAATTTCAAAAACTGAACATTATTTTCAGGTTGTAATTACCACTGTCTTTAATTTGACACCCACATGGATTTATTTTTGATTGGATCACTCTAAAAAATCTAAAATTATATATTGACGTTGTCACACAAAACTGGCAGATGTGTCTTCCAGAACATTTTATGATTGGTCACTCTACAATTGACATTTTGTTGTTTGCGGACAATCAGGCTATTCTGTCGGACTCTGAAAACAGACTGCAGATGGGTATACATTTGTTAAATCGAATCTGCAAAGACTCTGGATTGCAAATATCTACACTTAAGACCAAGGCGATGGTTTTTCGTGGAACTGATCCCATACGGCCAAAAATTGTTATAGATGGTACTGTCCTGGAACAAGTTAGCAATTTTGAATACCTGGGCTACAGTGTATCTTATAATGCAAGTAATGACATTGTGAATAAGTTGCATAAGTTCAACCTTATGTGTGGGACCATTAGGCGAACTTTTAAGTCAGCAAGTAATGGAACATGCCTAAAATTCTACAAGGCAATGGCTTTTCCCACACTTTATGCGTCTGAGAATTGGACTTTAACGAAAGGCCAGACCAGTCACATCCAAGTGGCTTAAATGAGATTTCTTAGGCAGGGTATACTCTCCATGATCATAGAAGAAACACAGATATATGGCAGGAACTGAATATTATGAGTCTACTCGACAGGATCACCCAGTATCGGCTGAATTGCTGGGAACATATTTGCAGAATGGATGATTGCCGCATCCCCAAATAACTATGGAACTATAAGCCGAGGGGATGGAGAGGTGTGGGACGTCCGAGGAAGCGCTGGAGTGACCAGCTCTAATCTTTGCCTATTTGAGACTGGAAGAAAACATCTCCATGGTTTAATCCTTGCAGATGATGATGATGTTCATCAATCTACAACACAATGGGGCTCTGTGGGGTAAAGGTATGAACATTTATGCCAAGTTTTACAAAAATCAACTGGTGACCTAATAGTTATCATAAGACACATTCCAAGCAGACAGACAGACAGACAAACAAATAAAAAATGGTCGAGTTGAAACTGAGAAGTCTCTTTACTAGTTCAAAATCTCTGTTCATCCTCCACAACTGTTGGAGATGGTGCTCGAGCTGATTACTTACTCATGGATAATCATAAGTTTTATGTGTGTAACAAATCTACAAAAAAAAAAGAATTTTAATTTTTCTTATGTGCATACTGTTGGCACAAAATCTGATGATGGTGGACACAAATTGGAAGCAAAAACAAAAGCAATAAACAAACAACAATTAACTTAAATATATCATTTTGTTTCAAATTATGTATTATTACATAAAACTTGTTTTACAATGTTGTAATTTTATTTCTGCTAATCAGACTGAGTTTATGATTACAAAAAGAAAACAAAAACATTATTCATATTATTGCACAAAGATTGTGAAAGAGCATAAAAAAAGAAAGGAAACTATTCTTCAAATGAACAGAAACAAACAACAGAAACGTCAAAAAAGAACTGTAAATTAAAAACTCTAACAATTAATATAAACAATTCAAAATTATTTGAATGAAAATAATAATAAAAAAATTATTTTATTATTAGGCTACTTTTTAATATTTGACTTAACTTACATATATAATAATATTAACATATAAAAAACACTGTGTACAATATACTTAAAATATTTTATCAATAATAATAATATGTTCACATACAATCCTATCGGCACAAATATTTAAAATTAATTAAATGCATTGTCTAATCACATTATTGTTTTTATTTAAAAAAATGTCCTTCACATATAAATTATTGTAATAATTGATGTTAACTGTTGTAACATTTCAGAAAAAAATATTCTGAAATCAGGTTTTGTATGCTTTCATACACTTATATTTATATAAATATAATAATACTCTAATTATTTTTTGTAATAACACTTTTTTTTAATTCTTTATTTATAAATGACTAACCTCACTTTCTTGTCTGAAAGATTTGTCTTAGTTTATCAATACACAAAGTATTATTTATAACTTAGTTCATATTATTAAGTATACTAAATGACTAAAGGCATATAATTATAGTTGTTTTTAATAAATTATAATTGTTACAAGTTTTATCAATTATTTTAGAAAACAAAACATAGTTATCAACATTTAAAACAGATAATAAGGCATAAATGGCATTCATGCTAATGAATCTTTTCCATCATATGAGGAACTGACCTACTACACTACAAATCTTTCGCTTTGCTGGAAACGTGGTCTTTCTCCAGACTTCAAACTGTGGTCCTATTGTGCTTCAAAAACTTTATCGCTCTAAAGCACATTATAACATGTAATTTGTAGCAGTTTCACATACTTTTTTTGTTTTACTAAAGACAATAACTGTTATGAACAAAACAATACAGAGCACATTTTAAGAAATAAACTAGGCGGCACTTCTAGTGGCAGGTATTAGTGCCGATGCCGAAAAGTGAGATAAAAGGGGAGAAGGAAGGAAATTACAGAAATATTTTGTTAATAGCATACTTTTTCCTTTCTCTTTCTTAACTAACTTATTTAGTTGTAAAGCAATTTAAAATGAAATGTTTATCCATCTTTCATTTTTTTAAATTACTTAAAATTAAATAAACTTTATATACTTTTAAGTAGACCAGTGATAAAGGCTTTGAATTTGTAACAGGCCTCCATGTAGTAGTAATGTGCACACCACACTGTAATGTACTTATTGAATATTACATAATTAATTATAATGAATCCATTTTTTTTTTCTAAAGCATTTGTGTCTATTTTTACAAAAGAATGAACATGATCATGGTTAAGTTAAATTCAAATTACACAATTTTCAATATTATAAAAAATCACACACACACACACACACACACACACACACACACACACACACACACACACACACACACACACACACACACACACACACACACACACACACACACACACACACACACACACACACACACACTGGTTGGTTTAGTGCCGCCTAGTCCAAATTTCTTAAAATATGCTCTGAAAAAATATCAGTAAGCTCTGGTCTGATGTAGTTGTTTTAGTTCAAATAATCTGATTTTAAAGAATTTTTTTCTCTAAACATAACAAAAAGCATCTTATTTTGGTGCATGTTCACTTGCGACATATAAGGAAGGTAATAAACCTTTCCTTACTCAACGTGTTCATAATCGAATATGCATCTGTGCTATGGTATTATTTCTATATTTGCCTCGCGTTACTTTATCACTGTACTGCAGTAATGTTAACGCATTTCTTCTGTTGTAAAATGTATATAGACTGCTGTGGTTGATTATTCTACCAGCATTCAGGTAAGTTTTATCACATCACTCACCATGCAGGTGAAGTAAAAAGTGCCAATTCTAAAGCAGTGAGTCAGTTATTGTTAATGTGATTCAGAATGCATTTAGTGTAAAATAATAATTGTGAACTATTGTGAGAAGACATCTGTAATTGTCGATTTAATAGCAACTAAACTACTGACTCATGACTGATGACCCACATAGCATTGTAACAGTATTAAGTATTGTTAGAAATATGACAGCCTTTCTTGGTTGCTGATCTGCGCAGACCCAGCGAATGAATTACCCCCCTTATGTTGTCTAGACAGGAGTGAGGGGAGATAACGCGATAACAGTTCACTGTCTCACTTTACTCACTAGTTCTCTCTCTGTCACACACATGCTTCCATTGTTCATGCCAGCCTGGTTGCAGATGATGTTCATAATATGAAACATTATACAAGACTGTTGTGCGCGTGTGTGAAATGACTGAAAATTTTGTTAGCCTCGAAGCGAGGTGTTTGTGCACTGCGCACCTCAAGGTCAGTGTTCAATTTTTATCGTCAGGTTTCTACATAATACAGAACGTTCTACAAATACCTCAGCTATCCCAGCAGAACCCAGCTATAATGTGTGTGTGTGTGTGTGTGTGTGTGTGTGTGTGTGCGCGCGCGCACGCGCGTACATATTGCTGCTACTTTGAGATGAAAGACAATTACATTACACTTATCATGTGTCAACAGTCGAGGCCATTCCAGACCGTACCGGACCAAACTGTCGATGCACTGTGTTCAAGGCCAGACAGTTTCCATGGTTTCTAGTGGATTCTAGAGCGCCTGTAATACGGAGTTTGCTCAACATGTCATCCAGAAAGTGACTGATTATTCTGGCATTTCAGCGGTGTATAAATATAAGCATCCAGCAACAGTCGGAGAGTTAGTTTACTTTGGGTGATTACTTAGTGCGTTTCAAGTGGGTGTAAGTGAAAGTGATTATTGTGTGGGACTCTATTAGTTGACATTATTATTGCGTGTGGACAAATTTAATTTGAATTATTGTACGAGTATAATCTTGTTGAATAACTTGTTGATTACAAACTGTTAATTGTGATAATTAAAGCTGGTTTTTAGTGATTTAATTGGTGTCTTGTATTTTGTTTTCCACTGTACCATACGACGATCAGTTAGACTGTCGTAACAATATTAAACATAATGAAGATGATGGATTGAACCACTGAAATATTATATGCTATAAGCAATAATACAAAGAGTAGTCTTTGAAAAGAACAGGGTTTTCCTTGGAAAAAATCCAAACAGACAAATAGTCTGCACTTCACAGCTTCCTGAGCTGATGAATCTATTCTTCATAAAGATTCTAGCCAAATCTATTCTACAATAATTCAATTATAGAATTTCTGTAAGCATTTATCTCACACACACACACACACACACGCACGCACACACACACACACACACACGCACGCACGCACGCACGCACGCACGCACGCACAGTGATTAAAACACATGGATTAATGTCTAACATTTCACTCACAAATTTTGAACTAGAATATAATTTATAGTGAAACACAGTTATTCTTCTATTTATTTAAAAACATAGTTTCAGCTCCACTTTTAATACAAATTAATTCAAAAAACAACTTATTAATATATACTTTTCAAATAACTGCAAATAAAAATTGTTGACTTTACTAAATTTGTTTTAAAAAAAATTATGGAATGTAAAAATACTAGATTTTGGCAACTTTTCAATGGTATAAAAAATACTCATAAATAAATGTGCACATGCACGCATGCAGAGTTAATCCTTACTATTTATTATTATGAAATAAATTCAGTTTCCTTCCAAACTTCAATTATGTTTTGGTGCCATGATGCATATGAAATATTCAAACAATACAAAAGTGAGGCTAACCATTTTTACATTATTATTATAAATTATCTATTGTTTAAAACGTCTGTTAACTCTAGCTGGCCCGTGGTCCAAGTTTCTTGAGCACATTGACACCTTCCTCTTGGTATTCCTGGTTTGTTACCCAAAAGAATTCTCTGTCTTTCATGACTTCAGCAAGTACGGCGCCACCAATAAACACCATGTCTTTACGGCGAGGTGGATCTTCAATACGTATTTTTAATTTCTGTAACAAGAAATGTATATGTTATAAATTACGCACGCACGCACGCACGCGCACACGCACGCACACACACACACACACACACACACACACTGCTGTCACACTGTTACTCCAAGTTTCTTGCAACCATTATCATAATTATTACAAAAATAAATTAGTTTCTCTTGCAAACATAAAAAATGTTTTATGTGATGCACATTCATCAGAATCTGAAAGTGTGAAATTAACGATGTGTTGACACTTCCAGTGTAACGGTACAGAATTGGGTGGTAAAGAATTTTAATAAATGTCAATTCAAACAGTGTACAACCTCTTGGGAACCCCTGCATACAATGTTATTGAAAGAGACCAGTCTGTTTATGTCTGGAGCCAGCCCGTCTAGACGAGTTATGTAACCACCTGCAGCTTGTGCTGCCCGTGAATTACAAAAAAATACGTAATTACCACAAGCCAGTTTTTATCAAGAGGCCACAGTAGTCAGTCATCGTTGGACCACTAAAGTAGACACAGCAGAGCCGCGCGGGGCAGTAAAGGAGCGCGCGGTTCCAGTAACTATTAACATGTGCGAACAATATACCGCAGTCGACAACACTCCGTTAGACCGCGTGGTCAAATAAAAATAAGTGCTTCAGAAAAAATTAACACCGGCCGATGAAATGTTATAACCCGTCAGTTATAAAGTCGGAGTGAACTACCGAAGAACGAGTAAAACTACCATGAGAAACTTTTAATTGCATAAACACCGAAGTGCAGAGTGATCAGGGAAATGTCAAATAACACGTGGAGGTGGTGAAATCGATTGGGATGTCTCCGGAATGGTTAAGTACCAATAACAAACTATCAGCTAAATATCCTAAGCATCCGAAATAAATAATTCAGTATTGAAAAATAAAGATTTAAAGAGCTCTATAAACAGGGTTAAAAAAGGGAATTATAAAGGTGTGAGTGAGTGAGTGAAATAAGGAAAAGTACTGGTTGATTAATCATATAAATCACTTTGTTATAGTTATGTAAGAATTGTTCATTTGTTAATTTTATACCTTTAATTTTATGTTTGAGATAAATGTTTTAATTTACAGGAAAAGATAAGAATTTGAATAATTGTCATCCAAGTGAGGAAAAATAACAATTTTGTGTAATAAACGAAAAGTAATTTGTTTTAGTCAGCATAAACTGTGTTAACATAATTATTTCACAACTTAACCCAAATAATCCCTCTGCAACTGTTTCGTCTGTAGGACCATGGAAATAACCGAAAGGTAAGAAAAAGTCTAAATCTTAGAAATTTGTATAAAACTTTATTAACATAAAAAAGTGTAGAGTAACAAGTGGCCCCCGAACTGGGACGGTGTGTATAATTTATTAATTATACAAACCAGACCTAATTTGAGTTGTAGAGAAGGATTATTTGGGAGTGAAGGCGGTTGTGTAGGTTAGAAAGTATAATTGTATATGTAAACACAATAATATAAAAAATGGAAAATAAGAGTGACGAAGTCAACAGAATTGACTTAATGAACACTAGTACAGACAATCAAGTAAATACGATGATAACCGAAACGGTAGTAAGTGAAATAAGCCTAACCAAGTCCGTAACAATGGGAGAGGCAACGATTCATTCAACGCCTATCCAAAATAAACGAGTTGACAATAACGATAAGGTAATGGATATGATGCAATTACTGTTGCATAAATTTGAGGTACAAAATAATAATTTTAATGAACAGAATAATAAATTTGATGCATTAAGTAGTGACATCAATAAACGTTTTGATATGAATCATAGTAAGTTCAATGAGTTAAAGAATGAAGGCGAAAGAAATTTAGATAAAATAGTCGTTTTGACATAAATGAGAATAAATTTGATGAATTAAATAAATGATTCGACATAAATGATGCTAAATTTGATGAATTAAGAAATTCACTGTGTGGTATTGATGAACGGTTCAATATAATTAAAATATAAAAGCAAGATGATGTAGATAACGTTAGAGAAAGAGAGGAGAGTACAAGAAATACTGGTAAGTGTAGTGAGAATATAATTAATAAAATAACGGAGAACAAGGTGAGTAATAATGTTAATTATGATGAAATAATTAACAAGAGTAAAATAACGGTGAATAACAATAACAAAGTAGTTGATAATGAGGTATTTATGCATGATATGGTAAATAGTAGAAATAATGATGAGAGTAGAAAATTATTTGGGGTTAGTAACGGAGTAGCATTTAGTGTTTATGAGTTAGAAAGGGAGTACGAAGATAGTTTAAATGTAGAGTGTGAACAGAGGGCAAATTTTTCCCGTGATGTAGAGTGTGAAGCAGAGACTTCACGAGTGTTATTGGAGGATGAGAGTTCCTCGATAGTGTTTGTAGAAGATAAAAGATCTTCAAAATTCCCTTGGTTTTTAGTGTATCTGGTAAGGCCAGATGGTGTTTAAATAATGTGGTACTGCCCTCTGTGTGAAGTGAGAATGTGAAATTGGGCTGGGAAAATGATCATAAAGAGAGAGACAGAGTGATAGAGTTGTATGAGGTAAAGAGAGGTTATAGAGAATTTGCAGAGAGAACAAGTAATATTAACTATTTACCTTATGAAGTAAACAGTGCAGTAGTACACAATGATTATATTGATGATGATGATGATAAACATTTACCGGTTGGGAGAATTAGTGTACTTGTAGTAGCAGATAATTGTGATAATGAGGTAACTCAGCTAGATTTAACAATAAATACCAACGGTGACTTGTGACGGGGCAATTGAAGGGGAGTATCTATTTTTCAATTTAATAATAATTTTGGGGCTAATCTGTTTGGGCACCATGTATTGCCACGAAACTTGATTTATGTAACACCCTATGTGCAACTCAGTACCAGGCAGAGGCAGGTACGTGACGATGATAGCGTTGGAATGCGAACCTGTGCGCGCATGATTGCGTTTTTCATTGAAAAAAAAGCAAAAACTTTGTAGCAAGCCACAAGACACAAAGAAATATATTTAAACTCGTTCCACTAGTAGTAACACGTGACCACTCATTACCATGTCATGTGATGCTTGTTAACGAATCCCGTACCAAGTTGTCATGTATCAAGGAGGCGGGGCTTTATGTAGACGCCGAGAGAACTGCGTTGTGTTTTACCATCCCTGAAGCCGGCCGGCTGGCAATGGGCTCACGCTCCGACAGAAATATTTGTTCAGTGAAAAAATGTAAATCTAACAACGTATAACAGTGCAGAAAAAAACAAGTGAACATAGTTAATCAAGACAGACGTTTAAAAAATTCAACAGTGACAATTATCCGGACGACAAGTGCATAAAATGGACTGATTGCAACACGTGCTTTATTAACAGGGAAGTAAACCGACCATTTCCACTAAAATAAAAAATAAATTTTACAGAGATCTCTAAATTAAATCATGGGGTGGTAAACTGAGTATGAATGAGCGTGTGCGTAAATGCTGGGTTGCTTTATAGAATGTAAGTAACAATTTACTCTAAGAATAAGAGCAGTAATGTCAACTTTTGAGTGTCTTTGTTAAAAGGTGTAAATGCCTCAATATTAAAATCTGTCGGATTCTAATTCCGAGTGTTATTCAAAAAGCAGTAAGATCATCATGGGATATATAAAAGGACAATATTAAACAGAATGCTAAATAAAATTTGAGTTAGTTCACAAGAAATGAGAGTTGAGTACGTTCATTATATAACCCCAAGTCATGCTTGTATTTCACAGTTCGTGTGAAGAACTCCTGGCCATAGAAGGTAAGTAATAAATTTCGTTATAAATTAAAATGTGATAGAGTAATAACTAAACAGACTGGACTAAAAATAATAATGTAGACTTGGCTTATGATAAAATAATAAAGGGGGATAACCCTGGGAATTATTATTATGGTAAAACGAATAAAAAAGATTTAAATGGTTATCACACAAATGGTAATCATACAATGTATGTAAATAAAAACGAAATGTGTAATGTGGGCATAAGACTAATTTTCGATGATGGTGGTTAGATAAATAGTGAATGAACATTTAATTATTTGAGTTAATGGTATAATTACTTGGCTTACTTATGTAATGAGGTGGGGTAAACAATGAAATGATATGAGACGAAAATTTGTAAATAAATTTGTATTGGTGTTAAATGTATTGTGTCAAGGTTATATTGTTGGAATGTATACAATAGCTTATGTAAAACATGTTTGTAGTAAGGATTGATGTTATAATAATAATATTAATATTTTATTTGACCAAATAATTAACAGGAGGTAATAATGAATTTTATGAACGGAAAGTGTTTATTTAAATCAAAAGTGTCTTGAAACGTAATCAAAGTTAAATTGTTTTGATTGGAGTCAGATTAATATAAAATGTGAATTTTGGTAATGAACTTAAATTTATTTTGTTTGAATTGTGTAATAGATGATTGAATAATGTAATAATGATTGAAGTTTGATGATCAACTTTTTAATAGAAGAGTAAAGTAAAAGTGATAATGAAAGGTAAACAGTTGAAATGGTGATTTAATGGGTAAGTGAGATTCAAATTGTAATGTTTATAACTTTTTATTTAAATTTAAAGGTGAAATGTTGGTGTTACCTGTAATATGTATTCTACGGTAAGGTTGTTATGATTTATTTGTATTTTATGTAATCAATTTGTAATTTTGGTGGGGAATAGTGTTTTGTTAGGGGAGAAAATTATGGGATTTATATGTATTAGATGTATGTTGTATAATAAGTATTTATTGCCAGGTGGACGTGGTATTTTATGCAGTCCAGTTACAGGGTTGTTCAAAACTAATGTAAAATACAAAGGTTTTGTAAAATATATAAAAACACTTGGTAAGTTTCACAAATTTTTTAATTAACTCTGACAGCTGTTTCGACTAACTAAGCCATTGTCAAAGAAATGGAGTTTATGAAATACACTGTGCAGAATGCGATGCTATTTACGAGGCGTGTCCGGAAAGTAAAGATACAAAGGTCGTAGTTGGTATAAAAATATTTATTTACAAATCATTAACTGACAATTACGTAAATACATATATCTTTATTTCTCTACATAATTACCGCCATTATCCAAGCACCTATTAAGTCTGGGAACAGCTTTTGTATCCCCGTGTCATAGAAGTCTGCCCCCAACCATTTGAACCATGTACTGACCTCTTCTTTTACCTCGTCATCGTTATCGAACTTTTTTCCGGCCAGATATTGTTTCAGGTGAAGGAACAAGTGAAAATCACTGGATGCGAGGTCCGGGCTATGCGGCGGGTGATCCAAAACATCCCATTTCCAACTGCCGAGCAGCGCAGAGGTCACGCGTGCACTTAATAGGTTCCCAGACTTAACAGGTGCTTGGATAATGACGGTAAATATGTAGGGAAATAAAGATATATGTATTTATGTAACTGTCAGTTAATGATTTGTAAATAAATATTTTTAGACCAATTACGACCTTTGTATCTTTACTTTCCGGACACGCCTCGTATATCGGACAATGTGGCCGTGCTCTGAAACATCGCATTTCTGAACATAAGAAGGCGATTTTAACCAATACATCTAATACAGGTTTTGCAGATCATTGCTTACAACACAATCACTTCATAAACACAAAAAACATAACACTAATCCACAACATACAAAAAGGAAAAAATGGATTTGTTAGAAATTTTAGAAATTAAAAAAGCAATAAAAAATAACAAAAATTTAACCAATGAACAGACTGAATTTTGTGTATCCCCTTTATTAAAATCTGTTATTTAGTTTAGTTTATATTATTTTGAATGTTCATCATTATTTTAAATTTTGCATTCAGTTTATATTTAGTTCAGTTAATTTTATATTTTGGATTCATGATTGTATTTCGTTTTTAAAGACACCTGACCTTCCCTTGTCTCTTGCACCCCCCCTCACATCGCAACACAGATGTTCCAGATACGCCCTAAACAGATGTTCACCACCTACACTCCACTAACATCCTGTGTTCAGTAATTTCATTCACTTGCCTCTTTGACAACGGCTTAGTTAGTCGAAACAGCTGTCAGAGTTAATTAAAAAATTTGTGAAACTTACCAAGTGTTTTTATATATTTTACAAAACCTTTGTATTAATATGTTTCACCAAGTGCCCAACGAGTCATCTATTAATACCAGGGTGTCCACAGAAATTCTGTTTTAATTTTCCCTGCCTTTCCTTGACCTACTTACAGAAATTTCCCTGACTCACTAAAATGCATAGTACGTTAATTCTTTGAGCATTATATTTTACAAGGAAGAAAAAAGAAAACCCAGCCTCCACCTTCCCCATAGCTGGCCTAATTCTCTCTCCACTTTCTTTTTTCTTCCTCTTTTATTGTATTTATTTTTTATTATTTATTTATTGAAAAATATAAATACATTGATGGCATTTTAAAAATAAATATTTCCATTATCACCTAAAGGTAACACTTAGGTAACGTAAGAATGAGAGTATTTTCACTAGAACTTAATAAAATAATATATGAACAAGATAAACTGGACTAATTATAGAACAACTTACATGGTAACAAATAATTATAATAATCAGCTATAGCTTCCAAAATTGAAAATGAACCAGTCCGACAGGATGAGAATGAAAAAGGAAAATATGCACTCCTTCAAAATTTACTAGTGTGATCTCTTCATGTTCTCCAGCAGTTTTTTCTTTTCCCCAATTTCTACATCCTCCATTTCTCTTTCAAGTTTCAACTTTTTTCTTTTTTCTTCCAACTCTTTCAACTGTAATTCAATTTTCCTTTTCTCTATTTTCTTTTTTTCCTCTTCTGACTGCATTTCTTTTTTCTTTTCCAAATATGATTGATATCTTCTTCTTGAAGATCTGACCGAGGTAAGCATACTTCTGTTGATAGTCACATTCCTCAAACCACCTAGATGCTTTATGCTATCACAAATAACTCTTTGGGACACAAGGGATTTTTCTAGAAGATTTTCAACTAGTAAATGCTTATTGACAGAAAAGCCAGATTCAACTGATGCATTACCATGGGATAAAATGAAACACAGCTTCATTACAGACCAGAGATCTTCATATTTCTTATCTTCTCCTAAAAGGCCGTAGTAAAATTCGTCCAATCCCATGTCATCAGATGTTTTGGAAATGAAATCGTTAGCTTCTTCAGTTAGCAAAGAAAACTGTCGTTTGGCCTTTTCAGCACTTTTATCACATATTCTTCTATGGCTGTGCAGGTTTTCTAGAACAACATCAATCCTTTTTATTGCCAAACTGGGTTTGAGCATTATCATTTTAGGGTCTAAGGCAGTGAGGCCTCGTGCTAAATGTGATTTCAAAGGACTTTTCTCTCTGAGTTTTTCTATCATGGTGGTAAGGAGATTTTTGAACTCATTTTTAAAAACAAGTTTCTCTTTTTCTGATCATTTAATTTGTTTCATTAAGCTTTCTGCAGCATAACCAACGTCCACCTTTTCTACTGAAACCAGATTGGCACTGTCTTGCAAGTCCAAGTTCATTAATTTTTGAGTAGTACTTGCTTCAGCTATTTTTTCACAAATCTCATCATTAGGTTTTTCATAAGTTGTTCAAGTGAAGTAAAGAGATAAGGGGGACCATAGGCTTCTGACTTTGGAACCTTCTCAGGAACGGCTCAACGTCTGACAATATGCTTCTGAAAGCACTTAGTTTTGCCTTAAAAAATGGATTTTTCATAGCTTCTCTAAGGTATTGCAGGTGTTTGTTGTCTTTTCCGTTGTATTCTTTTACAAATTTATCGACATGATCAAATATTTTGAGAGCTTGATCTACACAGCGACCATTTTCCAGCCATCTTACTGCTGTGAACTTAAAAGGGAAAGAGGTGCTGGTTGTAATATCTGAGTATTTTGCTTGCCAAGCTGGGCTATCTTTGAAAAGACTGTAGAGAGATCTAAAAAAGTGAAAAAGTTCCCAACCAGTTTTGGAGATTCCAGTCTTCAGGGCTCCATTAACTGTATGCAAACTGCATATGCCAATATCAAGAAGGGACTTTCCCTCTGGATTTAAGACTTGCAAATGGCTCTCGAGTTTTTTCATAAAACTGAGGTTAACATTCGGCCAGTCCATTGAGATTTGCAAAATATTTCCTAAAGGTAAGGAGAGCCCTTGAATAAACCCATCTAACAAGTGATCTGCAGTTGCCCTGCCTAAAAATACACTATTCCAATATCGTGTTGAAACTTTCTGAAGGTTTACTTCCCAAAACCTTACACACAAGTCCATTTGTCCTCTTTGAACAAACTTGTTCAGAGATTCATCAAAACAAACAACGTAGTCAGAGCACTGTTTCATGTTATTTTGCAACATTTCTTGAAAATATGGGGCTAACCCATGATTTATTACATAGGAAGCCTTAGTCTTGCCCATAGAAAAGCTCCGAGCGATTTTACTGTCTGGAAACATATTTTTGAAGGCTGCAGAGGTTTCATCACAAGAGTTTAGAGACATTTTCCCAGTGATGACGTGGAGAGCCCATATTGCTTCGGCTGACGTAACATCATCTTCATTCACACTGAAACTCTTTAAACTTGTCTGACTTGTTCCTGGCACTACTAATAATTCTTTTGTAGCTGAAGTTGAAGGTGTTGGCTGCACATCTTTTAATGGAGATGGAGTAGTAAAAAAAGAAATTGCCGGCTGGGAAGCCTTTGCTCTCATGTTTTTTACATGAGTTGGTCCCTTAGCATGAGAAACAATTGCTTGTTTCCCCATATTGCTTAGTTTAAAAGATTTGAGACACACTTGACAATAAGCTGAATTTGCATCACTAACCACCAAGTCCAACCAACCACTAAATTCCGGAAACACTTTACTGTCCAGCCAAAGTTTATTAAACAAACATTTCTTGTTAGCCATTGTAATGAGTTTAAGTCAGCAGCCTAAAAAAACTGAAAATAGAAAAAGAATTAGCTAAATCGGTTGAAAAAAGGACACAAGGGCACAACAAAAAATATATAATTGTCTACAATAGTCTGGGTTACGGCAGACTAGAGCATTCAAAATTCCCCTCAAATCCATCATCGGGGAAGATTTCCCTGACTTTTCAGATTTTTCACGGGTTGCGGCAGACTAGAGTAAAAAATTACCCTCAAGTCTGTCATCGGGGAAGATTTCCCTGACTTTCCAGATTTTTTGTTTATTTCCCTGACTTTCCCTGACCAACTTTTTTTTCCCTGACTCTCCCTGACTTTCCAGAATGTGGACACCCTGAATACCTAATGTAAAATGCTTAAAAGCTAGAAACCGTGGTAGCCAATCTGACTGTGCTGAATTGAAGTTGTTGTGATAGTGCATGAGTATGAATTTAAATAATTGGAGTTGAATTAATTAATTTAACAGAATTTATTTTTAATTTGAAATGCATAAGGAGGTAATGTTTTGTTTGCAATTTGATGTAAATTCAAAGGTGAAAGATTTAGTTCAATGTAAAAATGGTAATGTTTATTATGTTGTATCCTGTTTAAGGGCAAACTATAGAGGGTAGAATTGATTATTATGTAACTGCATCTGAATATAGAACAGCTGTATTAGTATACTAGCAAATTAAATAAGAAACCAGTACTTTACAAACAATCTAACCAGTACTTTGCTAACAACTAACCAGTACAACTAAGAGGAGACAAATCAGTTGGGGATATGGAGTAGTGAAACGCCAGTTGTTGATATTTTAATTGAATGTTTCAGAGTCAGGTGATACTGTGGTGACGTGCCTGTCTGATTTTATGGTGTTGGGATCTCGAAACGAGAAGTCCAGTAAGGTCGGATAGGTGCAGCCACAGCCACCGGACTAGGGGGGTAAGTAACACTTGATTTTGAGTAAGAATTTAAGGGGGGTTGCGGCGCTATATCCTTGCTGACCCTCTTAGGTTTTAGGTAATGAAAGATTTTATGCTTCGGCATAAAACCTCTCATTGGGGGGGGGGGTATTGTAACGGTACAGAATTGGGTGGTAAAGAATTTTAATAAATATGTCAATTCAAACAGTGTACAACCTCTTGGGAACCCCTGCATACAATGTTATTGAAAGAGACCAGTCTGTTTATGTCTGGAGCCAGCCCGTCTAGACGAGTTACGTAACCGCCTGCAGCTTGTGCTGCCCGTGAATTACAAAAAAAATAAATAATTACCACAAGCCAGTTTTCATCAGGAGGCCACAGTAGTCAGTCATCGTTGGACCACTAAAGTAGACACAGCAGAGCCGCGCGGGGCAGTAAAGGAGCGTGCGGTTCCAGTAACTATTAATATGTGCGAACAATATACCGCAGTCGACAACACTCCGTTAGACCGCGCGGTCAAATAAAATAAGTGCTTCAGAAAAAATTAACGTCGGCCGATGAAATGTTATAACCCGTCAGTTATAAAGTCGGAGTGAACTACCGAAGAACGAGTAAAACTACCGTGAGAAACTTTTAATACTACCAGTTCCAGTAACTATTAATATGTGCGAACAATATACCGCAGTCGATAACACTCCGTTAGACCGCGCGGTCAAATAAAATAAGTGCTTCAGAAAAAATTAACGTCGGCCGATGAAATTTTATAACCCGTCAGTTATAAAGTCGGAGTGAACTACCAAAGAATGAGTAAAACTACCGTGAGAAACTTTTAATTGCATAAACACCGACGTGCGGAGTGATCAGGGAGATGGTAAATAACACGTGGAGGTGGTAAAATCGATTGGGACGTCTCCGGAATGGTTAAGTACCAAAAACAAACTATCAGCTAAATATCCTAAGCAAATAAATAATTCAGTATTGAAAAATAAAGATTTAAAGAGCTCTTTAAACGGGGTTAAAAAAGGGAATTATAAAGGTGTGAGTGAAATAAGGAAAGTACTGTTTGATTAATCATATAAATCACTTTGTTATAGTTATGTAAGAATTGTTCATTTGTTAATTTTATACCTTTAATTTTATGTTTGAGATAAATGTTTTAATTTACAGGAAAAGATAAGAATTTGAATAATTGTCATCCAAGTGAGGAAAAATAACAATTTTGTGTAATAAACGAAAAGTAATTTGTTTTAGTCAGCATAAACTGTGTTAACATAATTTAATATTCATGTTTAATATGGTAACCAAATCACTTGTACGAATTAATAAATTAATTACCTTAATTATCCGCCGTGTGATTTCCTATGCTTCGTCTATGACGCGTTTCGGAGCATATACTCCATCATCAGATATTAAAAGTTAAAACAGTCACTTAGCAGAATGAACTTGAACGGGTGCGCACCCAAATCTGCGTACGGTTCATATGCATATCTTGACATTTTAACTTTTTAACGATCTCGTATGAGTGGAAATACGATCTCGTAAAGCATAGGAAATCACACGGCGGATAATTAAGGTAATTAATTTGTTAACATAATTATTTCACAACTCAACCCAAATAATCCCTCTGCAACTGTTTCGTCTGTAGGGCCCTGGAAATAACCAAAAGGTCAGAAAAAGTATAAATCTTAGAAATTTGTATAAAACTTTATTAATGCCTAAAAGTGTAGAGTAACACCAGACTCTG
Source organism: Magicicada septendecula (assembly GCA_034769895.1). Classification (NCBI taxonomy): domain Eukaryota; kingdom Metazoa; phylum Arthropoda; class Insecta; order Hemiptera; family Cicadidae; genus Magicicada; species Magicicada septendecula. The sequence goes on from CM068371.1 coordinate 21,651,112, forward strand.
ATTTTACACACAATTCTATGAAACGCATATTGGAAAAAGTTTTCATACTCAAAGAAGAAATTATTTATTTTAGTGACAACTGTGATACACGAATACACATTGTCCAAAGCCATATTACAAAAAAAAGTGTGTTTATGTTATAAACTTGAAAAGCTGTATATTAGAATGTATCACTATTAAACTGGGTCTAGACTGGCATTGGTGATTAGAACTGCAGATCTCCACGTGGAGTTCGGCTTTAGGTTGGGAAGATTGAGGGTCGATGCAATGCAGGAGGTGTATGAGGTTGTCAGAAGAGCGAAGGACGACAACCATTTCTCATGAAGGGGTGTGCTGCTGGAAACAATTGATGTTAAAAATTCATTCAACTCCATGAGGTGGAGTGACATACTGAAGGCATTGGACCATGACTTTCGCGTGCTGAGGTATCTGTTATGGATGGTGGACAATAACGTTAGGGACAGAGTGCTGATTTATAAAACACACAAAGTGTTCGGATGGCTAAAAGCACAGTGGCGGATGGCTGTCACAGTGCAGGGTTCAGTCCTTAGAGTGGATTCCTGGAACACATCCTATGACAGCCTGCTGAGAATGGAGATGCCGGACGAGTCTTGTTTAAACATTGTATTTGCCTCCAAAAGCGTTTTAAGACTATAAAACAGGTTAATTACCTACCGTCACGCTTTTTGAAATCCGAAAACAGGATTACTCGAGTTTCAACACATTAAGTGTCATCTTCAGATCCTCGATGAATATAAGTTAAAAATACATTTGTTGATGTGCATACATTTGTTGTCGTATGCACATCAACAAATGTATTTTTAACTTATATTCATCGAGGATCTGAAGATGACACTTAATGTGTCAAAACTCGAGTAATCCTGTTTTCGGATTTCAAAAAGCGTGACGGTAGGTAATTAACCTGTTTTAGAGTCTTGTTTGGTGGCGTACGCAGACGATGTCACTGCGCTTGTCGCTGCTCATACCATTAACCAGGCCCAAATCAAGCTCAACAGGGTGATGCGATTAGCCAACAATTGGATGAAATCGTATGGGCTGACGTTGGCCCTCAGCAAGACGGAAATTGTGGTCTTGACCAAGAAGAGGATTCCCACTGTAATCCTGGTACGAGTTGGAGACAAAGTGGTCAAGTCAAAGCCATTAGTGAAGTACCTTGGAGTTATGATCCATTCCAAGCTGAGCAGATTAGGTGTAATGTCGACAAAGCGGCAAATGGAGTTATGGCGCTTAGTCGGCTCATGACCGACATCAGAGGCCCGAAGTCAACTAGAAGAAGACTTCTGATGGCAGCTGTCCAGTCAGTCCTACTGTATGGAGCGGAAGTGTGGGCAGACTCCCTGAATCGTAAGATTTACAGGAAAAAGCTAACTCTGGTTCAAAGACAAAGTGCTCTTCGAGGTGCATCAGCCTACCGCATGGTTTCTTAGTCAGTTGTCTTGGTCATTGCTGGAGTGATGCCAATTGACCTTCTTGCCAAAGAATGTAAGATCGTCTTTCAGAGGAAGATGGAGGTAGGTAGTGAAGCTGCACACTGAGAGGCCCAAAGCTAAGATGCTAGAGAGCTGGCAGAGAGCTTGGGAGCAAGAAGAGCGAGCTCCCTGGACAAGAAGGCTCATCAAGAAGGTGCAGTCGTGGGCAGAGAGAAGCGTGGCGAGATCAACTATTACCTCACCCAGTTTCTGACTGGACACGGGTATTTTCGATCTTACCTGAAGAAAGTTGGAAAGGCCGAGTCACCAGAGTGCCTGTACTGCCCGGCAGTTGCAGACGATGCCAGCCATACATTCTTCAACTGCGACAAATGGGAGCAACATAGAAGATCGTTGCAAGATGATATTAGGCAGCAGATTTCCCCCAGATAACATCACTGAAGCGATGCTTCACGGAGAGGACAGCTGGAACTGTGTGAATAGTATGAATACATGGATTTGGATAATAGAATATAGAAGGCTAACAAGTCAGATGTGAGCCTTTAGGCTGAAGAACAACAGGCGTAGCCCAAAGTAGTGTGTCAAACAGTTCCAGGTTAGTGTCCTAGAAGAGGAAAGGGAGGTGATTTTGTGGTTTTTAGTGGGCCGGGTATACTTAAACCCACAGATCCCAGAAGTGTGGGGATTTCCGGATATTTGTAGAGAAAATTTTTCCATCTGGCCTCGTAAAAAAATGCCTAAAACCACCATCCTCTATCACAACTACATACTACTACTGCCGTACACTTACATTTAATTTATCTATGTCATTTTTAAGTACTCGCTCCAGATAGAGCTGGCGGATTTCACGCTCTAGTCTGCTAGGTAGTCCCGGATACATTGTAGAACCTCCCGACAGTACGATGTGTTTGTACAGCTCCGGCCTCATATCAATGTCGGCTTGCTGTATTGTGTTAAACACCAATTCTGCTATACCTAAGCAAAAATTATGTTTAATCATTAAATAACAACTAATTAATATTTAAATTTAAATGGTCATACACAAAATGTAAAATCATCCATTTGTCTTAATGTTAGTGGTTCAGTTTGTGAGGTTAATTAAATGTTGTTCACATTATTTTCTCGTTACTTTCATGGTATGTAGTAAATAAAATCAAACACAGAATTACAAGGGTAGACTGCATCCTATCAAGAAGAGCCTGAATGGTCTTGGCGCAAGTTAAGTAACCAGCAGGCTCCAGTAATACATTTATTGAACCCAATGTAAAGCGAGTTCTCGGTTTTTACTTTGGCGTTTGGTGTCTGTCTGTCTATTTGGGGTACGGCTCATGATAAATTTTCAACGTATCGACTGATTTTTGTAAAACTTGGCATGTGTGGCCATGCTTTTGCCCTACAGAACCCTATTCTTTTTTAGATTGATCCCCCCAAAAGTGGGAGGTAGGGGGTGGGAGGCAAAAAAGTGAGGAGGTTAAAATTTTGAAGAAATAATCACAAAATCCATGGGGGTATATTAAATTGAAGGAGCCTCCAGGTGGTCTAGTGGGTAGCATGTGCAATTTATGTGCGTGTGGTCTCGGGGTCAATTCCTGGAGGCTCAGTACGGCGTGCACTCAGCATTGTGAGCCGACTGAGATAACAGCGATGCCTCCTGGCTGTGAATACCTCAACTACCGGCTGGCGATGCATAGTACTAGCCATGCAACCATCCCATTAAACACAAAAACTGTGCATAATACATTATTGATCCTTTACGGACTGTTGAGTAGAGGTTAATTTTTTTATTTACATTAAATAAAAGGGAATTTTAACTAAAATCTGAATGTAGAGTTAACTTTTGGAAATTTCATAATTCTTGAATGACAGGACCCAAAAAGTGGGACAAAAGATTGATAAAATCATGAATTCCATATGGGATATCAAATTAAAGAGATTTTTATCCAAAATCTGAATACAGCATACAGCCAGGTGTAAGACTAAAGAGAATTTTAACATAAATCTGATTATTTGGAACGTTTAACGTTTATTGTATGATTACTCTACAATTGTAATTACGGCATCCCTAATTGTTACAATTAATTTATAAGGAGAATTAAAATTAATTCAATAACTGAAAATTTAGATGGGTGTATATCAGGCGAACACATAAAGATATATAAAACTACAAGCCCCTATTCAGATTCTGTACACTCGAAAAAAAAAAAAAAAAATCACATGCACACAATGTGTATACCTTGTCCTTCTACATCAATTAGATGTGGCTGGAATAATGCTTCTGGTGCTTCAAATCTTTCACCACCAACTTTGATCACTCTACCGTCTGGTAACTGAAAACGAAAAAAAAAAGTTAGTGCTTTTAAAAAGACAATTAAAAATGCAAGAATTATCTCTATTAAGACAATAGTTTTTTTATTTTGAAAAATTAGTATATTCTGATTCTGCTTATTAACATCATACAATATATGTAGCCTTCACATGTGGAGGCGTTCAAAGTAAAATTTGAGTTTAAACCCCCAGAAAGAAGTGGCTTCTTAATAATATTGTTACGACGGTCTCACTGATCATCGTATGGTACAGTGGAAAACAAAATATAAGATACAAATGAAGTCACTAAAAACCAGCTTTATTTATCACAATTAACTGTTTGTAATCAACAAGTTATTCAACAAGATTATATTCGTACATAACTCAAATTAAATTTGTCCACACGCAATAATAATGTCAACTAATAGAATCCCGCACAACAATCACTTTTCACTCATATCCACCTGAAACGCAGTAATCGCCCAAAGTAAACTGAAAACTAAGCGGCAGTTGTGGGCTACTTATAGTCTGCAGGGTTCCATAATATGCGTCCTTAACAAGCACATGAACATTCTAGAGGATACTTCAGTGCGGCATTGCAAGAAACACACACCGGCAGGGCTAGTCGAGAAGCTTGAAGAACGACACCATCGAACGCATGAGGACGTACCGCATTACATAATGCTATGTTCTATTTATAAAATACATAATGTTTAAAACTTTTCAAACTACTGTATTTTGCTAAAAACTTATAGGGTTACATGTTTTGTAGAACATTTATGTGTTGTAAATTGTACCCAACCCGGTTGTTCACCATAAGCTATATGCTATGTGCCAAGGTTTGGAAGATCCACACAAACCGGCATTTGTGACATTTGATTACGAACTAGTACAGCCTAGTCTTCTTTGTTCAAGTGTAAATTCTGTGAATCGAGATGTAAAATAACACTTAACTAGTCATCACTGGCAGTATTATATATTTTAGACTACATGACAAACACCTGTATAAAAGATACTTAAGCTTATAACTATGAGATTTACAACTATGAAACATGTATTTCATGATTGTAAATATACATTTATACAAAAAATATAGAGGCGGTAAAAGAGTTAGTACAACTTGGTTCCCAGATAAACAGCATTAACGACATCAACATTGAAATAAGAACAAGAATATATCTCGCAAATAAAACATATTCTGGATTAGAAAAGCACCTGACAGTTTATCTCAAGAAGCACGAAATGCAAAATCTACAAAACACTTATCAGGCCAGTGCTGACATATGTTCAGAAACCTCAACAATGACAAAAAAATAGCAAGACTTCTAGATTGCTGTGAAAGATGGATTCTGAGAACAATATTTAGAGGAGTACAAGAAAATGGAATGTGACGCAGGTGCCATAATTATGAACTGTACCATCTTTATACAGAGCCGGGACATTGTCAGAATAATCAAAATATACAGGCTAAGGCGGGTTGGACACAGAGAGAATGAACTAAGGACAGCCTACGAAACACATTTTCTACCAGAAACCAATGGGTAGTAGGAAAAGGGGAAGACCTTAAAGTAGATTCAAAGGCCAGATAGAGGATGCCCTCGGAAAGCTGAACATAAGAAACTGGAAAGCCAGGGCATGCAACAGGGAGGAATGGAATCGACTCTTGGAGCAGGCCAAGACCCACCAAAGGTTGTAGAGCCACAGCTGATGATGAAATATACATTTATAACTACCATTTGTGGCTACATCATTTAACATTTAAAATTTATTTAACTGATAAATATTGGTATTTTTATAAAAATTGTGTAAGCTAAAAATATTCTGTCTTAACCAATATCTGAGTCTTACGCTCATAATTATGTTAATGGAATGAGGAATATAAAGTGACAGTTATCCTATGTTCATGAAAACTTGCAACCCTCTCTTCTTGACACCACCAACCGCCAGTGATGTGGACACTGATCGGAGAAGTAGGTTCTGATGTAAAATTATATCAAATCAAAATATAAAGATAATCATAATTGGAAACAAGAGCAAGGTACATGCAAAGAAAGGAGTAAGGCGTGGTGTCCACGTTCAACAGGTTTATTACAAGAAAGACACAGACCATGAAGGAAAAGACAAAAGAGATAACAAAATTAATGGAAACAGAGTAGACTGCATTAGTTTTTGTAGACGCACTGTAATAATGACAATGCTGAGACTCTTTCCGATACTTTATAACAGTGGACAGTAAAGTTAAATGTCAACAAAACAAAATATCGGTATTGCAGAACCATACATGACTTCCATGTTCTAAGATTTATACCGTATTTAAAATCATTTTCGAAATTAAATATTTCCATAGAAACTACTTCTTCCTTTAGCCTTACCCACAGTACTGTGGTCACGAATGTATGCCACCTCACGTTAGTGCACTCGATTTTCACTGATGATGGCAGTCGATCGCACTGCTGAAACATCTGGTTTTGCAGAAAACATTGGACCACGGCCAAACAGCCCGGAAAGGAATTTTAACAAAAAAGCTACTTCTTTGTTGCCGATAACTTAATACACCTAAAAAAAATTATCCCCTCTCCCTTAAACTATCATTTTCATTTATAGAAAATTACCCCCTCCCCCTTCAACTACCCTTTTTATTTATAGATGCAAATAGTTCATCTATCACGGTCAGACCACCATCTAGTCATGGCCAACATAATAGTAAATAGAAAGACAATTACCTCATCTCATTACAGAATAATCAACAACAACATCAGAGCGATATAAAAGTATAAATATAATTTAGAAAGCCTCAAACAAGAGTGAACTCAGTTCCTGTACAAATTAAGACTAGCTACAAAATTACAAAATATTAGCGAAGATAATGTAAATGCAGAGCAGTTGTATGGACAAATTAAAGGTTGCATACACAAAGTGGCAAAAGAAGCTTTAGGTTATAAAGGAAAACAGAATAAAGATAATCCAGAATGGTATTTGGAAAAGATAGATGACCTTGTCGAGAAGAAAAAGAAAACTTATAACACCTGGCAAAGTACAAATAAAGGAGAAGATAGAAGAACATACGCTTGCTGGAATAGAGAAGTTAAATAACAAAGAGTAAAAATGAAATGTGGGAACGGAAATGTGAAGAAATAGACAGTTATATAGGGGGGACAAAAGTGGCTGAGGCATGGAAAACTATAAGAAGTCTAAGAAAAGAAGGAAAACAGAACAGCAATTTAAATTTGATAAGTTCAAAAGAATGGGTAACTATTATAAAACATTGCTTAATGAAAATGGAAAAGAATTTGAAATGACGAAGATAGACACCGAAACAGTGAAAATGACAAAGTGATCAAAATAACTGTGGAAGAAATAAAGGAAGCTTTGGAAAAATCAAAAACCGGAAAGTCTGGAGGGCCTGGAAACATCCCCATTGAATTGACTAAATATGGTCCAGATATATTGCTTGAAATTGTAGCAAACAATTTAATAAATGCTTGTTACACAGAGATGATATCCCAGAAGACTGGAATATAGCACACATTAGCTCAATTTACAAAAAGGGCGATAAGGCATGCCAAAATTATAGAGGCATAAGTACGACAAGTGCAATGGGGAGGTTGTATGGCAGAATACTAAAACATAGAATTGAAACGAATATTGAAGACATAGAATAGCAGTCTGGATTCCGTACAGGACGATCATGTATTGACAACATATTTGTATTACAACAAATACTAGAAAAACGAAAGTCTCACAATCTGTCTACGCATCTCGTATTTGTCGATTTAGAGAAAGCTTACGACAAAGTACCCTTAAAAAGACTTTTTGAAACATTAACAAAGTTTGGCCTGAGCAAAATTTATGTTTGCACTGTCTGGAACATATATAAGGACTCAAAGAGTTTGGTGAGAGTGGGAAATGTTCTGTCAGAATTGTTTCCTACCACAAAAGGGCTTAAGCAAGGGTGCAGCTTGTCACCTAACCTGTTTAAAATATATATCCAAGAAGCCATCAGTAACTGGAGAAGAAAAACATCAGGAATAGGAATTCAAATGGATGAGCAGTGCTTAACAACTCTTCTATTTGCCGACGATCAGGTAATTATAGCATGTGATGAGGACGGCACAGACTATATGTTTAGAAAATTGAAAGTAGTACAAGAAATGGGGTTTAAACATAAACACTACTAACACAGAATATCTGAAAATAGGAGGTATGCAAGAAGAAGACCCAGATCTGCAAATCCATAGAATCGTAAAGTGTAGCAAATTCAAATATTTGGGAAGCATTATTTCAGAAGATAAAACAACAAAGAATGACATCAAAAATAGGATACAACAGGGAAAAAAGGCTATTCATTTGCTAAACTCATTACTTTGGTCGAACAAAATGAAACTTCAAACTAAACCGACAATCTACACAACTACTGCGGAGCACATTTTAACTTATGGCTGCGAATGCTGGCAACTTTCAGATAAAAAGACGATAGAAACTGTGAAAATGGACTTCTTAAGAAGAGCATGTAATATTTCTAGAATGCAACATGTTAGAAACGAAGATATAAGAAGGAAAACAGGGCGCATGTTTACAACAGCAGAAAGAATAGAATCCAGACAGTTGCTATGGTATGGTCACGTAATGAGGATGGAGGAGAAGCGATGGCCAAAGAAAGCATTGACTTACACACCACAAAACAGGAGAAGAAAAGGAAGACTGACAACACAATGGAGAACAGGAATTAGGAAAAGCATGAGAGATTGAGCTATTGAAGAGACGATGACTGGAAAGATAGGGAGACATGGCGATAGAAATGCGGGATGCGGCATAGACTGTAGGACCCATGCTAATAATAATAAAATAATATTTCATCCACCTTTCTACAGTGGCTTATTATGACCTTCTTTTCAGGATATTTTATTTATCAAAATTATGTACTTTATCTTGTTTAAACATAAAACATTGCAGGTAAACTACCCCTTCCCCTTAACCAATCTTCACCAAAATCAATAGGCCTTGAGTCCTCTACAACTCGGGCACATACACAACAACTTATATGATTCTGTTTGAATTTGCGGCAGTTATCGTTCGCCATAGAAAAAATTCTACACACAGACACTTTTCAGAAAATGATTTTTCTTCATGTTTTGGGGGTAGTACGATCAGAATCAGCCCTTATCTCGAACACGATTTTTTTTTGCCATCACCATACTTCCATTTCCTTATGGAACATGGAAGTAAAATAATGACTGTAGTACAGATTTACTACAGAAGAAAAGATCAAGAGTGAAACTGGGTAATAAAGAAATTGAACAAATGAAACAATTTTGCTATCTGGGAGAATGATTACAAAAGTCATTTGGTGTAGATCACAGGTAAAACGATGAGTAGCCTTTATTAACGAAGCTTTCTGGAATAAAACAAATCTGTTGTTATTGTTGTTGTCATACAGTGGCTGGAATATGGCTCATGAAATCAATCCCCTTTCTTCCCAGTATAGAGCCAAAAAATTATTTTGATTCCGTTTAACTGGAACAAGGCATCTACAGATTAAAATATGATCTTTATTGATAACAGGTATTATAGTGGTCTGTTGATGGTCATCCAATCTCTGTTCATTCAGACAATCATAGGCAGTTTCCAGTCAAAACAGAGCAATGAATTGATTTTTTGCAAAGAAGGCTAAGTTTTTATATTTTTCCACTGTACGGGCTTGTCTGAAGTGTATCTTTGCAGTATTTCACATCATGTATTTATTGTCATGTTACATGCAGTGGCAGATTATCCATAATGCTAGGGTATGCTACAGCACTGGGCACCAGGCCCTCAGCGATCAGAGGGGGCATAATCCAGCCCTAAATCATAAAAACTTTTTTTGAAGATAAAAGTGTGAAAAAACAAATGTCCTCAATTACAGTTTTTCCACTCAAAGTATTAACAGGATTACTGATTGTAAAAATGATGCCGGTAACTAACTGCGAATCTGAAAGATCATTTTCTGTATTAAAAAGCATTAAATCAATGGATTTTTCAAAGAAAATCAAGAATGGATCAATTAATATTTTCTAGGCTTAAGTACTACTATGTTTATTGTAATCAGTATTTAGCTAATATTTGTTGTAATTTGAGAGTCTAAAAAAATAATTGTTAACCTTAGAAATTGTGTATGCCATTTATCAGTATAAATAATGGATAAAAGGTTGAATTTAGAATTGGGAGGGGAGCATCAGCATAGGGCACCACGCGCTTTTAATCCAGCCCTGGTTACATGGTGTTTTCTGTACTATGGTGCTGACTTTTAGCCAAGAGGACCACTTGTTCATATCCTGCAGACCAATGTGAGATGATATCCATTGCAGGATGTTTATTTTACCTTGAGCGCTTTGTGAGTTTTGTATGAAATGAATCTCATTGCAAGTATGAGGGCCATCCAGAGAGTAAAGAAGGTTTGACCTTGGTGGACAACACAGCCCTCTCCCTGCGCTATCACTGCTGCCTAGCCACTGAACTTTTTTACTACTAGCTCACTTTCAACCAAACAGTAAGCATTCAGGGTATCTTTTTTTGTATGCCTTCAAAATATATGACAAGTACAAAGACCTTGTAATGTGTGAAATTTGTAGAATGATACACATTCTTCTTCTTCTTATTATTATTATGTGTTTCCGGATTGTTCTCTGATGACACAATGTCTCCTGTAGATGTTCTCTGCCACTGTCCAATATGAGTTGTTGTTCAATATTGCGTCCATATTTATTTCCAGTCTTGGCACTCCTGGGATGTCTGTCTGGCAATCCACTAATATGTGCTGTAAGGTGTCCTCATGCTGATGACATAGTAGGCTGTGATTATTGCTTTAATTACAATAATTAATTAACTGGTTATACTTAATGTGAGGTGTATATTAAGATATCGGGCGCCATGTTGCCGACTGAAATACAACAAACAAATATGTATGCTTACCTAAGGTCAGAATTCGTGTTATACGAACCAAAGTCGAGGAATATATTACCTGAAATAATTCACTCGTGTTTCTGTTTGTTACCATTGAAATTACCTTTTATTGTTAATTACGTACAAATTAATGTGACTCTACTGTGCGTAAAACAAACACGCTACTGTCCGCCATGAGGCGTAATTCAATTCTTCAAGTTAAATTTCTCCTTAAACATTTCACAAGCCCTCCAAAATAAATATGTATTATAATATTGAAATGTTAAACATATTAAATATATATGTATATATATATGAATTTACAATGGCACGACCCAGCACTTTTTAATATATATTATTATTCACTCTTTCTCTCGCTCTCTCTCTCTCTGGTACAATTATTTATTATGAGCTCATTAAAGTTAATTTTGTTACTTGATTACTTTTGGTCATATTAAGAAAGATTCTTTGTATACTTTCGAATATTAAAAATTTTATATAATTTGGTTACAGCCAATTTTTGTACTTAGCTGTCACTTTTGAGTTACATCGAAAAACGTCTCTTCGTTGATCACACGTTCCCGAATATATAACGTCCCATCGTTTAACTCAAAAAATGTTAATATGTAACTGTTGTTAATAAACTTTTGGTGGTATAAAATTTAGATAATCACACTTAGTGAATTTGCCGGCCGTGTGTATTGGCCTGCCGGCCCACTTCACGGTCGCGATGAAAATGACCACGTTTCACCACTGTGCACTGCAGAGGTGGGGCAACAACTACATCACTGGTTCTTTCTTCTACGGCCAAGCCTCTGGCTTACAATTGTATGTATGTAGGCGCATCACATTCTTTCGTCTGACGTAATCATGGGTTGGTCTTGTTTACTTGTTATTGTGACAAACAGTTTTTTGCTACTTTTGTAATTTTCCACTGAATTCGACACAAATCCTGTTAACTCAATATTGCGTTGTTGAAAATTCTCACCAAAGGGAATATAAAATAAAATACAATAATTATGTTTTGGAACCATAGTTTCCCAAAATTATTAGGGTACCAGAATTGTACCGTCACAAAACCCCCTCAATGAAAGATTTTATGCCGAAGCACAAAGACTTTCATTGATACATTCGTACTTCCTAAAGGGATCTGCTAGGATATGTCGCCACAACCCCCTTACTATTTATATGAAAAGAAATACAATAACTCACCCGTGGTCCGACGATGATGACAGTACCTGCATGACCTTATTGGACTTCTCCTTCGAGATCCCAACACCATAAGGCCAATCAGGCGCGTAACGCTCCTGCTCTGACGCGCTGGCCAGCTCAGGACCGCCGTCACAACATCACCAAACACTGAAACAACAAATCAAAAATATCAAATTAGTGGCTTGGTATAATACTATATCCCTAACTGATCTGTTTCCCCTTAGCTATGTGCTGGTTTGTGTTAAGAAGCACTGGGTTTGCTTCAACTCAACAAGAATTATATAGAAGTGCCATTCTCTTACACTAATACATAATACATATTACATAATACATAATAATACACTCATCATTATATTAATACAGTAATACGGTTAATACATTAAAATAACCAATTCACATTTAAGCTTGATCAAAATTTCTTTAAATTTGCGTATCAAATTAGAAACATTACTTTTTAATTAATTAATACTTTTAATTATTAAACTTTTATTAATTTATCATTTACTACCATTTAATTCTTCACAATTTCAAATTTATTATTAATATTCATATTACCTCTCTACTCTGAATTTTGTACCTAACCTTTCACATTTTTATCATTGATTAGTCTGGGTGACTCCTGTATTCTCTATGATTTGACTTATTATATAGGCACTAACATTTATAATCGTATTCACCTTTCTTCCTACTAACTACTACTAACAACCAGATTTACATATTATGACACCCATTTCTCAATTATAAACACCTTCACTAATTCCATTTAAATCCTATGGCACCGCTCGTCTTTGTACTAAGATGGGTGTTCCCTACCTGGCTATATACATTCATAATATTTTGCCCTTCCAAAATGTCGGAAAACACTCCCTTAAACTACGCTATTACCTGCCACAACGCTATACATTGGTCACTCCTTATCACCTCACCCCCACTACAAAATATCATCATCAACAAATATATGTTTAACCTTTACTTTACTCACCTCTCTACCTATAATCACTACTACTGTGTCCCTAAAATATCCAATACTCTCTTTGTGTTTTATTTTCTTAAAAATTCTTATCTATCTAACTCCCATCAACTTTAATTGACTAACTCACATGCCTTTATCTACACCCAGGCTCTATCCCTTTAAAACTTTACATTTCTGTGATCATTGACAATTGCATTTGAAAATTCATACCTCACCTACTAATAACAGTACATCTCAATATTCAAATATATATTATATGCTTAATCATTTATTATTCATTAGAAATCTCATAAAATCATTTAACTTCATTACACAAACTTTCTTTTGTATCACAATAATTAAGTGATTAATCTTCAATTATTTAATTTAATTAATTAAACTTTCATTATTCATCCTTTGTTTAATCAAAACAAAAACATGTTAATTGTTAATTATTAAAATAATTTACTGTTACATACATGGTGTACATAAAATTTACCTGTAATACACAACATCAAAATACACAAATACATTGACATTAATACACATAAAAATATACAATCCAACTTGTTATTTTATCATTGATCAAAATCAGTCCATAAGCAGTCCATTTCAAAATCACTGTTCACATATATTAATGTTCATACACAATAAAACAATCTATCCTCCATTATTGAATAACAGTCTAATCTTAGGTCTATACCACTTATTTTTTAGTAAATAAATGATATTAATATTAGTATCAATATAATATTCATCTCCATTTTTATATTTTTCCACTATCTCGTTAATATTAATAGGTGTATTCCATATTAATTTATCATATACCATTTCACGATCGGGTATGGTTCTGTCTACCTCAGTATTATTTGTCATAATCATGTTAGTCATATAGTCATCATAATTATCTACTACGACACCCATTACTTCCCAAGGTAAGTAATTGTTATCATTATTATCATCATCTACTGTTATTGCTATCTCACTTTTACTATAAGGTAAGTATTCACTATAGTTATCCACCATCTCGACTCCTAACCTTTCTACAAATTCTCTATACTTTCTATTTATCTTAAAAATCTCTATTACTCTCTTTCTCTCTCTCTCAATATATTTCTCACCATAACACCAAGCTACAATCTCTCTCTCCAAATATGCAGGGGTCATTAACTCATAATTACTGCACCACCTATGAGGTACACAAAAACACCAGGGAACTCTATTTGTAGACCTATCGGCTCCCAAATATAAATCTAAGGAACTCATGTCCTTGCTAAAGACACGTGAAGACTTTTCTTCACCCCCTACTACAACATCAAAGGAAAATTCTACCCCCTGCATCCCTTTTACAAATATACTTTCTCTCAGCTCTCTCTCTGACTCAACACACACAAACATCTCATTATCACTCCCAATATTCTCATCATCATTTTCTAACACCATATTCTTAATTATATCATCATTACTACCTGTAAACTCATTATTCAAATTATCATTATTACTCACCTTATTAGCACTTAAACTAACACTATTTTCTGTAAATGTATTATCATTACTACCCCCACTTTTATTCTTGTAATTCTCGTCTACTTTACTCTTCGGTATATCAAATATCTCGTCTACTAACGTTACTGTTTGTTCTGTCATTTTATCGAAATGCTTATGCATTTCATCGATTCTTTTGTCTAGCTTAAAATTTTGTCTTTAATTTCGATTTTTAATTCATCAAACTTTACATCAAAACTATTTCTGATTTCATTTTTCTGCTCGTTAAATTGTTTATCAAAATTATCAAATCTTACACTCTGTTCATCAAATTTGTCATTCAAGTTAGTAAACTTTTCATCAAATTTATTTAATAGTAACTGCATCATTGCAGCTGTATCATCTGTTTTACTTTCGTCTCGAGTTGAGATGGGTGTTAATGGAAACTGGATTTAATTCAGTGACTCTGGTTTCACTGATCTGACTAATTTGGGTTCAATTTAACGTCCATCTCACTCTTAACTGTTTCGTCTACATTATCACCTTCACCAGGTATTCATTTTGTTTATTCTATATCTAGCACATATAGGTCTATAACGTAACTTAACCCTACTTTACTCACGTATCTATTTACTTTCGAAATTATTTCAGGTAAACCACTCCGCTTCTCCTGTATGTATACTCTACATAAAATTAGGAATTATGTAGAGTCCCTGTTCGGGCGCCATCTGTGATTATTGCTTTAATTACAATAATTAATTAACTGGTTATATTTAATGTGAGATGTATATTAAGATATCGGGTGCCATGTTGCTGACTGAAATACAACAAACAAACATTTCACAAGCCCTCCAAAATAAATATGTATTATAATATTGAAATGTTAAACATATTAAATATATATGAATTTACAGTGGTCTCTCTCTCTCTCTCTCTCTCTCTCTCTCTCTCTCTCTCTCTCTCTCTCTCTCTCTCTCTCTCTCTCTCCTCTCTCTCTCTCTCTCTCTCTCTCTCTCTCTCTCGTACAATTATTTATTATGAGCTCATTAAAGTTAATTTTGTTACTTGATTACTTTTGGTCATATTAAGAAAGATTCTTTGTATACTTTCGAATATTAAAAATTTTATATAATTTGGTTACAGCCAATTTGTACTTAGCTGTCACTTTTGAGTTACATCGAAAAACGTCTCTTCGTTGATCACACATTCCTGAATATGTAACGTCCCATCTAGATCTCACTTTTGCCAAATCTGTAGCGTCCCATCGTGGATTACACGCTTCTGATGTTTAACTCAAAAAATGTTAATATGTAACTGTTGTTAATAAACTTTTGGTGGTGTAAAATTTAGATAATCACACTTAGTGATTCGCCGGCCATGTGTATTGGCCTGCCCGGCCCACTTCATGGTCGCGATGAAAATGACCACGTTTCACCACTGTGCATTGCAGAGGTCGGGCAACAACTACGTCACTGGTTCTTTGTTCAACGGCCAAGCCTCTGGCTTACAATTGTATGTATGTAGGCGCATCGCATTCTTTCGTCTGACGTAATCATGGGTTGGTCTTGTTTACTTGTTATTGTGACAAACAGTTTTTTGCTACTTTTGTAATTTTCCACTGAATTCGACACAAATCCTGTTAACTCAATATTGCGTTGTTGAAAATTCTCACCAAAGGGAATATAAAATAAAATACAATAATTATGTTTTGGAACCATAGTTTCCCAAAATTATTAGGGTACCAGAATTGTACCGTCACAAGGCAGGTAGCAGTTTGGGTGAAGTTCAATTTGTACAAGTATGACTGGGTTACGATATGGCCAAGTCTTCCTCTGGAGCCGAAAATTTGAACATTTCTACCGATGTTTCTATATATGGAGATATCTTGTGTACTGACATGCTGTTTGTATGTTAAACCTTTGGTGGAATTAAAAAATGCATCCTTCCATGTCTCTGTGAGTCTTCTGTTGAAATCCGAAGTGGCAGCCAGTAGTGATGTTACACCTTTCTCTATTGGGGACAGCATAGTTGCATCCTTAGCTATCCCATCTGCTTTTTCGTTACCAGTAATATTTACGTGACTGGGAATACATTGTAAAGTTAACTCAATTTTGTTTCTTTCCAGTTTTTTGATTATGTGGAATATGTGGACTGTTCTAAAGTAGAATGCTGACGTTAGTATCCTGATAGACATTCTGAATGTTAAAAAGTTTTGTCCTACTAAAATTCATACACAAATAACAAAAGTGTACGGTGATAACATTATTAACAAAGCATCTGTAAAAAAATGGTCATGTTTAATGGAGGAAGACCAAAGGTTTTCATGAAGAAGAAGGTTCTGGGCGACTTTCATGATAATGAGCTCACTAAGTGATCCAACAATTTGGCAGCAGCAGAGTATGAAAGAATAGCAAATCTTGTACCACGCTATGATAATGTAATGGAAAAGAGAAAGATACAATTTTTAGGACATGTCTTCAGACTATTGAGGAGGTCGCTTGGCATCTTCAAAATATTATGCACTCATGGCAACAAGGCCTTTACCTTAACGCTAGGATAGATACAAAACACAGAAGAGCTGCAGACAACTTACTGTATATGGTTCAACCAGAACTGTAGTTTCTAATGCTAGTTTCTGTTCCGTTTCTATGTCGTAACCGATGTAACACAGCTTCTCCTTCATAATCCGTACAGTCTCAAAGTCCGCTGAATGGTTGAATGCGTACCCACGTAACAATAACAACTGCACACAGATGCACAGAACACGGTTACTGTGTTCAGTTCATAAAAAGTATGCACATGTTTCAAGCAAATCAATGTTATTATTTGAAAATACTTAAATTTGTAGTGACCGTCAATCAATGAATTTTTCTGGTGAAGGGTTTGTGAGGATCAGTCAATAAATATAACCCCACGTGCACACACTCACATACACAAACACATTCACTCAATTAATTGTTCTGTTGTGTTTGACATTTCTTTTGTATTCATACACAGATCCTGATGATGACAATAAATATTGTTGCACACCACTATAGAAAAATTATTCTGATGAGCGCTTTCAATCTTCTGAGTTCATCGTCAGATCAGAATTCTGAGATCTGACAATGAGCTGAGAAGCTTGAAAGCGCTAATCGGAATAATTTTTCTATAGTGGTGAGCAACAGCGATAATTTTGTTTGTGATTTTAACCAGTAACACAACTTTCTTCATTAAACTTCTAATAAATATAGTCAAAACATCGACACAAATAATATAAATTCATGTTATATTTATTGACCAATCTTCACAAACCCTTCACCGGAAAAAGTTATTTGAAAGCTTTCTGGGAATACTCCACACAAACATATCACACACCGACAATTACTTAACCCTTTGAAGGAAGGTGGTAATGTGTAGATATACCATGTTCTTTAGATTTTATAACTACAACTGGGAAGGTGGTATTGTCTTTTTATCATCATGGCTGGATCTTTTGATCATTATACAATTCATTACACCAGTGGTTCCCAAACTTTTCAGTCCGTGGACCCCCTCAAAAAATTAAAAATTTCACGGACCCCGTCTGAGTTATGAAATAACACAAACAGTAAATATGATACAAACTCTTATATTTTTAATTAAAATGTATTAAAAAAAAGTTCTCTTAACTTCCAAAATTATAATATTAATGATATCAAACACAGTTTAGTGTGAACAATGAAGCTGCTTGTGAACAATTAGCTCTGCAATATCAGGTTTAATGTCTGATATTATAAATATTATGTCACTCTTGACATCAAGTTTATTTCTTGACTTTGCCAACCTCGGCTCTATCTTTCCAGCCAAACGTGGCGTAAAACCAGCTACTCAGAAAAACGTTATGCTTAGATACAGAGCTTATATGCGAGATACAGTGCTTATACGTGGACTAAAACAGCGCGATCAGTTCTGCGTTGATGCGGCGCTCTAGTCAGCTTGGCTGACAAACAGATTTGCTACATGACATGATTTAAAGTCTTTATTAAGGCCATTAGTTTGAAATTACTTTTAAAATTATAATTAGTTTGAACAAAATAAAATACTGGAATCTTCTACTAATTGTTTTAAGATTCTACAATTTATGTTTTAGACTATAAAAAATCAGAGAAAATTATGGTATATTCTATTTTTCTTAAACGTGTCTGCGGACCCCACTTTGGGAACCACTGCTTTACACGATTTTCTTACTCGGGAAAAAGTGATTAGAAACTTCAAATGATAAGTGTAACAGATAAAGCGTGACATCTGGCAAGTTTGGCACTTTGACATTTGTGTGCGCGTGCAATTTAAGTTGGGTTAAGATTGTTACAAATTAATTTGTAACTGATGGAAAGTTACAAAATTTGGAATGTACACTGCTGTAGTGATGTTATTGAATTTTTGAGTTCCAATTAAAAACATTTTAAGTTAGGACAATTGTGTGACTCGAAATCTAAGTAGTATTGCAGGAATACCACCTCTCCATAAGGACATAACCTACACACTCAAAATGTAAATTAATTACAATATTAAAATTTTCTATATACATAACTCAAAGTTTCTTGCAGCAATTATATAATATTGTGATATTGTTCAATATACAATATTGTGCGAATTAATGTGAACACAAGTGATAATTTGAAAAAACAACATTTATTAGTTATAGACGAAGAAAAAAGAGAAAAGAATACAATTTAAATTGTTTTAATAGGAAATATGTCCTCCCTTGGCTTTTATAACTTCTTCAACACGTTTTGGCATAGAATCAACAAGTTTTTTACAGTTTTCTGATATTTGCTGGTCTCGAAACCATGTGTGGATTACAGCCTCAATCAGTTTTGTTTTTGTTGTGCAATCTATTTTACGAAGTCTAGCTTTTACAATAGCCCACAGATTTTCAATTGGATTAAGGTCCGGTGAGTTTCCTGGCCATTCAAGCCATGACATCTTTTTGTCCTTGAAATATTTCATCATGATCTTGGACACGTGACATGGAGCCGAATCTTGTTGAAAAACTGCTTGACCGTTGGCATCAACTTTTCTTAGTTCAGCTTCCCATCTGTGTTCTAGCAAGTCTCTGTATTTTTGTGAGTTCATCATGCCTTCGATCGGCACAAGGCATCCGGTACCTTTATAAGAAAAGCAGCCCCAGAACATCTTCTTTAACGGATGTTTAACTGTTTGATCAATATGAGCTGTCGTAAGTTTTTCGTTGTCACTTTTTCTAACGAAACGAGATCGCTGTCCTTGTACCAAAATATGGCTCTCATCTGAGAACAACACTTTTCTCCAATCTTCAACAGTCCAGCTCACATATTTTTTTGCCCAATCATATCGTTTTGTCATCATGGCAGCAGTCAATAACTGTTTTTTTTTTGAGGTCTGACTGTTTTTCTTCCTCCTTCTATAAGTCGTTTTCGTACGGTGGAGTCATGAACAATAACTCCAGCGTGTGCTAAGTCTTGCTGAAGTTCTTGGCTGGTTTTCCTAGGGTTTAATTTACTTTCCCTTATTAAAAAAGCTTCATCCCTTGCTGTTGTCTTTCTTTTCCTTCCACATTTCCCTTTTCTGTTCACTTCAATCGTCCCAGTGTCCCTTTTTTGCTTCAAAATCTTGTTGACAGCTCCTAAACTCACACCACACTCATTGGCAATATCTCTTTGAGTCATTGATGTGTGTTCACTCAAAGTAACAATTTTAGTGCGCTTTTTGGGAGTAATATCCATCTTCAAAAATAAAAAGCAAATAAAGCCTTAGTTCAGCTTACTTCAGCAAAAACACAATAATTCTTAAAAAAAAAAAAAATGCAATGCGTCTGTAGCTTGCTATGTCTCATTACTCACTGACTGTCAGAACAGTAAAACAAAATGGCTGCTACTTTGACATAAAAGTGTTGCCAACTGTGAAAAAAAAGTAAAATTGTGATAATTATGATGTGTTCACATTAATTCGCACAGTACTGTAGTTTCTTCTGCACGTAGTGTATTGTGTTTTTGTTGTTTCTATAATATTATGTTTTTATTATATATTATTCTATAACGTCTTTAAAATTATAGTAATAAAATTCTATAGTTCTTATATTTTACAATCAAATGAGAAGTTTTCAGACCTTTACAAAGAAAGCAGTCAATTTTAATACACTTTTTTTTTAACTTTTACGTTAGACTAGGTTAAGTCAGGTTATTTATAAGGGTGTTCTATATAAACCAGTATTTTATATACTCATGAATGTGTACACTTGTTTATGTAATCATGTTTCCCAGTATATATATTGTAACGATACATATCCTCACCGTATATGAAAGAAAACCATCAATGACCAGTACTAGTATACCTAATAAATAAAAAGATATATAAATAAGTGTGTATTAAGCATAACATTCTGTCCACAAACTAAACCAAAACAGTGAATGAAGAAAAAATAAATGATAAAGAATGAAAAAATAGTAATTATGAAGAATGTTAGAAAAAAAAAGACATAGTAACATGATAAACCCAATGAACCCAATAGATATGGTAAGTGAGAGGACAAACAAACCAACAGTAAAACTCGATAGAGTAAAATGAAGATATAATGAGTAAGCAACAAGACAATGAAATAAACTAGCAACTATGCAAGAGTGAGTTGAAGACCACAGTAACTACAGAGTAACATAAATGCATAGTGAAACTAAAATAAACCCAACGAAATAGACTGAACTAAAAACCTGGTAACCACCTAGGACAATATAAATAAAAATATTTAACAAATAAAATAAATAAAAAACAATAATAATAAAAGAGCTAGGATCAGACAGTAGTTAAACTGATAGAAAATACAATGCAATACTGTAGAATAAATATGATTAGATTAGAAATATGTGTATTAGTTTAAGGAAAAAAGTGTAAAAACCTATATTAAGGGGGAGTGAAATGATAAGTGTCAAAAAAAGAAAATAGTGATGATCAGAGATCATGTAATAAACCAGTGGTGAGTGAGAAAGTGAATTAGTGGTCTTGCATATAAACTAATTTATATGAAGAACCAGTAGATGGAGTCAATAATTGTTAAAAAGTTTTATGTACATGGTGAAGCCATAATTTTGCTATGTTATAATTATTTGTTCAAATGTTTATTAATTGTTCAAAAACAGTAGTTGAAAACTGTTAAAAGGTGTTAATATCATGTACAGGGTAAAATATTATATTATGTAAAAATTATTGTGAAAGAATGGCAAAATACTAAGCCTATAGGCCAAAATAAATGAGCTAACTTTAAAACAGAAATAAAATATCTGATATAGTCCTAACCAGATCAAATACTATGAAGTAGAAGCCTGACCTTAATGAAACAGGGAAGGTATTGATAAAGTTATATGTAAAAACCCATAATTGTAATAACCAGATGGATAGGGAAAGTAATAATAGCACATAAGACAAGCCATTGAACTGACATGTTGTCAATATTATTGTTGTTATAAAGATATCATTAATAGGTATTTAAAACTGTGATGTTATATGTAATGAAGAGGTATCAACAATTATTGTTATTGTAAGGACAACCCTATTAGAACATATTAAAATAGTACAGAAGGCAATAGGAAATGTTATGAAAAAAAAAACTTAAGACTTACAAATTTACAAAGGTGCTAAAATACGGTGATACTGGGCCGAAATGGGCCACATAAGGTATCAAAATACTTCAATTTTACTAAACAAAAACACTGTATAAATCAAATTTAACTTAGTCTAAAAATAAACAGGGAGTAATTTGAGGTGACAGATATAAAATTCAGAGATTTCAAATAATTAACGTCACGTGACCAGGGGTCGGGAAATAAGGACCAATCAGAGCTCAAAAAAGCTTGGTCATAGTCATTGACTAAACGGAAAAATTTGTTTACTCTATTGTTAACTTTCAAACCAAACAGATCAACTTCATGTAGCAGAGAGTCACATTTTTTTTATGAATAGCCAAAAGTAAATATAAAGAGACACAAAAAACGAAATATGTAAATAAGGAAAACCATTAAAAATTACACGAGAAAACAATACTAATAGAAGAAACCGAAAATCGAATGACAAAATGATCTACTCAAACTAACACAACCCAAGTATAAAAAGCGTAACGTCGAGTTGGTGAGAGTTTGGTAACCTAATAACGAAATAAACACACCATTACACAACACGAGAATCACCAAAAACACTGTTAAACCAGACACTTGTGAACTTTAACAAAACTTTATTCAACAACATTGTGGACATTAAGTTATTAAAACACTATTTAATTTAAAGAAATTAGTCGAAGCAGATTTCCGGGCCAATCAGTTGTAGGCCGACGGCCATTTTGAGTGACGATTCCGCCATTTTCGATTAACTTTTGGAACAGAACCGAGAGTAGTAATACATTTGAACTCAAACATTATTTTAATTTTATTAGTTATTAAGAATGTTGTTTAACAAATTGTAATATATTGTATTTAATCCTGAAGCATTTTCTGATCTTTCCTAACAGCTCAAAGAATCCACTACCTGATAAAGAAATAATATTGTAATTGATTTTAAACATTTTTTTGTTCGAGTCGAGTTGGGTGAGCGAGTCGATACGGCCAATATCCCGTTCGATTCACGAGCCGATAAACTGACCCAGGTTTTAAACATTATCAAATAAATTAATTTGTTAACCGAAAAAGATTTTATTTTTTTTAGAGTGAGTTAAGACAAAGGATTTTCAGAAATACGACGAGAGTGAAGAACGTTGAGAAGTTAGGAGACAAAACCAGATAATCTACAAGACTGAGTCGAATCAGTAATCGATTGTGGAAAAACAACACAATCTATTCCACTTTTAAAGATCAATTATTTTGGCAACATTTCAAAACAGAATGGACGCAAATACCGCTCTAATAACAGTAAACTCTTTGACGACCTGTCATTGCTTGATCACTCTTTTAATTAAAGTAACTAAAATAATAAAAATCTAATAATAACAATAATTCAATAAATAATAAATTTATTTCAAACTAATAAATTTTAAAGAAGACAAGAGCACGCTCACATAAACGGAGCTTAAAATATTGGCACCGTAACTTGGGGCTTTCACGGGAGACATCAGTAAAACTTAACATATTGGCACACCAACTGGTGGGGCATAATAAATAAATAAATAACAAAAGAAAAGAAAGACTCGTATCGCACACAGAAGTAAAAACTTAACATATTGGCGCCCAACGTGGGGCTTTCATGGGAGACATCACTAAAACTTAAAACTAACACACACACACACACACACACACACACACATACACACACACACACACACACACACACACACACACACACACACACACAGTGTTATGTATGTACTAAGGAGGACAAAAAGTGTAATGCTTAGGTGGAAGACGGTAATCATGTGTACACAGGGTACATACAAATTTTTTTAAACAAATTTTCTTGTATTAGAAGATTAAAGAGTTTTAAAAATTAGCAAAAAAAATTACTCATCTTTTTAAAAAATTAATTACTGCTCCTTCAAAGGGTTAAACAAACATAACAAGAAAATATTACAATTCTTCAGTTACAATATTCCTCAGCTTGAGTCAGTCTCTTACTGTACGACGTGTGATTGGGAAGTTTTAAGACTGGGCTTGTAATTTCAAAATGGCAGTACTTACAGGCTATTGTGATGGATCTCCTTCAAAGTAGTCCCCTTCTGACTGAACACACCGACTCCAACGGTGTTTCCACTTTTGGAAGCATTCCTGGAAATTTTCTTTCTTAAGGGTTTTAAGAACCCTCTCCATACTTCCCTGGATGTCTTCAATTGAGTCAAATCGGTCCCCTTTCAGCTAAATTTTCAATTTAGGAAATGGGTAGAAGTCGGCAGGGGCTATATCAGGGGAATAGAGGGGTTGCGGAAGCACAGGAATTTTGAATTTGGCCAAACATTCTGTGATCGAGAACGCACGATGAGCCGGTGCGTTGTTGTGGTGGAGGACCCAATTCTTGTCTCACCAGAGTGCAGGCCTTTTCTTCTGCAAATTTTCGTGCAAACACTGAAGGACACTTTTATAGTATTCCTGGTTGATTGTCTGCCCCCTAGGGGCAAATTCGTGACGCACGATACCCGTAGAATCGAAAAAACCACCAACATTGTCTTCACATGCGACTGACTTTGTCGCGCTTTTTTTCAGTCTTGGCGAACTTGGACACTTCCACTGCGATGACTGTGTCTTTGTTTCTGGGTCATACCCATAAACCCATGTTTCGTCGCCTGTAATTACTCTATTTAACAAATCTGGGTCAGTTTCGGCCTGATTAAACAATTCGGGGGTCATCTTCGACTAATTCATGACCATCTTTGAATCTGTTGAACCAGATAAAAACATTTGACCGGCTCAGACATTTATCCCCGAAAGCTGTTTGTAAGAGTTCATCAAGTCTCCGAAGCTGATTTTCCGGGTTAAAACAAAATTTGACACAAACTCGTTGTTCCGGTTTTTCATCCATTTTGCAAAATCAAAAATCTGCCAAGACCCGATCACACGTCCTCACTCGCCAGGATGCCACTCTCTACTGAACACAGATGTCGCGGTGATCGTTTCACAACGTTTCAACAACAAAACAAGCTTCCCCTTCCACACCCGCGGGTAAACCTAGCCCCTCCTGTAGAGCAGTGGCGGCACCTGTCTTAAAACTTTCCAATCACACCTCGTATGTATGGTCTACAATACATAGTTATTTAAAACACATCCATTAAAAAAAATCTTCATAAGAAACAAAATGTAAGTGTAAACACTAAAGTGGCACTACCATATGTTATTTAAAGACATCTCTTTTACTGTTTGACTTGTTAAAAAATTGTTAAAAACTATTTTTCATTTCTAAACTTACTTACCTTAATTAAATATCTCGTAATGTCTCTGCCCGCAATGTCTAGTCTACGCGTTAAATGTGGCAGAGCGTACTCTTCGAACACTGGACAAATATGTGTAACACCGTCGCCAGAATCAACAACTACGCCGCTAATAAGACCTTGAGCATAGAGAGTGAGCACCGCTTGTATTGCAATGTACGCTCCGTGGAACTGATACTTTTCAAACATTACCTGAACAAGTACAAACAACACTGTTTTGTAGAGACTTGTCTATAACACTGGATAAATATGACAAAAGGTTTAAACTTTTAATATCAATGGTGTAATATTACACCACAAGCATGATTTTTTTCAGATAGCGAAGGCCCCTATAGGCGCGCCAGCCTTTCCTGAACAGTAATCTGCGCTGACCCAGTGGACGAATTACCCCCACTTTCAAGTATAGCTAAGTTATCTACAGAGAAGAGAGGGGAGACGACGCTATAACAGTTCACTGTCTCGCTTTCATATTACTTCCCTCTCTGTCACACACAGAGACTGCTTCCGTTGTTCTCGCCAGTCTTGTTGCAGCTGATGTTCATGCTGTGAAACACTGCACAAAACTGTTCTGCACATGCACGAAGTGAATGAACATTTTGTTAGCCTTGCAACGAGGTGTTTGTCTACTGCGCATTGAGACCCTAGTGTTCAATTTACATCGTCCTGCCTCTACCTTCCTGATGTCTTAAACCTCGTTTCCACACATACAAATTTTGTCCCCAACACTGTCAACAACAAAGCTGTGCAACAGTTTTGGGGACATTGTATACGTGTAAACACCACGAACATGTTGGCGACTTTGTAGCACAACAAAATTTGTTCTCAACACTGTTGTACACCATTTTTACCAACATGTTGCAGGGGACGACTTTTCAATAACCTCACTAGAGTGCAGGCTTTTTGTTGTTAAAATCTTTTAATTTGAAGTTATGATTGGTGGCTTCTTCATGCTGTCTGCAGTTGGTGCTTATAGTTCATTGATTTTAGGGTTGTTAAAGTTGAAGTTATGGAGAGGAGTAAAGATGAAGTTGTTCAACTACATCAATTATATGAAAAAGAAACTATGTTAATGGGAAATAATTAATAGTAAACACAAAAACTGAAATAGTAGAAGTGATGTTATAACACAATTTCAAGTGCCTTAAGTCAACCAGTGGTTGATGTCGAAAGAAAACTGTATATTCTGTATTTCAACATATTCAAAGTTTGTTGAAACCATTCATACAAAATTTTCTAAGCCACTTTGAAGTTACAAGTCTTTCACTAGCAAATTATAGCCACTCTCACTAGCTGGTTTAGCCAAGAAACTACGAAGGTTTCTAAAAATATATAAACACTTGGTACATTTCACAGTTTTTATTTAACTCTTACAGCTGTTTCAGCTTACGAAGCTATTCTCAAAGAGATTAGTGAACAACTAACAAAGATGTTAGAGTGGTGAACATATGTATAGGGTGTGTGTAAACTGGACATGTGTGGGTTGTGATTAGGGAGGGGGGAAGGGTTGGAGAAGCTAAGGGAAGGTCAAGTGTCTGTAAAAACTAAATATAATCTGAATGCAAAATATAAAACTTAACTAAATACCAACTCTTAATAAAGGGGATTATTAATCCTTTATCCTTTGAGAGTGGCTATAATTTGCTAGTGAAAGACTTATAACTTCAAAGTGGCTTAGAAAGTTTTGTATGAATGGCTTCAACAGACTTTGAATATGTTGGAATACAGACTGTACAGTTTTCTTTCAACATCAACCACTGGTCGACTTAAGGCACTTGAAATTTTGTCTAGAATGTCACTTCTACTATTTCAGTTTTTGTGTTTACTGTTAATTATTTCCCATTACGTAGTTTCTTTTTCATATAACTGACGTAGTTGAACAACTTCATCTTTACTCCTCTCTTTACATCATCCTTTATCCCCTTTATTAAAAGCTGTTATTTAGTTTAGTTAAGTTTTATATTTTGCATTCAGATTATATTTAATTTTTACAGACACTTGACCTTCCCTTAGCTTCTCCAACCCCTCCCCCTCCTTCATCACAACCCACACACGCCCGGATCCAGATACACACACCCTAAACATATGTTCACAACCCTAACATCTTTGTTAGTTGTTCACTGATCTCTTTGAGAATTGCTTCATAAGCTGAAAAATCTGTCAGTGGTAAATAAAAACTGTGAAATGTACCAAGTGTTTATATATTTTTAAAAACCTTTGTATTAATATGTTTTACCAAGTGCCCAATGAGTCATCAATTAATATTGTGAAGAAACTATGAATCTACCAACAAGGAAATTTATGTTTCTTTAGTCATAACAATGAAACTAGCAGCAGCAGCAGAAACAGCACAGTATTGACA
This sequence comes from Magicicada septendecula, assembly GCA_034769895.1. NCBI lineage: Eukaryota > Metazoa > Arthropoda > Insecta > Hemiptera > Cicadidae > Magicicada > Magicicada septendecula. Next base: position 21,678,687 of record CM068371.1, read on the forward strand.
TCCATAGTTATGGTGATACCGTTGTGGCATGGAAAAAGTGAAAGTTCTCCAACTTTCTTCCTAACATTGTTGTGGCACAATGTTAGCATAGAAACATAGCTTTACTAACACACTACAGGAAGTATGCACCAGATTTCTTGTTATTCAGTTCTTGTATTCACATTCAGACAGCAACACTGGCAAAGTCATTTTATATGAAATAATTTCAACAGCTGCCACGCTTTGCCTGTTTTCTTACATTTATGAGAGTTCATGGATTCCAGTGGCGACTGGTGTTATAGTTGCAGCGTTGCACAACCACCAATATAGAATAACTAAACTACGAAATAATATACGAAAACATTAAGCAGCTAAAAGTATCATAAATTTCAGCAGAGAGTGTATTAGATCCTATGCAGCAATGTTCACGTACAATTCAAATGTGGCGCGCAGGCTGGTGGTTGTAGGGCGTTTACAACTTTAACAGTATATGGCAGAGCTTACTACACAAACATATGAGAGGACGTGCGCTACTCTTCAGAACTGCCCTATGTTCCCAATGTTAGCTAGGCGGTTGCAAAGTTTCTGCAACGCTCCACTAGTAGCGCAACTTTGTGTCATGAAATCAGCACAGCCTTCTTGATTTATATGTTATGTCAGGTTTAGTGTTTACGTTGGTTCAAGGCAAACATTATCCGTTGTTTGAGGTTATAAAATTATAGTAATAATTTTGTATAACTGTGATTATGATAGTTTAATGTCAAATAATTAATTGCCGAAACAGCTGTCATGGATTTATAATTTTAATAAATTGACGAGTGAAAATCACTAAAACTATTTTATGGTTTTATTTTTTACTATAATTTATAGTTTAATGTCGCTTAACCAATCTCCCTTCCACTCAACCAACTATTGCAACCACCAGCCGCCACTGATGGATTCATATCCGGAAAAAAATGTTTATTTCTGTAAAAGAATGTACTGCTATAAATTCAAAATTACGTCTAAAAACCAGGCTCTGTTAGGCCGTGATCGGTTGTTATTAAATGCCATCACGTTGGCAACATTTCGATTCCCCCTCGGGAATCTTCCTCAGGCCACCACGAAGCAACAGAGAGTAAAAACACAATAGCAGCAGATGTACGCCGAACACTACCTGAATTTATTGACACCGGCCATGCAAGCTTCAGACAAAAGTTAATATACTGCTACGTTAACATTACAAATAATAACTGAAATGGCATTCACCCACTAATAATGTCTTCATATGTCCAAAAAACACAGTTTTACACAGCAATTAAACATGCATGTAAAATCAACATGACATTTAACACTTTCAGTCCTAGGCCTGTAAGGGGTGTTAACCCACGGTGGCCTGGTGTTTTTTAGCGTATTTCATTGTTATGCTACAACTTAACCAATTCTATTTTGTCAACTTATCTTATACGCCATTTTTAGTCCCATTCTTCCTCTTTAATCTGATGTATAACACTATACTTTTTTACTATTTAAAACAAAAAATTAAGTTACAAGTACACTAAAAAAATGTTTAAGTCACAATTTATTTTTATAACTAGCTTTCAAACACATATTTATGGTTTTTATATAATTATTGGACACTAGTCTATGCTACACATTGTATGAAATATAAAAAGTAAAGGAAATATATTCTTTAAAATATTTATGTGTAATTGACACGCATACTGAATGCAAGCGTGTAAACAAAATACAAAATGTGTGCTGTTTATCCAGTGCGTTCAACGCTATCTATATGACTCCTCTAGAGATATTGAAAGACAGATATTATCTGCTAATAGGTGTTACTACGGATTGGTGAAACATTTTAAGTCAAAATTAATAAGTAAAGATACAAAAGCCACCCTATACAAGACCTTGATTAGACCAGTCCTGATGTATGGCTCGGAATGCTGGGTGGTAAAAAAACTAGATGAGCACAAACTATCCATTTTTGAGAGGAGGGTACTGAGGAGAATCTATGGCCCTGTGAGGGAAAACGACATTTGGAGGCGATTGCATAATCGAGAGTTGTACGAAAGGTTTAAAGATCTTCCGATCGTGCAACTCATACAAACTAACAGATTGCGTTGGGCTGGTCATGTGCAGAGAATGGCGGAGGATAGAATCCCAAAAAGAGTGATGAATTATTTGCCGATGGGAAGGAGAAGGAAGGGAAGACTGCGTACAAGATGGCTGGACCAGGTTGGTAAGGAGGCAGTGAGGCTGGGTGCAGCAAACTGGTGGACATTGGCCGGGAGTAGAGGGGAAGATTTCTTTTGTAGGCCAGGGCCCGGACTGGGCTGTAGTGCCGAGGATGTATGTATGTATGTATGTTCAACGCTATCTGTTAGATAAAGAAATAACTACAGTTCAGTTACGATGTGCTGCTCTCATACGGCAAACTTGAAAAACAGTTTAAACCTATGTAAAAGTGACGCCCCTATGACGTATGGGCATTGGACAGAACGGGGTTACACGTGCGCACGTACAACGTACGGGCATATGACAGAAAGTGTTAAGAAGTGAGATACTGGACTCACCTCTATCATTTTCTCTCTGTTCTTTGTCGGATTCATTGGCGGCTCTGTTAGAAGTATTTTGCAATCTGGTGGATTTATGTTCATCTTGTCTGGTCCAAACGTGTAATCCCAGATATGGCACATGTCTTCCCAGTTTCTGCAAAACAATGTATATCCTGTCAATACTGTTAACATGCTGAAGTTAATTTTCTGTAAGTCAAAGTTTTATTATTTATGTAAGCACTAAAATTTCGCTATAAAACAATAAGAACCTTATTTTCTTAAAAACTAATGCAAATATGTACTTTGTAACTGTATGGTTAACACTTTAAGTGTCGGCCCATTATAACAAGACTATTGACAACAGAAATCATGCTGCTTATGTAAACAATTACAACAAAGACTGTTCTGTCCTTTTCTTTGGGGGGGGGGCTTGAGTCTGGTCCGAATATGGCCAGACTCTGTGGGAATTGTGGGGAGTCGTACGCCACTGCAGATCGGCTGTTGAGGTGGAGGCACGTAGATGAAAGAGTAGTGCATATTGGGGTAATTGTGAGAATTATGTAGTTGGTAGCCAGGTGTGAGAAGGAAGAGGCAGATGGAGGCACCCTTCACAGGTGTTTGTTTATTTATTTACTTATTTTTCTTTTGCAGGGCAGTCAAGATGGGGACGTATAGTGCAGGTTGCCAAAGCTGGAGGGTGGCATCAAGGTAGGCGGAGGACACTTAGTAATGGATTATAGAGTTGGGAAGTGGGTGATTGGAAATTTTATTATTGTGAGATCAAGCTGTTCTGTCTTGTTAAGGCACTTATACACATATACACTTTCTTTAAGGTGCTGGTTGGTCATTTTTTTTCCAATCATATCACTCTATTTCAGGTGCTGGTTAGTCATTTTTGAGACCAATGTGATTGGCCAAAAAATGACCAATCAGCACCTTAAAAAATGTGTATAAATATAAGTGCCTCAATAGGACAGAACAATCTTCGTTTGTAACTGTTTGCGGTCGGCTGTAATCTGTTTTCCTGCACCACTGTTCATACTCCTTCATGGGCGTTGTGACCTGTGTTCCCATGCCACTGAAAATGTCCGTCATTAGAACCCATGAAATGTCTGGAGATAAACATGAACAACATAGACCATGGCCTAACAGCTCAGAAAATTGTGATAATGGATACTATAAATGTTCAAAAAATCAGACACTGGCTCTGAAAGGGTTAAAAATCTTTTCAGTAAATGACAATTAATGCACAAGCTTCAGTGGAATAACCATGTCAGTCATATGGAAGAGTCCTGATTGGTCAGATCCTGAACTGAGTAATATCTGAAGGGAAGACACGGAATAGAGAACCTGATGAAAAGTGGCCTGTTAAACCAGCACAGGTCATATGGCCTAATCCGCAATAGAGATCTCAAAAACAACCACGACAATGATTTCCTTGCAATACTAGTATTGTAACAAAACCATATTCTTATCCATATGAAATAAATAGCACATATGAAATAATCGCTGTGCGTGTATGTGATTCTTGGCCCATGGTGAACAAGCCTGTTCCAGACATTTACAGATCATTACACAAAGTTGTGTAGCGTTCTGGACTCTTCTAGATTGTGTATTCCGAGGTGATCTGTTTCACACATAAGTCCATTTCCCGATGCCAGCCATTCTCCCTGGAAGGGAGGCCCATCGCCTATAGAGTCATGAAGTATCTAGGTGCCTGGCGCTGCACAAGTAAGTCACCATCTATCTTTTGTTTCTCAGGTCTGTACTGACCTATGCGGCTCCCACTTGGTGGTCACATTTGTCCACCCCCAGCAGGTGTAGACTGGAAAGATTCCAATCGAAAACCATACTGTTCCTTGTCAGGATCTCCTTGATTTGTAAGGAATGATGTAATTCGAGGAGGTTTTCGAGTTCCTACCTTGTCAGTCTTTGTCCGGTCGCTAGCTGTAATTCTTTTTGCTGCATCTGCGACCTCCTCCTTCCTTTACCTAAGGACCATCAGCACCATGCAACCGCCTCCCCCAGTCTGGGTCAAATGCCCTAGGGTGATTCTCAATGATCCGCCATAAAGACATCACTAGCTTTACCATTTAACATCTGTCCCTGCCCCTGAGTTAATCTTCTAAGATATCCTTCCTTCCCTCCTCACACATCGATCGCGCTGTTTGCCGCTGTTACACCTACCACTGGCACAAAGGCTCTCTGCCTCGAGGAGAGCAACCGATACCTCAAGGCATCTGCTTACAGAGCTTGAAACAGGGGACATCTGTCGCCTGAATTGGCTCAAGGGGCAGTGCACAAAAATCAATCAAAAATAAAGTTTTCTTTCTCCTCTGCTTTCTCCGTTAACATATTAGCAGTTGTCCCTTCCAGTTTTTAGGAACCTGTCTATTTTACCGGAAGTATGTATATCACCAGGCAGCCATTGGGCTCAATCCAGACACTGTAATCATGCACCTGGTGTAAAGACGCCCCGCTACCAAAATGATAAAATAGATTGTGTACCCCCCTCCAGATACTTGACTACTTAATCAGCATCCAGGGACACTACCTCGTTATACTGCAAGGCGACAGAGGTATAAATACTGGATTTTGGAGCAGACCAGTCAGTTACACCTGGTGATATTGTAGAGTGTGGTTTGAAGTTATTGTGGTGGTTTAGTAAAAAGAGTCAATTAGTGTGACTGGAATTCGGTACATTTATTGTTGTGTGTTGGACAAATTTAACTTGAATTACTGTATAAAAGTGTAGAGTTGATTTATAACTGCTGTTTGTGTCTAATTAAAGTTGGTGATTAGTGACTTCATTGCTGTCAGTGAACTTCATGCTGCCTCCACTGAACAACGCGATGACCCGTGAGAACACTGTAAGGGTACGAACATGCCGACGCAGCAGTACTAGATGACTGCAGCTTACTGTGAGACATCGCGACAAGTCAGTCGACAAACATACTGAGGAATTTATCCTTATTGTAAGACATTACTGTACTGTGAGACACCGCGGCAAGTCAGCTGACAAACAGTTCACTTCGTTGTGCAAAAAGAAAGTGTTTTCTAGTAGTGGAATATGTGTCACTCCAGTTATTCGATTATAGTTCAAAATTGTCAAACATTTTTTGTTCATTTTAGTTCATTGTTTGCTTAGTTTAGTTTTTATAAAACAAACCGACAAATTGATCTCTTCTACTCAAAGGCTGATATATCTGGCATTCATAAAAGGAAATCGCCATTACCTTCAAGCGAAGTTTTTACATTACTTATGACTTTTAAAACTTAAAGATAAGATTTAATGATTACACTTAAAGACATGAGCATTATACGTAAAGATATTTACAATCTGAGACAAACAAACTGAGTCTATCAAATCCTCTTTTATTTATAATTAAAAATCAAAAGATTAACTAATAAGCTGAAGTCACAACCAAAAACACATATGAACTGATGAGATGCGTAAGAACACATCCACTTGAACTCAGCTGCACTATGGAGTGAGGGAGTCATGTGATTCAGTAAACCAATCAGGTAGCATGCCACCTTACTATACTAAAGAGAACGGCTACAGTCCGTTGAGGGCGGAGCCTACAGAGCGCGCAACCTTGAACAAACAAATCAGTGTGGAGCAGTGTTGCCACACTGATCGCGTAGTATCTTTAGATTATTCCTGGAAAAGGTGACTTGACTGAACACATCCTGTACGAACTTTTTTTTTCCTTGTTATGGTTCAGTTGAGTAGGAGCGTTCGAACTGTTCAGTTTGTGACAAGTACTATCCGATTTTGAAGTGAAGTTTTAAGTGTTTAAAAGTGTTTTACCTTGTGTAATCATGGAAGTTACAGGTGTTAATGCCAATACTTCTAGAAGTACAGGAAAAAAAGGAAAAACCCTGCATAGTGGTGAGAGGAACACTGATTGGAATATACACAATTTTTTTAAAAAGCTTTCGAATCCACAGTTTAGGGAAACCGTTTACTTTAATCAATGTGCAAAATTGTGTAGTTTAGCCTGCAATATCAGTGAAAAGACTGTAAACAGAGTTTGCAAGGAGGCTAATACAACAGTGAATGAAGATCCATCTGATAAAACATTTTCAACGCCTGGAAAAAAAAGAAAAAGAAAATGTGAAATGACTGAAATGGACAAATTTGATGAGGACGTTGTAGGCGAACAATATTTTCGTATTATGATAAGGGAGAATTTCCAACAGCAGAAAAAATAACTACAGATTTAAGAAATAGTTTAGGCTATAAGGGTTCAGTTTGGTCGACTCGTAGACTGTTAAAAAAAATTGGTTTCAAATATCGTAAAATGAATGACGGAAGGAAATTTTTAATGGAGAGAAATGACATCGTGGCATCAAGCTTAAGATTTTTAAGGACAATGCACCAGTTAGGGCAGTCGGAAGATAAACGCCCTGTTTATTATTTGGACGAAACATGGGTCAACGAACACCATAGTCTGAAATACGGTTGGCAAGATAACAACGAATCATTTGGCGTTAAAGTACCCCTCGGTAAGGGAAGACGGCTTATAATATGCCATGTTGGCTCGAATGAGGGATTTATGAAAGACTGTGAATGGGTTTTCCAATCGAAGACTAACAGCCAGGACTATCATGACGAGATGAATGCTCAGTCTTTCAAAGAATGGTTCATCTTATTCCTCAACCTACTAGAGGACGGTTCCGTAATAGTAATGGACAATGCCCCTTATCACTCGGTGCTGGCATTAAAAATACCAGCCACTAACTGGAAAAAAAAAGAAATTCAGAAATGGCTTACCGAAAAGTGTATTGCGTTTAGTCATAATGAAACTAAGGTGAAACTCTTAGAAAAGGTGAAGCCATTTAAGAACAAAGAAAAAACTTACGAACTGGATGCGATTGCCAGTTTAATGGGTCATTCAGTGGTTAGACTTCCACCATATCACTGCAAGTATAACCCGATCAAGCTGATTTGGGCAAAGGTTAAAAGGTTAAGAGGGACGTTGCTGAAAATAAGAAGACCTTTAAGTTGTCTGATGTCGAAACGCTTGTCCCTGAAGCACTTGGCCGAGTGACCAAAGAGGACTGGCAATCGCACATTAAACATGCCGAAAAACTACAAGAAGGTGTTGACAAAGAATGTGCAAGGGCGGATAACCTTGATAAAATAGTGATCAATCTGGTAGATGATAGTGATACAGACAGCAATTATTCAGATACTGAGTGTAACAACGACGACAGTGCGTCAGAAGTGCTAGCCACCCCCCTCGATGACGATGCAGATATTGCCGACACACTAACAGCAATTTAAGGTAGATTCACTTCAATATCATGCTGTCAAAACCTGATAATTTATATTAATAATATTTAACTTAAATTTATAATATTTTATTCAATTAATTACATAAAATGTGTCGATAAGAGAATTTTGGCACACTGCATTCTATATCAGCGCTACAATCTGTAGCACAGCACACAACCAAATTGTCGGCGTGTCGCTAAAGTGTAATATAACGTGTCTAACGTAATTTCATTAATAACATGACAATTATTTTGTCATTTAAATTTAATAAATCAAAATAACAAAATAAATTGTTACATAGCACATTTTCACGTTAATAAACAACTACAATAAGAATAACTCAAAGATATCTTGGCATAAAAACACAATAGTATAAAATACTATGTCCGCTCTTTTACAAATTAGAATATAAGTATTTCTTTAATGTACAATAAAATATCACTATTCTGTTAATAATTGTGACTTAATAAAACCAATTTAAAAATTAAATTGTTTTTCAGTATAAACATCTTTACATCAGATTAGATTACAATAAGAAACAATAATTTTATAAACGTTTTATACATTACTTATTAATTATTTTAAATTAAAATGTCATTACTGTCTTTAATAACACTGTGATAATGAATGAGCGAAAAATAGAATAGATATATAGTTATTTATTTACCGGTAGTTAAATAATTGGAGCTTTCTATGAAGACAACTACTATACACTTGACAACGCTGCGCTCTCACCTCGTTGGCTGCATCCCAACGGACTTCTCCCGTGCTCGGGATAATAGATTGCTGTATTCCGTTTGGCAAAAACAAAATAATTTGTTCTTGCCTCACTGCTGCACAGTAATGTAGTACAGTAAACATCTTTGACATGTTCGCTCCTATTCAAATCTATACATTTGTTATGACCTCACTGTCGTACAGTACAGTAATGTCTCACAGTAAGCTGCAGTCTACCAGTAATGCTGCACCGGCATGTTCGTACCCTAACAATATCTATGGACAATGAAATACAAACAGTATAACCAAAATGATCCTAGAGTCAACTCTAAACACAGACGTACCTGACAATTCCATTTTCCATTGGATAATTGACTTCCAACATTGATCGCAACTTACTGGCCTCATCACCAACCATTAAATCCTAAAAACACAAGTGAAGAGTGTTAGTGAACAAGGTCAATACTTAGACACACAAAATACTGAAAAACCTGAGTCTGACATGGCTCAACTTAGTACTTTACCCTCAAATAATAATAATTTAACTTGCAGCACAATGATTCAATTTTGACCCTTCAAAAGCCAAACACACACACACCACAAAAGGATTATATATAATTGCTTTTTGGATTTTGTACGAGTGTTATCACTAACTATAATAAATTGTTTTGACACGAAACAGAATTATTTTATGTAAAACTTATTAAATTTTACCTCACTGCCCTAAACTAGTCTTTGCTCGTTACGAGCTTCATCAGAGGCTGATACTAAAAGTGCTGTCCATCTTGCTTTGGGTGATGGTGTTGTCGTTTGAAATATTGTTGTGTGTGTTGTGTAATTAGTTCAAATAGTATGTGTGATTTAAATTGTGTGTATTTGTTTAGAATGTTTGTGATTTCTATATACACAAAAACACATGGTAAAAAAAAAGAATATATTTGCTGATACATTTTGAAATTAACAGGTGTTTATATGAAATATGAATCTTACAGCCAGAGGCGTAGCTGGGGGGGGGGGGCCAAGGGGGCAGCCGCCCCGGGCGGCATAGCCAGGAGGGCGGCAAAGTGAGCATAGACTTGAAAAAATTGTTTTCAGTTTATAAAACTACAAATAACTTTTTTTATATGATTATTCCTTTCAGAAAAGAAGCATAACCAGCCAGTTTGTCCTTTGTCATAAACCTTGCGTTAGTCTATTTATACTCAAGCATCGTATTTATGGTTCAATATAAGGTAAATCGGACTTGAATGTACTTTTTTTCCAACTAAAAAATCTCTATATTGATTCTGTTGCACTTTATTTCCAAAAGAAAACTATCAAAGGGGTTTTTCAATAGTAAAAATCGGTATGGAGAACCATACATGACTTCCATGTTGTAAGATTTATGTTTAAAATAATTTACTTGAATTCGGTTTGGTAATTTCTAAAAAAATATCGCCCACCCTCAAACTAATTTTACTATTTATAGATATTTTTGTTATTATGGGGTAGTCGTTTAATATAATATTATTTTCAGTCACTTTATCCATAAAAATTCGGTAGGCTTACTTTATTCTTATAAAGACACCGAACTACGCAGATAATCAACCCTCCTTCGAAGCGCTTCAAAGTCACTCATGGACCCTGAGCATCTTGCAGAGGGTTCATTCCCTAAAGACGAAAAGTCTTATCTATGAACCGTTCCTCTATAAACACGTGCAGTTACACTGCCCAGCGATCCACAGGAAGGAAATCGCTATCCATGCTGGACACTTTTTTGGCTTGCATGCGTTGTGTTGGTGTGGGTTTCGGCACTTTCCATTTAAAAAGTGTGCAAATGTAAGAAAATAAACATGAGTGAGGCCAGAAATAACCCGAATTGTGTGTGTGTGTGTGTATGTGTGTGTGTGTGTGTGTGTGTGTGTCTTGCCTGCCTTTTTATTGTGGTAATCATAATAATAAAATGGAAACGTAAACATTACATAATTGAGATATGCTTGCCTGCCACGAACAATATATTTTCTCTCATACATGATTTAAATTAAAATGAAAAAATATAGAATTTTGTTAAAGTTAAATGAAATGTTTCCATAGAAACTACTTCTTTGTTGTCAATAACGTAGTACACATATAAAACGTAGTACAAAAATTTACCTCCTCCATCAACTACCATTCTAATTTATAAAAAAAATTACCCCCTCCCCCTCCAACTACCCTTTTCATTTATAGATATTTCATCTACCTTTCTATAGTGGATTATTATGACCTTCTTTTCAGGATACTTTATTTATCAAAATTAAGCACTTTACTCTTGTTAAAACGTAAAATGTTGCAGGTAAACTACCCCTTTCCCTTAACTGATCTTCACCAAAAACAATAGGCCTTGAGTCCTCTACAATTCATGGCTGTATGCAAAAAATTATTTGATTCTGTTTGAGTTTGTGGCTGTTATCGTTTGCCATAGAAAAAATTCTACACACACACTTTTCGAAAAATGACTTTTTTTCATGTTTTGATGGTAGTACAGTACAATCAGAATCTGCCGTTATCTCGAACACGATTTTTTTTGGCATGACCATACTTCCATTTCCTTATGGAACATGGAAGTAAAATGGGTTTTCGTCATGACAAAAGGTAAATACCCATATTCAGGATCAAGAAAATAGTCCTACTCATCGCTCTGCATTTTTGGAATGGAAGGAATTGGAACATTCTTTAAACAAAGGGCGATTTACTGATGATCTACTTCAGGAACAAATGAGTAAAGCAGGTAAGTCATGGAAAGAAATCCTCGAACGGGTCATTGCTAAAGTACAAACTCTGGCACTGAGAAGACATCGAGAGTCAGTTACTAACAATTCAAATCCTGGAAACTTTGTGGCTTTGCTAAAATACTTGGCTAAATTCGATCCTGTCATGAGATCTCATTTGGATTCAGTCTCTCGTAAATATGAGTGTAGATCGTATCTTTCGCCAGCCATTCAAAATAAAATAATAAGCCTGTTAGGAGAAAGAGTGTGTTACTAAATGTAAGAAGCCATTATACTAATGTAAGAAGGAAGAATATATACTCACATATATATGTTAGTATTATATTTGACACAACATCAGATGCTGCACATGTAGAATAAATGTCTCAGATTAAAATATTTGTTGAAATTAAACGGAATTCTGTTGATATCAAGGAAGTCTTCATAGATTTTATTCCTTTAGAAGTGAAAATAGTGGAGTGGATCACAGAAGCTATTACAAGTAAGTTTGAGAGATGGATTGAATCTTAGTGATTGGAACCTCAGTCGTAAGACAATCAAGCAACAATAGCTGGTATCCATTCAGGAGTTCAGAAGAGAATATTAGATTTCAATCCAGTAGCTGTGTTCGTTTCCTGTGACAACCATTCACTTAACCTGGTTGGAGTTCATGCAGCTCATGTAAATATTCAGGCAGTGACATTTTTCGGGACAGTCGAATGTCTATTCACCTTCTTTTCCTTTCATAGATAGTGTTCTTAAAGACTTGGTAAATATTACTCTAAAAGGACATTGTGATACCAGGTGGAGGTCAAAAGCAGATGCGGTGAAAGCAATATCCACTCAGCTGGATGAAGTGACTGCTGCACTGGAGAAACTGAGGGATACACTGACTGAAACAATTATTGATACGAGGGAAGATGCAGCAATAATTCCGATAAAAAAACTTTAATTTTGTGACCTTGCTCTTTTTTCTTTTCTGGACAGATATTCTTTCTTCTATAGACACAATCCAGAAAATCTTGCACCAAAGGAATAAGCTTTATTCAAGCATTGACACTTCTGGATACGCTAACGGACAAATTAAAGGTATGGAGGAATGAGCTATGTGACAATGTCATTACTAATGCAGAGAAGGTATGTAATGAATGGGGTGTCAGTATCACAGAAAGGATAAAAAGGAAGTGCACGATGGCAGCAAAGTATGCAGATGATTCTGCATTAACCATTCGGCAAGAAATGCAACATTCTCTAATAGAAAGTTTGGACAAACTGTCAGTTAAAATTTTAAGCCGTTTCTCTAACACAAAAGAGTTAGAAAAACGTTTTGTGTTCTTCTGTAAATTTGATGCATACGTAAATGATGGGGATATACATTTTAAGGAACAGCTTTCCCAAATCAATATTAAATGCATAGTTCTTGCATAACTGTATCCACATGATCTAGACAGTGTAGAATTGTTTAGTTCCTTGAAAGACGTCATACTTTTATTAAAAATGGCAAAAGTTAATGGTGAACAAATGGACTCTACACCTCAGGGCCTGCTACAATACATTTCTTCAATGGGATTAGAAGCCTACAAAACACTAGGAACAGCTTTAAAAATTCTTCTTACTTTACCAGTGTCTGTGGTTTCTTGTAAAAGATCGTTTAGTAAACTTAAATCATACCTACGATCAACAATACCACAAGGCGGGGTATCAAATCTAGCGATACTTTAAATTGAAAACGACATTGCTTCGTATTTAAATTATAGTGATTTAATAACCGACTTTGCAGCAATTAAGACTGGAAAGTTACATTTTAAAATGTCTCGTTTTAAATATTTATTAAATAATAAAAATAAATCATTGTTAATAGAAGACAGAACCATTAACTTGTAATGGTAAGTTATTAAATTTTATATTTTTAATGTAATTCTTTGTTTAAGTTTATGTTGCTTTAGAATATTGTTTTGAGGATGTGCTTTAGACCTACAAGGAATTTGCATGTTTGTTAGAACATTTATATTTTAAAAAATCGGTTATGTTACTACATTTTTATAGTCTACATTTGTTACCAATAAATGTAAACAAACTGAATGCGGTAATATTATAATATGTAGTTTCTTAATTTTTACTTAACAAATATTCTTAAGATGTTTGTTGGATGTGCTTTCTTACAAAAATCTACACATTTGCATTTTATTAAGTACTTCGTTCACTGGATGGGCCTTCACTTTAAGCCACTGCTCACAGCACACTAAAACTTTAGTTCTGCCGCTGAGCTTCCACATCATTCTGTGAGCTTTTCAACTAACTCTCACATAAAACTAGAAGAGAGACCTAAACACACTCACTGAAATAAGAATTAATTACTGCATTGTATTCTAAATTCCTCACACAACGGTAATCCTCACTATAAGAATATTTTAATTTCATGTATTGAGACTTCAATGTATAAACCTTCTAATAAGGTTTTTAAAAACTCTAAAACTGGAAAAGCTGAAAAGAAAAACTGCTACATTCAGCTAACAATGTTAATTTCAATCTTTCTTTTCAACAGAAAACTGTCTGTTTAAAAGAAAATACGTTTATTCTCATAGCCTATATTAACATTAATTAAGTCTTACATACTATTTCCATATAATACACAACATTACTATAAATGCATACATATACACATAAAACAAGTTACAACTAACAAAACACACACACACAGCATGCAGTACATCATACACACAGAGCTGCAACAACTAAAGTGACGAGAGACCAGTGAATCGTCTTCTTAATAAAAAATACAATGTTTTTAATTGCAGAGAGTTCTTGTGTTGGGGAGACACACACTTCAGAATGCGTACATTAGTGTTTGCTCAACATTACTATATTTATGACAAGAAATAATTGTTACACAATTCATGGTTATGCTGAACTATCATTCATTCCTCTCTTAACACAACATATAATAGTGTAGCAGGCTACATTATATACAACGATGGTGCATGTGCTAGTGTGAATATATGTACACTAGAAAAAACACTTTTAATAATGTGCTGCAGTATATATATCACATAATCCAGACACTTATACGCTACAAAATAATCACACAAAATAAATGGTTACAAAGAATAGTGTTGATTTCATGTAAACTGTATGATGAAAGCTTATGTTTTTTTTTAATACCAGCTCACAAATTCAGAGAATGTATTGTGAAAGCCTTTCTCTTAAAGAGAACTCTCTGTTGATTGGGGTATTTTTATGGTTGGTGGATATTTTTTAGGATAATCTAGCCGTTGTCATTAGTAAATTAATATTATGCGTATGACATATGCATATTTATTTAAAAAAATTTTCTGAGTACATGTTTTTTTTTCTTTTTCCAGTAAACTTTATATTTATGGAATATGACTCTGAGTTCACTCTGTTAATAATAGCATCGTGTTTTGATTATATACGTATACTGAATCTAATACAACATGATGCATAACAAAGTGAATGGAAACAGCACGTGACTGTCTTACGATCTTTTTGGCCAATATTTTAAAAAAGTTACTATTATACTATGCCACAACAGTCATTTTCAATCAGATTATTGTTGACAAATTGTTCACCAAGGTTTGACATTCTGAAGAAGCTAACAAACCGTTAGCAGCAAAGCTCATGCAAAATCTGAACATAGTACAGTGGCCTCTCTCTTATCCGACCATTCCATTAACCAACTGTTTCACTAGAGTGGAAAAAATTAACTATACATACTTATACTAATAATATGTTATTACTCTATTATGTTACTTCTCATTACGTTATTAATGAAATTATTGAAGTAGTAATGAATAATAATGAGTGTCATGAAAGTGAGAATGAATTCGACGAGGGCCAAGAAAGAAAAATAGCTCACATGGCTGGGAAGAGGCTCTAGAAATAGCCCTTCGATATGAACAACAGCCTACTTCAACGCCAGTCGATGTACTCAATTTGAAAAGTGGGAAATTATGCAGCTGACAGGTGTCAGAGGAACATAAAACAAAAGAAAATGACCGACTTTTTCTCATAATCCGAGGGTTTTAAACTTTCTAAGTGTACAGTGTGCACTAAACTGTTTGTTTTTATGTAGGTTAATTGTATAGTAAAATATACATAACACGTTTTCGTGTTACAACTTTAATTTTCTGCCTACATAGTTTACTTAACACCCAGAATCTTCATTCCTTTATAAATTAGAACCGACATGAGCCAAAAGAAAGCAGACCGTAATTTCTTTCTTGTTTTCATAATTAAGGTAAGTCATTCATGTATACTACCATATATGTTTTATTTACTGTACTCATAGATAATTAAAGCAATTATAATTAAACCATTTATCCAATTTTATCATATGAATTTCATTTATAGATACAGTACAAAGTGGGTTGTATGTACATGTACATCAAATATAGGCTATTAAATTCTTTGTTCTCGACGGTCACAAATGAGCTACCATTTTGTTAACTAACTTTTCCATTATCCGACTGTTACCTGGTCCCATCCAAGTCAGACAAGAGAGAGGCCACTGTACAAGTCATTTCTAAATAGCATAAGAGCTGTTTACAGTGACAAGGCAAACTGATTTCCTCAGTGCCTTACCAGCACATTACGTTTTCATTACTGCTGGTACAGTGAAACAATTTTCATAAGGATCTGCTCATGAACCAAGTTTGTAAGTATCCAGCCTGTGCACATGCTGTCCTGATACATAATAATTGGTGATTATTGATGGCGTGAAGTGCTTTGTGATGTTTGGTAATAATTTTTGATTTTTTGACGACTTCTCCAGAAAGATTGGTGTTTTTATATAACCTGATGATGAGGATGTAACCTTCTCACGCGTAGTTATTGAAAGTTTTAAAGAAGTGACAAGATGGTGAGTGACCAAGTGTTTACAAATACTACAATTAAATACTTATACACGTGACTTGGAGACTATAATATAATGATTGGTGATTATTCTCCAGTCATCTTGCATAGTGTACACACATTCACATACAGTGTATTTATTAAAACTGATTCTTACCAAAATAATTTATTACACACTCTAAATTAGAGTTAAATTACATTATACAAGGTTTGATCAAAATGTTCGTGTGATTTTGCAATTTCCACCACTACAAGTGACTGATTAAAAAACTGTTTTTATGTGATGTTGGTACACATGTTAGTGACAATCATTTAAAATTTTAGCCCTATCTGATAAAATAGTTTAGATTTCACAGCTAATTTGAATAAGTCGTCCTTAGATGTATTAGGCGATTTTTTTGTCATTCTACAATGCAAGATTGAAGAACGTGGATTGAATTTTGTGTAAACTGTCAGATAAACTGCTTTGTCCTGGTAATCGTGTTCATAAGTCTTCTGGCGAGACTGCTGTGCATGAACAAATGGTTTACACGCTTCAAAGATTGCTGTAAATGAGCTGAAGACTGAGCAGATGACAATTATGTTTTTGTGTTCCACGAAATTTCATTGCCAGACGCAGTGGTAAATGAAGAGTACTATTTGGACATTTTATGCCATCTGTATGAAGCTATTCGCAGAAAACTGCCCAATTTACAGAAGAATAATTTATGAAAGTTGCAGGCCGATAATGTGCCTGGACACAAGTCATTGCTTGTTAAGAGTTTTGAGCTCAAGGCTGTACCAAAAAGTGCACGCTTGAAATATTTTGAAGACTGCAAAATGGCTAGCTTAATCATGTTACATTCAACTGCGACTACTTTGAAGGGGACAGTATGAATGAACGCATAATTTTTAAAACAAATAAGAACTGCATGAAATTTTTGATCAAACCCCGTAGAGCAGTGGTACCCAAACTTTTCAGTCCCCCAAATAATTTAAAAATTCACGGACTCCGTCTGAGTTCTGAAATAAAACAAACAGTAAGTATGATAGAACTTGAAATCAAAATTAAAATTCTCTTAACTTGCAAAATTATAATATTAATGATATAAAACATAGTTTAATGTGAACAATGAAGCTGCTTCTGAACAATTAGCTCTGCAATATTGAGTTTAATGTATGATAATTTCAATATTAAGTCACTCTCGACATCAACTTTATTTCTTAACTTCGACTTCAAGTACGTGAGCATGGACAATGTGGTTTCATACAGATAAGTAAGGGGAAAGACAGTGAAACACTTCAAAGGCTTTTTTTTTGGGGAGTTCGGGATAGCCAGTCATTACATATAACCAGAAGTCAGCTAGCTGTAATTGCGAAAACTATAATTTTAATGCCAAATTGAAAGTTCAGGTGAGTATCAAAGTACAGTTAAATAATGTCAAAAAAAAAAACAATTGTCAGTTGAAAGTTCTGCCAATGAGACTTCTTTTTGTACTGTACAAGAGAGATCTAGTCAGCTCGGCTGACAAACATGTCTGCTACACGACATGATTTAAAGACATTATTAAAGCTATTAGTTTGAAATTACTTTTACAATTATAATTAGTTTGAACTCCCCCAAAAAATACTGGAATCTTCTACTAATTGTTTTAAGATTCTAAATTTTAGAGCATAAAAATCGGAGAAAATTACGGTATATTCTAATTTTTCGTAAAAGTGTCTGCGGACCCCCTGAAACATTGTCGCGGACCCCACTTTGGGAACCACTGCCGTAGAGTATTAAGTTTATTATGAATTTCAATTGAAACTGAATAATTAAACTAAATGGTTAATTATTTCAATTGAAATACTCAAAATAAGATAACAATAATAAATATTACAATTCTTAATTTAAGCGTTTGGCTGGACAACTAACTCTTGCCTGGTTTTATCTTTTTTTCCCAAAAGCCTTTTCTTATTTCATCCCACAATGTTTTGCTATTTTGGATCACTGGGTGAATGAACGGATGGTGGGTGACCTGAGTAGACAGGTTTATTGTCTGGTGTACTGCAATAGAACATTACAGTAAAGGAAACTGTAGCTAGGACTACATACTGATATACCATTTTATGATGTTATAGACATGTTAAAATTTGATTTTTGTTTGATTCTGTTAATTAGAGATAAGTTTTGAATTAAGAATTGGGTAAAAGACTATTATGTATCAAAATGCCCATAAATTTATTTGTGATCATGTCATGTGCGAGTGCGCGTGTCATTCGTATTTTATGAATAACTCTGTTATAAATGAACGTATTGAACTGAGATTTGGACAGCGCAAGCATCTTAAATAGCGCTATATTTTCTGGGTGTCAGAGACCTGTTACATTCTATTTTAATAGGGATTTGTTTAGTAAAAATCAACTTCTATAGATTCCTTATCTTTTAGAAGCCAGAAAATGTATAGATAAAATCTATACCTGCTTCTGCAGAAATCTGCCAATCTGTTCAAGAAGTTGTCTATCAGTTCTATCCATCAAACACGTGATAGATGTTTCGACCAATCAGCGGCCCCAATTTTCATTAAGATTGGGTCTCCGACGATGAAAGTCTAGGGAGTTCCATCTAGCAGCTCGAATATTACGGACGTGCTCTCTGTGCGAGTTTTTCGAACACAAACGTTTTTTATGTAAGAGTTATCAAGGACAATTTAGAGACGAGTTACCTGTTAGCTAATACCTTGTATTGGTACGAACTCAATATTTTTCAAATAATAAAATATTTATATTTAAACAGTGCTAGTCTCGCGTGAGTCAAGATTTCCGCATAGGGAAGGTTTATCCATCCGGGATACTCCTGTATTAACGCGAGGACACCTCAAGACGCGGGAAGGTGCACGGTTAAAGCACCATAGTAAATAAATATTAAATTACAGCCCAGTTCAGTACCTTGAGATAAAGAGTAAACTGTTATCGGGTGTGTCGGCGTGCGTGCGTACAAGAGGAGTGTCAGCGAAGCAGTAAAAGTTGTGCTGATAAATCTTACATTTTATATGCATAAACATGTTACACCTGGACGGACTGGCACATATACACCAGACCTCTATACACATTCCCAGTACAATCACATTATATTACACATTATGTTACTGAAGACTATCTACACTCTAAGCAAACAACCAGGCAATATATATATATATATATATATATATATATATACTGTATACACACATATCATTTGCTGCATTCTTCTGTTTGGTAATGTAACACATAATCATAAAATTTTAACAAACACTATTACTAATAGACATGGATCAAGAGAGAATTTCGTGGAAAAAAAGGAATAATTTTTTCCCCTAAATCGCTTTTTAAAAAAAATGTTTTCTTTTGAAATAACAGTTTCACCAGGGTTTAAAAATCTTAAAAGTAAAATTGAGCTGAAGAATAAATTTCTAAATATTTTTTAGAAAATAATTTTCCTTCTAACTATATAAAGATACGACAGCTCAAATTAAAATAGTGGAAAGGATATCCAGCAAGATAAGTATTAGTAAGGGCTTGAAACAGGGTTGTTGCATAGCTCCGTCTTTGTTTAAGATCTATCTAAATGAAGCCCTAACATCATGGAGGAAAAAAGGCCATAATATGGGTGTACCAGTTGGAAGTGACAAAATATTTACAATACACTTTGCAGACGATCAGGCTGTAATTGGAGACGACGAAATTGATATAAGTTATATGCTTAGGAAACTAGCAGAAGAATATGCAAAATGGGGTCGAAATAAATACCTCAAAAACTGAGTACCTTATAGTAGGTGGTAAAGGTTAAGACCTAGAACTAGGAACAAAAGTGATAAAAAATATTAAAAACTTCAAGTATGTGGGTGTAACAATGACATCGGATGGTGACAACAACCAAGAAATAAAGGTAAGGATAGGACACGCTAAGACAGCAACAAAACAATTAAACAGTCTGCTTTCGAGTCCATGAATAACAAAAAACAATCAAATCAGAATATATAAAACTATAGTCGAAAGTATAGGCCTATATGGAGCAGAACTGTGGGAAATTACTAAAAGAAATAAATCCATAATAAGAGCTATGGAGATGGATTACTGGTGGAGGTGCTGTAGACTAACAAGACTAGATAGAGTGAGAAATATAAAGATAAGACAAGCGATGGGAATCAACCTTGACATTATAGAAACAACAGAAGCAAGAAGACTGAATTGGTTTGGACACCTAAAAAGAATGTCGGATGAGAGATGGCCAAGGAAGGTATAGGAATGGACTCCAACCTCTAGAAGAAAAAAAGGAAGACCTAAACATTAATGGAAAATGAACGTCGAAGATGCAATGAATGCAAGAGGACTTACGGAACAGGACTATTCAGACCGGTGCCAGTGGAACTATGATGAGAGAGGCGGCGCCAGCCATAATTAAATCACTTAAAAAAAAATTTCCTTCACTCAGGGGCTGTACAGGACTGTATATATAAGGCAAGCTGCACATTTCTATATAATTTTACATATTTAATTTTGTACGATTTCTAGTTGCTTGTAATTCACCAGAGGATAATGTATTATATAAACTGCAAAAAAAATTTGTGGGGTTATACATGGCTTAAATAAAATTTAAGTATTTTAGGTTGTAGGCTCACAATTTTATTTCCAATAGTCTCCTTCTCGTCATTGTCTGATGGGTATTGGCAATCATCATGGCTTCGATACACACGTCCTAGTTAGTTTGGCTTGTCCATACTTACTGGTCTATGTATAACAATTTATGTAGATGAGCACTTTATAGGATTTTTTCTACATTTCTTTCTATTTCTTCCAGTCTTGTGATGTTTCAACTATGTCTACATGGAGTGGCTGATTTCTAAAATTATAGGTGCCAGAACGCATCAATTCAAAAGTTGTACAGACACAAATATACTTATATTTTATATTAGCTCAAGATCTTGTTCACTAAGCAGTCTGTTTTCAATAGATTTTTCAGTGCCTAATAAAATTTTTCCTAAGTCTACAGGATTATTGTTTTCCCTATTTTCCTTTTTTTTGAAGCAGATCCTTTTTCTTTTCATATATCTTTTTTTCATTAATTTATTTTTAGATCCAAGAGGTTCCGGAATGCCGTTCTGGCGCCTTTCCCCTGAAATCAAGTCCGTCTACATGTATTTGTCTTATCCCAAAATGATTTTCTTATTTCATTCCATTACGCTTTCCTAGTCCACGCTCTGCTTCTCTACTTTAAAGGTCTCGCTTTCTTGACTCCAAAATTATCTTTTCTAATCTTAATGAAAGGATGTCATTTCATATTTTTTTCACAAGTGTTTTAGTATGTATTTTGTTTACATTTTTACTAAATATATATCACTACCAACTCGGAACACAAGGTTTTTTATTGGTAAAAACACAAAAGTTTTATCTTATAGGTTGAATCAGTTTTCACTTATTATAAGCTTCGTCAGAGGCTGCCATTGGGAGCGCTGTCCGTCTTGTTCTTGGTAACAGCGGCGACTTTTGAAGGATCAATGTTGTGTGCGTGGCATGTGATATGTTCGAATAATATGTGTGATTTGAATTGTGTTTGTTCGTTTAGGATGTCGTTTTTATGTGTTTGTATATTTCCAATTGTTCAAGAGTGTCTAGTTTTCGGCCTTTTGTGTGTATGTGTCGAATATCCATGTTGTTTCGATGTTTGTGTATGTGTGGTTTGGTTCAATGCGGTGGTTTGCAAAGGTGGATTCGGTAGTGGAGTGTAGTGCCTTTGTGTGTTCAATGTATCTTTGTTTGAAGCGACATCCTGTCTGGCCTATGTAGAATTTGTTGCAACCTGAGCAATTTAGTTTGTAAACACCAGGTAGATCAAATTTGTTTTGTTCTTTGTGTGTGTGTGTGTGTGTGTGTGTGTGTTTTGATAGTGTGTGTTCTGTTTTGTTTGTAGTTTTATATGTGATTCTGTATCCTGCTTTTTTTTATTTGTGGGCTATTTTTTCATTGTGGTTATTGATGTATGTTAGTGTTATGAATTTGTTGTTTTCTGACTTTGTCTGTTGTTTGTTTTGTGTAGGAGTTTATTGATTATTGTTCTGTTGTATCCGTTGGATTCTGCTAGATATTTTCTCGTGTTTAGTTCGTCTTTGTAGTCTTTTTCATCTAATGGGATATTGTTTAGTCTGTGTATCATAGTTCTGAAGGCAGCTAGTTTGTGTTGTATTGGGTGACTGGAGGAGTTTGTATTAGTGTGTCATTGTAGTGGGTTTTCTGTATATACTGAATTTTTGTCTGTGTTCTGAGTCGGTAGTGATATACTTATATTTAGTTAATCAACAGACACGTCATGGACAACAAAATCCAAGAATTTACATTTTTTATTTAGGTAGGCAAGAAACTGAAATAAGATTCTTATGAAAAACAGACAAACAGGTGTACATTACGTCTACTGCGTAGGCTGTCACGGCCGGAGTCACTATTCAAAGAGTTTACAATATCAGAGCTATTGGGCCGTGGTCGATTGCTTTTAGATGATATATTTTTACATTTCCTGGACGTTTAGGCTACCTACCAAAGGGCCTTCTTCAGTAGTAAAAGTTTAAAAAAAAGTTAAACAGGGATGGTAAACTGAACGTACCCCTGATTGAAGGGCGCATCATAGATGTGCCACTTAAATGTACGAAAGTTATTTGAGTATAACTCAAATTATTTCCTTTACAAAAATGTTGATTATGAAGTAATTATAATTTACATAATTACATATTACACAGGTTTCATACTTGAACAGATAACTACATACTAACAAAAAAAATCATATAATTTACAAGCTCATATAAACATTTCAGTAAGCTAACTACAATGCACTATTCAAGATCTCATTATAATTTCTTCTAAATGCATGCATGCAATCGTCACCATGCTTAAAAAAACACTACTGTTTTAGGATTTTACTTATGCTAATACCAAACATTTCACTCAATCTACAGTTTAAGGCAGGAGTTGGCACCGTGGCATAAACGATGATTTTCAGTGACATGCCGAACGATTTGAAGTATTGTAAATAAACAAACTTTTTAATAAATACTACACTGCCAGAACCTTACCTACCTTGCGATCTTGTCTCGCAAACTTTCCTTTTTTCAAACACCATCAGAACTTCAGGGCCGCCACCTATATTTTTATAGTAAAATATGGAAAACTTTACACTTTTTCCCTTAATTAAAAAACACTTGGTCAATTTTGCTATCCGACCTCTTAATTCAGAAAATCCGCGATTCGTTAGACGAGTTTTTCAGCACAAAGTATAGGAAATGGTTACAGGCGAAATGGCTAAGCCTAACACATGTTTATTCTCTTTTGAACAAATCTCATTTATTTGATTTTAATATTCATTTCTTTCTTTTCTTTCTTTAATAATTAGAAAACATAAAACTACAGTACGTAAACAAAATTGTATAGACTAATCTTTACTACCAGTACTTTTCATTTTCTTTATATTTATATGTACACACATTCTCTCACTCTTACTTTTCACATTTCTTTACCCCCCTCTATTTGAGCTCATTAATGATTTGTAATGTTTTGGACAAATGAATTTGCCTTTACACTTGTTACCTATTTGCGTAATATCCAAATGTTGCGCACGATGTTGTCCGGAACCTTTTTCACTAAACACTCTCCACTCCGACCAAATTAAGACGTCATTTAATTGTCACTTCATTATTTACCACTTGTACATTTTGTACTCCTTGGTAGGCCTACTTTAATACTTTTTCGGCCTACCAGGGACTCATCCGAGACTATGGTTGAATTAACGACTGTACAGGTTGAAGACTGGTTTCCAACTGTGTGAGCCTCGTGCACGCGGTTGCCCAGATGCCTGGTATTAGGCGTTGGCCGCGCGGCCTCAACTCGTTCGCTGATTGGTTATTTTTCATTGTATGTTTTGGTAGACTGGAAATGGAAATTCGTTTCTTTCTCCACGTGGTCGATTCTACGAATTTCTAAGGTGTATTTTTTCTGCTAATTTATATGCTGGTACCAGCGTGTTCCTAGTACCGCTACAGGCCGTTCCCCAAAAGTTGTACATTGATTGGTTAAAACGGGTTGCCTAATCTGCCCCGTTACAATACCCCTCCAATGAGAGCATAAAAACGAAGAGTACCAGCAAGGATATGGCGCCACAACCCCCCTTTACTTTCTTACAAAATCATGGGTAACTTACCCTCCTGACTGCGGCTGCACCTGCATGACCTTACTGGACTTCCCTTGTCGAGATCCCAACACCATAAAGTCAGACAGGCATGCCACCACAGTATTACAAGACTCTATAACAATCAAACAAAAACATCAAATCAATAACTGGTCTTTCACAATGCCATATCCCCAACTGATTTGGTTTCCTCTTAGCCCGTACTAGTTTGTCATTTGCAAAGTACTGGTCGCATATATATATATATCTCCTTAACATAAACATATTACATTTTTTTTATATTACATATTCCATATTATCTTTACCTCTGTAACCTATACAACACACATTGACCATTTATGTTAGAAACAACAAACAAATTTAGAAACGTTTGAATTCCAAAATGTAGGTTATATAACATTTAAAACCTAGAGATATTTTATATCTAATCACAATCATAGCATACACAATTAAAACACCTTATGCTTCTCATAATCAACATAATACAATATAACAAACACTCAAAATAAACATTACCAACCTCAGGCCACCATAAAACATTTCATCTCTAAATTTGAATAAAATTTACTAACATTACACAACTTTTAATTTCAATTTCTATTGATTAAACATTTTAATTGTTTATCTTGCATTATTACTTCAATTTTGACTTTCTATTAAACATTTTAATCATTTAATTTTAATTGTCTACCATTTATTATCCATTTCAAATCAAAAATAAATTATTCAAATTTATTACACATATTTCCATCTTTTAAATTAATTAGACCATCTCTTTTAATTAATTACTTTAATTGCATTACTTAAAACATTTTACATTAATTCAATCCACTCACATTGATTTACTTGCATAATAAAATTCATTCATCATTTTTATAACCTTCATATTAAAAACTCTGATTACCAAGATTTCTATCTTTTAAAAATTTACATTAATTTAATTTTCATTATAAAGATTCATGATTACATACTGTTAATTATTCACTTCAAACAAAATATTATTACTGACATGACCTCCAACTAACCTGTAAATTGGCTACATTAAATACAATGTCCGCACAACAACATAACCTTACTGCATAATTACATCTAACACATGTAAATACAATACAAAACTATCTATAATATACGTCATTAAATATTCTTGTCAACCACAAATCATTACATTATTCAGTCCAGCAATTAAAACCATTAACTCTCATAATTAAATGTTCATTAACAATAACTGTCTAACCACCATCGTCATAAATTAATCTTATATTATCACAATGCACTTCATTTTTAATTCCATTTATTTTATTATTATTATAATAACCCTTTAACCTTGTTTTATTCGTTATACCACAACAATAATTTATCAAATTATTCCACATCATTGTCTCATAAAACCTGTCTACACCAATATTTCTATTTCTGTCTCCGTCAGTATTTTTTGCTAAAACCAGGTAAGTTATATCACCATCATAATTATCTGCTACTACAAGAACACTAATTCTCCTGCCAGGTAAGTGCTTTTTATTGTCAATATTATCTACTCCACCAGGTAAGTTTTTAATTCTCTCAACTCTCTCAATACTTATTCTCTTTACTAACTCTTTATGATCTCTACTCAACTTGAATAATTTTATTGTCTCTCATTCTCCAAATCACTTATATAACTCCCTCTTACTTTCTCTCTCTCATTCCACACAAAGGGCAACACAACATTATTGTAACACATCCTGGCTTTTCCAGGGGAATTATTTGTAGACCTTTCGTCTACCAAATACGCTTTCAAGAAACGTTTGTTCTTGCTAAACACACGTGAAGCCTCTACTTCACCTACTACACCGGGGAAATCTGCCCTCGGACTAATCTTTACTACCAGTACTTTTCATTTTCTTTATATTTATATGTACACACACTCTCTCACTCTTACTTTTTTCACATTTCTTTACCCCCCTCTATTTGAGCTCACTAATGATTTGTAATGTTTTGGACAAATGAATTTGCATTTACACTTGTTACCTATTTGCGTAATATCCAAATGTTGCGCACGATGCTGTCCGGAACCTTTTTCACTAAACACTCTCCACTCCGACCAAATTAAGACGTCATTTAATTGTCACTTCATTATTTACCACTTGTACATTTTGTACTCCTTGGTAGGCCTACTTTAATACTTTTTTGGCCTACCAGGGACTCATCCGAGACTATGGTTGAATTAACGACTGTACAGGTTGAAGACTGGTTTCCAACTGTGTGAGCCTCATGCGCGCGGTTGCCCACATGCCTGGCGTTAGGCGTTGGCTGCGCGGCCTCAACTCGTTCGCTGATTGGTTATTTTTCATCGTATGTTTCGGTAGACTGAAGATGGAAATTCGTTTCTTTCTCCACATGGTCGATTCTACGAATTTCTAAGGTATATTTTTTCTGCGAATTTATGTGCTGGTACCAGCGTGTACCTAGTACCGCTACAGGCCGTTCCCCAAAAGTTGTACATTGATTGGTTAAAACGGGTTGCCTAATCTGCCCTGTTACAGTATACAAACTCAATTTAAGTGAATACTTCAAAAAATAAGGATTTTAAAGACCAATATACACAGCTAGTTGTAACTACCACTGCATAGTTC
Organism: Magicicada septendecula; assembly: GCA_034769895.1. Taxonomy (NCBI): domain Eukaryota; kingdom Metazoa; phylum Arthropoda; class Insecta; order Hemiptera; family Cicadidae; genus Magicicada; species Magicicada septendecula. The sequence continues at coordinate 21,705,593 of CM068371.1, forward strand.
CTACAGTAGCTGTAGTGCATCTTTCAGAAAGCTTGTGTAAAGTCGAAAATGACTAAGCGCACATCAGAAATGACAACCCATCAGAAGCACAGTCAAGGATCCCGGTGATGTGAATACAAATTTTAATAAGAAGTGTTAATTTAAAAAAATTGAAACCAAAATTTCAGAATAATGATTTCACAATTTTAATGAGAAACACACACACACACACACACACACACACACAGTCACAAGTACATGATTTTCATAATATTAAATACAAAGGTTTTTGGTATTTGTACGGACATCACACAAATAATGGAATGGAACCACCTAGAATAGCCGAGAGTGTCCACAACCCGTCCCCGTCCCCCAGTGTGGCAGATGTTGCCTCAGTCAAGGTAACATAAGGGACGTTCCAGAGCACTCTACAAAACAATTGAATAAACATTAAGTGGCATGCACATTAAAGATTGAAGATTTGTAGAAGGTGTGTGCTACCTATTAAAAGCCATAGCAGCTGGCTTGTCAGTTCAGTGGTGTAGGGTGATTTCTTTAGCACGGATCTAGTGTTTGTAGCTAAGTGTTGTTGTGTTATAATTAGCGTGGAATTCTTTATAGTTGACATTATTATTGTGTGTGGACAGTTTTTACTTGACTTGTTGTAAGAACCTGTTGATTACAAATTATTAATTGTGATAATTAAATCTGGTTATTAGAGATTGGATTCGTGTCGTGTATTTTGTTTTCCACTGTACCATACGACGATCGGTTAGACTGTCTTAACAATATTGTGTCACGATATTTCTCGTCTCATGTAGTGTTTTTACATCACATAATTGTTTGAATTGTTCACTGTATTATGCTGTACACGCTTTCCTCTATGATGTTGAAAGCTGAATCTTATTTGAACTGAACAGATAAGAGTACAATATTGAACTGGGCTAGCATCAAACTCATGACTCACCCTAGGATTTCTGGAGTAATGCTGAATAATGTTTTGAACTTGGTGACTGCATTTCTGTGGTTACTCCTTGTTTTATATGGAACTGTGCATTTTGTTTTAGTATTTTTTTTTCTTATTGTACAATTTGAAGTATCTAAGTGAACAGCAAATTTTTCAAAAACTACATGTAAATAAACTAACGTAATACAAAAATTGTTTAAAAAATATATGTACCAATGAAAAGGTCTAGAATCGACAAATAAGAAGACATAAAAAGTTATACCTAACAATGGACACATCATAGTTCTTCAAACCTGTGCAAATATCGCAAAATATGGTCTGCGTCCTATGGGAAAGATACACGACTAATGTGCCTAATTCTAATTAAGATTAATATTAGATAGCAAAACATTATTTCAATTTTATGAGAAATTCGGCTAGCCGGGCTGTAAGGCCATGGTCAATGGTTGTTTTGTGTAAACGTTTCGGCCGTGCCTTCGACGGCCATCTTCAGTGCAGAAGGGTGCAAACCACTGACAAAGGTTTCATAGTCAATGACCACTGAACTGTGTGGTTTAGGCTAGTGGCTGTGACGAGTAGAACACCCATATTGCAGCCTTCTGCACTGAAGATCGCCATCGAAGGCACGGCCGAAACGTTTGCACAAAACAACAATGGACCACGGCTTTACAGCCCGGCCAGCCAAAGTTGTCGTAACATTGAAGCCGGCCGTGAAAGCCTCAGACAGAATTATTTCAATTTGTTTAGATATTTAATTTGTTTAAGTCGATTTATGTTGGTATGCTGAGTGACACTATTCACCCAACATTACCACAGGATTGCCAACTCCTGATTTAGCATGACTCCTAACTGAATACACAAAACGTTTGGCATTAACATAAGTAAAAATATGTTTTATACAGACAAAAAAAGTGCTTCTTAATAACAAATACAGTAGAGCATCAATTATCCGAACCTCTCGGGAAGAGGGTCCGTTCGGATAATTGATATTTCGGATAATACATCGTAAATTGAAAAACATTATTTCTCTTTACAAAAACAAAGGTTTTTATTACAAAATAATTTTTAACATACTATTGTACAATTACAAAAACCTGTATACTGTACTGTAATGTATTACTAAGGCTAAAAATAACTGACTTAAAACTGAGTGTAATTAATAAAAACCAAAACTTAATTTAAACAAAATTAGAGTTTCATGACAAACACTGTACTATAAAATTAATTAACAATTAAAAAACAATCGATTTACACTTTTTTGAAGAATTGTTCTATCACTGCCTGCTTCAAACCAATACCCCGTTTTTTGCTGCTAAAGACTGAAGTCGTTTAATATTCATAAGATGAATACAGTCTATCTCGTGTTCTGTTTCGGCCCACTTTAGAACAGTCTCAAGTGCGTCAAAAGCTTTTGCTGCTGTCGCTGGTTTTGTATTAGTGGCATTGTCGCCGCCTTCATCTGAATCTGTTTCGTTTTCATTACGTGCATTTATTGACTCAACTATCTCGTCATCGGTTACTATGCCTACTGTACAGTACTGTAATAATTTATAGTATACAATTTTTAATGTTTAATAAATATCCAATACGCCTACACGTGTCCAATACATTACTGTATTCTACAGTACATAATGTACTTTTTACTGAGTTCGGATAATAGATCGTTCGGTTAATGGATGTTCGGATAATCAATGCTCTACTGTACTAGAAAAGTTTACGAGCGAGATCACCATGCTTGTCTGTCTGGTTCATATATATAATAATAATACAATACAATACAATATATACATAATATGCAAAAGTGTATGTGGTCGTAACTTACGGGTAGTTCCTATATGTACAGCATTTTGTGTGACGATGCCAGCATCAAAATAACACAACATAATATCCTTATATTAATTATATGTGCAGTTTACATAAATACTTTACATATATTTACATAATTTATATTACAACTACCTTATATTATATGCTATACTTCAAAAAAATAAAACGTAATTCATCAAATGTTGGACCCACAATCAATGTGGGAAAAAACAATATGTCTGTTAACATCAAGAAATAAAATAAAAAGAGAAACAAATCTGAAGTAGATACTAGTAGGTCTGAGACCAAACTTCTCCTGTCTAGACTCTGTTCTAAACACAAATTATTCAACAAAACAAAAATTTAAAAACCTTAACTAGAAAAGGAAATACGAGGGTCAGTTGAAAAGTTTGCGGAGCAACATCTATAGCTCCAGTCTTATGGCCATCGTAGGTCATCTATGGCATAAAATCTTTCGTGTGCTGAAAGACGTATATTTCGCATGAACACCTGTTAATTTCCTGATATATCTGTCAATTTATTCACTTTTTACCAGCTGTTAGAAATTTTCCTGTCACACGTGTTTTTAAAATACACAAAATCAACCATCGTGTTGTGATGAATCCTCTGTTAAAAATGTTTTAGCACCAATGGAAAATCAAAACAAAATTGTAAATGTGTTAGGAGACGCTGCACCTTCAGAAACAACGGTAAGTGGGCCACACTCGAGTTTAAACGTGGTCGTACAAGCACTGGGGGCGATCCCAGCAGTGGAAGTCCAAAACGTGTAACAAAAAAATGACATTACTGAAAAAAATTCATACGGTGTTGGAAGACCGCAGACTGAGGAGTGGATGACGTTGCTGAAATCATAGGCTTCTCATATGAGCGTGTGCATCATACTTTAACTCAAGAACTTGGTGTGAAAAAGCGTTGTGCAAGATGGCTGCCACATCTGGAGTGGTTGCATTTTTTGGGTGTTCAGTCCGGGGGGGGGGGCAATTATCGTACGACCACATTCAATTTCAAAGTGCCTATTTACAAACCGTTGGTTTTGAAGTCGCAGCATCTCCTAACACATTAACAATTTCGTTCTGAATTTCTGTTGGCGCTACACAATTTTTAACCAAGAATCACACCACGATGTTTGATTTTGTCCGGTTTTCAAAACATGTATGACATGTCAATTTTAAACAGCTTCTAAAAATTAATAAATTGGTAGATAGATTTGGAAATTAACAGGAGTTCACACAGAATACAAATCTTGCAGCACACGGAAAATTTTAGTTTTACCACTAAGCTACAGATGTCGCTCCGCGAACTTTTCAACTGACTCTTGTAGATGCCTGGTTACTACAGATGAATGATTGTTATTTGTTGTGTCTAATCCAGGCACTCCCTTTGTCAAAAGCAAAGGGAATTTTTATCTGCACCCAATATAACTTTTAGTGATTTCAGACTGTTTAAAAACAAGATTGGAAAATCGAATACAGGACAAAGAATACTTAACAAAAGTATCTGACGTGAAAACAACTTTAAATGCTCCTCACTTTCTTACTTTGGAGAGAATTATTAATCTCCTCATTAATCTACCGTTTTCCAATTTTGAGAGTTCTTAATGTTCTCGAGAACTGTAAAACAGATAAGAGAAATAAACTCAAACATAAATGGTCTTAGTGCTTAAGTTTTGGGCTAAGATGATAACTGACGTATGGAAATGAACTCCCATCTGTAAGTAAATATTGTTACGTAATGCAGGAAAAGTGTTATGTCATTACGGAACGTTCTGGTACATTGGAGAACGATCTCGAAGCTGTAATGCATACGCAACACTTGACATGTCAGGCAGTATTACGTAATGCGGCACATCTCGTGCATTCTGGAAGCATCTAAATTAGCACAATGGTGTGTGTTTCTTCGAAGGTCGCGCTGAAGTGTCCACTAGAATTTTCAATGGCTTGTTAAGAACGCATGTTATGGAAAAATGGAGACTATAAATAGCCCATATCTGCTGCTTAGTAGTTAGTTTATTGTCGGGCGATTACAAGTGATTATCGGGCAGTATTACTGTCTGGTTATTAGTAAAGTGTTTTATAATCGGGCGGTATATTGCAATACAATTGTGTTTTAATATTAGTTGACATTCATTTGCATGTGAACAATTTTTATTTGGTTTGTTGTAAGAGACAGTGTTGTTAATTACAAACTGCTTAACTGTGAAAATTAAAGCTGGAGATTAGTGACTTAATTGGTGTCTTGTATTTTGTATCCACTGTACCTACGATGATCAAGTAGACCGTCGTAACAATATATTTTCAGACTTGCGTTATCAGTTGTCATTTTGAACACCTATTTTGGTATTAATTTATGAGTCTTTGGGCACTTGGTGAAACATATTAATACAAAGGTTTTGTAAAATATATAAAAACACTTGGTAATTTTCTCAGATTTTATTTAACTCTGACAGCTGTTTCGGCTACCTTGGTACCTCGGCTCTGAACACCTATTTTGGTTACCTTTTATATGATGCATGTGAAACAGTTTGTTTTATAGAAAGTTCCTAAAGTTATCTTTTTTTGTAATGAATACAAACATCATCATCATCATCTTCTTCAAGGATTAAACCCGGACATCCCACACCCCTCCGTCCACTCAGCTTATACTTCCATAGTTGTTTGGGAATGCGGCAGTCATCCATTCGACAAAGATGTTGCCACCAATTCAGCTGATACTGGGCAATCCTGTCGAGTATACTCATAATATTCAGTTCATATCTGTGTTTCTTCTATGATCACGGAGAATATACTCAGCCACATGCCTGAGCAATCTCATTTCAGCCGGTTGGATGCGACTGGCCTGGCCTTTCGTTAAAGTCCAATTCTCAGACCCATAAAGAAAAGTGGGAAGTGCCATCACCTTGCAGAATTTTAGGCGTGTTTCTTTACTTGCTGGCTTAAGATCAATACAAACATATCGGATGTAATTTCACATATTGGCAAACACTGTGTTTTAGTACAACATAACATATTACAGAGTGACAAAGCTGTGCTGACAAATCTTACATGTTATGTGCATAAACGTGTATACAGCTGGATGGATGTGAACATGTACACACTCCGGTTGCAACTTATCTGACCGGTGTGCAACTAATAGTATGATCAGTTGCAGCTTATGGTAATGAAACACAGACACCAAATAAGAAAAACAAAAACCTTTGAACAGAAAACACTTCAACCAATGAGTGCTAACACGGATACTGCCATCGCTCACATCCAGAGGCTTCTGTTGTTGTAATTACCAAAAAAAAAACATATTGTTACATAATACGGAATGTTCTACAAGTATCTCGGCTATCCCAGCTGTAATGTGTGTGTGCGTACATACAGCTGCTACTTTGAGATGAAAGACGTGTCAACTATCGAGTCTATTCCAGACTGTATCGGTCAGCGCAATGTGTTCAAAGGACACTGTTTCCAGTAGATTCTCGAGAGCACCTGTTTGTTTAACACGTCATCCAAAGTGACACATTATTCTGGCATATAAATACAGGCATTCAGCGACGGTCAGTTTAGTTTACTTCGGGCGATTACTCTCTGCGTTCAAGTGGTTATTAGTGAAAAGTGATTATCGTGCGGGATTCTATTAGTTGACATTACTATTTATATGGATAAATTAACTTGAATTATTGTACAAGTATAATCTTGTTGATTACAAACTTGTAACTATATAAATTTTTGACAAACTTACCATATGCTTACTTACTCCGATTCTGACGAACTTACCTTAATTTTAACACAGAAGATCCCAAATTACACAAGGTCGCCACCAACATTTGGAAAAGGAAATGTGGAAACCTTTTTACACTTTACCCTTTAAAGAATTTAGTTAAATTAATTCCCTTACTTCAGAATCTCACAGGCTCGATTAGGCGAGATTTCGATGCAGAAAATAGGTTAGGTTTTGGCGCAATAACTACACTTAACACATGGTTATGGTCATACAGAAATCTGAATTTATTTTCATTGTAGCAATTCAAAAGTTACTAACCATATTCATGTTTTGTTAACAAATTACTCCATATTGAGCATTCATAAAAATTAGTTAAACAATACTATAAATGATTACTTATAATTTTGCAAACCAGTACTTCGCATCCTCTCTCTCTCTCTCTCTCTCTCACTCTCAGTCTCACTCTCTTTAAACCCCCCTAAATTTGAGATCTCATTACTATTTCTGAATTTTGTATTTTAAGAAAAGACAAATGGTTATTAAATGTTGGCCAGTCGATCTAGTTTTACGAGTACTTAGCTGCTGATGATATTCCAGTTGTTACGCAACCATTCGCAGTTCACTTTTTTTCAAACACTCCACCAAACGTACGTAGGCTTTCACGGCCGGTGTCATTATAATTATTTAAAACTTCCGGGCTGAAAGGCCGTGGTCGAATGCTTGATGTTCTGGAGCTAGACGTTTCGGCCACACCACCGGTGGCCATCTTCAGTAGCAAAAAATGTTCGAAAATAGGGTGGTATGCCGAACAAGTCGCCCAATGAACTGGGAACAAGCAACAGTAAGAGAAGGCTACATTGTTTCTATTTATAACTTTTTGGCCGCTTAAGGTGTATAACGCGAACCAATCAGAAGCCAGCTCATCATTCTCCACTCTGATTGGCCATGGAAAATAAACCATGCCAGACACTATTTAAGGCGATGTTTTCACCTCGGCAGTTCAATCACCCTGCGATTGGAAGGAGCAACATCTCTCTTGAGCTCTCTCTTGATGGGAAATTCTTCACTTTCTGTGCGTTCTCAGTCTCCGGTTATACCGTGACTTACACAGTGCGTCCAGTTCAATATTTACCAGTGTTTGTGCAAATTTTTAAACAACTACTCAAGAATCAGTGCAGTGCAGTGTAGTGTTCAGTGCAGTGTTGTGTTCTTGTGCCGTGCAGTGTTTCGTGTGTGTTCCGCTGCTGCCTGGAGCTTGTTGGTAAGTGAGCGACTTTTGTATCTTTGCTTACCGTAGTGCTTGGTCTAGTCCTTAGTTCCGTTCCGCCTAAGGCGTAGGCTTCGCCTCGCTGATGGCTGCCCGCAACCCATCTTCCGTCGGCCCTTCTCAGGGCCACCCTGCTTCCGTCGGTCCTTCTCAGGACCTCTCTATTCCTGCTCGCGCTCTGGCGCAACCTCTCCCGGATGGCCCTTCTCAGGACCACCCTACACCTACCTCATCGGGGGAAACTCACGACGTGGACTCGGCCATGGATACCGATGGTGCATGGCAGTCTGTAAGCCGGAAACGGTGTGTCAGTGCCACCTCCACGGAATCCGGTCGGACTTCGCGTCGAGGCTCAACCGCGGGGCAATCTGCCATGGCCTCCCAACAACAACCTGACCAGCACCGGCGTATCCCGCCTCTGAATTTCGCCCGGCCTTCGGATTGGGCGAATTTCATGCGGCGTCTACACCGTTGCACTCCCTCTGGCACCTTGACTGCTTCGGCTCAAGGTGACAACTCCATCCGCCTTAACCCCACGACCGTGGAGAGCTTTCGTGTAGCGCAGAAGTTCCTCACGGACGCGGGGATCCCGTACCACACCTTTGCCTTGCCGGAGGAGAAGGAACTCAAGGTACAAGTTATTGGTATCCCTGCGGGTACCTCGCCCGAGCTCATTTCCAATGAACTCACCAGTTTGGGCTTTAGAGTTCACAACGTAACGCCTCTCTTCTCCCCCGGCAGGAAACTAGCGCGCAATGCGTTCCTGGTAAAAATCAGAAACGTGGGTGATTACCAGGCCATATACGACATCAACATGTTATTCTACTCGAAAGTTAGGGTAGAAGCATTCGATGCCCAAGCCGGACCGAAGCAGTGTTACAACTGCCAGAGGTACGGACATTCATCGGCATTTTGCCACCACCCCACCCGCTGTTTGCGCTGTGGCGATAGCCATCGGAAGGACACTTGTCCTCTCGCTCGTGCTGCCGCCACTTGCGCCAACTGCGGGGAACCTCACCCGGCATCATCGAAATCATGTCGATTCTATGCTGCGGCTTTGAAGAAACTTTCAAAGTCCTCGCAGCAGCGCGTTACTGCGCCTCCCGCTAGGCCCCAAACATCAAGGCCTGCCGCCTCGGCGGCACCTACTCCCGCTGCGGCACCGGCACTTCTGCCTGCCCCAGCTCGTCCGGCGTCTACCGGGGCGCCCAGCTATGCGGCTGCAGCTGCTTCTCAGCCTGCCGCACAGCCCGCGGCCCAGCAGCCAACACCTGCTGCGCCGTCCAAGAAAAAGACAAAACCATCGCCCCCTGCTTCCTCGCAGCACAAGCCCGCTGCACCTCAGCCACCATCTACTCCAGATGTCCGAGATCCTAGGCAGCCGAAACAAAAGGCCCCCGCCCAGAATGGCATCATGTTCCAGCACCCGCCGCCCAAGCCTCAGGCGGCACCGGCGTCTGCCGCGTCCTCAGACGCGACTTTCGCCGCCCGCGTGCGTGCTTGGATCAACGCCTTGATCCCACAAATTCTTGCTGCCAAGGATGTCCAGTCCTTAATCGTTATCATTCTCACCTCCGTGACCTCGCTTATCCCTCTCGATGGCTAGGCCCTTTCGGCTGGTGGCTTGGAACGCATGTGGCGTTCTATCTCGCTGTGCCGAATTGGCCGCCTTCGTCACCGAATATGACATAGACGTCATACTCCTCAGCGAAACCCATTTAACTCCCGCTCACTCGTTCCAGCTTCCGGCGTACACGACGTATCGCACAGACCGCCCTGGCCAGAACCGGCGTGCCGCATCTGGCGGCACAGCCATTCTGGTTCACAGGCGCATCGCCCACCGCCCCCTGCCGCCTCCGGCGACTCGTCGCTTGGAGGCGACGGCGGTTGCTCTCTGCGTCGGGGATCGGGAGGTTCGGCTGGTTTCAGTCTACCTCCCCCCTCGAGGTGGACCACCGCCCGACGAGCATGAATGGGACGCTCTCTTAGAAGACCCTCTACCAACCATCGCAGCCGGAGACTTTAATAGTAAGCATCCCCTGTGGAACAGCCGTGTCTCGAACAGCCGTGTCATATGGCCGCTCTCTGTACCAATACGTTCAACGTCATCCTCATGTGAACGCTCTTGGTCCTAGATCACCGACCTATATCCCCAATCAACGGGGACCTCCAGACGTCCTTGACATTGGCCTACCCTATCGCTATAGAAGCCGTGTCAGACCTCTCGTCTGATCACGACCCGGTAATACTCACTGTTCGGCCCACGCTGGACACACCTCTCCAGCCTCCCCATCGTTTAACGAGAGTCAACTGGCGATCGTTCCACGATGAACTGGGTCGAACAGTACCATCTGACCCCCAGGTCGACATCTCCAGCCCGGAGGATGTAGACCGCTTGGCCGACTATCTTCAAGAAGTCGTCACGTCCGCTATGGACAAACATACCTATGAAGTCCCTGCGCCCAACAGACGGTCGCAGTTACCTGAAGAGGTGATTCTGGCCATCCGCAACCGGCGCCAGCTCCGCCGGAGATGGCAACAAACCCAGGACCCTGCCGTAAAACGCAGGCTGAACGCCCAATCAGACCTTGTCAAGCAGCTTCTGCTTGATGCCACTGCTCATCGATGGGACTCATATCTTGAGTCTCTGGAAGTCACGCCACAGTCCGTTTTTCGGGCTGCGCGCCGACTCACTGGCGAGAAAAGGACCCGCTACCCCCTACGATCACCGAACGGGATTGTGTACTCCGCGGCCGACAAAGCAGAAGTCTTTGCCGATACCATGGCGGAACAATTCACCGTTCACAGAGGCGTCTGTGACCCCGGCCACTCGGCAGCGGTCGCAGACTTCCTATCTGGCTATTTTTCCCGCCCTCCCGCAGACCCAATCGACCCGTTCGACGAGGCTGAAGTGGAAACGGCCATTAGTCGACTGCGCCCCAAGAAGGCGCCCGGCGAGGACCGTATTGGTGCAGCGGCCCTACTCAACGCCCCAGCAAGTCTCGTTTCACTCATACACGTGCTGTTCAATGGATGTCTCCGGCTCCATTACTATCCCAGCCCTTGGAAACGAGCCAAAGTCATCATGTTGCCGAAAGCTCGCAAGCTGCGTACACTCCCGGAGAATCATCGACCAATCTCTCTTTTGCCAGTCTTATCGAAGGTGTTCGAGCGCCTCCTGCATCGCCGGATTACTCCCCTGCTGGATAATTTCATCCGGCAGGAACAGTTCGGCTTCCGCAGGCAGCATTCGACCACTCTTCAACTTGTCCGAGTTGTCACGCAACTCACTGACGCCATCAACAGGAACCATCAAACTGTCGCCGTCCTTCTGGACGTGAGTAAGGCCTTCGACAAAGTCTGGCACGAAGGCCTTCTCTATAAACTAGCCACCTCCCCTCTCCCTGCCTCATTTGTACATCTGATGCGGTCGTATCTCTGCGACCGCAAATTTAGGATCTGCGTCGACGGGACGTACTCTTCTGTCCGCCCCGTCGCCGCTGGCGTTCCTCAAGGATCTGTCCTCGGCCCCGTTCTGTACCTTGTGTACACGAACGACCTGCCAGTTTTGCCTGGAGTCACGCTCTCTCTCTATGCGGACGATGCGATGTACCACACCAGTTCTGCAAACCTTCGTTTTGTGACTGACGTGGTGCAGCGCCAGCTCGCATTACTTCCGGCCTGGCTAAGGAAATGGCGGGTGGCGATCAATACGGAGAAATCTGAGGCGATTGCCTTCTCCCGTCAGCTCACTTCCCGATGCCAGACCCTCTCCCTTGAAGGGAGCCCAATCGCTTGGCAACATACTGTGAAGTACTTGGGCGTCACTCTTGATCGACGCCTAAGCTTCAGAGCTCACGTATCCACAGTGCTCCAGCGCGCCCGAGGCGTCAAAGCCAAACTATACCCATTCTTATCGCCTCGAGGGCCACTGCCAGTGCGCACGAAGCTCTCGATCTATCTGCTCTTTTTACGAGCCGTCCTTATGTACGCAGCGCCTGCATTTTGGACCCAACTCGCCCCCGACGTCATTAAACGCATGGAAGCCTTCCAAGCCCTTACCCTTCGCCTTATCTCCGGCTCTCCCTGGTATGTAAAAAATGATACTATCAGGCGAGGGCTGAAGATTCCGTCGCTCGATGGATTTGCGCGAACTCTTACGTTCAACCTCTTCCATCGAGCATCCATTTCAGACTTTCCACACCTCCAACATCTCGATAACGATGATGGACCACCACCAGTCAAACGCCGCCGCCCTCGAGCTTTGCTCGACGACCCACCGTAATTTTAAAATAAATTGCCCTCTCACCATCTGCCCACGCGCCGACCAATCGGATCTCACCACCTTCCTTCCATTCAATCCGGTCCGTTGCAGGCCGACAGATTGGTCGGGCGTTGTGCCGGCTTTAGGTGTGCCTAGCGCCACCTTCAGTCGGCAACTTCGCCCCTCCAATCTCTCACCTGCCGCGGTATCGCCATAAGCCAGTCTACCGGACTCTTACCGGGCTGGCGGAAGTGTATCGACCCGTTGTGGGCGAACAAATCCCACCAATCCGTGCTAGGCGTTCGCGTAGGCTTCCCTCTCAGGCCATTGGTGGATCGCGTCAGCGGTTCAGTCAATCACAGCCCGTCTCCTTCACCTCCGCCAAAATAAAAAAGGGGGTACCTATCCTCGCTGCGACAAGTCTCGCTCCAAGCACTACGCAAGCAACAGGCAGTCACCGGGCTCGCCCGGACGCTGCCGTCACTGGGGCACGCACTGTGCTGTGCCCTACATACATCGTGGACATCGGCAGTTCATAGCGACGGACGCATTCTTATGAATATGGATGGACTCCAGATGCAGGCGAGTGAAGTAACCCCGGACAGAAGACAACACCTGGGCTTCATCAAACATTAGCCAGTGATCGTCGTGGGAAAGAGCATGTTCAGCGACTGCGAACTTCTCCGGCTGGCCCAGGCGGCAGTATCTCCGATGTTCAGAGAGGCGCGTCCGGACACTACGCTTCGTGGTGCCTATGTATACCTGGCCACACATACAAGGAATACTGTACACCCCGCACGATGAGAGCGGATCCCTGGCGTCTTTTACCGGTGGCAGGAACTGTTGGATCTTTTTGGTTGGCTTAAAGATCGTCCTGACGCCCCGTTTACTCAGCAATTTGCTGATGTCGTCAGTCATGCCTGAGATACGGTTGGAAGCTGCCAGGGCCCTTAAAAGGGCCGGTCCGCCAAAATGCAATCTTCTGTCAGCGAAACTGCGAGCCTTGAGGGATTTGAGAAGGGATGACTCCATTGTCATTGTGCCGGCGGATAAGGGGAGCGCTACGGTGGTCTTGAACACCGAAGACTACCAGCGGAAGATTGAGGGTTTGTTAGATCCGGCCACTTATCGGAGGCTGAACAAAGATCCGACTTCTACGGTTTTAAGAAAAACGGATTCTTTGGTGAAGCAATCTTCTCTAGCGTCTGATGTGAAGACGGCCATCCGGTGTTCGGAGGCCCTTCCCCCTCGTCTCTATGGATTACCAAAGATCCATAGACGTTCTGCTGAGGCCCATCGTTAGTGCTATTGGCTTGCCTACGTACAACTTAGCTAAGCACCTCACTGGATTGCTTAAGCCGCACATCGGGCAGATGGATTCTTTTGTCCAGGACTCTTCTCATTTTCTCCGGAGGATCGGGGAGTTGGTGCTGGAGCCTGGTGACTTGCTAGTGAGTTTTGATGTGGTCTCTCTTTTCACGATGGTCCCTGTCCAGGAGGTCTTGGGGTATATAGGCGAACTGTTCCCGGCGGACATCACTGCTTTGTTCCGGCAGGTCCTAACAACGACCTACTTCCAGTGGAACGGCGGCTTTTATGAACAGTTGGATGGCGTTGCAATGGGAAGTCCTCTCAGCCCTGTGGTTGCAAATTCTACATGGAAAAATTTGAAGAGTTGGCAATTTCATCTGCGCCACTGAAGCTGAAGTGTTGGCTGCGGTATTTTGACGACACTTTCATGGTCTGGAGCCATGGGGATGAAGAGTTGGAACGCTTCCTTGGACATCTGAACGCTGTGCACCCGCGCATACAGTTTACGATGGAGCGCGAGAGCGGTGATCAATTGGCATTTCTGGATGTGTTGGTCCTGAAAAGGACCGATGGCAGATTGGGGCATAAAGTTTATAGGAAGCCAACGCACACTGACAGATATCTGCACAAGTCCTCCAATCATCATCCTAGGCAGAAGACTCTGGTTGACCAGGCAAAAAGAATCTGTGAGCCCCGGTATCTCGAAGATGAGTTTCGGCATCTCAAGGAAGCACTGCAGTCTGCTGCGGAGGTTAGGAGAGCTGCCCGGCCAAGAAGATCTGGTAGGCCGGAAGAGTCGGTGTTGCCCGAGGTTGTTGGCTCCGCTGTCTTGCCCTACATCCGTGGCATGACTGACCGCATCGGCAAGTTGCTGAGTAAACAACGTCAGGACGATCTTTAAGCCAACCAAAAAGATCCAACAGTTCCTGCCAGGGATCCGCTCTCGTCATGCGGGGTGTACAGTATTCCTTGTACGTGTGGCCAGGTATACATAGGCACCACGAAGCGTAGTGTCTGGACGCGCCTCTCTGAACATCAGAGATACTGCCGCCTGGGCCAGCCGGAGAAGTCCGCAGTCGCTGAACACGCTCTTTCCCACGACGATCACCGGCTAATGTTTGATGAAGCCCGGGTGTTGTCTTCTGTCCGGGGTTACTTCACTCGCCTGCATCTGGGGTCCATCCATATTCATAAGAATGCGTCCGTCACTATGAACCGCCGAGGTGAAAGCATCGCCTTAAATAGTGTCTGGCATGGTTTATTTTCCATGGCCAATCAGAGTGGAGAATGATGAGCTGGCTTCTGATTGGTTCGCGTTATACACCTTAAGCGGCCAAAAAGTTATAAATAGAAACAACGTAGCCTTCTCTCACTGTTGCTTGTTCCCAGTTCATTGGGCGACTTGTTCGGCATACCACCCTATTTTCGAACATTTTTTGCTACTGAAGATGGCCACCAGTGGTGTGGCGGAAACGTCTAGCTGCAGAACATCAAGCATTCGACCACGGCCTTTCAGCCCGGAAGTTTTAAATAATTATAACTCCACCAAACGATTTAAAACTGTTCTATACTGTTCACTATTACATTTTTCTTATAATCATAGATTTTTACTTGTTGTATTACACTTATACAACCAACACTGGTAGGCCTATCCTTCATTTGTCCGCGGACACTTTTAACACAACCGTACGGTATCAAGATGTTCTGTCGACTGCCACGAATTGTGGCCTGTAACTGTATACTATCCGGTCCTTCGACGCATCGGCCACATGGTTCCATCAGACGCCCACTGCTCCCTCCAGCCATCACCTACCGAAGATTCTGGACATCGGAAATGCGTTATAATATTGAAAGCACATGGCTTTCTCATGATACCAGTGTGACGTCAGATTAATTACTAAAATTCCTTGCCTTATATGGTTAGGTCTATTCAGCTTGGGACGGCAATGCACGCATCATATACACTTAGTCACACTATCCAGATTTCTAAATAAATATTTTACAAATCATTACACTCATTGGAAATTATTAAATAATATCAAAAAATGGTTCTGCCCTTTTTGTCCCGTTATAAACTGTTAATTGTGATAACTAAAGCTGGCTTTTTAGTGACTTCATTGGTGTTTTGTATTTTGTTTCCCACTGTACCATACGACGATCAAGGAGACCGTCATAACAATATGTACCAATCAGTCTAAAAGGGCACAGTGGTTCATGGCAAACACAAACATGAAATGGCTATAAACGATAAGAGAAACATCAGAAGACCAACAGATTAGGAAAAAAAGAGGAACTGCACGTAAGATGCATTTAGTTGACACACACAAAGACTCAAGGCTAATATGATTTAGTAAGTGAAGATGAGTTGCCACATGAAGCGGCTGTCTGTAGCACAGGAGCCCAAAATGCAGGTGTGGTTGTAGCATCAAATGAAGACTAAAAGGAAGAGATATTTCTAGTCAAGTTAGTTTTATTATCAGTCATCTTAACACCAACTTTGTCACCACTTATTGCAAAAGTGTTAGTTGCTTCACTCTTGATGAGGCTTTTCAGTGTTTCCACCACCTTCAGGTCTTAAACAAAGACCTGTAGTCATTTAAGACCTGAAGATGGTAAAAACACCGAAAGGCCTCATCAAGAGCGAAGCGACTAGCAGTTTTGCAATAAGTGGTGACAAAGTTGGTGCTGGGAAGAGATACTGTACCAAGCAAAGCCCTCATACAATTTGGCGCAGCCAGGAGAAGAGTAGGTGACGGTGCACTGTACTATCCATATAAAATACACTGGCATATACAGACGCTCTCAGTAATCTGAATTTTTCTGTTTTAAAGCTTGCAGTCACTGGCACTTTTTACATAATTAATTTTTTGTATCGGCCATATAAAGACCACATGCCAATTTCAATTCTCTATTCTTAGTTCTTTTCTTTTCCTCCAATGTTCTTTCATCTTTTCACTGTGTCTCTTCTTCCTGTCTTCAGTCCACTTTTGAACTGTTTTCTCTCTCCTAACCTGGACTCCTTCCATTTTTAACACTTTTGCCCGAAAAACTTCTCTTTCAATTGCTTCTTCTGCGTGTATATTATTTTTTCCTAAATCCCTTTGGACTTCTTTAATCCAACTTGATGTTGACTTCTTTCCCCACAGATATTTGAAGATCTCCTTTGTTAACCTATTGTCGTCCATTCTATATAAATGTCCAAAAAATAATAGTCTTCTTTTTCTCATTGTTTCTGTTATATTTTCTATATTTTGCTATATTTCATCATTACTTCTTAATTTCTAACCTTCTGAAGTTTTTTATGGAGCTATTTTCCTAATAATCCGTATTTCCATAATTAATATTTATATACTGACAATTTTATAATAATAATAATTATTATTACTATTCTCATACGTACACTACAAGAATCATATAGATTTAGAATAATACGAAGGCTTCTATAGTTCAGTAGACTTCTGATCCAATCGTTAAAACTCAAATCAGATGTACGGCCAACACGGTGACCCAGAAACAATCAGTCACACCTTTTAAAACATTATCAGCCCATAGATTTACATGTGTGCAATCTCTGACAACAAAATATTTGTACAGTATATGTAAATGTAAAAAGCTGTTTTGTATTATTAGTTGAATTTTTATTACTTTAATTTATAAAAGAAGTGACAAAATTTAATTTTGTAAAAAAGTGTGTGATTATCTTATACAGTACTGGAAAAATTGTTGAAACAAAATTAACTACTTAAAATCAACAAAGATGAATACAAAATTAAATAAAAGAAAACTTTAATGTTAACTATTTTACATTAAAAAATTATTAAACTCAAAACTGAATTTAAAAAATATAATATCTGTGAGATTTATGGATGATATTATGAACAATTTATGGAATTTATTGTTAAGTCTGTAATATGTTGTTTGTTTGCTTAAGTAACTAATTTTGTTTTTTCAGTTTTTATAATATCAAAAACACTGAAGTTAATAAACTGAACATAAATAATAATTTTTAGAGGATATTTTGAAGAACAGGTGATTTTATTTAATGAACAACAACAGTGACTATTTACAGAGTACAGAGAATAATTGCAAAATACATTTGATTACAACCATCAACTTTTTCACATTGGTTTCAATAAAAGTTTTCATATGTACAGATGGAAATCCACTTATAAAACATCAATGTATCAACACACATTTCATTACTAACTGAAATACTACAGATCCACAAGTAGCGTACCTCAGGCACACAAATAACATCCTATAAAAGAGCCTTTTAAGTGTCTGCAGTTCCTTGATAATACCTCTTCTTATCTACACTTCCCTTATCACTCCGGTCGCTCAGTTGACACAGCTGTGATCTATCTATTACTTTATCAGTAAAAAGCGACCACATGTTTTTAACTAAAAAACTTGTACTTAATTGTCCATTTCTAAATGTCTTCTTTACCAAACCTGTCAATTCTTAATTTACAAGCAATTTGTATCTTTTATTATAATTATTATTTTCTTAAGTTTATTTTATACTATCCGCTGATACTACAGTAGCATAAGTAGTAGCTGCTCCTGGGGGGGGGGGGATGAGACTAGCTTCTGGATGGCAAAGGGGAATGACACTAGCCTGAAGGTTGGACTTCCAATTTTCATAAGGGAAATAGAGAGTTCAGAATTCTTCCCATATAATTTTATAAATACATTTTATACGAGGGTCAGTTGAAACGTTCGCAGACCGACATCTGTAGCTTAGCGGTAAAACTACAATTTTTCGAAATGCTGCAAAATTTTTATTTTATGTGAACTCCTGTTAATTTAAAAATCTATCTATCAATTTATTCATTGTTTAGAAGCTGTTTAAAATTGACGTGTCATGCGTGTTTTGAAAACCAGACAAAATCAAACATCGTGGTGATTCTTTGTTAAAAATTGTTTAGCGTCAATGGAATTCCATTCAGAACAAAATTGTATATGTGTCAGGAGATGCTGCGACTTCAAAACCAACGGTTTGTAAATAGGCACTTGAGATTGAAAATGGTTGTATGAGCATTGAAGATGACCCCCCCTACACTGGACAGCCAAAAAATGAAACAACTCCAGATGTGGCAATGATCTTGCACAACGCGTTTTCACACCAAGTTTTTGAGTTACCAGTATGACGCACACGCTCATATGAGATGCCTATGATTTCAGCAACGTCATCCACTCCTCAATCTGCGGTCTTCCAACACCCTATGGAATTTTTTCAATAATGTAATTCTTTTAATATAGATTATTAAACTTTCTCTTGTGAAACTTACTTTGTTTTCTCCCGTACGCGTTTCGGCATGATGTGCACCTTCATCAGCAGTGTGAGACAGACTGCCAGTAACTTGTAACGGTTTTATTTGGTAGGTTGAGTGGGGGTGGTGTGTGGTGGAAGGGGATTGGCACGGGGATCCGAATTATTGTTTGTTTTATGTATAATTGTGTCAAAGAGTGTGTGTGATTTATAGTGTAATTGGTCATTAAGTATGCTGTTTGGTTGTGTTGTGTAGTGTTTGTATATTTCATATTGTTCTGCTATGTTAAGTTTTCGACTTTTGGGTAAGTAGTGTAATATCTCAAGATTAGTATCTATGTTGGTGTAGCTATGGTTTTTTGTGTGTATGTGTGTGGCAAACGCGGAATGTATATTGTTGCTGGATAAAGCTTTTAGGTGTTCAGAGTAATGAGATGAAAAAGATCTTCCCGCCTGGCCTATATAGAAACTATTGCAATCATTACAGTTTCTAATGGAAATTACCAGGTTTTTACGCGAAATATACATCTTGAAGCACACAAAAGATTTTAGCTCTACCACTGACCTATAGATGTCGCTCCGCAAACTTTTCAACTGGCCCTCATAAGTTCTTTGTGTCTCAAAGTTTTTGAGCAAACCAATGTAAACATACTGTTTGAAAAGTAAGTAGAAATGCACTTACTTCAAAATATTCTATCTTGATTAACTGTTAATCAAATTAAAGGTAATAAATATCATGTCATTAGGTATCACTTTAATTATAAATTTGTATTCTTAATAGATATTATTAAAATGAGTGTTTCTGAAGATATTTTCAAAACCAGGTTTTCATTACCCCTTTGCACTTCAATTCAAAAATGTCGTCCTAAGTATTTTTTAGGCAACTACTTAAATGTACTTGGTACTTACAATGTAAGCAAAATGTGCTTACATTTTGCGATGAAGTATGTTATTTTCTAGATAAAATCCAGCAATAAAAGCTTCTCATGTTTCTTAATTTTGCTAGTTTACCTGTGCAAAGACGACAGTTTAAACCATAGAGATATTAGACTACACGCATCATGGCACAGACAATCCTATAAGTGGAAGTATGTCTGGACAAAAACAGGTAAAGATAAATTAATAGGCTGTGTCTTTGTTTTCTAGTGCCTTCTTCTTAATGCTTGAAACACATATGTTATTTACCAAATAATGTTGAGTGATTGTCATTATTAAGATAACTCTAACTTTATTTTATTAATTTACAAATATTGCAATTCCTTTTATTTCTACAATTATTATTAGCATTATTTTAATACTCACAACTAGTCTAGAATCAGGCCAATATTAGGTTAAGTGATAACAGATTTTTGCTGAAAAGTTTTAATAGCTGTGTGGGAGGCGATCGATCCCGATCCTCTCCTGTACTTATGCCACTGTCCTACGTAACATGAATTTGTCACCTTTAGAAATGACAGTCTACGGTTACCTACACCTTCATAGTGGCAGTGTACGGTTCATGGTATTGAGGATGTTTAATTGTAGAATGGGTGCAGCATTTTGTATTAGAAAAATAAAGAATGCATATGTTAGTTAAACCACAAACATTGTTATTCTTAACAAAAAACCACAAAACGTTGCTAATAGATATACTTCACACGTACACCACAGTTAATTTTCTTAACTCTAAAGTAAAATTCTACTGCCTCTTAATAAAAAGTCCACGTGATTAGCCACATACATCACTGGACCTCACAGACATAAAAATACATTTCAAACAATTTTCTAATGAAGTTTTCAACATAGAAAGTACATTATATTCTGCCCTTAGACATTGTCTTTCTACAGACAGTTACAAAAATGCTTCACGTGTACAGACATACACAGAAAATAATAAATTGAACAACACAAACTACAAACATATGATTAAACGAAAATAAAGTAAAAAACAAATTAAACAATAACAAAAACACAAAACAAATTAGTCCCAAAGTCTAAAAACTACAAGATAAAATTGTTAGTAGTAAAAGCATTGATTAATATAACATATACCTTTATTTTTTCACTTTGTTTTTTTTAATAACTGTAAGGCAATTGCTAATAATAACACAACACAAAATTAGTGTATGTAGAAAGAGCAAATGTGTAAGGCAAAAACACCATATTCTGAGTAAAATTAGCTTACAGAATTTGAGGAATTCTTACTTTTACACAATATCCCTGAAATAAAACAGAAACAGAAAAGAAATAAAAATAAAATATTTTTAAAAACACAAACTGAGTAAAAATTCTATAAAAATAATAAGCACTTTCTTGTAATAAAATATATTTGATCTTTTGGCTATTCTCTAAAAATCAGAATGACTACCTGTACCAACCTTACCTATCCCAATCGATTTTGTGCATTTATTATTTAATTGGTAAACTATTAAGTTTTTGAAAATTAATTAAAAAATTTTCAAAAAACTTATTTAACCACACACAACGTTATTCACTGTGTGAACATATTGTTTTCTAGAAACCTTAAATGGTTACAATAAAATATGACATGGTTAGTTAGCGTGGTTAGTTACCCAAATTACCAATGCTGATATTCAAATAGTAAAGTACTTCACAAAAACGTACATATGCGAAAACAAGAAAGCTTCGGAAGGTTGGTATGGTTTGTGATTCGGATTTCTGGACCAATTTAAAAAATTCAGTAAATAAGCACAATAAAAAAATACATACACATTTAATAAAATAATAATACTTTATGTTTCAAAACTAGAATATTTTTTCTTCAAAACAAAAATATTTTTTCGTTCAATGTTTCGAGTTTTTTCAAATTTTTTAAAATTCAAATTTATTTAACAATATATTATGAATTAGAGTTCGGATGATGACAGTAAATTGAAAAACTGTTGAAACATTGAAAGACAAAACAATAATGTAATGACGGAACGCTTTCAAACAATGGAGAGTGCCATTCTACATGTTTCTCAGCTAGCCGAGCGGCTTCGTGGCTCTGTCAAGGTCGCACAACCTTTCAGATTGTTTTGGAGAGCATTTATAAATACACATTATACTGGTATGCCGCAGTAAGGATGGAAAGTTATTCTGGAACCTTCAGTGCGGCCTATATATGCAAGAGCCCCTGGCTTTCTCAGATCAGTTACTGTGAGCAATTTCTTTAGTGCAGATCAAGTCCTTAGTGAAAAGTGATTATTGTCTTATAAATAGTGTGGAACTCCGGCTGACATTATTATATTACATGTGGACAAATTTAACTTGAATTATTGTACGATCTGATTACAAGTTGTTATTTGTAATTAAGTAAAGCTTTTAATTAGTGACTTCATTGGTGTCTGTATTTTGTTTCCACTGTACCGTACAACAATCAATGGGACCACCATTAACAATAAAATTTATTATTGTTTTGAAAGTATAAAGTATTGTTATTTATTGTACTTTAGGATAAATAATCTGATTAAATAAGAATATTAATACAAATTAAAATATATGTGAAAATTAGTGTGACAAATCTCATGTGGTGAAGTTATTGAGACAGTACAAATAATATCATCACATCCACATAAGTTATGTTATCAATATTTTTAAACACTGTGAGTGATGAAGCGTTTGTATTACTAACGTCTGAGAAAAATACACCAAGTAAACCCTCTATTGAGACTGCCTCCATTGTAATATTTTTTCATTTGATGTTTCAACCCCTAGAATCTGGGATCATCCTCAGAAGCTATGAGTGATGGTTGAAACACCCTGTTGAAACAACAAAGCAAACAACAGGGTCTTTTAACTGGCACTCACAGCTTTTGAGGATGATCCCAGCTTCTAGGGGTTGACACATGAAATGAAAAAATATTACAATGGAGGCAGTCTGAATAGAGGGTTTACTTGATAGAAATCACCCACTGCTTAGGAGTTTTATTAATTGGTAACTTTTAACTGTTAACTCTAAGGATAATAGCTACACTGTATTGGAACAAATCTGCAGTGGTTAGAGTAGATAAAGAGAAAACTGAAGAGATACAGATTCTATGTGGAGTAAGACAAGGATGTATACTATGTCCGCTTTTATTCAACATCTATTCGGAAGGTATTTTTAGAGAAGCTTTAGATGAATGTGGTGTGGGAATCTCTCTGAACGGAGAAAGAATAAATAACATATGTTACGCGGATGATACCATCATATTTGTAGATAGCTTAGAGGGGCTGCAACAACTGATGAATAGTGTGACAGAAAGCAGCCATCGATATGGTCTAGACATCAATGTTAATAAAATGAAGCTAACGATTGATCTAAGAACAAGTTCGCAAACTGTAGCCTTAATATAAAAAAAAGCCAGTTGAATGTGTAAGCCAATTTATATATCTTGGCACTATAGTCAATGTACAATGGGACCACTCAAGAAATAAAGAGCAGAATTGAAAAGACAAGACCAGTGTACACTAGAATGAACAGTTTATTCAAAAGTCACGATTTAACAATAAACAAAAAGATGAGACTTCTATGCTGCTACGTATTGTCGGTCCTCTTCTACGGTGTAGAATCTCGGACTTTGACTGAAGCCATAACTAAGACATTGGAATCTTTTGAAATGTGGCTCTACCGTAGAATACTGAGCATTTCACGGACAGCACATAGAACTAATGTTGAAGTTCTTAGAAAGATGAAGAAACATAGGGAAGTTATTAACACAGTGAAGATACGAAAGCTTCAGTATATGGGACATCTCATGAGAAATGAACACAGATTTTGCTTATTGCAGTCAATACTACAGGGAAAAGTACTTAGAAAGAGAGAAGTTGGGCGACCAAGAATATCTCATGGCTGAGAAATTTAAGGACCTGGTTTGGCATGAATACAACTGACTTACTCCATATAGCAGTGCAGAAAATTAAAATAGTCTGTATGATATCCAACATCTGAAATGGATGGGAACTATCAGAAGAAGGAGATAAAAAAAAAAGATTTGTTTGTGTTTCCAACGTCTCACAGCCTATTAAAGAGAAAAAACATGTCTTGGCCACCATTATAAGTTAACATTTCCTTTCACACGAAACTGGTAGCCAAGTTCCTAACCTGTTTTTACTTGCTACTCTTTGACAGACCTTTTACCCTTCCCCCTTTAAAAAACATCTACATTCATATGGCCACAGTGTTTACAAAAAACATACTAACTACAGGGGCTGAGAAGCAACTTACATAAATGATAAAATCTAAACATATGAAAACATTACATTTGCTTTATATTAAAAACTCACACTGTTACTAAACCTATTTATAACTGTTATAATTAAATTATTATTTAAATTGCAAATGTATGATACAAGAAAAAATGCTGGAAATCTAAACTGAAAACTCTATACTTCAATACATTTTCAGACACAAAAAAAAAAAACAGTTGTTTGAATCCACTGCAACTGATAGAGGTGTATGAAATTACAAACTGATAGAGGTCTAGGAAATTACGAACAAAAAAATGATTTTTTTTTACCACCATGTGGAACTAGTTGAAGCTAAGTTCAATTAAAAATATCCATGTACTGTTGTTGATATAGTCTATCTGAAAGTACATTTCAATTCTACTATCAGTCCTGTTATCAAAACATTGACTCTATCCAAGTATTATTGTTTGTAAAGCCTACTTAAAATAAATTTACGCCCAAATTTCATATTTACTGTCACCAGACTTTCTCATCTCATTCACTAATAAGCCAAACATTTATCAGAAACTTGAAACATCGTGGCTATATTTTTACTGACGTCCAAGAAAAAGTTGTTTTACATGGTGAACGGGTTTTTTTTTAAACGTAAACTCAAAACTCCATCACACTAAATTTAGTTAAAAAAAAAATTGACAGCACTTAGCACTATTTATACAATTATTTACCCATTTACTGCATGGCAAATAAAAAATCAATTCACACACACACACACACACACACACACACCTGTTATTTCGAATCCTAATAATGTGTACATTACACACACACAACAGCATTTTACAAATGTTTGTCTTCAAAAGGCCTACTGATACCATAGCATTTCCTACAAATAATTAACTTTATACAGGCAAATGCAGTGTCAACACCTAACACATTAGTTGAAGTAAAATTTCTCTCGCTGAAGGGCTGTGGGTGTGTAATGGTACATTTCCTTAAGCATCACAAAAACAGATTTTCAAAAATAAAATAAAAATGAACATTCAGATAAATATGCGTCAAGTTATTTTTATGTCACCTTGCCATAACCTACACTCGGTGTTCAAATAGTTTGTCTAACGAATTTGTGAATCTTCTGTGAGGGAAAGTTTTTGTTTTAAATTGTTTTCATAGGGAAAGTTGATACGGTTTTCACATTTCCTCCTATAAAAATGTGGTGGTGACCCAAGGGCTTTTGTTTTTTTTTTGAAATCTTCTGAATGTAAGAAAGGTAAGTAAAAGATGTATCGGGGCTCATTTCTTCTTTTATTTATGACAATTAATCAAATTATTACAGGTGCACTAATGTGCCGTGCCACCTCTCTTGTGTCAAAATGTTTCAACTACACCTGAAGTCACTTGACACGTGCAATCCGCAGTGACAAAGATAACACTGGCAAAGTACCTGCCCAGTGGTCAATACCGGCTCTGATCAAACAGAATATTCATCTGGCCAAGCTCAAATTTTTGTACTGACTCAGTAGTTCATCAAAGTCCTTGGAACCAAACCTAGTTCTGTGGACAAGAACAGGATCTGATAGATTTGTCTGCAGTGCCCCTGAAGATAATTACGGAAATACAGAACTGGACCATAGCCCTACAGCCAAGGAAAGTTTACTCGACTGATACTGATAGAGAAATTACACTTGCCATGTACAGGGTTAAAATGACCAATTAAATGATTAAAAACAATAAGGTTGAATACAATCATAACGATGATAAAATAATTTTTACCCATGCATATGCGCGCGCGCGCGCACACACACACACAATGTTTCATAAGTTTTTAAAATGCACATTATATATATTTTCCAACCGAACCAGATGGTGAATGCCTGATTCCTGTGAACATTGTAATGTGAACAATGTGTATACTTCTGTAATAATATTATATGACTCTGCGCAATCTGCTGTCAACTGTGTATACACATGCGTCAGGTTTAAATATTATTCTGGAGATGATCGAAGGCTGTGATGAATCACAACATCAATGGAAATTAAAACACAATGAATTCAGTCTGAACTAATAGTTGTACTCATAATGCCAGACCACTTTGAAGCAGTTTAAGTTACAACCAGGTTCACATCACACCATAAGTAAAATGTTTTTGTGCTCGACTATTTAGGATTCTGATTTCGAAGTTTTTTTTCATGGACTTTTTTTTTTGAGAATAGCATAATCATAACATACTTTCATGGTTAGAGTTAATGTCAGTAAAAATATCTTCCGGGCTGTGATACTCTGTTTAAAACACCAGATATTTCGACTGCAACTGCAGCAATCAGGTAGCGGTCTTCTGTTCACAGGCCCACTCGCCTGACAACTGACAATAAGACACTTCAAACCATCATATTTATATACAGCTGCCCGACCTCAGACGTCTGTATGAGTGAGACGGTTTTGAATGTTGCATCACACTTACCGAGGGGGGGGAGCAGGCCTGTGAACAGATGATCACTGAAGATGACTGTTGTAGTTGCAATCAAAATATCTGGTACTTTACAAAGAGTATGATGGTCCAATATCGAAGAACATAATTTTACTAAAACTGCAATGCAATATTTATTGTTATTTTATACATCACCTATGATATACTTGCATCATGTCATGCAACAGAACATACAATGGCTTATGTATTGGCAAAACCAGGTTGTGGCAATACAGCACTTTCTCATTTGTACACACTGACCAAAGTCGGTCTAATTACATCAAATTATTCTTATCTTCCATTTACTCTTAAAGACTTCAGAAGTCTCCACACCATTCAGCTTCATATGATCGTCCATTCAGGTTACGTGTTTTATGTTTGATTCTACAAGTGGCCTTCACTCATTATTCTAAATGACCTATGGGCTTAATGCATAGTAGTCTCAAGAGAAGTATACACATGAGAAAATTAACTATACAACTGTGCTTATATATACATATATAGTGCTGTATACACAAACATATATAGCAACAGTATGTACATGTGTTGGCAGTATGGCGACAAAATTCACATCAAATGGAAATAGCAAATTATCAACATAACTATTTTAAATGCCATGTCTTGCGGACACTTACCTTCACTTCAATGTCGCCAATCTTGTTGACTGCTCGAATAATCGGTCTACCAACCATTGAAGGAAATATGTGTTCAGGAAAATTTGATCCTGCGTATCCACATTTTACAAACTGAAACATCAGATAATTTATTGTTTTAAAATAAAATGAGCTTTGATGCATAAACATACATAAGT
This sequence comes from Magicicada septendecula, assembly GCA_034769895.1. Lineage (NCBI taxonomy): Eukaryota > Metazoa > Arthropoda > Insecta > Hemiptera > Cicadidae > Magicicada > Magicicada septendecula. The sequence goes on from CM068371.1 coordinate 21,732,615, forward strand.
TGGGATTATATTACATTTGTGTGAGCTGGTCTTTCATAAACAATAAAAAATGAATTTAAGTATGATAAAGCACTCTTTTATTCTCATGTTGAATACAAGTTTTTATTGTACACTTTCACTGGTAGGGTGAAAAAAAACATCATCTTCAGAAAGGATGAAACCAAAAAATAGTTTTATATTATTATTATATACATACCACCAAAATCAGTAAAATTTCAATTTTGTTAAATTATTGAATAAGGCCTTTTCGAAATTATTATAATTTCATCATCAGTTCACACTAAAATGTTCTTGTTGTGATGTCTTCTTTTATATGTATAAATGTTGTTACCTGTGTCCATTACATCTTACTGAACTTCATATTGAACCTTCCACTGCCATCACTATTTGGTGAAACCAAACAACGTGTTGTACGTTGTTGTCACATATAAGACTACAAATAACATTTTAAATAGCCTTCGTACTCGGGAACCAACCATCCTTGAAAAGAAAACAGGGATCTATAAATTAATATGTAATAGTTGTGATGCTTTTTATGTGGGCCAAACGGGCCGTGGTTTTCTCAAGAGGTTTGTTGAACATAAGCCACCCACTTATTTTCACAACACAGAAAATGTAAAATCTAAATTCGCTAAACATCTTATTGATGAAAATCACAACTATACTAATTTTCATACCAACTTGATACCCCTTCACTTTTGTAATAAAGGATGTTACATGAACGCCCTTGAAGAGTTTGAAATATATAGAGCATATAACAATCCTGTTACCAGGCCACATGTTTTAAATGATCAGCTGAACTTTAAATCTAATGTCCTGTACGATACTGCGTTGCGATATTGTCGTGACACGCGTCAAATATGAACCAGTGCGCTATCGGTTACCGTGCAGTGTACACCGAAAATTGTTGTGTGCGTAGTTTGTGCAGTGTAATTGTGTTTTGTGTTATGTGGATTTTAATATTTTTAATATATTGACGACTGTGCCATCGTATGATGGTATGAAGAGACTTTTTTAAATATTCTGAGGATGGGACAAGTGTCCCAAAACATGTCAATTGTATAAAGACATTTACTTAAGCCACAGACGGTGAGTTGCATAGCGTTTAGTTGATTATAAAATACGTGGCTTGGACTATAAGCGGATTTATTCCATTAACAATATTTTATTTGGTTTGTATGCATACTTATATTTATGTTTATCCAATTTTGTATTCTTTATAATGTATTGGAGATCTCGATATGTGTATTTGTAAGTTAGGTATGTTATATTTTCTTTTTTTCTGCATGTATTTATACTGCTTAATGTTGTTCTGTTGTTTAACAAAAAAATAAAAAATAGTTTATTCCGGTCCCAAGAAGATGGACTAGAGCTGGTCAGTCCAACGCTTCTTCGGATATCCCACACCTCTCCGTACTTTCGGCTTATAAGTCAACAGTTGTTTGGGGATGCGGTAGTCATCCATTTGGTTAAGATTTTCCAACCATTTTAGAGTATATTGGGCAATCCTATAGATTATACTCATAATATTCAGTTCCTGTCGTATGTCTACATTTCTTTTGCGATCTTGAAGAGTATATCCTGCCATGAGAAATCTCATTTCAGCCGCTTGAATACGATTTCGTTAAAGTCCAATTCTCAGACCCATAGAGAAGTGTGGGGAAGGCCATTACCTTACAGAACTTCAGGCTTCAAACATTACTAGTTCATTTTATAGTTCTGCTGATGGTCCCATACATATGTTTGAACTTATGTAGATTCTTCACCACAGGTCAATCCATTTCAAGTGGTCCAGCACTGGTTGCCTCACCATCTCAGAAAACATTCATATTTTGAATGTGCATTCCCTTATGTTTCAGTAGTTAAACATTTTTTTAAATATTTTTATTGTACCCGGTTCACAAATGGTGGCCATTTTGTTTTAAGCCGCATGCCATTTTTCGTGTTCGCAGACATTTATGGTTTTCTAAATTTTACTCAGCACTGGGTTATCCTAGGCTTTTCAAATAAACTGCATTGGATTCAGTACTTTCTGGCCTATAAATAAAAGCCCTATTTACCTACCTAATATGTTTTTGTTCAGGTAATGTTTGTAGCCAAAATTATCAAACGCAAATGAACAAACTTCGATTTTCAGAGTGTAATTTCTCAAAGAAGGAACAGATTCTCAGCCTTAACTTTTCTGTGCTTTTATATATAAGAGTGCTATACAGTTACAACAGACTTACAATATAATGGACACATCAGTGCTCCTATTAGTCCAGTATACCGGGGGACTACAGCATTGAAATCATCTTATCTGTGGTTCTGTCATTACTTTAGATATACACACAAACAAAATATGAAAACTAAAGTTTTTAGACACAGATAGTTACATTTAGGTGTTGAAACTAACAAGAAAAAAAAAGAAAAGAACAACAATCATTTAACCCTCTGATGAGAACGGTTTTGGACTAGTAGGTAGACCCCCAAGGAGCAAGCTTTTTTGCAAGTGTGTTGACCTAATGATTATTGTAAAATTGTCCTTCTTTCAGAAAATAAATAATTTATTTTTACTTATTAATTATTAATCATAAATGTTAACTAAAGATAATGAATTTAAATGACTTACAGTTAATTGAAATAGACAACAATCGGTTCGACTTTCCACACTACTAAAATCGCCTTCACTCTCTACAAAATCAGAGTCCTCCTAAGCATTTATTTCCTGTATTTCTTCTTCATATGAATATCAAATCATTGTTAACACTTAATGTATCACTAAATGCAAATTTTCTATAATAAAATAATACTTATAACAACAATGAACATAAAACACAGAAAATGAACTTAATATGACTGTAAACACATGGTCAGTAATGTCTAATGCTGTGACAGTACATAAAGACCTATTACAATAATTATGGGATTAAGGGATCTCATATTGTATTTTTTTTTATTATAATTATGAATATCAACCAGGGCTAGGTCAGTTTTACCCATGTCCCTAGAAACAACGCATATTCAACAAGAGAGGAGTGAATTCAAGGTCACCGGGAGACGAGCGAAGTCTAACATGTATAATGGCGGTGTATGTGAACACGAACTACAAATATGAACTTTCATTGGTCCACAAGGCTATGTCGTCAATATTAAACGCTGATGACATAACACCAAGTACGTACAAACCAAGGCGTTGGCCGTAAAAACAAAAGACGGTGACGTCATGTACACTACCACTTACACAGAAGTTGCGTCTAACCCGTTCTCAGTCTACATTAACCACTCAGAGCATACACACGCTCAATTGTGTATTGGGCAGTTTTTGCCAACAAAGATGTAAAAATTTTGTAAAAATGTAATCACAAAAGTAACTAGTGTCAGTGGACAGTTAAATGTAGTAATAAATTCAGTGCACTCAGGAAAAGACAGATCTAAAGTTCGGCCGAACATCCGCCAACCATCATGGGAGGAGTCTGAGGAGCGTCTTTACCACTTCAATTCAGGAAAGCCCTTTTAAATTATTCTAAATTATAAACAGTAGAAAAATGAGCTCAAAATATATTTAATACAGAAATGTAATCATCATCAAGGTATGAAAGGTTTGTGTGCGAAAGTGAGAGTGAAAGGTTGCCGGCTTTTAATAACCAATATCTGGGGCGTTGGTTTGTGTTAATATATATATATTAGTTATTGATTTGAAAGAAACAAGTAATTTTGAAAACCATACTGCAGTAAATACGTTTGTTTAAAAGATTAATTTACAGAAAAATAAGTGCTATGTAGAGATGAAAGCATGGCGAAAGGCGGAAGTCACGAAGCCGCCATTTTGGTAATTGTTAATTGAGTAATGACTCCCATTGTCTATAATACGTGAATATTGAAAATCAAATAAAGCCTAAATTGTTTAACTATATGTTGTATGAATGGTTATTTCAAAAAACCTGACTACCTCTGCCTTTTCGCTTAACAAAACCCTGGACCCGAAAGACCAAATTTATGTTGATAAGAAAAACACATGTTTACACCGGACGTATGGTGGGTATTTCTTTAATTACAATAAAATACATAAAAATAACTTATCATATTTATATGAAAAGGTATGGCAGTTAACAGATGGCGCCCGAACAGGGGCTTTATATAAAAAATTTATATTATATAAATAAGCCAAAAGCAGAGGCAGACGGGTAGCGAAATATACGTAACACAATATAGGTTACCTGTATAGGTTATGTATGGTATGAATAGAATACAATACAACAACTAAAACAGATTTATTATTATTAGTATAATAAAAATGGCAAACAGTAATGAGACGAGTAGAACAGAATCAGAAATGATGGGTGATAGTATTCACTCAACACCAGCCCCAACAAAAAGAGTTGAGGAAAACGACATCATAAGAATGATGAAACTGCTTTTTAATGAGCAGAGCATCAAATTCGATACGAAATTAGACAATTTTAATGATAAATTAAACCAATTTGATGAACAATTCAATGATATTAAAAAAGAAATTAAAGAACAAAGCTGTAATTATGATAAAAGATTAAGTGAAATAGAGACATGGTTAGACGAAATAGAATTAGAAAATAAGAAAGTAATAGACAAATTAGAATTGAACAAAGATGACAAGGTAAATAGTAGTGGAAATGATGATAAAATAAATAAAAATATAGTGATAGGAGATAATAGTGTGGAGGTTGGTAGTGATAATGAAATTGTATGGGGAACAGAATATAATAATAATGGAATGATAGTGTGTGTTGAAGGGTTAAAGAGAGTGTGTAAGGAGAGATATATTGAGAGAGAGAAAGAGGTAGAGATTTTTAAGATAAGTAGAGACTATGAAGAATTTATGGAAAGGTTAGGAGGAGAGATGATATATAATAAATATAGTAAGTACTTACCTTGTAATAAAACTGGAGTAGTAGGAGATAAAGAGAATAATGACTTGGCAAATTACCGAATTATGACTGATTATACCAAAGGTGACAGAACCATACCCGATCATGAGTTATATGAGTCTGAGGAAAAGGATAAAAATTTGAAAAGTTGGTACATGTATAATGATAAGATAAGATATTCAATATTAAACAATGTATATAGTTTTAAGATTCAACTATTATTTGACGATGGAGGTTAATTATTTTATTGTATTATGAACATTTAATTATGTGGACAGTGTTTTGAAATGGACTGTTTATGACTGATTTTTGATAAATGACAAATTGGTAATTTGGATTGTATATTTTTGTGTATATTAATATCAATGTATTTGTGTATTTTTGCTGTTGTGTATTTTATGTAAACTATGTACGGTAGAATTTTAAATAATTGAAGGAAGTTTGAGGATGATTTTAAATAATTATGGAATTCAGAGTCTAATGGGTAGTAAATGATTATATATTTGGATATTGAGAGGTATTGTTGTTAGTAGATAAGTGATGAGTTTTCTAGTGGTATATTAAGGTGAAATGTTGTAAAAGAGGTTTGGGAATCGTGATAAATAAGGGCATTGGAGTTAGTTAAATAGAGTTAATGGGAGTTAGTGAAAATAAAGTGTTGAGATGCTGATAATATATAGAGAGGTGTTAGATATTTTAGGGACACAGTAGTTAGTGATTATATGTAGAAAGGTGAGTAATGTGAATGGTATAATTATATTTGATGATGATGATATTTTGTAGTAAGGATCCGGTGTAAGGAGTGATCAGCGTGCGACGTGGCAAGGGACCAGCGTGCAGCATTGTGGCAGGCGGAGCAATTTTGGGTTAGAGTGTTTGCCGATATTTGGTGGAGGGCAAATGGTTAGGGATGGATATGGCCAGGTAGGGAACACACATCCTTGTACAAAGATGAGCGGTGCCAGAGGATTTAAACGGGATTTGTGAAGGGGGTTATTATAGAAATATTGGTGTCATAATATGTAAATGGTTAGAAGCGGTTGTTAGTGGAAAAAAGGGGTAGTAAGGTTAGATTGACAAATGCCAAAATAAGATAGAGAATAGTGAATAATAGAGAGTCACCCAAACTAATAAGGATAAAAGGGTTAGAAAAGGAAAATTCATGGTAGAAAGGTAATGTAACAGAGGGATTGATGATAAATTTGAAATTTTTTTAATATAGAATCTGGTATAAATGAATGTTAAATAATAAAAGTTAATAGAAAGTTGAAACCGTAATGTCTTATTAAAGTTTTGGTACAAGTTGTGTAAATATAAATTGTTTAATGTAAATGTAACAATGTTAATGTTTAATGTACTATGTTTTATTGTTTTATTATGTTGATGGTACAATAGGTCAGGAGGTTACTACAAGGGTAGTAATGATAACACAAGATTAAATTTTAAAGAATTAGTAGTTAGATTGGTGTTGGTTAACAAGTCTATAGTAATGATTCTGTGGTAAAGAAAAATAAGCGTAAAGAAAGTTGAGTGAAGAAAAAAAATAAATAGTTTTGAAGTGTTTGCCATGATAGGTATATATGTTGATTTTATCTGAAGCAAAATAATAGAGGTAGTGGTTGTTGTTTGAGAGAGAAGAATTTGTTTTATGCTTAGTATAATAATGTTTTCTTGTGGTGAGAGAAGTAAGTTGATGTTGACTGGAGTCAGAGAATTTGATAAAAATATACAGGAGTGTTGAAAAAATGGAAGGATTTATCTGTCTTAAATCTTGTTTTTTTTTTGTTGTCTGAAAATTGTAGAGTTAAGAAAACCAACGCCTCAAAACACAAACCACTGCATCTAAGGGGAGGCATATCAGTTGCGGATATGGAGATAGATAAGGCCACTATTTTAAAATTTTGTATTACATGTTTCAGAGTTTTGTGGTGTTGTGACTGCGGTCCTGAGCTGGCCGGTGCGTCAGAGCAGGAACGTTAAGTGCCTCATGGCCTTATGGTGTTGGGATCTCTCCTGAGAAGTCCAGTACGGTCAGACAGGTACGATCAGCACTATTGGACCAAGGGTAAGTGATTATACTTCTTTTATATTACCACTACAGGGGGTTGTGGCAACATATCTGAACTGATCCTTTTAGAAACGTGTGAATGAGTCAATGAAAGTTTTTGTGTCTCGACACCAAACCTTTCATTGAGGGGGTTTTGTGACAGTACATAAAGACCTATTACAATAATTATGGGATTAAGGGATCTCATATTGTATTTTTTTTTATTATAATTACGAATATCAACCAGGGCTAGGTCAGTTTTACCCATGTCCCTAGAAACAACGCTTATTCAACAAGAGAGGAGTGAATTCAAGGTCACCGGGAGACGAGCGAAGTCTAACATGTATAATGGCGGTGTATGTGAACACGAACTATAAATATGAACTTTCATTGGTCCACAAGGCTATGTCGTCATTATTAAACGCTGATGGCATAACACCAAGTACGTACAAACCAAGGCGTTGGCCGTAAAAACAAAATACGGTGACGTCATGTACACTACCACTTACACAGAAGTTGCGTCTAACCCGTTCTCAGTCTACATTAACGACTCAGAGCATACACACGCTCAATTGTGTATTGGGCAGTTTTTGCCAACAAAGATGTAAAAATTTTGTAAAAATGTAATCACAAAAGTAACTAGTGTCAGTGAACAGTTAAATGTAGTAATAAATTCAGTGCACTCAGGAAAAGACAGATCTAAAGTTCGGCCGAACATCCGCCAACCATCATGGGAGGAGTCTGAAAAGCGTCTTTAACACTTCAATTCAGGAAAGCCCTTTTAAATTATTCTAAATTATAAACAGTAGAAAAATGAGCTCAAAATATATTTAATACAGAAATGTAATCATCATCAAGGTATGAAAGGTTTGTGTGCGAAAGTGAGAGTGAAAGGTTGCCGGCTTTTAATAACCAATATCTGGGGCATTGGTTTGTGTTAATATATATATATATTAGTTACTGATTTGAAAGAAACAAGTAATTTTGAAAACCACACTGCAGTAAATACGTTTGTTTAAAAGATTAACTTACAGAAAAATAAGTGCTATGTAGAGATGAAAGCATGGCGAAAGGCGGAAGTCACAAAGCCGCCATTTTGGTAATTGTTAATTGAGTAATGACTCCCATTGTCTATAATACGTGAATATTGAAAATCAAATAAAGCCTAAATTGTTTAACTATATGTTGTATGAATGGTTATTTCAAAAAACCTGACTCTTCTGCCTTTTCGCTTAACGAAACCCTGGACCCGAAAGACCAAATTTATGTTGATAAGAAAAACACATGTTTACACCAGGTGTATGGTAGGTATTTCTTTAATTACAATAAAATACATAAAAATAACTTATCATATTTATATGAAAAGGTATGGCAGTTAACAATGCAAATGATAAAAACACCTGTGAAGTACTTTTCAAGCAGTTCAGCTTATTGCCAACAGATTGCTGCTTGAAAATAAAAGAACATTTTAAAATGTCCATGCTAACTGAAACACAGTGCACCCATACTGAAACATGTGTCTCTGGCTGCGGCTGGTTACTGCACATTCTCAAACGTTCATGCTCCTCAAATGGTTATTGTTATTCACTTCATTATATTGGGTCACTCAGGAGACAACAATGTACAAAACTGTAGTTATATGCTCAAACTGTCTATGAAATACATTAGACTATCGTTAATAATGTGTACAGTATTCCATAATATTCTAACACCACAATAACAACCAATAAGGTCGCTATAACAACACATAACTTGCTTATTTCACCAACCCTTATTATAATAACTAAAAATAACCATCAGTGCGCCATAACTGAAATGTATCTCATAGTAAAACTGAAGGAGGCAAAGTTATAATATAAAATTACCCAATGATCACTCAAAATATAAGTGTTATCTACGAGTCATGTGCTCTAAGTAGGATAACTTTAAGTAGGTTATGTTCATTACTTCATTTTAATACAATGTAGTAACTTCTTCTTTCATTGCCAATATTTTTTAATTTTTTGTAAAAAAAAAGAAATTATTTTTCTTTGACAATAAACTTTATGATTTTCTGAAGTGCTAAACAAAAAAGTGCAAGGGTATTTCATTCATAAAGTACAGTTAATGAAAACTACAAAGCTCTGTGTACATATTAAAAGAAGCACATATCAAAATGATGGATTACTGAAAAAGTTGGTAAATAAATTTCTATGACAAACTTCATTGGACAGTATTCACATACATGAGTATAGTACGAAACGTTATTGTACAGTACTCGCAATTTGTACACGGACGACATGCATCAGTCATAAACAACATAACTTTACGGTAATTCCATTGACATTTTGTTTACATAAAAACACTTGTTTTCTCAAATTAAAAGTCTGATCAGCCGTGGTTTGAGGTTATGATAGGCCACAACCAACTTAAGAACCCAATTTATACGAACAACATTACTAGTTTTTAAAAATTAAGTAGTCTTACCCCTGTTCCATTGTCACACACTATTACTTTCCTTCCTTCCTTATCCATTTTATTTTTTTCTCTTAGTTTTTAATCTAAAAATTGACACTACAAAAAAGACCCACCCCACCGGTTACGCATTGGGCAACGAGGTAAACTGCATCAATCACATCAATGTGTCATCTTTATATATATTCAAATTTGTTACTGAGTTAACCACATATATTTTTTAATCACTCGATATAATGTATTATTCTAATAATTCTGTATTGGATATGACTTGAAATTATGCTTCGAAATATATAATTTGTCGGGTCTCACCACATTTGTAATTTAATTACAAATGAAAGCTGTACGAACCTCCTTGAAATTCTGTCATTACCTAAACAAAATTTTGATTTTTAGGTTCTGATATTTATAGCGTGCTACGGTTTTTACTTATTTGGTTTATAGTTTTTTGAATTTTACCAAAAATATGGTAAGATAAAATAAAAAATTATTGTGTTAAGTGAGGAAATGTTATTTTCTATATTCTTCTGTAACGCATATCTGCTCATAAAAGATCATTCGTGTACAGTGAAAATTGTAGGTTAAGCATATATCAGTAGACGTGTATTTATGTTGACATAAAATTTTACGATCTGTTTGACTGCCTGTGTTTCTCATTGAAGATCAGTGTATATTGACCATTCATGGATGGTCTGAAACTTCAAAATCGAAAACATGAATAAAATTATATAAACTTTGCGTTTTAAAATGGTGAGTTTGTTTAGGTGCAATGTAAACAGCAGTGCTGACTGACAGTTTCTTTCGTGGTACAAAGGCATATGAGGTTAACAGGCACGGCATTGTTTACAAAATATATGGATAATTAAAAAAAAAGATTTATGTTGTAATTAAGTTAATCTTGTTGTTGCATCCTCTTCGTTCACTTGTTAATTTAATAATATATATATACTTTCACTTATGAACTTACTATTTTCACTTCCCAAACGTTTCAAGATGTTGTGTCTCTTCTTCAGTGGGTTGAGTACTAACTGTCGATTACAGAATAACCGTTACGGAATGGAGTGTGTGGTGGGGGTTGATGGTGGGAAGGGGTTAGCGCTGAGGTTCCTAAACACATTTAGGAAACAAAATTATAAAGTAGCTTACAGAACCAACAACACCATTAGAAAACACATAAACACTAACAAAGACATTGACACATACAGCAAAACAGGGGTTTACAAATTAAATTGCAATGATTGTCAACAATTCTACATCGGCCAGACGGGAAGATCTTTTTCTTCCAGGTTTTCTGAACATTTAAAAGCCCTCACCACAAACTACATACATTCCACATTTGCCACACATTTACATAACGAAAACCACAGCTACACAAACATAGAACACAACATGGAAATATTACACTACTTACCAAAAAGTAGAAAACTAAACACAGCTGAACAATTTGAAATATACAGATATCACACATTACAACCAAACAACATATTAAATGAACAGATACATTACAAATCACATACACTATTTGACACACTGATCCATACACATAATTCGAACCTCAGCGCCAACCCCTTCCCACCATCAACCCCCACCACACACTCCATTCCGTAACGGTTATTCTGTAATCGACAGTTAGTACTCAACCCACTGAAGAAGAGACACAACATCTTGAAACGTTTGGGAAGTGAAAATAGTAAGTTCATAAGTGAAAGTATATATATATTATTAAGTTAATCTATTTTTCAGTAGTTCAAAATTAATGTATCAGGTGTGTACAAATACACTGTCTTTAGTAGTATATATTTATTAGTTGCATTTCCGTGTAACCCCACTTTTTACGTGATAAATGAATCGTTGATTGTAAAATGTATCTATATGTGAGTCACCATCTAAATGTTGGTCATGGCATGTCAAGAAATTTCACGTTTTACACTTAGCATAACTGACTTAACTAAGGAATATTAAGTAGCAAGTGTAAAATTAAGATCAGAACAACTTTCCTTTCTTATCATGGGAAGCAAAGATGCCAATAATAGTGATTTTCAGGGGAAATATTCAGTTGTTCCTGTTCCATGTTAGAGGGGGCCATTTTGCTTAGATGTGCCAGTAATGAACCATGTTATTTTCAAAGGTATAATTGTTCCAGTATTCATTCATGCACTTTGTGTTATATAAATTCCTTATCTGTCATCTGAAATATGCTCAAGATGATGAACATAATTAACATGTATGCAGTTCATTGTAATTTCACCACTGAGCTGTACTCTTTATTTAAAGGACTAGGATAAATAGTATTAGTACCAGTGGTGGCTCGTCTATAAGGTTCAATGGTTCAGTGAATCCCCCATAATTTAAATATGTTTAAGGATTTGTTAAGATAATGGTTTCATATTTAAATAACAAGATTTGCGAGATTAATCTTGTTGACTGAACAGCAATGGATTCACGTAATAGGTGAATTGTTTGCTACTATTGCATGAGGTGGAAAACAGCTCTCAGCACCTCCTAGACTGTAGATAGCTTTGGAGCGGGAAACGGAATGTATACGCAAAATTACATTCAACAGTCGCTAATCCCAAGTGTTAGCAACAGAGACGAATAGTTCCGGCGAGGGCCGAACCGCACCGACCGGGAATTTTAATATTTTCATAAATTTGCCATTATTATGGTTTTTACCACATGATTCGTCTGTTTACTTTCAGTTTTGTATCCGATTTCTTTATTGCATTTAGAATGCAATGAAAATGTGTGCAGTAAAGTCTTAAAATAAAATAATGAAGTTATTGTATTTCAAAAATAAAGTGTGTTCAATGTAGTAATTAAATAATTATAGTAACGCTAAGCTGACTGAAGCATGTATAACCTTCAAAGTATTTGCTAGTATTTTTGTACGTCAAGTGTTCAGGTATTTCTAATTTTTGTGTTCATTTAATTGATTTGGTAAAATGAATTAGTGTTCAATCTATTTTAAAAACAAATTTTTCTTCTCTCTCTATTAAAGATAAATGCAAAATTAAGGAACTCTGTAGGCCGCTTCCTGTTTTAAATATTAAACAGAAATATTTAACTGTCCTTTTATTTTAACTATATATTTTTAGAATAATTCACAAATAGCATAAACACAACTTAATATTAGGCCTACTAAAAGTTGTCAATAGTTATGTCTTCATGTTGCGACCCACCCCATGTGTTATTTGGTGGGATAATTGCTCTTAGTAGGAACATTCACACATTGAACCCCCAACTGTCAGAACCACGAGCCACCACTGTATAGGACGTATCACAGTGTCTTACAAAAGTGTAGCATTTGTACAGGTGTGTATTTGTAATGATACATGTTATTACAGTTAATTGTTTACTGTGACTGTAGGCCTAACATTATCATGAATTGTTGCAGTGGTAGTCTGTAGTGAGAGAAAATTCATATTTCTCCCTACATTTTGTAGTACTCTGTAACTTACTATTAGATCCAAATAGAATATAGAAATGATGTATAGTATAAAACAGTTTCTTAAAATTTTACAAACTACACAAAATAATTCTTGGATTTTGTTGTCCATGACGTGTCTGTTGCTTAACTAATTATAAGTATAACACTACCGACTCGGAACACAAAGTTTTATATTGGTAAAAATGTGTACTTTATGGCCTGCACCAGTTTTCAGTTATTATATGGCCTCTGGCGAAGCTTATAATAAGCGAAAACTGGTTTAGGCCATAAGGTAAAAATTTTACATTTTTGCCAATATAAAACTTTGTGTTCCGAGTCAGTAGTGTTATACTTATAATTATATGAAATAAATTTGTAATACATTTGCAGCTTATAATCAGGCAGAGGGACTTAATGAAATAGTAATAATATTCTTTTCATTGCATCCTTCTCTTTATCTCTTTCTCCCCCCCCCCCCATCCAATTTAATTAAGTGTCAGATCATCTGCATACCTGCCCAACTCTTCTGATATTTCCCGAAAACTTTCAGAAATGCAGTGGATTTTGCAGTTTTCCAAATTGTACTGGTTTCTTCCTATTTTTGATAGCTCAAACGAGTCTTTAAAGATTATCAGTGTTTTTAGTGATTCTAAATACATTCAAAGTATTTTTAAATAGACAGGCGCACATTTATAGTAATTAGAAAGTCAGTAGCATAGTGTATTTCTTTGTATTTTAGTACTGTGTATTGGTTTATTTATGGCATTATTAGCAGCAATATTGGAATTTATGCATGCAAATTTTGTGTAGAGGAAAACAGTATCAGTAAGGAAGCAGTTTTTTAATAATATTTATTAGATAATTAGTTGTGTTACTTCCAGTTAATTTGTGTGTTAACAATCAATTAATATTACCAACAATATTTTATAATTAATCAATAAAGGTGAAGTCTTGTTATTTTCTATAATTTTAAACAGATAATTAGTGGAGTTTATATTTTATAAAAGGTCCACTGATTAATTAAAAGTTTTTTGTTTACATTTAATTTAGAATTTTCAAGTATTGTATATAACAGCTCCAGATGTGTTTGTCGAATAAAGTGAACTATAACAAAGAGGACTTTTACAATTTGTATTTATTTGATTATTGCTTTTAATAATTAAATATCTTATTTTCTAAATGATAAGTTATTACTGCCTCGTTCAAACCTTTAACAGTCGTCGTCAAGGCCTATTGATTTTGGTGAAGATTGGTTAAGGGGAAAGGGTAATTTACCTCCAACGTTTTATGTTTTAACAAGAGTAAAGTACTTAATTTTGATAATAAAGTATCTTGAAAAGAAGGTCATAATAATCCACTGTAGAAACATAGATAAAATATCTATAAATGAAGAGGCTACTTGAAGAGGGTGAGGGTAATTTTCTATAAATTAAAATGATAGTTTAAGGGGGAGGGGATAATTTTTGATTTATATGTCGTGTACTATGTTATCGGCAACAAAGAAGTAGTTTGTTGTTAAAATTCCTTCCCGGGCTGTTTGGCGTGGTCCAATGTTTTCTACAAAACCAGACGTTTCTGCAGCGCTGTCGACTGCCATCACCAGTGAAAATCGAGTGCGCTAACGTGAGGTGCTATACGTCAGTGACCACAGTATTGTGGTTAAGGCTGAAGAAAGAAGTAGTTTCTATAGAAATATTTCATTTCGAAAATGATTTTAAATATAAATCTTAGAACATGGAAGTCATTTATGGTTCTCCATACCAGTATTTTTATCTTGCATCAATTTAGGTAATTTGTATACATGTTTCTGCACATCATTAAGCAACAGTGACACCGGCATCAGACTGACGTTGAAGTAACTACACAAAGTATGTTAAACAAAACACAGGATTAAATAAAGCAATTGAAAATTTAAAAAATTCAGTTGTTAACCTGGTTTCATGTAAACAAACATCACAACCATAATCCACGTGTTTGACATTAAAACATGATGTGACAGGTTGTAGTTCTGCTTCAATAAAATCCATTATACTGCATAGATCTGTTATCTATTGAAAGATGACCAAAATATGTTAGTGGACATTTCTATTGTAGTTCATGTTGTAAATATAATACAGCGAACATTGGACATGATAAGAAACTTAAGTGTTGTAATATTACGACACCTGCATGCAAAAGGTTAAGTGCACGGAACTTCGCACTGCACACTGTGTCTGTGCACCAATCACATTACTTCCTTCTCCTATGGCACTACAGCCCTTGTTGGGCCCTGGTCTCCTTCAATCCCCCCCCCATTCTCTTCTGTCAGTAGCCATCCTCCTCCAGGAACGCACTTTCAATATTTCTTTTGCATCCTCATCCACCGCATCCTCCCATCTTCTCTTTGGTCTTCCCACTGGTCTTTTTCCATGGATTCTGGTATACAATAGTTTTCGTGGTATTCTGTCTTCTCCCATCCTGGCTACATGACCAGCCCACCTTAGACGCTGTAGTTTTATGCATTGTGTTAGCGGTGGTTCTGTATACGTTTGATACAATTCAAAGTTACATCTTAATCTCCAGCCGTGAATGTCATTAACTGGTCCCAGGATTCTTCGTAATATTTTTTTTTTTTCAAAGATATTGTGAGTGTTTGCTGCTTTGGAGTTCAGGATACACGTTTTGCAACCATAGGTTAGGATGGGTGACCTGGTGAGGCACATAAACTCAGCTAGAATTAGATGGCTGGGACATGTATCCCGTATGAATGTTACGAGGATGCCCAAAACTATATTAAGTGGAACGATACTGGGCAAAAGAAGAATAGGCAGGCCTCGAAGATGGCAGCAGGATGTGGAAGAAGATCTGAGAAAGATGGGTATTAGGAACTGGAGACTGAAGGCAATGGACAGAGATGAGTGGAGACGGGTCGTAGCGGAAGCCAAGGCTCACCATGGGCTGTAGTGCTGGAGAGTAGTAGTAGTAGGTTAGGATGGGTCTTATTATTGATTTGTATATCCTTAGTTTCGTGTTTCTGTGGATGTCTTTGGATCTGAAGATACTTGATGTGGCGAAATACGCTTTATTGGCCCAATCAGATTACACTGATAGTAAAATGAAATTACAGTTTTGAGTCCACATTGCCGCTGTGTTGCCACAATTAGTATTCAGAAACAGCTTATCACCTACAATGGAGATATGTCATTGTCATGTTGCTGTCGGTATAGCTGATGCTGCTAACACCATTCAAGCTGGTCCACCACTTTGATCGAGGGAATGAATGAGGTGTTTAGTGGTGGGATGGGAAGGCTCAAGCAGAAGTACAGGGATGGGGTAAAATAAGGAAGAAGGTATATGGTGATCAAGAGGCTTGACTACAGAAAAGAAAAAATTGCAAGCTCACTGACCTCTGGGTTGAGGAGAAGAAGAGGCTAGCCATTGTTTAATGATATGCAGAAACATATCAACAATATAAGTTGTGATGTAGCGAGGCGAAGATCTGCTCTCGGCACCAGCCGAGACGTGACACGAGAAGGCGAGGCGAGCCAATCAAGGATCAGCAGCAGCTTGATTGGCCTCGACGTGACCATCTAACGTGCTCGAGGCGAGCCAACCAGGGACCAGCGGCACTCTGACAGGTTCATGGCACATGACCTGTCAGGGTATAAAAAGAGCGCTGCTAGAAATTTTGGCACACTCCATCGGACGCCTTGAAGCCAGCCGGAAGAAGGAAGAATGGAGAGCACAGGAGAGCCAGTGATGGAAATTGACTGGGGCAGCAGCGGGCTCTACATACCGCTGCTGAAAGAAGAGGACGTAGTCGCCGAACATCACAGCGTGGCGTATGCAAATGATGTAGCGTCCTCGACAAACGGTCCTTTTAAGAACCACAAAAACGATAGTGTGTTAGATTGGCGCCATTTGTCCTGTGACAAACTACACTAATGCAAGATAAAATATCGAGATGGAGAACCATGCATGACTTACATGTTCTAAGATTTATATTTAAAATCATTTTTGAAATGAAATATTTCTATAGAAACTACTTTCTTCAGCCTTAACCACACTACTTTGGTCACCTCACGTTAGCGCACTCGATTTTCACTGATGATGGCAGTCAATGGCACTCCTGAAATGTTGCCATTTGAAGACGGAGCCCCGAGTTGTCCAGCTAGCGCTACATGGTCAGCAATGTCACTCAACGGCCGCCGTCTTCGCAGACATTATAATTGGAAGTCTCGCGACCACCACCAGCCTGCTAGAAGTGCCCGGACTGCAAGAAGAAGTTTTACTGGGCCACCACTGGCTCACGGCCAACCAAGCAGTTGTGGACTGCCGACGGGGCTGCCTTCACATTGGCAGTAAGAACCGACAGACGGTCTTCTGGAATGACCGCGCGGAGCCCGAGGAAGAGGTCATTGAGGAAGCTAGCCTTCAAACGTCAGCAGGTGGCCAACACCATAAACGGCTTCTGGAAATGTTACACCGTCATCGCAGTTTGTTCTCCCATGGCCCGCTCCGCACCACATCTGCGGCCAAGCACGAGATCCGGCTGAAAGAAGGTAGCCAGCCATTCTGGCTCCCAATGTACCGGTACTCCGACAAGAAGAAACGCACCATCCGGGAACAGGTAGAAGAGATGCTGAGGCAGCGTATCATTGAACCGGCCACCTCGCCATACAGCTCTCGGTGGTGATTGTGAAGTAGAAGGACAGCACACCCCGGTTCTGCGTGGACTTCCGGAGGCTGAACGATCAGACCGAGCATGTGGACTCACCACTGCCGCTGATATACGAAACAATCAAGGACCTCAGCGGGGCCAAAGTCTTCTCGACCCTAGATCTGAAGAACGGCTACTGGCAAATCCCGCTGGAGGAAGAAGGAAAGAAGTACACAGCATTCTCGGTGCCCGACGGAGGTCGCTACCAGTTCCGGGTGATGTGCTTTGGGCTGAAGAACGCGCCCAGCACCTTCCAACGGCTGATGCAGGATGTTCTCACGGGACTATTACGGGAGTGCTGCCTTGTCTATCTGGACGACATCATTGTCTACTCCCCTGACTGGGAAACGCACCTGCGACACCTGGATCAAGTCTTGGAAAGGCTGCAGATGCACCAGCTGACCTGCTCGCTCAACAAGTGTCACTTCGGCTGGGAAGAAGTCGCCTTTCTGGGCCACGAGATTACTCCGGACAGCAACCTCCCGCAGCAGCAACATCTCAGAGCAATTGAAGACCAGCCGGCCCCCAGCAACAAGAAAGAGCTGCAACGCTTCCTGGGAACCTGCAACTGGCTGCGAGAGTACATCCCCTGCTTCGCCATGATTTCGGAACCGTTAACGGACCTGCTGCGGACAAGAAAGTGGCATTGGTATGACACAACTCAGCGAGCCTTCGAAGAGGTTAAGGCCGCTTTCCGGCAGCCGTTAAAACACTCACGACCGGATCGAGACTTGCCAATTTTTCTGCAGACTGACGCCAGTCAAAAGGGACTTGGAGTGGTGCTTTATCAATGCACCGAAGCCGGAGAGAGGCGTATCATCTCGTACGCCAGTGCCAAGCTCCACGAGGCGGAGAAGAACGACCACTCCAACGAACTGGAGTGCTTGGCAGTCGTCTGGGCCATCAAGAAATACCGGCCATACTTGGAGGATCGCCATTTCACCCTAAGGACCGACAACAAGGCGCTAACCTGGCTAAAGCAGGCGACGGGGCAGAAGACGAAGTACGCTCACTGGGCTCTACTGATACAGAGCTTCAAATTCACCGTCGTCCACTGCCCGGGCAAGGAGAACGAGTTGCCGGACTTCCTCTCGAGGGAACCTGGGCTTCAAGATATTGCCGGCGTCCAAGAAGAACCACGGATGCACCCTGAAGAGAGGCCACTTCGCAGTGTTGCAGCAGCTGCACCGCGACTACAAGAAATCACAGCTGTCGGCATCCATCAGGCAGTGCAGGAGGCGCAAGAAGGTGACCAGGAGTGCCAAGCGTGGAGAAACGACCCTGCGGTGGCTACAGCGAGAGGATACCGGGTGGACAATGGCCTGGTTTGGAAGGACAGACGCAACCAGGAACCAGGATTGTTCGTGCCGCCGAGTGGCCGCATGGAGGTCATCAGGCACTTCCACGACTCCCCTGAAGCCGGTCATCCGGGGGCCGAAGATACGTTTTGGGCCATCGGCAAGGACTTTGTCTGGACCGGCCTAACCATTGATGTCCGCAGATACGTCCGGAGTTGCAGAATATGCGCCCTACACAAGCGCGGTGCAAATCCCGAACAGGACCAACAGCGACCTCACCGACCCAGGAGATGTTGGAATACTGTCGCCCTGGACGTCATGGGACCATATCCGCTGACTCGAGCTGGCAACCGGTACATCATAGTGGTCACGGATATGATGTCGAGATGGGTGGAAGCAAAGGCCGTGCGCAAGGCGGACGCCAACACCATTATCCGCTACCTGGAGGAAGAAGTATTCCCTCATTGGGGATACCCAGAGGCGTTGCTCACTGACAACGGAAAGCCGCTCACGGGCCACAAGTGGAAGCAGATGTGCGACAAGCTGCACATACGACCGTGGACTACAGCCAACTACCATCCCAGGGCGAACCCAACCAAGCGGCGCAATGGTGAGATCAAGATGGCGCTGCGGATCCAGCTTCATGACTGCAAGGACCATGGCGACTGGGACAAGCGTTTGCCGGCGGTTCTGTTCTCGCTGCAGAATCGTGCAAACGCCGTCACTGGAGTGACACCGAGCGAGCTTCTGCTGGGCAGAGACCTACGCCGACCCGGCGACTGGAGTCGGCCACACGCAGAACAGGACGTCCGGCCAATTGAGGAATGAGAAGAGGCGGCCAGGTCACACCAGACCAAGTATCAGCAACGGTGGTATCCGGAACGGAGGACACAGGATCCTACACTGGCCGTAGGGCAGCTGGTGTACGTCAAGAGCCACGCCGGACCAGCCAAAGGATGGAGGTACCCTGGATGGGAGCCAGCCTGGGAAGGTCCCTTTAGCATTGCCACAAGCCTCGGCGGCCAGATTTACACAGTGGAGAAGGACGGACGCCCATACAAGGTTCACCGCCAACGGCTCAAACCCGCCGGAGAAGAACAATGGGCTGGCCACCGGAGAGCATTCAAGACCCAGGGGAGTTGTGACGTAGCGAAGCGAAGATCTGCTCTCGGCGCCAGCCGAGACGTGACACGAGAAGGCGAGGCGAGCCAATCAAGGATCAGCAGCAGCTTGATTGGCCTCGACGTGACCATCTAACGTGCTCGAGGCGAGCCAACCAGGGACCAGCGGCACTCTGATAGGTTCATGGCACACGACCTGTCAGGGCATAAAAAGAGCGCCGCTAGAAATTTTGGCGCACTCCATCGGACGCCTTGAAGCCAGCCGGAAGAAGGAAGAATGGAGAGCACAGGAGAGCCAGTGATGGAAATTGACTGGGACAGCAGCGGGCTCTACATACCGCTGCTGAAAGAAGAGGACGTAGTCGCCGAACATCACAGCGCGGCTCAGGCGGCGTATGCAAATGATGTAGCGTCCTCGACAAACGGTCCTTTTAAGGACCACAAAAACGATAGTGTGTTAGATTGACGCCATTTGTCCTGTGACAAACTACACTAATGCAAGATAAAATATCGGGATGGAGAACCATACATGACTTGCATGTTCTAAGATTTATATTTAAAATCATTTTTGAAATGAAATATTTCTATAGAAACTACTTTCTTCAGCCTTAACCACACTACTTTGGTCACCTCACGTTAGCGCACTCGATTTTCACTGATGATGGCAGTTAATGGCACTCCTGAAATGTCTGGTTTTGCAGAAAACATTGGACCATGGCCAAACAGCCCGGGAAGTAATTTTAACAACAAGCTACTGCTTTGTTGCTGATAACGTAGTACACATGTAAAAAATTATCCCCTTCCGCTTCAACTATCATTTTCATTTATTGAAAATTACCCACTTCCTTTAACTACCCTTTTCATTTATAGATATTTTATCTACCTTTCTACAGTGGATTATGACCTTTTTTTCAGGATACTTTATTTATCAAAATTAAATACTTTACTCTTGTTAAAACATAAAACATTGCAGGTAAACTACTTAACTACCTCTTCCTCTTAACTGATCTTCACCAAAATCAATAAACCTTGAGTCCTCTACAACTCAGGCACATGTGCAAAAATTATTTGATTCTGTTTGAAATTGCGGCAGTTATTGTTCACCATAGAAAAAATTCAACACACAGACACTTTTTGGAAAATGACTTTTCTTCATGTTTTGAGGGTAGTACAATCAGAAGCAGCCCTTATCTCGAACACGATTTTTTTCGCCATCACCATATTTCCATTTCCTTACGGAACATGGAAGTAAAAATTAATGACCATTATTAACAGTTGCTTTGATGCCGATTGTTATCCGTTTAGCCGAGGAAGTGCTATTCAGTGTTGTGTCCATACACTATTACACTGTTAACTGACAGTAGACAATCGGGCAAACTCTGAGAGCAGAAAAATCTCAGTCAGTTTGAACGAATGACTATAAATAGCGTTTACAGGGGAAAGTTTTTCTATTTCAATAATTTTGTTCTTTTACGGTTTTGTGTCTCTAGCTTTTTAATGTCTAGCTAATTAATTATTTTCCCAAGTGAGTTTGTAACTAATATAGAAAACAAATTATGTGTTCATCTTTTGCACATTAGAATATTAATTATTTTGCCAAACATTATGCCACTGACTTGTTATAATATTATCATAACAGGAACATTACAGTGTATGAACTGATGATGAATTTTTAATATTTCGAAAAGGCCTTATTCGTTATTTAAAAAATGGAATTTTACTGATTTTGGTGGTACAGTATGTATATAATAATAATAAGAATATTAATTATCATACTTCTAATATAATTTTTTTGGTGAAGTGTTTGTGAGGATCAGTCAAAAAATATAACACAAATTTTAAATTATTTGTGTTGTAATTTCGACAGTGTTTATTGTCATCATCAGGACCTGCGTATGAATACAAAAGAAATGTCAAACACGACACAACAATTATTTGAGTGAACGTGTTTGTGTATGTGAATGTGTGTGTGTGTGTGTGTGCACACGCGTGCGTATGTGTGTATCCTTGTATATGTGAAGGAGTTGAGATAGTTTGTTTTATGTCATAAAATGTTTTCTTTAAAGACAACGAGAAAATTATAATATCACAGAAGTTAATTTATATAATATTACAATTTAAATAACTCATAATGTAATGGTGTTTGTAATTAATTATAAAAGCCGTAATCAATAATTAAATATTAGAATTTGTACAGAAAACGTTTATACATATACCTATCAACATATAGCATAGTAAAACATAGCTAAATACAGATTATAGGGATGTTCAATTATGTAATTATTAAAAGTTATTTGTATCTCTAATGAAAATTTTTGTTTGTTTGTGTCAGGTTTTTGTAAGGAAACCTGTAGTTTTAATGTTCGTATCGCTGTTGTGGAAATACAGCATAGCGTTTTATGTACCTGGTGTTGCGCCAGTTGAATACAAAAAAGGTTCGAAAATCGAAGTCAAAGCAGTGAAAATGACGAGCACGCAAACACAGCTACCATACGAGTATTACTCGTTACCTTTCTGTCCGCCGAAAAACAGGGCTTATGAGTACAAGTCTGAGAATTTAGGTATTAATTAGAAGTAATGTCCTGTAGATGTATATACTATAGTAAATGTTAATGTAAGGTACCGGTTGCAATACAACAATTGGTTGTCTCATCAGCTGTCTTGTAGTTAAGATTGTATGCACTGGATAAGCAAATGCAATTATTCAGCTTCTGCTATTGCAAATAAGAAATATATGGTCTGCTCAAAGCTTGTCTGAAACTCCGATATGACTTATACTCCTTTAGCCACTCAGTCACTCATCAACATAAAATGATAATAATATCTAATAAACTCACTGAGCTGCAGAACTTGCTCACAATTTTGAAAGACATACATTTATTATTAGGTAAATTTCAGTGTTATGTAATACTTCAGTTTTTAGAAAAAATAAGAAAAACCTGAATATTCTACTATTACGTTAGTAAAATAACAATTGGAAAGCAGATAATCGTACACCAAATATTGAAAATTCCAAAATACTGCATTAGTTTTTTTAGTTAAATTTAACCACAGTGCTTAAACGACAAATAATTTCTTCTTATCTAAAAATGAACTTTTTCTTGTGAAAACTTACTTTTTTCGTCGGACGCGTTTCGGCGTGTGTATCCGCCTTCTTCAGCTTTTAGTCAGACTGCCATCATTTTGTAACGGTTGTTGTGTGGAAGGTGTAGTGGGGGTGGTGTGTGGAGGAAGGGGATTGGCGCGGGGATTCAATTTGACGTTTGTTTTTTGTAAAATTGTGTCAAAAAGTGTATGTGATTTATATTGTAATTGATCGTTAAGTACTGTGAAAGAAGAGATGAACAATCAAGACAATTTCTTCTTCTTCTATGACATCACAGTTCGGAGTCGAACCCTAGCCTCCCTAATCAACTGCCTCCATTTTTCCCTATTCTTGGCAATTGATGTCCATCATTTTAGGCAAATGATTTAGTCCCCACTTTTAAGACTATGTATGTTTCCATATATGTATACAGGCATGTATCTAATACTTTTCACAAATATACACAACTAATAACAATATAAGTTTTTTTTTTGTAAATACAACTTACAAACAAGCTGAAGGCGATCCAAACTTTGCAAGTAAGTAGTGTTGGGAGATAATAATTCTGTCACATTATTATAAAAGATATCAAGTTTGGTGTACGGACTATGTATATGTGGCATGGCCCTCTGTTGGTGCAGGCAGAAACATATTTGATTGCCTTCCACTTTGTTATTACTTTAGAGTACACCTTCATTGCTACCACTGATAAAGAGGCAGTTTCCTCATAGTTGTCATACTTAGTCGTTTTGTAGGTGAGAGTTAAAAGCTTTGTTTGCATAAATAAATAAATACCATTAAAAATATCTATATGGAGAACATGACTTCCATGTTCTAAGATTTATATTTAAAATCATTTTCGAAATGAAATATTTCCATAGAAACCACTTCTTTCTTTAGCCTTAACCACAGTACTGTGGTCACTAACGTATACCACCTCACGTTAGCGCACTTGATTTTCAAGTGATGATAACAGTCGATGGCTCTGCTGAAACGTCTGGTTTTGCAGAAAACATTGGATCACAGCCAGACAGCCCGGGAAGGAATTTTAAAACAAATTACTCCTTTGTTGCTGATAACAACGTAGTACACATATGAAAAACTATCCCCTCCCCCTTCAACTATCATTTAAATTATAGAAAATTATCCCCTCCCCCTTCAACTACCCTTTTCATTTATAGATATTTCATATACCTTTCTACAGTGGATTATTATGACCTTCTTTTCAGGATACTTTATTTATTAAAATTAAGTACTTTACTCTTGTTAAAACATAAAACATTGCTGGCAAACTACCTCTTCCCCTTAACTGATCTTCACCAAAATCAATAGGCCTTGAGTCCTCTACAACTCAGGCACATATGCAAAAAATTATTTGATTTGCCATCGTGATTTTGATTATCGTTCACTATAAAAAATTTTACACAGACACTTTTCGGAAAATGTCTTTTCTTCATGTTTTGAGGGTAGTACAATCAGAATCAGCCCTTACCTCGAACACGATTTTTTTCCATCACCATACTTCCATTTCCTTGTGGAACATGGAAGTAATAAAAATGAAGTGAGATGGAGAAATACTGACATAAAAAGAGAATTAGAGATATAATCTACTGTGAATTTCATTAAAAAAAAGAGTTGAATTAGTTGAGCCATATACAACATATAAAATAAGTAAGATGTGGTAGAAGAATTTGGGAAGCCCAAATTGTAAAGAACAAGAAAAGAATAAAATAGAATAAACATTTTTATTTCCATAGTACAAACAACAAAAATTGATAATCATTTCCAGTGATTACATACAATATAAATAATACAGTGATATACGGATTTTTTTACATTCAGATAAATTAAATTCAATACATATACATACATAGTTAGGTACCTCCTTAGCCCAAAGCTGCATGAAGGTTGTTAACTCTCAAACATTTTACAAATATGACAAGTTAATTTTTATGTTTTTAATTGTAAATAAAACAGTACTCACCATACATCCGGTGTAAACATGTGGCTTTATTATCAACATTAGTTTTATCTTTCGGGTCCAGGGCTTCGTTAAGCGAAAAGGCAGAGGTAGTCGGGTTTTCGAAATAACCATTTGCACAACATGTAGTTAAACAATCTATAATTTATTTTCTTTTCAATATTCAAATGTTATGAACAATTGGAGTCATTTCTCATCTAAACAATTATCAAAATGGCGGCTTCATGACTTCCGCCTTTTTACCATGCTTTGACCTCCATATAGCATTTGCTTTATTCTGGAGTTTAATCTTTTAAACAAATGTATTTTAAAACTGCAGTATTGAATTCAAAGTTACTTGTTTCGTTATACTCATTAAATAATATATGTGCATAACACAAACCAACGCCTCAGACTGTGGTTTTTAAATGCCGGCAACCATTCACTCTCACTTTCTCACTCACACATTTCATACGTTGATGGTGATTACATTTTGTATTAATAATATTTCGAGCTCATTTGACTATTTAGAATTTGGAATATTTAAAAGGACTTCCCTGAGTTATAGTGGTAATGGCGTTCCTCAGACTATTCCCATGATGGTCGGCGGATGTTTGGCCGAATTTTGTGATCTGTCTGTTCCTGAGTGCACTGAATTTAGATTACTTCATTTAAACTGTTCACTGAAGCTAGTTACATTGTGTGATTACATTTTTACAAATTTTTTAACACCTTTGCTGGCAATAACTGACCAGCACACAATTGAACATGTGTACGCTCTGAGTTGGTAATGCAGACTGGGGACGGGTTATACGCAAAATCTGCGTATGTAGTAGTCTATGTGACGTCACCGTGTTTTGTTTCCACGGCCAACGCCTTGGTTTATACGTTATTACTGATACGTCATTATCATTTATTAATGACGACACACATTGCTGGCCAGTCAGATTTTATATATAGAGTTTGTCTTCACTTATACCGCCATTATATGTGTTCGGTTGCACACGTCAGCCGGTGACCTTGGAATCATTCCACTCTTGTTGAATATGCGTTGTTTCTTTGGACATGGGTAAAACTGACCTAACCATGGTTGACATTCATAAATATAGTAAAAATACAATATGAAATCCCTTAATCCCATAATTATGATAACAGGCCTTTTTGTACTGTCACAAAGTTACCTTCTAGCTTTAGCAAATGTGACAACTGCTCGAACAAAAGAAAATAATTTATCGTTAATAAAATTTGTGTGCTAACTTAAACTTAAAGCATTGTTACCAATTTTGTGGTAATAAATTATATCATAACTTAACAAAAATAACTAATACAAACACTTTAAAGAAGTCTACCAAAAAAAGCTTGACATTATTCAATGATAGCAACCATTTTCACAAAGATTTCGAAAACGTAATAAATTGTTTATATCATTGATAAAGTTTGGAAGTTTATTTTAAAGGTTGGATGCACAGAATGCAAATGATCTTTTAAAAGCTTCATTTGTTGCCTGTGAAACTGCCACATGATTATTAAACTGCAGTCTCACTGAATAAACTTTACCTAAGTGAACCATGTCTCATAATAAACACTCTTAAAACTCAATAAATAAAAATATATCCTAATAGAAGATTGCTCAAACTCCTAAATAGGGGCAAGAATGGATCATTTCTCTTTGTACCAGTCTTAATTCTAATTATCTTCTTTTGTGCAACTGCTTTTGGAGTAATAGTTGAAAAATATGTTTATATCCAGATTGAGAAACATATGCCGGACTGTTTGGCCATGACCCAAAATAATTAAAACATAGGTTGTTTTGCATAAGTGCATTTTGATGGTTCATAATAACAACAATAGTCAATAAGTTATATAAAAATGTAACATATCTATATCTAAGTTATGTTATAGAAAGTAATAGATGGTTTGGCTGTGCCCATGAACGGTCTTCCATGATAAGCTCACATAAAGCATATAACCAGTACTTATTGAGGATCAGAGATTCCTCTCTTCTATTCATGCTCTGGGTTTGACAGCAATGGAGTTCAGTGGCCTCCTGTGCGTAAAGTGAGCCTATCAGTGACGAGACAAGCGTGACATGGTGTTTAACATGAGCATATCAAAGTGCTTGGTATGATTGGCCAATATAATGTTCCTGCTTTTGCTGAAGTTATAAGTGCAGTCTTCATGAGACTTGTTCACAATCGCAATCATTCACAGCACCAAGTTTCCCATGGCACTGAGGAAGGGTGTTGTGGACATGGCCAAAATATTCTGCTTCTTCTTCTACACTTCAAGGATTGGGCAGTGTGCCTGTTCCGACTCCACATTATCAGATCCATTTCTTTCTTGGCCTTCCTACATCCCTTCTTCCAGAAGGCTTGTACTTGTGTAAAGTTACCTACTTTTAATTGATTATTTACAAACAATTATCCTGGTCACGGCACCAATTGTAAAGTTACCTACTTTTACAAACAATAATCCCTCCCAAAATACCACCTACCTGTGACATTCCAATTCTTACCTGTATCCAGTAACCCCAGAGTTCATTAGGCGAGGATTTAAATGATGCAAACGGATTGAGATAGCGGATTTAATAAATTACTCTAACACGTGGTCTTTTTGCCCCATTTCTCTGGTGATTCATAGATCGCATTTATAAACATACATAAAGAATAATAGATTGAAACATTTACTTAATTTGTTTTAAGGCTCACCAGTACTTCATATACACGCTCGCTTTTATTCTTTCAAACCCCCCTATTACTTTAAAATATCATGATTGATGTTATTTCGTAATTGCCTAGGTCTTGTACTTATCGAAAAAAGTTATCCATTTTGGGGCGTCATTGCTGGTTCCACTAATAACTGCTGCACTCGATAATTGTCCAAAACTGTTTATAAACTGTTTAATTGCCTCGATACTGGTTATTGATTTTACTTATGTTGAATTACATTTTAAACTGTTTCTACATTGCCAAAACTGATTTGTCCGCGGACTTGAATTATATCCAACCGGCCGGTTTTAAGAGTTATGCGGAACAGAGCGAGCTTGGGCAAAGTGCGGCCAATATAAACGCCGGTCACATGATACTTCTTCCACATGGGCGACGTCATTTCCGATGTCTGGACATTTTTCTCACTGCGTTTTCTTACGTTCCAGAGGTGTAACATGTTGATTTGACGTCATTATGATTGTGACGTCTGTTGAAAATTGCGATGTTGAGGCCACTTTTGGTTTAAATCGGCGACACCCTGGCTAGACACAGCTAAAAATAGCTTTTGATTAACTTGTTTACCAGGCGCACCCCACATTCCTCACTGTTTCCGCCACTGTTTCACATTGCTCACAAAGTAAAATGATTTTATTCCTAATTTTGATCTAATTAAAACTGAACCCCGTTTATACCTGTGACTCGGTATGTACTGTCACAATACTCCCTCAACAAGAGGTTTATGTCAAAGCATAAAAGCTCTCATTGACATAACATAAAAGGATCAGTCCGGATATGGCGCCATGACCCCCTTGAAATTTTATTAATCATGCGTAGCTTACCCCCCTGATCCAGTGATTGTGGTCGCACCTGCATGACTTTACTGGACTTCTTATCAAGATCCCAACACCGCAAAGCCAGGCAGGCACTAGACGCCCCTACCCTGACACGCTGGCCAGCACAGGGTCACAACCACAATGTCACCAGAGTCTGAAACAATTAATTTAAAAAAGTTAACAAAGGGCTTTACACTTTTCCAGATCCTGAACTGATTTGTTTTCCTTTTATTTGTACTGGTTAGCCTTTTTACAAAGTACTGGCTTTTCTTAACTTCTAACACACATTATAGGTTGGCAGGACTCCTTAGCCTAACAGGATTTTTTTTTTTCAAAACATTTTACATAAAACTCTGTTCATTATTTCTTATTCCAAATTCAAAATATTTTCCTGATTCCAATCAGAATTTAAATAACCACTCCCTATTATTCTTTTATTTAAACAACTCATTTCATCTCTCAATTTCTTTAGTATTAACCTGTATACAATACATAATGAATCTAAAATCAACAATTATACAATAAAACACATACAGTCAATCATATGTGTATTTGAACACTATATTATTATTTGTTATTTTGTGATTTAATCATCACTCTTTTATTATTTTTTTTTTTTGTTATTTTATATCTTAACTCCTCCTTCCGCACACACTATTACCCCCCCCTAGACTGTAGCGCCCAGTTGCCTCCACAAGGACTGAAGCGGAAGGGGTGAACACTTTTTCTTTTCTTTCTCCCCCATCCTTGCTTTGGCGTTATACAAAATTTGGCATTACTGATATCCCGGATACCAGTAATCCTACTAAAATAATATTCACAATCCCTTAATCGGTCTATCACCCCTACATAGGTATATAACCGTGTTCCAAAGTTATATCATATTAGATTCCTCTGATCTTACCCCCAGTTGTATTTCTAAGTTCACCAATTTAGAATAACAAGCCAAATCCACTGTCAGGGTTCGGTGAAACCGTGACCGCCCAAAATTGGGGAATCGCATTTACCATATATCTTATATGGTTTATATCTACACACAAATAGCTTAAACCTAGTAAACGTTACACAAATTATCTTACAACACATCGGTCAGTTCCGACCTTAAAATTGCAAACTTTACAGTTTAAGTGTCCATCTTCTATTACACATGCCCATAGGTAAATTATCACTCCACCATGCCCTTATTACTTCTCACAAATAACTGGTACCAATTTACAATTTGGTTGAATTACCATTATTTTATTCTATCCGCATGAAACACTTGTCTGTTAACGTTCATAGGTTAACACATTCGGTGCCAGGCCCGAGTCTAGCTCGGGCTTGGTGTTTTAGTCAGCTGTGCTGCGCCCGAGTCTGGCTCGGGCTGTCATATGTGATCTTGTGCAAAATCCACTGGTGGTTATATACGGGCAAAAAGGATTTTGAACAATTCTTTTGAATGTTAACTGTAATGGTGTGCACTCTATCGGCTAATAGAAGAAGTTTTTATTTCGATACAATCGATATAGACAATCGGTGTCATTCTGCGTTGTTTTGTGTTTGTACTTATAGGTTATATATTTTGGCGTACGGTTTGTTCATTATAGTTTTATAATATTACTAAAAATGAGTGATAGGTATCTCAATAACGATGAAATAATAGAGATAGTCAACGAAATGTACGACAACTCTGGTTCAGAAGGTGAAATAAAATATTTTGGGGGCGATTCGGATGAAGATCCGGACTTTGTACCCAGTAGCAGTGGTTAGTATCGTTTGTTTCTTCATATACAGTAATGAATATTATGATTATTAGTATGGATTATTATCATTATAATTACGTAAATAGCTTATGTATTTACCACGTTATAAGGTGGTGCAATTTACTCCCAAAAAATAATAGAATTGTATAAAACAATCTTATTACAACGTGAACAATACACACGTAATATTTTCTATTTGCGTTATCTGATAACGTGAAAAATGTACAAAATAATTGTAACTGTACTGTATTTTTATTTCTGCTGATAAATGTGCGTTTAGAATAATGAAATTATTTATTTTCCACTTACTATTTGTATGATAAAAAAAAAACAGATTACTATTTTTGGTTGACCTCACCCTTTTGTTTACTGTGTATTTTTTGAACAATAACACTACCCATTACAGGCCTGTCATTTTCTTTATTTTTGTTTCTATGTTAGCACAAATTACTCTGTAAACATTTTCCCCTTCTCCTTCATGCTATTCAGTAGTACAAAGTATTTGTGTATAGCAGTGGTGGTGCCCTGACTGTGAAGTTGGACTGTGTTTACCTGACTGCTTCAAAGTGTATCACACAGTGGCAAAATATTATTAGAATATACATAAACATTTGTTTATAATAATTATAAACATTGATGCATTTTTCTCCCCTTTTTGATAGTAAATTATATGTAAATTAATTATTTTGGTACACCTTGACAAAAGTGCTTTATATTTATAAAACATTTTCATAATTGTAATAAAACATATGTTAGACTTTTTTCAACAATGCAAAACATGGTTTTGTTATAGTGACAGTAATTAATTATTTCTTATAGCTATATGTACATGTTTCATACAGTTTTAAAGCAAACTCAGTTTGTTATTATGATGTTTAGACCATTAACATTGACCAAAGATTAATTTAATTATTAATTTCTATAAAACCTTAAAAATGCCCGGTTTTCTGGTATTAATAGTCTTCTAATAGGCCGGCACTGAAAGTGTTAATAGTCTTGAGGACCAACCACAGACATGGCCACAAAAATTTTTTACAATTTGATTACACACTTTTTTTTTACAACTCAAGTGGCGCCAAACAATGCACCCATTTCTCTCATGTTTACTCAAGTTTAAAATAGGGGTCCCCCTCCCCTTTCTCCACACCTCACAATTTCTACTTCCACCAATTTGTTTGCAGAGGATGACCATCGTTGTTTGTAATGTTAATTAATTATAACTTTTATATATACACTTTCACTTTACCTTTGTTTACTAACATAGCTGTGTTTTTGTCCATTTTGGACTCCATCTTGTATCGTTGCCAACTGTGAAATTTATACTTACTAGGTCCAGAATTCGGTTGAGCGAGTGAGAGAGCAGAATGGTTTTTAAAATAAATCAATAATTTACTTGTTTCCACTGAATTATGTTTTATTTCTTTCTATTTCAACACTAATTTTTTTATTATTTTTCTTTAATTACTTTCTTCAAAAGAAAACAATTTTTAAACCCTTTACTTTCCATCACAACAAAATACTCTGTCCCCTTGCAAACATTGGTAATTAATCAAAATTAATTCGACACTTATTTTCTTATATATAAGTTTACCTTTTCAAAACAAAAAAAATATTTATTACACAAATTAAATTTATATTTTTCGCAAACCAGCGCTTCTTTTATACTTCTCATTCACCCACACACACATACATCTCTATTCCCTTATGAGCTCTCAATTCATAATAAAATCAAAAAATGATGTTTATTTTTAGTTAACCCTGGTTAATTTGGTTTTAACCCCCCCGTTACTTATCTTGCAATTTTGTCCAAAACAGTCCAGCCTCCTTACATTTTTGCCTTCACCCCGCACATTTTGTTTTTTCTTTACCGTAATTTTCGCTAGATAACTCTGTAAAGGTCCTCGCCTTTTACCCTTTTAA
This sequence comes from Magicicada septendecula, assembly GCA_034769895.1. NCBI lineage: Eukaryota > Metazoa > Arthropoda > Insecta > Hemiptera > Cicadidae > Magicicada > Magicicada septendecula. The sequence goes on from CM068371.1 coordinate 21,764,795, forward strand.
CTAAATAATACACTCATCATAATACTCACCGCTGCCAGAATTTTACTTACCGTCATCGTCCCCGTTAAACTTACCTTATTAAATTACCCAGGTCGCCACGATATTTTATGGTTCAATATCAAAACCTTTGCACTCTTGCCCTTATAAAAATCCCGCTATCTAACTACCCTTAAATATCAGAAAAATCCCAAAGAACGTTAGGCGAGGTTTTCAGCACAGAATAGGAAATGGTTATGGTGTAATAACTTAATTTAACACATTTTTATATCCCTAAACAAACTTGATTTTATTTTATTAAGTAGCCTACAGCTGAAACACATGAATTTGTTCAAACACCAATTTTATCAACTAATTATTTTATAGGAACCAGTACTTTTAATCATAATTTCTCCCATTGAATATATAGCTTTTACCCCCTTTATAGTATTCTCATTAATTCTTTTATACATCTAAATTTGTATAGTTTTTTAACTGATATCAGATTGTTATGGAGTCACTTTGATATATATTTGTTACTTAACTGACATGTGTTCCAGTTGTTACCCAATCACTAATATTTCACTGTCACATTAGCCACATCACACAGAACTGTTCTAACTGCACAAATTAACGTATTCGTTAATTGTCTCGATCTCTTTCTTCATTTTACTCTTTTGCACACTTTTTATAAGATTCGGTAGGCCTAGGCTACTGTATTCGCTTTGGCCTACCGAAATTTCGGAGGCCACTGTATAAAGTTTTACTTATACGTGCACTGCTCTCCACTGCTGTCTGATGATAACTCTGGTGATAGACTGCCTGCTGTAATTCACAAAAAGCCTGCTGCTGGGGCAGTTACGCAATGCATCTAGACTGTTGTTTAGACTAACAGTGTATGTTGTACTGGGGCTCCTCACAGGTGAAAGTTAACAATTTATTAATTACTGAGTTACTGAATTAAATACTGATTAAAACTGAATTGCTAAAATAAAATTAAACTGGGGTAGCGCACAATTCTGTACCGTTACAACTCGAAACTGTTAATTAAAACACAACTGTTACTTCATTTTATATCAATAACACACATGTTGTGAATTCACATATTTTTTAAATTTTTTGCTGTTACGGGCGACTGAAACTGCTTAGCTGGCGGGCGAGCGAACTGCCCATGTCCGTCGTCATTAGATGTTAATTGCCGACTGACTTTTTACACCAAGCGCAGTTTGTTGACGGTTCTTAGCTGGACGGACGATCATGTGATCTTGTTTCATTGTTTTATTAGTTTGACGTCGCCAGATTCTGAGGCGGAGCTGACCGCACTTCACATTCCAGAATGAAACAAACAAGGCTTGGCTATTGACATCATATAGCGTGACCCCAACGGTGCATAGTTCATAGGTCAGATTTCTAAAAATAACTGTTTCCAGCAACTTAATCCGTTGGCCTTGAGTCCACATTGTGTACATTATTTTCCTATCCCATTCAAATTACATATTTTAATTATGTTTCAGGTGGGTAATATATGTACCGTTACGTGTTCCATCTCATTTCTGGGTGAAGCCATGACCGCCCGAAATGGGGGAGAGTCCCTTCTGAAAACAAGTAAAATTTATGTACAAATGATTAAATGTATTTCTAATTTGTCCAATAAGGTTTTAAATTCGTCGTGTTGTGAGTACCCACAATCTCTCTCGTTACCTGGTTCTGTAGTACATATGCGTTGTTCATCTTGATTTCTATCACTTCATATTGTCCCTCATACAATAAAAAGAACTTTTTTATTTCCTTATCCTGTGCACTCGACAGATCATGCCTTCTCACTAACACTTAACTGCCCTATTTCATACTTAATCCACTTACCCTTTGTATCATGCCTCCTCTTTCACTTCTCGCCCTTCGTCAATAAACTTTCATTCGCTAACCTAAGTTTTACACCCCTATCAATGATAATACCTTCCAGTGGGTACTCAAACAATTGCTCTAAAATCCTCTGCGGGCGTGTCCCCTTCACTAATTCATAAGGTGTGAACCCAGTGGACTCATGTGTTGTGTAGTTCAACCAATCCTCAATTTTCTTCACATACATCAGCCACTCACTATGTTTGTTATGGCAATACGCTCTAAAGATTCAGCCAATTTCACTCATCACCCTCTCTGCTTGATTGGATTGTGGATGGTACAGCGCTGTATGCTTTGGTATTATACCTTCCCAGCCCAGAGTCTGCCGCCATTTACCGCTGATGAATTGTGGTCCGTGATCTGACAGTATTACTTTTGGTTTGCCCACGTTGACCATGTAATCCTGCGTTATCTTTTCACTCAAAACCTTACTGGTTGCTCTCTTGACGCTATATAATTTCACAAACTTAGAAAAAGTATCCAACATTACAAAAACATACATCACTCCTCCCCTACCCTTTGGTAACGGGCCATACAAATCCACTGCCACTAAAACAAAAGGCCTTTCCACTTTGATAAAATTCAACTCCCCTTCTAATCGATAGTGACTACTTTCGACTTTTGACACAAATCACATGCCCGGAGTAATTTCCTTACACGCCTCTCCAGATTCTTAAATATACACGACTCTTTTAATACATTTATACATTTCTTCACCCCAAAGTGTCCATAACTACCGTGACAATCCCATACTATTTTCTCTATTAACCCTTCCGGTATAACTAATCTCCAATCACGTTCTCCCCCTCTACCTTCTTGAACAGCATTCCCTGATATATTTGAAAATATTGATTATATTCAGACTAAATCTGCTTCCAAACTAGCAATTATTTTCCCCGATTTACTATCCGATCTCTGCATTGTTTTAATATCCTTTAACTCCTCCCCAAAAAGTCTGTCTTCTCTACTTAATCGAAAAATTTCTATTTCCCTTACGTCCCTCCCTGTTTTATTTTCTTCAACATTACCCTGGAAAGAGTGACTGGTACTTTTTTTCTGTCCCCTTAATGTACTCCCAGAAGAAGTTGTACTCTTGTAGGGCTAGTACCCACCTGGTTAGCCGGCTGTGTGTTAATCGGCATGTGTTCAGAAAAGACAGCGCCTTGTGGTCCGTCCTGATGACTGTCCTGTTCCCCAAGATGTACATGCGGAACTTCCCCACAGCAAACACGATACTTAGTAACTCCTTCTCCATAGTTGTATAATTTCTCTCAGCCGCCAAAAGGGATCGACTGGCGAAAGCTATTGTTTGATGTTCCCAGTCGCCATCTTCTTGGTACAACTCAGCTCCTAGGACGATGTTGCTGGCATCAGTCTGTAAATAAAAGGTTTTTTGAAAATCAGGATGGTTCATCATTATCATTTTAAAAAATTTTTCCCTTATTTCCTTGAATGCGGCCCTCTCTGTTTCTCCCCATTTCCACGGTTTGTTCTTTTGTAGTACTGAACTTAACCTTTATGTTATCTGCGCATAATTCTTTTGAAATTTTCTATAGAAATTGCACAGGCCTAAAAAACTCTGAAATTGTTTTATATTTTTGGGTTCAGGGACACGCATAATAGCCTCTACTTTATTTGGGTTAGCTAGAATTCCCTCTGGTGTAATAATAAAACCTAAAAAATGTATTTCTGTCATCCATATTCTTTAATGAACTATTTAATTTTGTATTTAACTCGTCAAATTTACTTTCATACTTTTCAAATTTAGTGTCATTTGCATCAAAACGACTATTTATTTTATCGAAATTACTATCAGTTTTAATATTTTGTTCATTAAACTTACTCTCTAACTGTGCTTGTATCATCTTAAACATTTCATAATTATCAGATTTTTTACTTTGGACTGGCGTTGACTGAACTACCACGCCATCCATTATTTTAGACTCTGTCAAACTAATTTCTGTATCTACTACAATATTTGACTGTGTTTCCATGTCGTTAATGACAGTTACGTCAGCCAGGCTGACTCCCTCGTCATTACTCTCCATGTTTCACTTATTATTTTATTTGATATATACACAGTTTAATTTAATTGAGATGCTTAATGAGTGTTTACTTTTATTATATAGACAATTTTCAGACCACGTGTTTTCTGACCATCTTAACATAACAATTTAACTTCCGCTTTGTCTCAGTCTGTTTCCGTTTATTTAATCCAGGCCTATTTCACGCAAAAAAATGTTTCACGGAAAAATCCTGGTCATGGCACCAATTGTAAAATTACCTAATTTTAATTGATTATGTACAAACAATTATCCTGGTCACGGCACCAATTGTAAAGTTACCTACTTTTACAAACAATAATCCCTCCCAAAATACCACCTACCTGTGACATTCCAATTCTTACCTGTATCCAGTAACCCCAGAGTTCGTTAGGCGAGGATTTAAATGACGCAAACAGATCAAGATAGCAGATTTAATAAATTACTCTAACATGTGGTCTTTGTAAATTGAACTTATTATTTTATTTGCATTTAAAGCATTAACGGGGTTTGCCCCATTTCTCTGGTGATTCATAAATCACATTTACAAACATACATAAAGAATAATAGATTGAAACATTTACTTAATTTTTATAAGGCTCACCAGCCTTCCCATAAGGCCCAGCCGTGTACTTCATATACACGCTCACTTTCATTCTTTCAAACCCCCCTATTACTTTAAAATATCATGATTGATGTTATTTTGTAATTGCCTAGGTCTTGTACTTATCGAAAAAAGTTATCCATTTTGCGGCGTCATTGCTGGTTCCTCTAATAACTGCTTCACTTGGTAATTGTCCAAAACTGTTCATAAACTGTTTAATTACCTTGTCACTGGTTGTCGACACTGGTTATTGATTTTACTTATGTTGAATTACATTTTAAACTGTTTTTACACTGCCAAAACTGATTTGTCCGCGGACTTGAATTATATCCAACCGGCCAGTTTTAAGAGTTATGCGGAACAGAGCGAGCTTGGGCAAAGTGCGGCCAATATAAACGCCGGTCACGTGATACTCCTTCCACATAGGCAACGTCATTACGGATGTCTCTGGACATTTTTCTCACTGCGTTTTCTTATGTTCCAGAGGTGTAACATGTTGATTTGATGTCATTATGATTGTGACGTCTGTTGAAAATTGCGATGTTGATGCCACTTTTGGGTTAAATCGGCGACACTCTGGCTAGACGCAGCTAAAAATAGCTTTTGATTAACTTGTTTACCAGGCGCACCCTACATTCCTCACTGTTTCATCCGCCACTGTTTCACATTGCTCACAAAGTAAAATGATTTTATTCCTAATTTTGATCTAATTAAAACTCTGAACCCCATTTATACCTGTGACTCGGTATGTACTGTCACACTTGTGTACAGTTACTGGTACTCTAGCTTCATCCATGCAACTATATATTTAATTTATTGTATATATATTTATATATTTATTATATTTATTTAATTCTTTCCGTATATCGTCATTTCTTATATGATCCTGCTATATTAATTATTTTAATACCTTTTTATTATATGTAATATCAATAACTTTTACCAATATTTTGTTCAGGCGCCATCTTGTTGCCAACACAAGAAAATCAAATTTGCTCACCTTTACGGGCAGAGTTCGGTTAAGCGAACTAGAAGTAGCGGAATGTGTTATCTGAAATAATTTACTCTTGCTTGAAATGTTTACCAATGACATTACCTTTTATTGTTATATTACGTACATGAATGTGACTCTACTGTGCGAAAACAAGCACGCTACTATACACCACGAGGCGTTGCGCCATGAGACGCAGTTCCACTATTCAAATTACAATTCCCCTGAAACATTTCAAATGCCCTCCAAAATAACATATTTAATTATATTTTATGATATCATATTTAAATTAACGTTACAACCCAGCACTTGTTATATAGTTAGATATTCTCTCATTCACTCACGCTCGCATTCTTGGTACAATTTTCTTTTAATTTTCCCCAAATTGAGCTCATTTTTATTAGTTATTTAATAACTGAAATTTTGTATTGACCCTTATTTATATTTTTCTAGTACCCCCCATTTGTCACTTAGCTGAAATCAGTCGTCCAGACGTCCCGTCACTGAACTCGCACTATAGGTGTTAAAACTTTACTAAACTTTGTTTTTACTTTTACATGGTTTAACGTTGAACTGTTACTTGGTTTTATATAAAATACTTCACTTTTGTATTGTACAGGCGAACGTCTGAGACTTAGTTTTAATAAATTTAGATATACAGCCGGCCGGCATAACTGATATTTCGTGACTGAGAACGATTTGCAATGCTTCAATTCCGAGGTGGGGAGGAGCTGCGTCACCAGTTTCTTTGTGTAGAGATCCACGCCTTAGTTGTTTACAGGCACGTATTACATAGTTGCATACTTTTGGATGACGTATACATGGGTGCAGCTTGTTGACACATTAGTATGACAAAATAATGTTGTTGTTTCTGTGCGTATACTCTCGACCTTGATGCAATTTCTGTCCACTCGATATTGCGTAGTTGCAAACCTTTATAAAACTTTACTAGTTTCTTATATGTGACTCTGAATAAAAATACAATTTAAATTGATTATTCCCCAAAACACAGTAGGGCCAGAATTCTACTGTTACAAAACCTTCTCAATGAGAGGATTTATGATGAAGCATAAAAACTCTCATTGACACACACATACTTCCTAAAGGGATCAGCCAGGATATGTCGCCACAACCCCCTTACTGTTTATAACAAAAAATACAATCACTTACCCTTGGCCCAATGATAGTGACAGTACCTGCATGACCTTACTGGACTTCTCCGGAGAGATCCCAACACCATAAGGCCAATCAGGCGCTTTACGTTCCTGCTCTGACGCGCTGGCCAGCTCAGGACCGCCGTCACAGCATCACTAGACACTGAAACAACAAATCAAAACTATTAAAATAGTGGCCTGGTATAATACCATAATTATCCCTAACTGATCTGGTTCCCCTTAGCTATGTGCTGGTTTGTGTCAAGAAGCACTGGGTTTTGTTTAACTCCTAACACCTAGGATTATTACACCTAGTACAAGAATTATTAGATAGACGTTCCATTGCTTCGTTCACTACCTTTAACATTTATAAATTTTTCGACTCCAATCGATAATAATTAATCCTTTCCCATTAACCAGAAGAAATACAAATCTTTATACTAATGCAATAATACTTCCAAAATATTTAAACACATAATCAAAATTTACTCAAATAAAATTATCTATATCCCCCTCTTTCTACAATTCTGAAATATTTTCTCTTTTATAAAATATTATTATTATTATCATTATTAACAGAAATTCTATTTATCCGGCGCTGTTAATAATAATCATCCCCTTACTCCTCCACACACACTATTCCCCCCCCTGAACTGTTGCGTTCAGTTGCCTCCACAAGGACTGAGGCAGAAGGAGCGAGCACTTTTTTCTTTTCTCTCTCTCCCATCCTTGCTTCAGCGTTACAAAAACTTCAAGGTAAGTACCCCTACTTATTATCTTAATATATGCCCCTAAGGTCTACCACCCCTACTTGGGTGAAAATAGCCTGTGTCCAAAAATAATCTTAGATTCCCTTTTTTAAACCCCATTAAATTTCTATGTTGAACCAATTTCAAAGGCAACCAACTGTGGTCAGGATTTACAATTTCTGCCCACAGCTGGTTGTCGTCCAAAACCACGATCTGGGTTGGTAAGGCCGAGATCGCCCGAAATGTAGGGAATCGCATTTAAAACATGTTATGCAGACATACACTTCATGTTTAAATTCCTACACTAATACATAATAAACATAATACATAATAATACACTCATAATTAACACTGCGATTATTACATTCAACAAACCATTCACTTTTAAATAATTTATATAGAAATTTATAAACAGTGTTACTTGAATTTTCCATTAACTCCTTTATATCAACTTATAGTTACTCATTATTTTACCATTTAATTCTATAAAATTTCAAATTTATTATTAACATTCATGTTACATTATATTTCATTTCTTATTACATTTCTACTATGAATTTTCTACTTAACCCTTCACCTTTTGATCATTGATTAGTCTGGGTGACTCCTGTATTCACTATGCTTTGACTTATTGAAATGGCACTAATATTTATAATCTTACTCCCTTTCTTCCTACTAACAACCACTAACAACCAGATTTACATATTATGACACCAATCTCTCAATTATAAACCCCTTCACTAATTCCACTTACCTCAATTTATTCTCCTCTTTGTACTAGGATGTGTGTTCCCAACCTGGCCATATACATTCCTAACCCTTTGCCCCCCTTAAATATCTGCAAACACTCCCTTAAACTACTCTATCCCTTGCCACAAACGCCGCACGCTGATCACTCCTTACATCACTACCCTTACTACAAAATATCACCATCAATTATTTAATCTCCATTTACATTACTCACCTTCTCTACATATAATCACTAACACCACTGTGTCCCTAAAATATCTAATACTCTCTTTGTGTGTTACTGGTATTTCAAAATTCTTATTTATCTAACACCCATTAACTTTAATTGGCTAACTCAAAAATGCCTTTATTTTAATAATTATCACCCAGGCTCTATCCCTTTTTAACACTTTACATTACTGTGATCATTGACAATTGCATTAGAAAATTCATCCCTCACCTACTAATAACAATACATCTCAATATCCATATATATTATATGCTTAATCATTTATTATTCATTAAAATCTAAATCTCATAAAATCATTTAACTTCATTATCAAACTTTCTTTTATACAATCTTAATTAAGTAATTAATCTTCAATTATTTAATTCAATTATTTAAAATTGTATCATTACTTTCATCACTTGTTTAGTCAAAAAATGTTAATTGTTATTATTAAATCAATTAAACTATAATTTCCTGTTACATACATGGTGTACATAAAATTACATGTAATACACAACATCAAGAATACACAAATACATTGACATTAATACACAAAAAATATACAATCCAACTTATTATTTTATCATTGACCAAAATCAGTTCATAAAACAATCCATCTCAAAACCACTGTCCACATAATTAAATGTTCATTACACAATAAACACTCTATCCACCATCATCGAACAACAGTCGAATCTTAGGTCTACATACATTATTTTTTATTAAATATATGATATTGTTATTATCAATATAATACTTATTTAAATTTGTATATCTTTCCACAATGTCGTTTGAATTAATAGGCTTATTCCATATCAGTTTATCATGTAACATGTCATCATAGGGTATGTTCCTGTCGCCCTTAGTATAATTTGTCATAATCGTGTAAGTCATAAAGTCATTACTATCGTCATCATAATTATCTACTACTACACCCTTTACTTCACAAGGTAAGTAATTGTTATCATTATTATCATCGTCTACTATTGCTGCTATCTCAGCTTTAATACAAGGTACGTATTCACTATAATTATCTACCATCTCTACTCCTAACCTTTCTACAAATTCTCTATAATTTCTATTTACTTTAAAAATCTCTATCTCTCTCTCTCTCTCACTCTCATCACAATACCTCTCTCTCTCTCTCTCTCTCTCAATATATCTCTCACCATAACACCAAGCTACACTCTCTCTCTCTCTCTCTCTCTCTCTCTCTCTCTCTCTCTCTCTCTCTCTCTCTCTCTCTCTCTCTCTCTCTCTCTCTCTCTCTCTCTCTCTCTCAATATATGCAGGGGACACTAACTCATAATTACTGCACCACCTATGAAGTGCACAAAAAATCCGGGGAACTCTATTTGTAGACATATCGTCTCCCAAATATATACTGAAGGAACTCGTCCTTCCTAAACACATATGAAGCCTTTACTTCACCCCCAACTACAATATCAAGGGAAAAATTTACCCCCTGCAACCCTTTTAACTGTAAATTCTTTCTACACTTTCTCTCTGACTCAACACACACTAACATCCCATCATTATCATCTTCTACTCTCTCTCTAAAATTTCGTTATCACTATCAATATCCACACAATTATTTTCTAACACCATATTTTTACTTCTATTATCATTGTTATCACTTGTAAACTCATTATTCAAATCATCATTGCTACTCACCTTGTTGTCTTTATTTGCGTTTAGTTTACCTGTTTCTCCACTATTCTCTACCCCCCTTTTATTCTCGTAATTCTCGTCTACTTATTCTTTGGTCTATCGAACTTCTCATTTACTAACGCTACTATTTTTTCTTTCGTTTTATCGAAATGTGCATGCATTTCATCAGTTCTTTTATCGAACTTAAAATTTTGTCTTTTGATTTCATCTTTCATTTCTTTGAACTTCTCATCAAATTTGGTATTTATCTGATCGTATTTCAGGTTGGAATCGCTTTTTTGTTCGTCCAACTTTACATCAAATTTATCTATCATTACATCAAATTTCTCATCGAATATATTAAACTTCTCATCAAATTTATGTAACAATAACTGTATCATGGTATTTGTCTCGTCTGTTTTCTTTTCAGACTGAGTTGTGATGGGTGTTATTTGAACTATATTTAATTCGACTAATCCGGTGGCACTGGACTCACCGATCTGGTTAATTGGGGTTAATTGAACGCCCATCTCACTCGTAAATGTTTCATCAGTGACGCTGACGTTTTCGTCATTATTTTTATTAGTACTCATTTTGCTTATTTATACACATGCATTCACATAACCTTATAACATAACCCTATCTTTACGTCTATATTTATGTATCTTCAAATTATATATTACTTCAGGTAACTGTTCCGCTCTTTCCAGTAGGCTTACTCCACATAAAATCACATTTTATGTCGAGTCCCTGTTCCAGAAGCCATTGTTATATTAATTATTTTAATACCTTTTTATTATATGTAATATCAATAACTTTTACCAATATTTTGTTCAGGCGCCATCTTGTTGCCAACACAAGAAAGTCAAATTTGCTCACCTTTATGGGCAGAGTTCGGTTAAGCGAACTAGAAGTAGCGGAATGTGTTATTTGAAATAATTTACTCTTGCTTGAAATGTTTACCAATGACATTACCTTTTATTGTTATATTACATACATGAATATGACTCTACTGTGCGAAAACAAGTACGCTACTATACACCACGAGGCGTTGCGCCATGAGACGCAGTTCCACTATTCAAATTACAATTCCCCTGAAACATTTCAAATGCCCTCCAAAATAACATATTTAATTATATTTTATGATATCATATTTAAATTAACGTTACAACCCAGCACTTGTTATATAGTTAGATATTCCCTCATTCACTCACGCTCGCATTCTTGGTACAATTTTCTTTTAATTTTCCCCAAATTGAGCTCATATTTATTAGTTATTTAATAACTGAAATTTTGTATTGACCCTTATTTATATTTTTCTAGTACCCCCCATTTGTCACTTAGCTGAAATCAGTCCTCCAGACATCCCGTCACTGAACTCGCACTATAGGTGTTAAAACTTTACTAAAATTTGTTTTTACTTTTACATGGTTTAACGTTGAACTGTTACTTGGTTTTATATAAAATACTTCACTTTTGCATTGTACAGGCGAACGTCCGAGACTCAGTTTTAATAAATTTAGATATACAGCCGGCCGGCGTAACTGATATTTCATGACTGAGAACGATTTGCAATGCTTCAATTCCGAGGTGGGGAGGAGCTGCGTCACCAGTTTCTTTGTGTAGAGATCCACGCCTTAGTTGTTTACAGGCGCGTATTACGTAGTTGCATACTTTTGGATGACGTATACATGGGTGCAGCTTGTTGACACATTAGTATGACAAAATAATGTTGTTGTTTCTGTGCGTATACTCTCGACCTTGACGCAATTTCTGTCCACTTGATATTGCGTAGTTGCAAACCTTCATAAAACTTTACTAGTTTCTTATATGTGACTCTGAATAAAAATACAATTTAAATTGATTATTCCCCAAAACACAGTAGGGCCAGAATTGTACTGTTACAATCCCTTCTTATGCATCCTTTATACCTCCTTAACAATCTCAACTCTGCTGATTGTATGTTGCTTTTATCTCTTTGTTTTGTAATCCAGGTTTCACTGCTATATAATTGCACTGGAACAGCCATTGTTTTATAGAATTTTAATTTTGTCTCACGTCTCGTTTTATTTTTCAGCGTTCTAGTTATAGTTCCACATATGTGTTGAAATCTATTGACTTGATTTTGTATATCTTTGTCAACGTCAAAACTTATATCACAACCTAAATAGTTAATATTTGAGGTCTCTTCCAATACTTTTTCCTCAATAATAATCTTTGAGCTTACTGGAAATTTTCCATAGTGAGCTATAATTTTTGTTTTGTTGGTAGATACCTTTAGGTTGTAGTACTGTTGTCCCAGTATGGCTAAAACGTCTGGTAGTTAATTTTGTTGTTGCTGACTGTTGTTATTATAAACCATCCAAATGATAACAACCTACATTTTAATGATTTCAGACCACAGCATAACAGCCAAACATATGTTTCTTAATTAGATTCTGGCTGTGAAAGCCTGCATTGAAGTAATTGCTAAAATTTTAGAGAAGAAATGGATAGCATAGAAGAAGAAGTGAGGTTATGGATGGTAAGATTGTAGAAGTTTGTCAAAGTTTGAAGTGCAGTGTAAATATGTACTATACAGTAGAGCATCGATTATCCGAACCTCTCGGGACGAGGGCCCGTTCGGGTAATTGATATTTTGGATAATAGATCGTAAATTGAAAAATTATTTCCCTTTACAAAAACAAAGGTTTTTATTACAAAATCGTTTCTAACATACTGTTATATAATTACAGCAACCTGTATACTGTACCGTAATGTATTACTAAGGCTAAAAATCATTGATTTGAAACTGAGTGTAGTTGATAAAAACAAAAAGTTAATTTAAACAAAATTAGAGTTTAATGACAAACACTGTACTATAAAATTAATTAAAAATTAAAAAACAAAACAAAATATACAGTACCATGGATTTACACTTTTTTGAAAAATTCTCTATCACTACCTGCTTCAAACCAATACCCCCCGTTTTCTCGGTGCTAAAGACTGAAGTCATTTCAGATTCATAAGCTGAATACAGTCTATCTCGTGTTCTGTTTCAGCCGATTTTAGAAAGTCTCAAGTGCGTCAAAACCTTTTGCTGCTGTCGTGGTTTTGTATTAGTAGCATTCTCGCCATTTTCATAGGCTGTAAGACTGTATAGCTACAGCGTTTATTTATTACTGTACAGAACTGTAATAATTTATAGTATACAATTTTTTATGAGAAGTTTAATTAAGAAAGTTGTGTCAGTGGTTATAATCACAAACAGAATTACCACTGTTGCACACCACTATAGAAAAATTATTCCGATTAGCACTTTCAAGCTTCTCAGCTCATCGTCAGATCGGAAAAAGATTTTTTTCAAGCTTCTCAGCTTGAAAGGTTATTTATGATCTGATGATGAGCTGAGAAGCTTGAAAGCGCTAATCGGAATAATTTTTCAATAGTGGTGTCCAATTTTTTATGTTCAATAAATATGCAATTGAACACGTGTCCCATACAATACTGTACAGTACAGTACATAATTGTACTTTTTATTGAGTTCGGATAATAGATTGTTCGGTTAATTGATGTTTGGATAATCGATACTCTACAGTAAATGTAGTATAATATACCCTATACTTTTTGTTTGAGCTGTGGGTAATGAATTAAAAAAAAACTAAACACTGCTTTTATTGTTGTGTTTGTAGGAGAAGTATTACGAGGTGATCGTATAGTCAACACACCGTATGAAGTGTACATGGCTGAAGACATCAATTGTCGATTGCTGTGCCATTCCAAGGACAGCCCAATGCATTGGTCCAGCGAAGACCAGTTGAAAGTGATCAACAGGGTACAACACGAGTACTCGGTACACTTGTAAGTGATTATCTGGCTCATTCATTCCCGTGTCGTGCTCATTTTAATGCAATCAGATAGACGTACAATATTACAGACATAGATGAGAAACTAGGCTAGAAATAAACAGTAATAACAATAACATGAGGTGTGGCTATTCGAAGTGGCAAACGTCGATTTTGAGATGTTCCCTAACACTACAGTGCCAGCGTCTCAAAATCGGATTTGTTCTCTCAGTATTTCATGTTTTTTTTTTCTATAGCTGAGTAGATTGTGCGACATTATTAAAGTAACAATGTACTGTGTATTTAAACAAAATGTTTAAAATTCTGAACAAACTAAATGTAAACATGATTGGTTGCGAATTAATTTTTGGTTGTTTTATACAATTACTGTGTTTGTGTTTAAATATTTTTAAGTAAATATGTCTAGTAACTATTGAAACCAAGTGTGAACAAAGAAAATGTCTACGTCATAAAGACAACAGTCCATCAGTCATGAGTGACTAGAACTGCGTTTTCGGTTATGTACAGTTTTAATTAAAATTTTGAAAATTTTCAAAAAAGTTCAATAGTTTTCTGCAGTGTTTTGTTTTGATATAAACGACTACATTTTGAAAAACCCTTTTGTATATATTGAAAAACATTGGTGATGTAAACTATTTTTTCCAAATTGGTGTCAATTCACTATTATGCTTGCGTAATATGAAAGTTCATAAATTTTTATTTATAGTCGAAATACATCACATATATCAATTTAAGATACCATTCAGGAGGATATAACAAAGGACATACGTATGCTCTTACCGGATGTAGTGAAATTTTATGACTTGGTTAATAAACTTTTTTGTGGATGCGTAAAAGATTAATATAACTGAAAACCGTTAGGAAAAAAAATTAGTTAACAGCACTAACATTTTTCATTATATTCAAAAATGTTTTCCACAATATTATCTTATAGGACAAAACAAAACAAAAACTCAAAAATTATTAAAATTTTTGACACTTTGCAAATTCTTATTGTAACTGAAAACGCAGTTCCAGTAACTTATGGCTTACACATTCATAACTTGCATATCGTTTTATTTTTTTACAGTTGGTTCTAATAGTTATTGAACATACTTACTGTAAAATAATAAAATAAACACCTGAAAAAGCACTCTAAATAAATGAAGTACACAGTAAGTGCATAAAACATAACCAAAAATGCAGCCTAAATCACTCACGGCTTACATGAAGTTCATATTTTATTTTATTTTTACAGTTTTACACTTTGTGTAAATACAAAGTAAAAACGCTTTTAAAAGGTAACATAAACAAATAAACTGCAGTAAATGCATACAACATAATGAACAAAACTCGTTAGCTGACACTACTTTTGGAACAATTTCCAAGCAAAACAAACAGAAACAGATTATCATATTATGAGGATTGTTCAATAGAAACACGTTTGATCTGCGCAGCCGTGACTTCGTCGCCATGGCAACGGAATTCATTTGTTTATATTGTCTGTTTAAGTACTAGTGACGCGTCTGTCAAAAATATTTGCAGTTTGCTCTTTTCTAAGCGTTGTGACTGGGTTGAAAAATGGTATGTATGATAGAAAATCTGTCCAAATATAATCTGCATGCTGTTATTCAGTTTTTGGCTGCTGAGGGGCGTCAGCCAATGGAAATTTATATGAGAATGAAAGCTGTATATGGTGACTATAGGTATTCTCATATGGCAGTGGTTGAATGGTGCAATGAATTTCGACAAGGAAGAGAATCCACTAAAGATGTGACCTGTCCCAGACCTGCACGTGTTACAGCATCAGATGAAATTGTGAGAGAGCTGGAAACTTCTTTATGCACAAATAGACGCATCAAAGTTAGAGAACCTTCTCAAATGTTGAGCATCAGTGTGGGAACTGTTAATTCCATCATTCACAGTCTTGGATATCACAAAGTTGCTGCTAAATGATTCCACGACTGCTTACTGATGAGCAGAAAATTTGTGTTCGGCCTTGTCATTACAGCATTTGATGTGCTATCAACAACAAGGTAATGCCTTTCTACACCAAATTGTTGCCGGTGATGAGTCTTGGTGTTATCACTACGAACCAGAATCCAAACGTCAGAGTATGCAGTGGAAGCATGCACAATCTCGAAGGCGAAAAAATGTCAGCCCCAACCTTCAGCGGGAAAAGTAATGGTGATTGTATTTTTTGATTATCAGGGTGTGCTGCTCTTAGACTTTAAAGAACCTGGTGTCAACATCAACGCTGAGTGATATGCAGACAGCTTAAAATGCTTACGGGTCAGCATCAAGAATAAATGTTCCAGGAAGATCACAAATGGTGTCATTCTTCTGCATGATAATGCTCGACCCCATGTAGCCCAGACGATTCAAGATCTGCTTGGTGGTATGAAGTGGGAAGTCTTAAAACATCCACCTTACAGTCCCGACTTGTCCCCGTGTGATTATCATGTTTTTAGCCCATTAAATGAATCACTAAAAGGACGATGGTTCCAAATCGAACGCTGAGGTAGAGTTTGTTGTTAGTGAATGGTTCTGCAGACAGCAGCAAAAATTTTATCAGCAGGGAGTCTACAGATTAGTGCAACAGTGGAACTCATGCCTTAATGTTAATGGAGACTTCTTTTAAAATCGTTGAATAAAAAATGCTTTACAGCCTCTAAATGTGTTTCTGTTGAACAATTCTCGTCTTTACCAAAATTTGCTTACAACCTTCTGTAAGTATCGAATAAGAATGTGACACAATCTAGTCAGCTATAAACAAAACAAAAACAACAGTATACTGAGATGGAGAACAAATCCAATTTTGATATGTGGGGGGGGTGCTTCAGAGTTAGGCAACAATGTCCCAAAATCAGTGTTTGCTGCTTCACGGGTTATCAGTGCCAAATCGTGTGTGTGTGTGTGTGTGTGTGTGTGTGTGTGTGTGTGTGTGTGTGTGTGTGTGTGTGTGTGTGTGTGTGTGTGTGTGTGTGTGTGTGTGTGTGTGTGTGTGTGTGTGTGTGTGTGTGTGTGTGTGTGTGTGTGGAGAGAGTTTTATTTATTTACTGTAGTAGGTACATTAAAAATATTAATTGTTTTAACCAGCCTCATACACAGTCCTTTGTTTTACAGTTTCAGGAATTCTATTTCTAATTCTATTCATTGTAGGAGACTATAATAGAATTTTGTTTCATAATCAAAATGAAAATATTTTCTAGCCAAAATGATATTATTAAAAAATAAAAAACCTCTGTTAATTTATCTTCTTTTTCTGTTTACAACAGATTAGTGGATAATTTACCATGTGCAACAAAAAACATAAACCCAGATGACACAACTGAAGTTCAGTACGAACATGGTTACCGGCTGGGCAGCAGTATCGGCGGACACACATACATCAACAATCATTTGAAAATAATTCTGAATTATCACACGGTAAACAAGTAAGTGCATTGCATTGTACTGTATTATCTTTAGGCTAAGTTTTATGAGTTATAGAGTGTGTAATCTAGACATTAAAAGTCGTCTGGTACCTGGTATGGATTTGTTGTAACGCCCGGGGCTGGGGCCTCACAAAGTGAAAGCTCCAGTCGTGTGGACAGGATAGCTGTGGGAGTGGCTCGTTATTAAATAAGGCATTTACTTAGAATAACAAAATTTCTTTAATTCATCAAAGCAACTATGTTCGTTATGTCTAATGAAAAGTTTTATCTTAATGAACAAAAATGATAATAATTGTTCTCTATAGATTAAAGTGACATTCTCTCGTTACAATAATTCAATTTCTTACTTGAATATTTTCACTAAGACATAATATTACATTATATATATATATATATATATATATATAAAATAACATTTATATATATAAATATATATATATAAATATATATATAAATATAAATATATATATATATATATATATATATATATATATGCACTACTGAGCATTTCTGAGTGCAAATAATTCATTTGTCAAAAGCGATTAATGCTTTAAGTTTGAACAAAGTAAAACAAAAATAAAGTTGTAATTATGCTTTCGATGTGGTTCCATCGTTGACAGAAGATGTGCGTATAGTGCGCAGAGAAGCCAAAAAGTGAACAAGTGTGTTTCTTCCCAGTGCTCTCGTCGGTTTTATACCCCCCATGATGCAAGGAGTCTATGAGTTAACGCCCAAAATTCAGCCAATCAGAACTGGACTTTGCATGTGTCTCGAAACTTATCAGGTCACGCAAGAGGACAGTTTGCATTGATTTTTTGTGAACCAAAGCGGAACTCGTTCAAAAACACTGACAAGAAGACTATTCTTAGCTTATTTGGTTGACACGCGCCACGATAAAATATGGTCAGCACACTTCCTCACAATCGCTCAGTTTGTTCCTTAAAATAATTCCTTCCTTAAATAAAATAAAATAATACATTGAGTAGTTTGAGTATGAGTAGAATCCTCATTTACAATTATATATATAAAGTCAACGTGGAGTGTGCTGGGCACAACACCCCTCCCTGCTTTACAAAAGGAAAGTACGGGACGTACTTTGCTTTTCAAAATTTATCCAAAGTGTAAACAAATTGCAGTTTTACTACAATTCAAGCAAACACCTACTCTGTTTACATGTAGATAAACAAACCAACAAAACAAAAAGATAAGACTGTGCCGTCTACGGTCAGTCATGCATTGTTATTGCTAAGCAGCTGTACACGCTCAGCTGTGTGTAGATACCACATACTACATAATTGTCTCTTTTTTTCTATTCAAACATAGTTTTATCAGTTACATTCAGCACTTTTTGTTTTCCTTAGGTAAGTTCACAACTATTATAACGATAATACATTTTTTGTTTGTTTACATTTTCCTTATGTATTTCTCAATTCTTTATATAGATTCAATATAACGCTTTGTTAAATAAACAAACACAACAAACTCTTTAATGTATAATTGAGAATGGGGAAGTCTAACGCCTGGTTTTACGTAGACGTAATGGGGCAGATTAGGCAACCCGTTTTAACCAATCAGTGTACAACCTTTGGGGAACCTCGTTTTTAACCAAAAGGCATACAATTTTATTGGGAAATACCCGTCTGTGTTTGTGTCTGGCGCTGTTATGGCTAGACAAGTTAGTAATCACTTACAACCCAGGATGTCTGTGAATCACGGAACACGCCAATTTCATCAAGCAGCAAAAGTTGCAGAGTTTGTTGGCCCAGAACATTTTAAACCAGCCAATCAGAGAAGGCATAATAAAACCTACATACGCTGGCGGGCAGCTGGACCAACGCCCAACACCGTGCATCAGTTGAATAGCCGTCATAAAAACAGAGTAAGTCGGCAATATACATTCACACTGAGCGGACGTAAGTGAAGCGTGGCCTCGGGAATACTTTGTCTGGTAGGTCGAAATGTAGTAAAAGACCTACCAGAAAATACCAAATGCTACAGCAGTTTTAAATAGCGAAACAAAACCGCAACGACAATTTAATAACAGTTTAATGTGGTCGAAGTGACAATAAAAGTGAAAGTGAACTGCATGATGGTGGAACAATTTGGATAGCGAGAGAAGTTAAGTACAGTGAAAAAATACATTTAGTTATTGGCCAAAGTTCTAAAGTAAACAATAAATCAAAGAGCTCAATTAATCGGGGGGTTTTCAAAATTGTAAAGAATGAGAGAGTGTGTGTGTGGGAAAAATATCAAAGTACTGGTAACATAGAGAAGTAACATTTGAAAATATAGAAAAAAATATCTATAAAGTAATACTTGATTTTACATAAATATGTGTTAGTTGTAAGTTATTATGCCATAACCATTTTCTAGTCTTCTGTGCTGAAAAACTCGTTCCGGGGAATTTTCTGAAGTAAGGGTGGTCAGATAGTGAGATTATTTAAGTTTTTATAAGGGAAAGAGTGTAAAGGTTTCCATATCTATCCTTTTAAAGATATTGGTGGTGGCCCTGAAGTTTTTTGGTGTTTAAAAGGTGAGTTTAATGTATTATGAAGGCAAGTAATATTCTGGCAGCAGTTAGTTTTATTATTTTATAGTTGTAAAAAGTTTATTTCTTTATTAGTGGCTCCGCTGCCAGGATATTCATATAAATATTATATGAATTAGACCTGTTTTGAAGCACAGAAAATAGGATTTGGTAACGGCGTAGTTGTGAAATTATTGTATATATTTACATTATGTACGCGTGTAATGGTTACGTTTTGGTAATGTGATGGATTTGGTGAATTATTTGTGTGAGGCCATTTACACCAATTGTAACGCGGGGTATCAGGGGTTAAGGTAAAAAGGGGGTTGGGGGAATATATATAAAAAAAAATTGATTGTACTCGTATAATATAAGATTGAGTTGTGATTATTGTCACTATGCCATTATAATCTGGTAATAATGTATTCCTATGTATTAGGTTAAGGTGGTTGGATTATTGTTAATGAACATTTAATTATGAGAGTTATTGGTTTAATACTGGACTGAATGTGATGATTTGTGACAAACAGGAACATTTAATGATGAATATGGGTATATAAAGTTGTGATGGTGTTGTATATAATATGTATTCTGTAGTAAGGTCATGTTGTTATTATTTACTTGTATGTAATCAATTTGTGATTTTGGTGGAGTAATAGTGTTTTGTTAGGTGAGATAATTAACAGCATATAATTAAAGTTTATGATGGGAATTAAATGAAGGGAAATTGTTTTGAATAAAGTAATGGAAGTAAGTTACAGGGTTTTAAAAAGAGATGGAATTAAATTAATTTGAAATTATTTAATTAATTTGAGAGGTTGTAAAAGATGGATTTTGCTAATGAATTAAATTTTTTTGAGATTTGAATTGCATAACAAATGATAAATGACTGAAATAGTGAATGATTAGAATGTTTAATAGAAAGTCAAAGTTGAAATAATAATGCAAGATAATTAAAATGTTTAATCAATAGAAATAGAAATTAAAAGTTGTGTAATGCTAGTAAATTTTATTCAAATTCAGAGATGGAATGTTTTATGTGAACCTGAGGTCAGTAGTGTGCTCTGAGTCAAAGTTTTTGTGAAATATAAAAGTTTATTTGCTTAGGATGTAATTATGTATAGTTGTATAACATGTAAAGGGTATTAAAAATAGAACCAGTACTCTGATAAAGGCAAACCAGTACGACTAAGAGGGAATTAAATCAGTTGAGAATATGGTATAGTGAAACGCCAGTTATTGATATTTTGATTAATTGTAACAGGGTCTGGTGATACTGTGGGGCAGACCTGTTCTGGCCGGTGCGTCAGGGCAGAGACGTCTAGTGTCTGTTCGGCTTTGCGGTGTTGGGATCTCGAGAGGGAAGTGCAGTAAAGTCGGACAGGTGCAGCCACAGCCAACGGACTAGGGGGGTGAGGAACCCTGGATTATAATAAGTATTTAAGGGGGGTCGTGGTGCCATATCCTTGCTGATCCTCTTAGGTTTTATGCAATGAGAGTTTTTATGCTTCGGCATAAAACCTCTCATTGGGGGGGGGGTTATTGTAATGGGACAGATCAGGAGAGTAAATAATTTTAACCAGTTTTAATTCATACAATGTTCAACCTTTGGGGAACCTCTTTTTTTTAACAAAATGCATACAATTTTATTGTGAAACACCCGTCTTTGTTTGTGTCTGGCGTCAGTCTGGCGAGACGAGTTACCCAATCACCTGTTATACTATTTTATTACTGACCAATAAATCTTACTATGTAATATCAATAATTTTATTCAACTTTTGTTCCGGGCGCCATCATTACAAGCAATGAAATTTTACTTACCTTAAGGGCAGAATTCTGTTAAGCGAAACTCGAAGATAGCGGAATGTGTTATTTGAAATAATAATTCTTGCTTGAAATGTTTACCAAATGACATTACCTTTTAATAACATCTTACTACAAAACATGTGACTCTATCGTGCGAAATACGCACGCTTCTATACACCCAATAGGTGTTACGTCATGAAACGCAGTTACATTGATTAAGTCAAAAATTTCCCTTAAACATTTCATAAGCCCTCCAAAATGACATATTCAATTATATTTTTTATGATATAATTATAAATAATTTCACAACCCAGCACTGCTTAAATTTTATATTTATATTATGTTCACGCAATCACACACTCATTCATGCAGTACAATTTTATGGGCGTCCCTAACTGAGCTCATTTTATTTGAATTTAAATAGAATATTGAAAATTGTTTTTATAAGTTTGCTACTTAGCTGCACCTCGAAGACGTCGCATCGTTACACGCACTAATAGACGTTAAAAACTTTAACGGAAACGTTTGTTTATGTTTTACGTTGCACTGTTATTTCATGTTTATATGAATACTGCACTTTGACATTATTTAACAACACTTAGTTGTGTAAAATTTAGATGGAATTAGCGTTTGGAGAAATACCGGCCGGTACGCTATGCTTCTGAGTCGAGACTAAGGACGATTTACAATGCTGCTATACCGAGGTGGGGGACAAACTACATCGTCATTCCCTTGTGTAGAGCCCAACTCCAGTTGTAATACGCATTGCGTAGTTTTTTGGCTGACGTAATCATGTGCGCAGCTTGTGAGACATTTGCATGATGACTGTTTTGCTGTTCTGGACGTCTATCCCTGACCTTGACGCAATCCTTGTTCACTCCATATATTGCGCAGTTGTAACCTCTAAATACAACTTTACCAAATTTTTTTTTAAATATGGGACTTTAAAATAAAATACACTTTATATCGATTATTCCCCAAAATATAGTAAGGCCAGAATTGTACTGTTACACACCCTACAACTCAGGACGTCTGTGAATTACAGTGAATGCGAATGTAACACGCCAATTTCATCAGGCGGCAACAGCTGCAGTAGTTGTTGGCCCAGTTTCTAGAACATTTTAAACCAGCCAATCAGAGAAGGCATTATAAAACTCGCTAACGCCCGATACCTTGTGTGTATGTAACCTGCGGTAAATAACGGAGAGAATACTCAGTCGACAACCAGCTCCTGGACTGCGCGGTTTGGAAAATAGTGCACGGTCCAGTAACCAGTGCTTGAGCAAATTAAAGTCGGCCGACTGTAAAATATGATGTATACATGTTTAAACCAACGTAAAAAAGTGGGATAAAAAACAAATAACAATTCAACTAAAGTTAAACCGCGGAGAACTAGTGTCGGAATGTGCCAAAAGGAAGAAAGTGGTGAACACGAGGTGGTGCAACAACCCAGAGGAGCACGTGGCAGATGGGTAACTAACTGCACTGAATACTAATAATTGACCCAATTTTAAGCAAATGTTAATTTCCCGTTATAAAATGAAATTTTAAAATATAAATCCATAAATAGAGATCTCTAAGGTAAAGAGGGATTATAAAAGAAAGTGAGTGTGTGTGAAAGATATAAATAGTACTGGTTCGTCTAATAGAAACATAATGAAAATGTAGTTAAGGAAACTTGTTTTGATATATCACTGTTTTCTTTTTGTAAGTATTCTTAGAGAATGTAAGATTGTATAATGAAACAATATGATTTTTTATGTGATGCAAGAGTTGACTTTGGAACAGCAACAGAAAGTAGAGACCATATAAAAAATGATTAATACTTTATGTTATTAATCAACAAAGTAAAGTAAAGAGGGTTTTGGTTTAATAAAAGACAAATAATTTGTTAAAAACAGAAACCTGTGTTAGTGTAATTTATTATGCACAAACCCAAATAAACATCTCTGTGACCATTCGTCTATAGAACCTTGGCCTAAAGTAAATAGGTAAGTTTAGAGAACGAGATATTGGAAGTTGTGTTTTTTGTATTATTAAAATAAAGTGAATTGTTACAAAGACATAATATTACATTATATATATATATATATATATATATATATAGTATATATATATAACATTTATTATATAATGAATATTCTTATTAAAACATTATAAAAGCTTTACTGACTGTATTTCTGAATTTAGAACATTACTACTTTAAAATAGACATAAATGATTGAGATGTCAACCATACATATTTCTTAACAAATTTAGAACACTACTGAGCATTTCTGAGTGCAAATAATTCATTTGTCAAAAGTGACTAATGCTTTAAGTTTGAACAAAGTAAAACAAAAATAAAGTTGTAACTACGCTTTCGATGTGGTTCCATCGTTGACAGAAAATGTGCGTATAGTGCGCAGAGAAGCCAAAAAGTGAACAAGTGTGTTTCTTCCCAATACTCTCGTCAGTTTTATACCCCCATGACGCAAGGAGTCTCTGTGAGTTAACGCCCAAAATTCAGCCAATCAGAACTGGACTTTGCACGTGTCTCGAAACTTATCAGGTCACGCAAGAGGACAATTTGACATTGATTTTTTGTGGACCAAAGCGGAACTGTTCAAAAACACTGACAAGAAGACTATTCTTAGCTTATTTGGTTGATAACTCACTACACACGCCACAATAAAATATGGTCAGCACACTTCCTCACAATCGCTCAGTTTGTTCCTTAAAATAATTCCTTCCTTAAATAAAATAAAATAATACATTGAGTAGTTTGAGTATGAGTAGAATCCTCATTTACAATTATATATTGTTACAACACAAATAAGCCACCCGAATACCAGGGAAAAACAATGAATAAACTATACAAAATGTTTAAACTAATGAATATAAAATGACAATGACGCGACAAATGACGACATGACCTAACCCAAGTGATTGACCAAATAAAAGGAAACCAAAGGAGAAGGGGAAAACCGAAACCAAATAAGAAAGTGATTGACCAAATAAAAGGAAACCAAAGGAGAAGGGGAAAACTGAAACCAAATAAGAAAGTGATTGACAAAATAAAAGGAAACCAAAGGAGAAGGGGAAATCGAAACCAAATAAGAAAGTGATTGACTCAATACAGCCAAATAAAATAAAATCAAAGGAGAAAGTGGAAAACCAAGATATAAATGAAATAAAATGAAAGTGAAGAAGGAGGAAAATGAAAATGAAACAGAACAAGTATAAAGGAAATCAAATGATAAGACACAAACAAATAATATAGAATAGAAAAAGGAGAAATAATACACTCAAATATGATAATGGAAACGAAACCAATAACTAACAAATGTAAAAGATAATTATTATTATCGACTAAATGATAAAAGTAAATGATATTTAATAAAACCCAGTAAAGTAATGAGAAAAACGAAAAGTACACTAACCAAAGAAATAGAGTTTAAATGTAATAAAGAACTCTATAAAAACATGAACTTATTAATCATGTAAATAACATTTGTAAAGAGAAAGATAGTGAGATAGTGAGAAAATAAACATAACTAAGTGACAAAGAGAAAGTGATGCTAGGGATTACCCACTAATAACACTTAAAATAAAATTTAAGAAGTGCAAAAGTGATAGTGTAAAACCACAAAATAATGAGAAACCCTATTGATAGGTATAAACACTTAATAAATAAGTGATAAACGCTAAATGGTTTAATGGTGAACAATATTAGTAAATAAGAATTTTGTTAATGATAGTATTAAGAAACCTATTGATAGGCATAAACACTTAATAATCTGTGAAGAACACTAAATGATTAATGGTGAACATTATTATTTAAAAAGAATCTTGTTATTAATAACATTAAGTTTAATTGTAAGAGAGGGATACAGTTGTATTCAAAAGGGGGAATCCCATGGAAGGTAAACAGTTAGTGTTACCATGGATAGAGAATAGAGTTTATATAAGAAAAAATATAGTAAAGAAAATAAGAGCAAAATCAATAAACAACCCATGTTCTAAGCAATAGAATTAAGTAGATTTAAACAATGTGATGATGTTCTATCACCTAAAAATAAGTAAGAATGAAACAAATTGTTAACAAACATTGCTTAATAGCTGTTAAAGAATTGTTAGTTTAAATCTATGAATAGGATATGGCTGAAGGAATTCTACAGACCATAGGCCTGGATGTTATGTTTTATGTAATAGAGAATAGTAAGTAATAGCCTAATTATTAACAATGGCAAAATAAATAAATAAAAGGGTAAATTAATACAGATCTAATAAAACTGGAAAATCAGTTAGGAAATAATTAACAAACCACAATGTAGAAACTAATGGGAACATACAATTATTATAAAAACAGATCCAAAACACACCAATAAGTAAACAAATCATTTATAATATCAAAACAAAACATGTATGAGGATAAATTAAAATGTAATTTGTATAAAATAAGTAAATATAGCCAACTACTACTTAGACCTATGAAATGCCTAACTGTAAAAAACAAATAACTACAAATTGTAAAAAATCAACAAGGAAATTAGCAAATCCAAGGCAAATAACTAGTCAAGGATAATTTGTGAATCATATTAAAAGATAAATGTTATATTAAGGACGTAAAATAAGAAAGAAATGTAATTAACAAATATCAACATAACTGTCAAATTATAATACATAAGAGAACCCAACCTTATGGGATGTCAAAATAATCTTTGAAAGGAAATACGAACAGTAGTGATAATGTTTAATACATAGGAAGGAAGACGGAAGAATAAAAGCAATCAGAAGATATACAGTGATTTTGAATAAAAATTCAAAAATGATAACAATGGACTTATGTCAAGCTTAGCCAATCAGAAGCAATTAGTAACCATGACAACGGACCGTTGGTTACGAATTTTCCATTGAAACCTATTGTTCAATAAGTGACGCTCTTCAAGAATAGACGCCAGGCCGTGAATGACCAAAATTTTAATCTAAAATGTTTAAAAAGTAATCAAAATTCAAAAAGATGAAGACGTAAGAAGCAGACGAAAGACGAGTACATTTAACTGATGCCAAGGACCAATTTAAATAAACTTTAAATGAATAAATTTCTACAACTAACATGAAAAGGATGCCAGACGTACTTAAGCCCTAAGAGAATTGAAAATTGACGACTATTGAAGCCCCATTCCATTTCAACTGAATGACAATCCACATCAAGTCAACTGATTTGATAAGTATTATTAAATTACCCGAATTTCTGAAATAAATTCACTTTAAATTTTTCTCACAGTAATCTGAACTCTCACTATAAACTGAATATTATTTCTTTCAAAGATTAATTAAAAAAATAAAACACTGAAATTTTGTTATCTATTAAAATAACCTGTATAAAAATTACGAACTTTTGAAACACAGTTTACCACACTTCAGGAACAAATTATAATTACACATTATATTATTTAAGTACAAATAATGTAAGGTAGTGTACTTTATTGTAATCATTATTAATATTTCTTTCGTAATCACAAGAACCCATGACTTTGAACGGAACAAACTGTAGACAAACCAAACAGTAGCCATATTTAACTGTATAATTCGTTCAAAATCGATTCGCCAACCCGAGATATTGGTCTTATAATAATTGTCGGTACAAATTTGTTGAATAACTAAATATAATTTTGTGTCAAACTGAGTAATTACCAATCACCAATAAATAAACTAGTACAGAGTATAACCACTGTTTTTTTATTCCATAGGAAAGTATATTACAATATTTATGCATTTTAGCGATCAAACTAGGGTGACGGTAAGTCCTCATGTCGGCAACTCGGCGAAATAACCGCTCGATTAAGAAGGTCGAACGAAGGCGGGAGTAATTTTGAATTCTCCATACCGCCGTAGCTGAGAACGCTTCATCATCCTATTTTCTTAATTTAATTGTTTTAATTAAACAATTTGGCGCCACCCGGGATTTATGAACACTTAACGAAGAACAGGTAAGGTTTCCACTCGCGTTGTACTGGTAATTGAAGGATTGGTACGGACATCGTTAGCGCAAGTTATAAGTAACGACCACTCGTGTGAGGCGAACACACGATACATACATTTTTACAGAGACGTACAAATCTAGTCGTTACAATATATATAAAGTCATAACGTGGAGTGTGCTGGGCACAACAGATTGTTAAAAATTTTTTCAAATTTTTGAGCCCTGAAACTGAACACATTAGGCCTAATCAGATTTTGGTTAAAATTCCATTAAATTTGATGGCTGGCAAGGATTCGTAGTGTTTTTACAAACATTTGATCCGATTTTTTGGACCCTGAATATTGCACAATTTTTTGCAGTTTTTCAAAATTTCTCCCCTCACATTTTTGCACCCCTATTTTTTTGGTGGGGGGAGGGGCAGATAGTCTCACAAACAATAGTGGCTGTGGGATACAAATATGGATATTCATGCCAAGTTTTATGAAAATCAGTTAATGCATTCAAAACTCATCATGAGACATCACATAAATAGACAGACTAGAGTCAAATAACCATGTTAAAACTGAAAACACTCTGCTCATTGAATAATAATTCAAAACAAAACAAAGTTTTAAAAATTACTTACCCTTGTGGTACTTTGAACAGAACACTACATTTGTATATTAGTGATTTTGCTAGTGTAATGTTTAGCACTTGGTGATCTGCTGGTAACTAGATTTTATTTTATTTTGGTTATTTTTTTTGTTGTCGAACGAATGGAACAAGTTCTCTGTTTTAACTTGGCTGTTTGCATTTGTCAAATGTTTGGGTTGTAATGGGTCGAATTAGAAGGTTTTTTATTTTATTGATTTTGGTCTCGATTTTATAAAGATTTTAAATTCACTTCATGTATGTAAGCTACCCCAGTTTAATTTTATATTAATTGAAATCATCATTTTAAGCACTTTCCAAATTGCCAGACTTTCACCTGTGAGGAGCCTCCAGTACAGCAATGCACATTATTTAGCCAAAACAATTGCCAGACGTATTGCGTAACCACCCAGCAGCAGGCTTGTGTGAAACCCAGTCTGCAGTGTGTCATTAGAGAGTGCACAACAGACAGCCAGCATCAGACAGTAAAGTTAGTGGATTAAAACCAGTGGTCTCGGGCACAAGATAGGCCTAGATTAAATGGGCCTATCTATTCACTTAAAAAACAAGTGCTATTGTAACTCTCGAACGCGCAAAAATTTAGAGTCTACAAAAAATTTAGTGCGAATAAAATTAAGCCGGCCGACTTCATCATATTGTATAAGGTGGAACCAATAAAACAGTAAAAACCTTTGAACACAAACAGTAAACGTATTAAACGAGTACCGGAGTGCGTGAGATCGAAGCAAGTATTCAACAACAGTTCGCGCAACCAACCCTAGGAGTACGCTGCGTATGGGTAACTAGAACATTTAATATGCATATTAGAACCAATGCCAAATAACTGGTGATTGTTCGTTATAAAAGGAAAATATAAAACACCAATACTTTGTACGATAGAGTTCTCTCAGGGGCGGAGTTTATTCAAAGATCAATGTAACAGAATGAGTGTGTGTGTGTGCTAATATAGAGGTTATACACTGGTTCATTTTCAATGTTTTATTTATTTAACAAGATTACTTATAATAGTAGCCAAAATAAAACTCAATAGAGATAAGAAATAATTTCAACCAGTTGTACTATCGTTGAAAGATTGTACTAACGAAATTTTTATTATTAAAAAATTTTAATTCTCTTCAAAAAATGAGTTGCATAAGTTTTTGCGATAACCTATAATTATATTTGCATTTTTAACGTTCGTGTTGCAGACTCTGGCAGAAGGCGGAAGGCGAAACAGGTAGGTGGAAAATAAAATAAACTTTTGTGTATTGGTATGTGAATAGAACTTCACATTTGGCGCCTGAACAGGGACTCGAATTTGAATAATTAAAATTCCACACCTACGATAAATGCAAGTTTGATTTGAGGGTTGAGTAACAATACGTAAAACATTACGCAGCACATACACACTAGTGCATCAATGTTTAGAGTTTAAGAGTTAAGTGGTAGATGTTTTTATGTAAGTAAATCTAGATTAAAAAATTTAGAAAAATGGCAGGAAAGAATGAGAGCAATATACATGAAACGAGTAGTGTCGAAAACTATAATGAATCAAATAGCATGAGCGATTTTGAAATCCACTCGACTCCAAACGTGAGTCAGGAAAATAAAACAAAAAATAATGCAAATGAAACAAAGAGTACAGATGATTCGGGGATACAAATTGTAATGGGTCAAATTGGAAGGTTTTTTATTTTTTATTAATCTTGGTTTTGATTTTGTTAAAAGTGTACAATTCACTTCATATATGGGAGCTACCACAGTTTAATTCTATATTAACATAGATCACCCATTCAATCACTTTTAAATTGCCAGACTTCACCTGTAAGGAGCCTCCAGTACAGCAATGCAACATACACACAGTCAGTCAAAACAATTGCCAGACGCATTGCACAATCACATAGCAGCAGCCTTGTGACACAGTCTACAGTGTGTCATCAGAGTGTGCAGTTTGGTATCAGAGAGTAAGCAGCAGCAGATAATAGAATTGTGAATTTAAAACAGGGGCCTCGGGTTTACAAGATAGGCCGTTAAAACAAATTTGGCCTATCTTAGAAAGTGTGAAACAGTCATTAAAAAGTAACAGTGTACAAACAAAAAGTTTGCAGCAGTTCGTCACTGATCGTGTCTGGCCAGACACCGCCCTAAAGGGGCTCTTCAGATTTTTCCACGTTTCAGTCTTAAAACTCTATTTTGTGAACTATTATGCGGCAGTGAAACCAATAGTTATCAATTAGCAACAACCGTGAAATCCGGAACTCATCACAAAGTCAAAAATGAGAAAAACGAACAGTGCGAACTAAAACCGCGTGCCGGCTGGGGAGGGGTATTTTTATATTATTAGATTCAATGTGTTAAAGGTTTGTTAATAATGTGAGAGTGTGTGATGCAGGCTGGGCTCTCTTGTAAGTAATAGAAAATAAGAATAGACGTAAGGATTACGCAATCTGTAAAATCATAATATTTTAAAGTGTGCAAAATCTATATTTGGAGGAAAAGTAAAAAATTCAAATCTGTCAAATAATTTTAAAATAAAAATTAAAAGTTGAATTCTCTTCTAACATGAGTTGTGTCAGTACTTTGCATAACCCATAGACCATGTTTGTATCTAGGTACATGTGAACGAATCCTGTGACCCTGTAAGTTTTCGTAACGGTAAGTAACAATTAATTGGAAATATAATAATAATAATATAGGTGATTGATCGGTAAGTCACAGTTGGCGCCACGGAACAGGCACGAATTGAATTAATTATAATTAATTAATTGAATTCCGCATCGACAGAGATACAAACGTGTTCTATGTTAGCTTAGCAACCTGACAGTATATTACAAAATTTAAGTATTTATTTAATTAATTATTCTATTTAAGCAATTTATATAATTTAATTTGTATCAATAATACAAAATGTCAAATAACGAAAATGACGTAAATAAAATGAGTGTCGAAGTTTTCGACGACTCAAACATTAGTAATTTTGAAGCACACTCGACTACAAGTGTGAGTCAGAGTGAAGCAGAAATAAGTATAACAGATCAAAGTAAAGTAAATGAAGATTCAGGGATTCAAATAACCCCGAAATTAGATAGGGAAAGTAGAATTGATAGTAAAGAAGTCGGCTTCACTGACGGAAATATAGCAGCGCAATCTACTCCGTCGACAACACGAACTAAAGGGTTGTCGATGGACGATCTGTTTA
Source organism: Magicicada septendecula (assembly GCA_034769895.1). Taxonomy (NCBI): domain Eukaryota; kingdom Metazoa; phylum Arthropoda; class Insecta; order Hemiptera; family Cicadidae; genus Magicicada; species Magicicada septendecula. The sequence continues at coordinate 21,796,212 of CM068371.1, forward strand.
ATCTAATGAAAACCATGTCTGAAAATATAAATAGCAATTATAAAGAACAACAAATTGATTCCAATGTCAAATACAATAAAATGAACGATAAATTTGATAGACAAAGTAGCGATTTTAATGCAAAGTTTGAAGTTCAGAACAGAAAACTCGATGTTCAAAAGAATAGTTTGGATGAATTAAAGAACCAAATTAACGAAATAAAGAGTGATTCTGACGTTAAATTTAATATCCAGAATGACAAATTCGATAAGTTGAAAAATGAGATTCAAGTATTAACTAAACGCTTAGCAAGTACTAATGAAACAGTAAGAACTAGTCTGAATAAGTTAGAACAGAGTGTTGAGCGAATGGGAGTACATGTGATGAGTACCGAGAAAAATAAAACAAATGAAAATTGTAATGACAAGTACAAAAATGTAATGCCAGATAAAGAGTTAACAAATAATAACAATAATGTCGAAAATAATGAATTTAATACTGAGAATGTTAATGTGTTTGAAGAGTTAGTATCAGAGACTGATACGGAAAAAATAAATAATGAGATTATTAATGAAAGTGTAGATAGTAGTGATAATGAGAGTTTAATGGGATTAGAGGTTAATGAGGAGGTAATAGTTGTTGATGAGATGGAGAGTGTGTGTAAGGAGAGTTTAAGCGAATGTGTAGAGCAGAGGGTAAAATTTCCCCTTATTTGTGATGAACCAGAGTGTTCAAAAGTGTTATTTTTGGGCAAGAGACCCTTATTAATGAAAGATTTGAGTTGTTTAATTTTGTTGAATAATTTTGTACCCTCTGCATGGAATGAGCGAGAAAGTGTGATATGGCATTATGATGAGAGAGATTTAAATGGAGAGATAGAATTATATAAACTAATGAGATTATAATGAGTTGAAAGAGATGTTAAACTTACCCGTTAAAATAGAGAGTGAAGATTATTTTGATAATACATGTCTAAATAATAATAATTTACTTTATGAAGAAAAAATAACTGAGTTGATAACGAATATTACTGATGGAGACTTAACCAATGTACTTAATGTTGACCTGTTCAATGATTATGTGGATAAAATAAATGAGTTTAGTTTGTATGGTCACAACACACAAAACAGTCATTTGTGTGGTGATAAAATTGAAAATTGCTATGTGAAACCCCGATTAATTTTTGACGATGGAGGTTGAAATTCATAAATGAACAATTTTAAGTATGTTAATATATGGTAATGACCTAGCTGATTTTAGATATTGAAGTGTGATATAACTGAATAATTATTGAAGTATTGTAAATACATGTTTAGTAAATTTATTTGTGTGTTATAAAACGTTAGATAAATAATGTATGTATGTAGCAAAACTTGTTGTGATAACAAAAATAATAGTAATATTTTGCATCTTAAAACAAAATAATACATTGAATCCTGTAATTAAATACAACTAAACTATAATAAACCTATAGTTAAATAAATATAAATAACTATGAATAATATAAAACAGTAAGTGGTAGCGGATAGATTTTCCCCACTTGTCCCAGTGGGGTTCCTCTATTTCAGGGACGCGCCCCTGCCCACGCAAGCCTTGGTTTTCTCCATGTACCTTTATTTTCGGAGGAAGCTTTGTCCCTACCTTTAGTCCTAGTTCTTGACCTTTTAATAATCCTTACCCTTGTATCCTCCCGATTTCCCTAACCCTCCCCTTAGAGTAAACACATAAACAATAGTTACACAAATTGGCACACTTTTTGTAACCATTTGATTGCCTTAATTCTAAATACTACATTAGGGTAATCCTCAAAATTAAATAAACCGGCGTTATTTATGAATTGTAAACTCATCCCTTAATTAGGTAGGTAGTGGAGAAGTTTTGTGGCTGAGTAGACAAATTAGATAATAAATTTCTGTATAATTCTACATGACCATTGTGGATTGAGATGGGGTTGTAGATTAGTGGTTGTGGTTTGTTTTTATGGGAAGGGAGGCAGGCAAGGAATTCAGCGGCTGCCAACAGGTTTTGTTCACATTCACTCATGTAGGGGTTCTGTTCGTCTTCCATCGCATCTCGATTCACAGTGTACATGTACATGTAACATATAACCTATTTACAGGTAGTTAAGAAAAAATAATAAGTGTAAATATTATAATAAATATTATAATAATTAAGAAAAAATAATTTTGGAAAATATTTCACCGTAAAAGTTGTAATCAAAGGGTTTATTTATTATTTTGTGGTACCTGCTATGTTAGGTTATGAGTACGGTATAATGGGATTAAGCATGTGATTGTGGAGGAATTTAAAGTGAGATTAGAACCAAGGATGTAAGTTTGTAAAATTTATTGAAATATTAAAAAAAACTGAAACATTTAATCACATAGAATCATTTTGCAAATGGTAATTAAAGTCATGGAAATTGTAATTTTACATATTGATGCATTAACTTCATAAAATAAAAATGTAAGAGACAAATAGGTTATCTAAAAGATTTATAAAATTTGACAAGTGTAGTAAGCAGATATGTCAGTATATGAGGTAACTAGAATGTTTAGTCTATGATTGCTGAAACGGAGAATGTTTATAACTGTTGTTTATGAAAGCAAGTCTGGCACACAAATGTAAACAGAAATGTTGTGACTAATGCCTACAGACATACTTGGTGACCATAACAAAACCCTATTGTGACACAAAAGAAGTAAAGCAAATTTGTTTGTTAAAATAATAATGAGGTAATCATTGTAACTCAGAGTTTGAGACATTAAAAAACCATTAAACCATTAAATTAATCAATTTAATAGAAACAAGGATTAAAAAAAAAAAAAAAAAAAAAAAAAAAAAAAAAAAAAAAAAAAAAAAAAAAAAGTGTGTATCAAAATATAAACTCGGTATCAATATAAGAAGTGGGGGTGATTTTGGGGGGTAGATTAGTGCTTAATGAAGTGACAGAACAATGGAGTGTGGAACTGTATTTGTAGAAAGTTTAGTTTTCAATTGTTAAGTAATTAGTTAGCTATTAAGTGGCTATTAAGGGGGTTGCCTGTGCTCTCTTAGATAGCGAAATGGGTTGGGGGTAACAGTGAGTGTTACCTCCATCGGAGGCCAAAAGGGCGATAAATGTGCGGCACACCTTATCAGTGTAAATTAAAGTGTACACGCTGCCAACTACAGTGTCGCACATAGTAGTGATGTGTAACAGGCAATTAAATTAAAGTTAGATTTCCTCGACTTTTCGGGCGGTTACTGCCTTACCAGCACTAACCGTGGTTTTGGCTAGCGGCCAGCTATGATCATATCAAGTCCCTTGACCATAGCTGACTTGAAATTGGTATATATTTGAAATTCAATGGGGGGACATTAGAGGAAATCTCCGGTACTAGGGAACAGCGGCTGCCACTCTGTTCGAGGAGGAACAGCAAGACCGGTGGCAGAACCGTTTTAAGGGTGCATGATTATTAACCAGAACATGTTGATGTTCACCAATTTAAACTTAATAGCGGAAGCAGAGACACGGAGAGGTTAAACCCTGCTCCAAAATATACTGTCTCTGTGGAAGCGAAAGGGCGAGACAGTCCTCCATAATCTGAAATAGTGTGTGTGGCTGGGAGGTGACGCAAAGGAGTCACGAATTTAAAATTTTATGACATAAAAGTTTTTGCTTATTCAAAGTTTAATTCAAATAAAACTGCTTGTGCTCTGTTCAGGTAACTAGCTGTTTAGATATTTAAAAATAAGGTGTTCATGCTATAATTTTAAGTGTATTATTTTATTGTTGTCTGTTAGATAAGCATTGATAAGAATATGTAATTTTGTTATGTGTGTATTTTGCTTTTAAGCCAATAAGTAAATCGTCTGGCAGGCTAAAGTAAATAACCAGAATCAGAGAAATGGGAAACAATGAGGTGAGAAGTGAGAATAAATAAAAATAAATATGTATATTCCATGTAATTTGTTCAATTTTAAGATGTTTTTTTATTATGTTAGGATATCAGCTGATCAGCAAGAACGTCACTGGTATATTGATTTGTAAATGTTACAAGTAATTAATGTTTAATGTACTACAGATATTTTGAAGTAAAGATAAAAAGAATATGAGAAATAAAATAACAATTTATGCAAGATAACAAAAGATAGTTTCTGGGTGATAAATATTTAGTGGGACATGTAGATCTGTCCCAATTGAATTCCAAGTGAAGTTGAAATAATGAATATGATGTAATGTTGTTTTTGAGTTAATGTATGTTATAGAATTTGGTGAAATATTGATGTTGACACGGTAGTTGTGGAGAATTTATGTAGAGTTTTGAATGATATATATTTATGTTTATAATTAATGAGGTTATTTTGTGTATTTGTAGTAATGTAATGAGATTGAGAATTTTGGGGATGGCAATTTTGTATTAGAGGGTAGTGTAATGTAGGAGTCCGCAACAAGGGTTGGGACGGGATAGGGATAGATTTTAGTGGGGAAGGGGCCGCCTTAGGTAAAATCCAGGGGCCAAATAAGGGAATTGAGTTTTTTGGGGGCGGGGAAACACGTATCCTATACAAAGGGTTAGAGAGTATTTTATATGTAGAGAAGGCGGCGAATTGTGTTAAATGATAAGTTGGGGTTTAGAGTGGCCTGATTAGTAGAGATTTTGGTAGAGATGGGTGTCATGGGAGTTGAAGTTGATGAATATTAGAGTCAGAGGGAGAAAGTTTATATATGTATAGAAATCTAATACAGAAAAATGAGAATAAATAATTTACATCACCCACAGTATATTAAAGTAAGATTGTTGAAAAGAAAGAGAGATTCATGATAAAGAATATACAATTGTTTATTTTTTTTTCACCAGTGACAGAATTTTGATAAAATTTGAAAATAATGTAAAGTCAAGAATTGTTTATTCTAAATAATTTAAATGTCAACTTGATTATTATATTAATATTTTGTAATTTTAAATATTTTGTGTTATTACGTTTGTATTTCAAGTTAGGATATTACAGATGTTCAAAGTGTTTTCAGAAATCATATATAACATCGGTAGGTCAAGGGTTTTGGACTTGACCTAGTTATGATCAGCTGATGAGGTCATACACCTACTAAGCTTGTATAGTAGGAATCCAATTTTAATTTGTTTGTTTGATTAATTCAAACCAATATTTGAATAATTTTAATAAATGTTGTTTAATAAATAAATTTAATAAAATTTTTTTAATGAATAAATTTAAATTTTTTTTTGAATTTTAAAATTTTTGAAAATTTTAATTTTTTATTGAAAAAAAAAAAGAAAACTTGATTTTTCGCCTGCCAGCGAATGACTATTTTAGATAATGATTTTTTATTATGTGTGCATGAACCGTGTTTCTTTTATTGTATTGCATTGTATTGGTAGAATATAAGTGGTTCTCATGTTAGAGTAAGGATGTGTTTATATTATTAGAAATGTCTAGGTTAAGTCATTTGAAACAAAAAATTAGAAAAAACAAGGAAGAGAATTTTTTGGTAAAAGATTTTTTTTTTAATTTTAAATTTTTTAAATTTATAAAAAATTTTAAAAGAAAATTTTTATTTTTAATGTGTTAGGGTAATATGTAATGTTAGTGTGTGTGAGCCCAGTATCTGCTAAAGGCAGCCCAGCTTGCAAAAAGGGGATCCATATCGGCGGAGGAGCTGGGATAATTTTAGCCAGGGGTTGAGGATTTTTGGGGGTAGCATGCGAGAAGGCGAGGTGCGCCGTGGTGCGAGTCTGATCGATTTCTCGGTGTTGGGATCTCTTACGGAGAAGTCCAGTGATCTCGTTCAGATGAGTCCATAGTCGCTGAGCCAGGGGGGTCGTGTACCCATGAGGTTAAGAACCAGGGGGTTGTTGGCACCAGTTCCTCACCGGTCCTCTTCGGGGTTTATCGATGAGATTTCTTCTGTCGTGAACAGCAGAATTCTCATCGAGGGGGTATTGTAATGGGTCAAATTGGAAGGTTTTTTATTTTTTATTAATCTTGGTTTTGATTTTGTTAAAAGTGTACAATTCACTTCATATATGGGAGCTACCACAGTTTAATTCTATATTAACATAGATCACCCATTCAATCACTTTTAAATTGCCAGACTTCACCTGTAAGGAGCCTCCAGTACAGCAATGCAACATACACACAGTCAGTCAAAACAATTGCCAGACGCATTGCACAATCACATAGCAGCAGCCTTGTGACACAGTCTACAGTGTGTCATCAGAGTGTGCAGTTTGGTATCAGAGAGTAAGCAGCAGCAGATAATAGAATTGTGAATTTAAAACAGGGGCCTCGGGTTTACAAGATAGGCCGTTAAAACAAATTTGGCCTATCTTAGAAAGTGTGAAACAGTCATTAAAAAGTAACAGTGTACAAACAAAAAGTTTGCAGCAGTTCGTCACTGATCGTGTCTGGCCAGACACCGCCCTAAAGGGGCTCTTCAGATTTTTCCACGTTTCAGTCTTAAAACTCTATTTTGTGAACTATTATGCGGCAGTGAAACCAATAGTTATCAATTAGCAACAACCGTGAAATCCGGAACTCATCACAAAGTCAAAAATGAGAAAAACGAACAGTGCGAACTAAAACCGCGTGCCGGCTGGGGAGGGGTATTTTTATATTATTAGATTCAATGTGTTAAAGGTTTGTTAATAATGTGAGAGTGTGTGATGCAGGCTGGGCTCTCTTGTAAGTAATAGAAAATAAGAATAGACGTAAGGATTACGCAATCTGTAAAATCATAATATTTTAAAGTGTGCAAAATCTATATTTGGAGGAAAAGTAAAAAATTCAAATATGTCAAATAATTTTAAAATAAAAATTAAAAGTTGAATTCTCTTCTAACATGAGTTGTGTCAGTACTTTGCATAACCCATAGACCATGTTTGTATCTAGGTACATGTGAACGAATCCTGTGACCCTGTAAGTTTTCGTAACGGTAAGTAACAATTAATTGGAAATATAATAATAATAATATAGGTGATTGATCGGTAAGTCACAAAATAACCCCAAAATCGAGTAGGGAAAGTGAAATGAATAATGAAGTCAGCTTCACTGACAAAAATGTAGCAGCACAATTTACTCCAACGACAACACGAGTCAAAGAGTTGTTGATGGACGATATATTTACTTTAATGAAAACAATGTCTGAGAGTTTGAGTAGAGATATCAATAAAATGAATAGCAGTATCAATGTAAAATTCGATGAACAAAAGAATAGTTTTGACAGCAAATTAGACGTACAGAATGACAAATTAGAGGCACAGAATGACAAATTTAACGAATTAAATAATCGTTTTGATGAAATTAATACCGAAATTAAAAGCGAATTTAATTGTAAATTTGATGTGCTTAAATTGGACATTGATGAAGTAAAAACAAAATGCGAAAATAGTTGTAATGAATTGAAACGAGATATTGAGAAAATAGTAGAGTCAGTAGCAGAACAGATTAAAAGTAAAAATACAGATGATGACAATAATGTCGAAAATGAGAATATAATTAACAGTGTGGTAGTAGAGAGTAAGAACAATGATATTGAAAATGGTAATGTGATTGAAAGGGTGGTATCAGAAAGTGATACGTTGAAAATAGATAGTGAAACAGTAAGTGAGAGTGAGAAAATGATAAGTTGTAATGAAGTAATAATTAGTGTTGTTGAATTAGAAAAAGAATGGAAAGAAAGAGTAGATGAATGTGTAGGGCAGAGGGTAAATTTTCCCCTTATTTGTGATGAACCAAGGTGTTCAAAAGTGTTATTATTGGAGGGCAAGAGACCCTTATTAGTGAAATATTTGAGTTGTTTATTTTTGTTGAATAATTTTGTACCCTCTGCATGGAATGAGAGAGAAAGTATGATATGGTGTTATGATGAGAGAGATTTAGATGGAGAGTTGTGTGTTGATAGAGAGACAGAATTATATAAATTAAAGAGAGACTATAATGAGTTGAAAGAGATGCTAAATGATTTGAAGTACTTACCTGTTAAAATAGAGAGTGAAGATTATTTTGTTGATACAGTTTTAAATAATAATAATTCACCTTATGATGAAAAAGTAACTGACTTGATAATGAATGTAATTACTGATGGAGACTTAACCAATGTACTTAATGTTGACTTGGTATATGATTATTATGGTAAAATGAATAAACAGAAATTTTATGGTTACTATACACAAGATAACCGTATACGGAATGTAAATAAAATTGAAAATTGTTATGTGAAACCCCGACTAATTTTTGACGATGGAGGCTGAAATTCATAAATGAACAATTTTAAATATATTAATATATGGTAATGGCCTAGCTGATTTTTGATATTGAAGTGTGATATAACTGAATAATTATTGCTGAAGAATTGTAAATACATGTTTAGTGAAATTATTTGTATTAATTATAAAATGTTAGGTAAACAATGTATGTATGTAGTAGAAATTGTTGTGATGATGATAATAATATTAATGTTTTGCAGCCTAAATAAATAATAAAAACAATTTGGAAGAAGATAATGAATGAGTTGTAGTTATTGCAATGGGTGAAAGTAATTAAAATGTTGTGTTTTCAATAATTGATTTAATTACAATAATTTGAAATGTTTAAATATTTTGATTGACTTAAATGTTATCTGGTTGAATTTTTCCAATGGATTTAAATTGTTTTATGAGACTTGATATTAATAAATAAATGTTAAATTGTTTGATATGAAATAACATTGTTGTTAAATGTTTCAGAGGTTACATGGAGATATTGGTGTGTGTGTGTGTGTGGTGTGTATTTTGTATTCATGTCAATAGGTGGATAATGTATTGTAAGTATAAAGTTCATAATACTAATCAGATAGAATAAAATGCTTACAGGTGTGAAAAGAGTTTAATTCAATAATAAAAATAAATTGAGATAATGGTATTAAAGAGAAATTGTAATTAAAAAGTAATAATAACTAAAAGGGTGAATTAAAATTATATTTGGTTGAACTGTAAGAAATAGACATCGATAAATATGTTATCTAAAAGATTTATAAAAATCGAAAAGTGAAGTACAGGTGTTAGTATGATGTAACCTTGAATGCTGAACTGAGAATGTTTATAACTGTGTTTATGAAAACAAGTCTGGCACACAACTGTTTATGTAAACAGGTGTGTTGTGACTAATGTCTGTGGTCATGCTGAGTTGATAATAACAACTGTTGTAGTCTGCTGAATAATTGCCAGCAGGAAAATACTATTATGAAATAAAAAGACATACCATATGTGAAGAAAGGAATGTAAAATTTTTGAATAACGTAGGTAATATTTTGTCGGATCATTTTGAAAAAATGTAACTAATTTTTAAATTGTTGATTAAAACAATATGAATTAAATTAAATTAATTTGGTAATTAAATTAATTGAAAAGATGAAGTTAATAATGAACTTGTAATAATGAACTTAAACTTTATTTTCATTCAAATTCAAACCGGAATTATAAATTAAATACTAATTGATAAAAAACAATGATTATGTATATATCCTATATTGTTTTATTATCACTATTTTTTTTCTATAATATAAAATGAGCCAGTACGTTGTCAATGAACCAGTACGGCTAAGAGGAAACAAATCAGTTGTGGGATATGGAGGGATGGAAAGCCGTTTGTTGATTTTTTAATTGAATGTTTTAAAGTCAGGCGATACTGGGTCGGGTATCTGTACGATTTTTCGGTTTTGGGATCTCGAACAGAGAAGTCCAGTAAGATCGGATGGGTGCTGCCGCAGTCGCCAGACTAGGGGGGTAAGAACCCATGATTTCAGTAGAGTGTTCAGGGGGGTTGCGGCGCCATATCCTCACTGATCCTCTTAGGGTTTTAGCAATGAGAATTCTTCTGTTTCGACAGAAGACTTCTCATTGGGGGGGGGGGTATTGTAATGGGTCGAATTAGAAGGTTTTTTATTTTATTGATTTTGGTCTCGATTTTATAAAGATTTTAAATTCACTTCATGTATGTAAGCTACCCCAGTTTAATTTTATATTAATTGAAATCATCATTTTAAGCACTTTCCAAATTGCCAGACTTTCACCTGTGAGGAGCCTCCAGTACAGCAATGCACATTATTTAGCCAAAACAATTGCCAGACGTATTGCGTAACCACCCAGCAGCAGGCTTGTGTGAAACCCAGTCTGCAGTGTGTCATTAGAGAGTGCACAACAGACAGCCAGCATCAGACAGTAAAGTTCGTGGATTAAAACCAGTGGCCTCGGGCACAAGATAGGCCTAGATTAAATGGGCCTATCTATTCACTTAAAAAACAAGTGCTATTGTAACTCTCGAACGCGCGGCCAGTCTACAAAAAATTTAGTGCGAATAAAATTAAGCCGGCCGACTTCATCATATTGTATAAGGTGGAACCAATAAAACAGTAAAAACCTTTGAACACAAACAGTAAACGTATTAAACGAGTACCGGAGTGCGTGAGATCGAAGCAAGTATTCAACAACAGTTCGCGCAACCAACCCTAGGAGTACGCTGCGTATGGGTAACTAGAACATTTAATATGCATATTAGAACCAATGCCAAATAACTGGTGATTGTTCGTTATAAAAGGAAAATATAAAACACCAATACTTTGTACGATAGAGTTGTCTCAGGGGCGGAGTTTATTCAAAGATCAATGTAACAGAATGAGTGTGTGTGTGCTAATATAGAGGTTATACACTGGTTCATTTTCAATGTTTTATTTATTTAACAAGATTACTTATAATAGTAGCCAAAATAAAACTCAATAGAGATAAGAAATAATTTCAACCAGTTGTACTATCGTTGAAAGATTGTACTAACGAAATTTTTGATAAATAAAAAAAAAATATGTGTTTTAGACAGTATCAAATGTGTTAACATAATATGTAGATTTTAACTTTGTCGATATAAGATGTTTAGCCAAAAAATGTAAGGAAATTTTAATTTGTCTTGATTTTTTTATTGGAAAAGAATAACAATACAAAACTGAAATAAGTACATATTAAAAAATTTTAATTCTCTTCAAAAAATGAGTTGCATAAGTTTTTGCGATAACCTATAATTATATTTGCATTTTTAACATTCGTGTTGCGGACTCTGGCAGAAGGCGGAAGGCGAAACAGGTAGGTGGAAAATAAAATAAACTTTTGTGTATTGGTATGTGAATAGAACTTCACATTTGGCGCCCGAACAGGGACTCGAATTTGAATAATTAAAATTCCACACCTACGATAAATGCAAGTTTGATTTGAGGGTTGAGTAACAATACGTAAAAAATTACGCAGCACATACACACTAGTGCATCAATGTTTAGAGTTTAAGAGTTAAGTGGTAGATGTTTTTATGTAAGTAAATCTAGATTAAAAAATTTAGAAAAATGGCAGGAAAGAATGAGAGCAATATACATGAAACGAGTAGTGTCGAAAACTATAATGAATCAAATAGCATGAGCGATTTTGAAATCCACTCGACTCCAAACGTGAGTCAGGAAAATAAAACAAAAAATAATGCAAATGAAACAAAGAGTACAGATGATTCGGGGATACAAATAACCCCAAAATCGAGTAGGGAAAGTGAAATGAATAATGAAGTCAGCTTCACTGACAAAAATGTAGCAGCACAATTTACTCCAACGACAACACGAGTCAAAGAGTTGTCGATGGACGATATATTTACTTTAATGAAAACAATGTCTGAGAGTTTGAGTAGTGATATCAATAAAATGAATAGCAGTATCAATGTAAAATTCGATGAACAAAAGAATAGTTTTGACAGCAAATTAGACGTACAGAATGACAAATTAGAGGCACAGAATGACAAACTTAACTAATTAAATAATCGTTTTGATGAAATTAATACCGAAATTAAAAGCGAATTTAATTGTAAATTTGATGTACTTAAATTGGACATTGATGAAGTAAAAACAAAATGCGAAAATAGTTGTAATGAATTGAAACGAGATATTGAGAAAATAGTAGAGTCAGTAGCAGAACAGATTAAAAGTAAAAATACAGATGATGACAATAATGTCGAAAATGAGAATATAATTAACAGTGTGGTAGTAGAGAGTAAGAACAATGATATTGAAAATGGTAATGTGATTGAAAGGGTGGTATCAGAAAGTGATACGTTGAAAATAGATAGTGAAACAGTAAGTGAGAGTGAGAAAATGATAAGTTGTAATGAAGTAATAATTAGTGTTGTTGAATTAGAAAAAGAATGGAAAGAAAGAGTAGATGAATGTGTAGGGCAGAGGGTAAATTTTCCCCTTATTTGTGATGAACCAAGGTGTTCAAAAGTGTTATTATTGGAGGGCAAGAGACCCTTATTAGTGAAATATTTGAGTTGTTTATTTTTGTTGAATAATTTTGTACCCTCTGCATGGAATGAGAGAGAAAGTATGATATGGTGTTATGATGAGAGAGATTTAGATGGAGAGTTGTGTGTTGATAGAGAGACAGAATTATATAAATTAAAGAGAGACTATAATGAGTTGAAAGAGATGCTAAATGATTTGAAGTACTTACCTGTTAAAATAGAGAGTGAAGATTATTTTGTTGATACAGTTTTAAATAATAATAATTCACCTTATGATGAAAAAGTAACTGACTTGATAATGAATGTAATTACTGATGGAGACTTAACCAATGTACTTAATGTTGACTTGGTATATGATTATTATGGTAAAATGAATAAACAGAAATTTTATGGTTACTATACACAAGATAACCGTATACGGAATGTAAATAAAATTGAAAATTGTTATGTGAAACCCCGACTAATTTTTGACGATGGAGGCTGAAATTCATAAATGAACAATTTTAAATATATTAATATATGGTAATGGCCTAGCTGATTTTTGATATTGAAGTGTGATATAACTGAATAATTATTGCTGAAGAATTGTAAATACATGTTTAGTGAAATTATTTGTATGTATTATAAAATGTTAGATAAACAATGTATGTATGTAGTAGAAATTGTTGTGATGATGATAATAATATTAATATTTTGCAGCCTAAATAAATAATAAAAACAATTTGGAAGAAGATAATGAATGAGTTGTAGTTATTGCAATGGGTGAAAGTAATTAAAAATGTTGTGTTTTCAATAATTGATTTAATTACAATAATTTGAAATGTTTAAATATTTTGATTGACTTAAATGTTATCTGGTTGAATTTTTCCAATGGATTTAAATTGTTTTATGAGACTTGATATTAATAAATAAATGTTAAATTGTTTGATATGAAATAACATTGTTGTTAAATGTTTCAGAGGTTACATGGAGATATTGGTGTGTGTGTGTGTGTGTGGTGTGTATTTTGTATTCATGTCAATAGGTGGATAATGTATTGTAAGTATAAAGTTCATAATACTAATCAGATAGAATAAAATGCTTACAGGTGTGAAAAGAGTTTAATTCAATAATAAAAATAAATTGAGATAATGGTATTAAAGAGAAATTGTAATTAAAAAGTAATAATAACTAAAAGGGTGAATTAAAATTATATTTGGTTGAACTGTAAGAAATAGACATCGATAAATATGTTATCTAAAAGATTTATAAAAATCGAAAAGTGAAGTACAGGTGTTAGTATGATGTAACCTTGAATGCTGAACTGAGAATGTTTATAACTGTGTTTATGAAAACAAGTCTGGCACACAACTGTTTATGTAAACAGGTGTGTTGTGACTAATGTCTGTGGTCATGCTGAGTTGATAATAACAACTGTTGTAGTCTGCTGAATAATTGCCAGCAGGAAAATACTATTATGAAATAAAAAGACATACCATATGTGAAGAAAGGAATGTAAAATTTTTGAATAACGTAGGTAATATTTTGTCGGATCATTTTGAAAAAATGTAACTAATTTTTAAATTGTTGATTAAAACAATATGAATTAAATTAAATTAATTTGGTAATTAAATTAATTGAAAAGATGAAGTTAATAATGAACTTGTAATAATGAACTTAAACTTTATTTTCATTCAAATTCAAACCGGAATTATAAATTAAATACTAATTGATAAAAAACAATGATTATGTATATATCCTATATTGTTTTATTATCACTATTTTTTTTCTATAATATAAAATGAGCCAGTACGTTGTCAATGAACCAGTACGGCTAAGAGGAAACAAATCAGTTGTGGGATATGGAGGGATGGAAAGCCGTTTGTTGATTTTTTAATTGAATGTTTTAAAGTCAGGCGATACTGGGTCGGGTATCTGTTCGATTTTTCGGTGTTGGGATCTCGAACAGAGAAGTCCAGTAAGATCGGATGGGTGCTGCCGCAGTCGCCAGACTAGGGGGGTAAGAACCCATGATTTCAGTAGAGTGTTCAGGGGGGTTGCGGCGCCATATCCTCACTGATCCTCTTAGGGTTTTAGCAATGAGAATTCTTCTGTTTCGACAGAAGACTTCTCATTGGGGGGGTATTGTAATGGGTCGAATTAGAAGGTTTTTTATTTTATTGATTTTGGTCTCGATTTTATAAAGATTTTAAATTCACTTCATGTATGTAAGCTACCCCAGTTTAATTTTATATTAATTGAAATCATCATTTTAAGCACTTTCCAAATTGCCAGACTTTCACCTGTGAGGAGCCTCCAGTACAGCAATGCACATTATTTAGCCAAAACAATTGCCAGACGTATTGCGTAACCACCCAGCAGCAGGCTTGTGTGAAACCCAGTCTGCAGTGTGTCATTAGAGAGTGCACAACAGACAGCCAGCATCAGACAGTAAAGTTCGTGGATTAAAACCAGTGGCCTCGGGCACAAGATAGGCCTAGATTAAATGGGCCTATCTATTCACTTAAAAAACAAGTGCTATTGTAACTCTCGAACGCGCGGCCAGTCTACAAAAAATTTAGTGCGAATAAAATTAAGCCGGCCGACTTCATCATATTGTATAAGGTGGAACCAATAAAACAGTAAAAACCTTTGAACACAAACAGTAAACGTATTAAACGAGTACCGGAGTGCGTGAGATCGAAGCAAGTATTCAACAACAGTTCGCGCAACCAACCCTAGGAGTACGCTGCGTATGGGTAACTAGAACATTTAATATGCATATTAGAACCAATGCCAAATAACTGGTGATTGTTCGTTATAAAAGGAAAATATAAAACACCAATACTTTGTACGATAGAGTTGTCTCAGGGGCGGAGTTTATTCAAAGATCAATGTAACAGAATGAGTGTGTGTGTGCTAATATAGAGTTTATACACTGGTTCATTTTCAATGTTTTATTTATTTAACAAGATTACTTATAATAGTAGCCAAAATAAAACTCAATAGAGATAAGAAATAATTTCAACCAGTTGTACTATCGTTGAAAGATTGTACTAACGAAATTTTTGATAAATAAAAAAAAAATATGTGTTTTAGACAGTATCAAATGTGTTAACATAAGATGTAGATTTTAACTTTGTCGATATAAGATGTTTAGCCAAAAAATGTAAGGAAATTTTAATTTGTCTTGATTTTTTTATTGGAAAAGAATAACAATACAAAACTGAAATAAGTACATATTAAAAAATTTTAATTCTCTTCAAAAAATGAGTTGCATAAGTTTTTGCGATAACCTATAATTATATTTGCATTTTTAACATTCGTGTTGCGGACTCTGGCAGAAGGCGGAAGGCGAAACAGGTAGGTGGAAAATAAAATAAACTTTTGTGTATTGGTATGTGAATAGAACTTCACATTTGGCGCCCGAACAGGGACTCGAATTTGAATAATTAAAATTCCACACCTACGATAAATGCAAGTTTGATTTGAGGGTTGAGTAACAATACGTAAAAAATTACGCAGCACATACACACTAGTGCATCAATGTTTAGAGTTTAAGAGTTAAGTGGTAGATGTTTTTATGTAAGTAAATCTAGATTAAAAAATTTAGAAAAATGGCAGGAAAGAATGAGAGCAATATACATGAAACGAGTAGTGTCGAAAACTATAATGAATCAAATAGCATGAGCGATTTTGAAATCCACTCGACTCCAAACGTGAGTCAGGAAAATAAAACAAAAAATAATGCAAATGAAACAAAGAGTACAGATGATTCGGGGATACAAATAACCCCAAAATCGAGTAGGGAAAGTGAAATGAATAATGAAGTCAGCTTCACTGACAAAAATGTAGCAGCACAATTTACTCCAACGACAACACGAGTCAAAGAGTTGTCGATGGACGATATATTTACTTTAATGAAAACAATGTCTGAGAGTTTGAGTAGTGATATCAATAAAATGAATAGCAGTATCAATGTAAAATTCGATGAACAAAAGAATAGTTTTGACAGCAAATTAGACGTACAGAATGACAAATTAGAGGCACAGAATGACAAACTTAACTAATTAAATAATCGTTTTGATGAAATTAATACCGAAATTAAAAGCGAATTTAATTGTAAATTTGATGTACTTAAATTGGACATTGATGAAGTAAAAACAAAATGCGAAAATAGTTGTAATGAATTGAAACGAGATATTGAGAAAATAGTAGAGTCAGTAGCAGAACAGATTAAAAGTAAAAATACAGATGATGACAATAATGTCGAAAATGAGAATATAATTAACAGTGTGGTAGTAGAGAGTAAGAACAATGATATTGAAAATGGTAATGTGATTGAAAGGGTGGTATCAGAAAGTGATACGTTGAAAATAGATAGTGAAACAGTAAGTGAGAGTGAGAAAATGATAAGTTGTAATGAAGTAATAATTAGTGTTGTTGAATTAGAAAAAGAATGGAAAGAAAGAGTAGATGAATGTGTAGGGCAGAGGGTAAATTTTCCCCTTATTTGTGATGAACCAAGGTGTTCAAAAGTGTTATTATTGGAGGGCAAGAGACCCTTATTAGTGAAATATTTGAGTTGTTTATTTTTGTTGAATAATTTTGTACCCTCTGCATGGAATGAGAGAGAAAGTATGATATGGTGTTATGATGAGAGAGATTTAGATGGAGAGTTGTGTGTTGATAGAGAGACAGAATTATATAAATTAAAGAGAGACTATAATGAGTTGAAAGAGATGCTAAATGATTTGAAGTACTTACCTGTTAAAATAGAGAGTGAAGATTATTTTGTTGATACAGTTTTAAATAATAATAATTCACCTTATGATGAAAAAGTAACTGACTTGATAATGAATGTAATTACTGATGGAGACTTAACCAATGTACTTAATGTTGACTTGGTATATGATTATTATGGTAAAATGAATAAACAGAAATTTTATGGTTACTATACACAAGATAACCGTATACGGAATGTAAATAAAATTGAAAATTGTTATGTGAAACCCCGACTAATTTTTGACGATGGAGGCTGAAATTCATAAATGAACAATTTTAAATATATTAATATATGGTAATGGCCTAGCTGATTTTTGATATTGAAGTGTGATATAACTGAATAATTATTGCTGAAGAATTGTAAATACATGTTTAGTGAAATTATTTGTATGTATTATAAAATGTTAGATAAACAATGTATGTATGTAGTAGAAATTGTTGTGATGATGATAATAATATTAATATTTTGCAGCCTAAATAAATAATAAAAACAATTTGGAAGAAGATAATGAATGAGTTGTAGTTATTGCAATGGGTGAAAGTAATTAAAAATGTTGTGTTTTCAATAATTGATTTAATTACAATAATTTGAAATGTTTAAATATTTTGATTGACTTAAATGTTATCTGGTTGAATTTTTCCAATGGATTTAAATTGTTTTATGAGACTTGATATTAATAAATAAATGTTAAATTGTTTGATATGAAATAACATTGTTGTTAAATGTTTCAGAGGTTACATGGAGATATTGGTGTGTGTGTGTGTGTGTGGTGTGTATTTTGTATTCATGTCAATAGGTGGATAATGTATTGTAAGTATAAAGTTCATAATACTAATCAGATAGAATAAAATGCTTACAGGTGTGAAAAGAGTTTAATTCAATAATAAAAATAAATTGAGATAATGGTATTCAAGAGAAATTGTAATTAAAAAGTAATAATAACTAAAAGGGTGAATTAAAATTATATTTGGTTGAACTGTAAGAAATAGACATCGATAAATATGTTATCTAAAAGATTTATAAAAATCGAAAAGTGAAGTACAGGTGTTAGTATGATGTAACCTTGAATGCTGAACTGAGAATGTTTATAACTGTGTTTATGAAAACAAGTCTGGCACACAACTGTTTATGTAAACAGGTGTGTTGTGACTAATGTCTGTGGTCATGCTGAGTTGATAATAACAACTGTTGTAGTCTGCTGAATAATTGCCAGCAGGAAAATACTATTATGAAATAAAAAGACATACCATATGTGAAGAAAGGAATGTAAAATTTTTGAATAACGTAGGTAATATTTTGTCGGATCATTTTGAAAAAATGTAACTAATTTTTAAATTGTTGATTAAAACAATATGAATTAAATTAAATTAATTTGGTAATTAAATTAATTGAAAAGATGAAGTTAATAATGAACTTGTAATAATGAACTTAAACTTTATTTTCATTCAAATTCAAACCGGAATTATAAATTAAATACTAATTGATAAAAAACAATGATTATGTATATATCCTATATTGTTTTATTATCACTATTTTTTTTCTATAATATAAAATGAGCCAGTACGTTGTCAATGAACCAGTACGGCTAAGAGGAAACAAATCAGTTGTGGGATATGGAGGGATGGAAAGCCGTTTGTTGATTTTTTAATTGAATGTTTTAAAGTCAGGCGATACTGGGTCGGGTATCTGTACGATTTTTCGGTTTTGGGATCTCGAACAGAGAAGTCCAGTAAGATCGGATGGGTGCTGCCGCAGTCGCCAGACTAGGGGGGTAAGAACCCATGATTTCAGTAGAGTGTTCAGGGGGGTTGCGGCGCCATATCCTCACTGATCCTCTTAGGGTTTTAGCAATGAGAATTCTTCTGTTTCGACAGAAGACTTCTCATTGGGGGGGTATTGTAATGGGTCGAATTAGAAGGTTTTTTATTTTATTGATTTTGGTCTCGATTTTATAAAGATTTTAAATTCACTTCATGTATGTAAGCTACCCCAGTTTAATTTTATATTAATTGAAATCATCATTTTAAGCACTTTCCAAATTGCCAGACTTTCACCTGTGAGGAGCCTCCAGTACAGCAATGCACATTATTTAGCCAAAACAATTGCCAGACGTATTGCGTAACCACCCAGCAGCAGGCTTGTGTGAAACCCAGTCTGCAGTGTGTCATTAGAGAGTGCACAACAGACAGCCAGCATCAGACAGTAAAGTTCGTGGATTAAAACCAGTGGCCTCGGGCACAAGATAGGCCTAGATTAAATGGGCCTATCTATTCACTTAAAAAACAAGTGCTATTGTAACTCTCGAACGCGCGGCCAGTCTACAAAAAATTTAGTGCGAATAAAATTAAGCCGGCCGACTTCATCATATTGTATAAGGTGGAACCAATAAAACAGTAAAAACCTTTGAACACAAACAGTAAACGTATTAAACGAGTACCGGAGTGCGTGAGATCGAAGCAAGTATTCAACAACAGTTCGCGCAACCAACCCTAGGAGTACGCTGCGTATGGGTAACTAGAACATTTAATATGCATATTTAGAACCAATGCCAAATAACTGGTGATTGTTCGTTATAAAAGGAAAATATAAAACACCAATACTTTGTACGATAGAGTTGTCTCAGGGGCGGAGTTTATTCAAAGATCAATGTAACAGAATGAGTGTGTGTGTGCTAATATAGAGGTTATACACTGGTTCATTTTCAATGTTTTATTTATTTAACAAGATTACTTATAATAGTAGCCAAAATAAAACTCAATAGAGATAAGAAATAATTTCAACCAGTTGTACTATCGTTGAAAGATTGTACTAACGAAATTTTTGATAAATAAAAAAAAAATATGTGTTTTAGACAGTATCAAATGTGTTAACATAAGATGTAGATTTTAACTTTGTCGATATAAGATGTTTAGCCAAAAAATGTAAGGAAATTTTAATTTGTCTTGATTTTTTTATTGGAAAAGAATAACAATACAAAACTGAAATAATTACATATTAAAAATTTTAATTCTCTTCAAAAAATGAGTTGCGTAAGTTTTTGCGATAACCTATAATCATATTTGCATTTTTAACGTTCGTGTTGCGGACTCTGGCAGAAGGCGGAAGGCGAAACAGGTAGGTGGAAAATAAAATAAACTTTTGTGTATTGGTATGTGAATAGAACTTCACAGGGTATGCCTCACAATATATTTTGAATACGTCAACCAATTTTGGTAAAACTTGGCATCCGTGTCCTGTCCGTACTTTAATCTTTCAGATCTCTATTGTTTTCGGAATTGATCCCTCCAAAACGTTTATCGATCCTTCAGTAAACTCAGAAACAAATTACACCAGTTTTGTGTTGTTAGTATTCTATGGTAAAAGCAGCCTAGGTGGTTGCGCCATTCTGTAACAGAATTTTTGTGTATATGATGTTCTTTGTATATACCGTTTCATCATCTTATCCCTGTACCAGCTTGTCGAAATGTTGTAATATGAAGTAATTAATAGTCAAATTACATCACATAATAAAATTGTTTCTGTAAAAAAAATCTTATTTATTATTCAACATTTAAAATATAACAAGAACAAAGTGATAGATATGTGTTGTTCTTGACAGTGAAACATACCGAGTGGTGGGGTTTGAAGTGGAAGCATCGAGCATAGACTTGTCAGCGCTGCAGTTTGACGGTGACACGTGCATACTGCCGGACGACAACAACGCTGTGAAACCACAAGAAATAGACAACCACGGAGCACCACAAAGTCTTCTGTTCACATACTCGGTGCAGTGGATCGCGTCTGACGTCAGTTGGGCGTCACGGTGGGACATTTACCTCGGCATGACTGATGTGCAGATACATTGGTTTTCCATTGTCAACTCATTGGTTGTTGTGTTTTTCTTGTCAGGTAAGTTTTACTTCTCATTACTTTTCTGCTTTGTCTCCTTCGTTTTTCTTCCTCTTTGCATTAAACCTGTAACTTGTGTCTGTTCATCAGTGTTGACCTAGTCATGTCTTCCCATCTTAATTTCGGACATTATAAACTTTTTTTTTATTCAGTTCCCAGTCAAAAACTCCTATCTGGGGTTTCGGTATGATCATAAATTTATTGCAGTAGATTGTTGTGCTCATCACCCATTTGCTTGGGGCTTCACTTTGCAATTCATCTCCAATTGTAGCTCTTCTGACATTATCTTAAGTGGCCCATCCACTTACAGTTTTCCTTGCATGTTTCTTGACTGGCAAGTCTTGAGCAATTTCCTTGTCAAGTCTCAACCAATTTCTTTGCAAGCCTCGATAAGGATCCTTGTCAGTTTTTATAGTGGATGGGCACAACATGTCATGGCAAGGCCAAGAAAATGCTTGTGACAAGGATCCTTGCGCCATTCAAACCATTTGGAAGTTTTCACTGCGTCACGTCAGTTTTTCCGGCGCATGCGCTGTACACTACAGATGGTCCGTCAAGGTCACATCCACTTGTTCTGTTTACAACTCGTACAGTTTGTTTTGTAGGTACAGGTAATAAATTGCTCGACAAGTCTCAGGTATAATGTGGCCTAGAGACTGTGGTGATATAGCACAAGAAAATTTTAAGTCTTCATAACTTCTTCCTGTTGCTAAAAATCGTAGTGTAGCACTTAGTTTTTCGTGAACACTTATAGCTTTTCGAAACGTAGTGTTTAGTTTTTCTAAAAGTGGCTGCACTTTCTCCAGGAGCATTATGTAACTGGCTCCATCCATATGAAGGTAATTTCGGTAACTGTCTCCATCATTTAATCAGAGTTCATCTAATAAATTTACGTGACTGTAAAGTTTCTTTTGCAAAAAGCAACTTCGCGATCAAAACCTATGTCTTCTTTTTGCTTCCACACACTTTGCTAAAATTACAGCAAAACAGGCTATTTGATGGTTTTGAATGGGAGGCATATTGAAAACAATGACTGGATCACTGCAAAGTTCACTTGTAAATGGATGGCCAGTTTTAAGGCAACTTCCACAGAAATGTGCCAAGACTGTTTGAGACTTGTTGAACCTTGCCAAGGCTGTAGCAGCCTGTTCAAGGCTTCACACATTTCCTTGTCAGTTTTACTTGTTAATGGATGGGCTGCTTTAGTGACATTAGAGCTGTTTTTCATTTTTATTTTTTAATCACAAGTTTGATATGTTATTGTTCTAGACTGTCGCCCTTAAAATGAGTTCTGGTCTTATTACTTCATATATTCCTGTTTTAATGTCCATTCATAAGTTCTTAATTGTTACATGTAGTGCTACGCAAACAGACCCCGGTTTTGTTTGCAACATTAGCTTGATGAGGTTACTTCATCTTTTACTATGTTTATAATATTAATTTCAGTGTCTAAATATTTAACTTCAGTAACCTGTTTAACACTTTCCAGTCTGAGCATATAGTTACCTATGGCCTTTCCATTCTGGCAGATTTTGTTTACTTCCCTGGCACTGTATTTCTGACATATGAAATAAAAATTCAAAAATTACCGTATTAAAATATCATATTAATATATTGTAATGTGGCAAAAAGGGGGGGGTTTATTTTGTTAAATTTATGTAAATGTGTGATTACCAGTCTCATGTAAAATATGCCTGTAGCTGAACAAAGAACAGCTACTTAGACTTTTTGAGCAGAGTGTAGTTTGGAATGCAACACTCTGTCATGAAATCGAGCGTTTGGCATGTACAATACGCACACGTACAAGACGGGGCGCAGCAACGATGCATAACAGACTCGAGAGACGCTGCAAAAAATGGCTAAGCTGTAAGATTTCCTTACCCTGTGCCTTTTGAGATGACGGAAATTGAATCAAAGCCACACCTACAAAGGCCGTCTATATCGTCGACTTTTAACAACAGTAGCCACGTGGCCCAGAGACGGGCCATACTATATGTATGATGACGAACGATTTGTCACAAGAAGGCAGTGTGCATTTCCGTCCGCCACACAGAGTTTGTAACAGTACAGAATTAGCCATACCAGAATAATGGTGTGTAGGGATATTTTTATTGTAAATTTTATTATAATCATGAAGTCTAACCAGGGCAAGTTAGTTTTGACACAAGTCGCAGTAATACGCCAATTCACCAGAGGGGAGCCGATCCAAGGTCAGCGGCGTACGAGTGAAGTGAAACAACGATAATGGCCGTTTCAGGCGCTAAAAATTGACAATACTGACTTTCTATTGGTCCATTGTAACGAATCGTCACCAAAAACACAATGACGATATAAAACCATTACGTATTAACCAAGGCGGTGGTTGGAAAATAATAGACAATGACGTCAGATGCACGACCACTTACATAACAATTACGTCTGACCCAGTCTCAGTCTTCAAAAGTAACTCAGAGAGCATATACGCTCTAACAGTAGTGGGCAGTTTTCTGCCATCAAAATGTAACATTTATTGCTTAAAATGATTTAATCAATAGCACAGTAAACACTAACATTTACTAGAATCAGTGAACTTTGCAAAACACGTATTAAAAGTAGAGTCAGTGAAAAATGAATACCATCAAACTGGACGAATGCCTGCCAACCGCATGGAGCCGCTGAGGAGGGAGCTACACCACGTCTATTCAGGAAAGCCCTACATTTCAATACCTAAATTCAAAAATTAGAAAAAGAGCTCAATTTCTATAAAATTTGTTTAGATTCAAGTGAGAGAGGGAGAGAGAGGAAGCAAGTGTGTAACCCGGTGTTGATCAACCCAATATTAAAATGAGGCGTTGGTTTGTGATCATGTTTAATCAGTATTAAGAGTAAAGTATTAAAGAAATCAAAACTAAAATTTTGTTCAATGATGATAATCACATATATAAAAGAAGTCATTTACATAGAATCATAAAGTGTACACAATTAACCTTGAGTAAGGTCAAGGGCGGAATATCATAGCCGCCATTTTGAAATTCGAATCATTAACAGGGGTTATGCTTATATTCATTTACCACGTATATGCTGAAATAAAATCAAAATTCGTTACAGTTATCTAATGTGTTATGTTATTTCTATACCCAACGGCCTCTGCCGCTGTCTGCTTAACGCAATTCTGGACCAAAAGCCTAATGCATGTAACTGAGCTAAGCACGTGTTATTCCGGTGATAAGATTTATTATGCAAATTACATAAATATTAACTATCATACATTCAGTATTAAGAAGTATTTGTATTACAATAAAAAGAAACTTAACAGATGGCAGCCCGAACTTGTACTTTATATATAAATAAAAATATGTAAATAAGCAGAAAAGCAGAGGTGGAAGGGTAAAGAAATAAACATAAAAGAGAGGTTATCTATAGAGATCAACTATAGTATAAAAAGACGTACACAACAAATAAAACAAAGTTTAGTACCATCAGTACGATAAAATGGCAGATAACGAAAGCATTAACGTAGAAAATACAAACACAGAATCATTGATGTTGAGCACGCCACAGGCGAACTCAACGCCTATAGTAAATACCAGAATGGAAGAAAATGACATAATAAAAATGATGAAACTGCTTTTCAATGAGCAGAGCGTCAAATTTGATCAATTCGATGTACAATTGAGTGATATCAAAAAAGAAATTAAAAAACAGAGCTGTAGATTTGATGAAAGGTTAAATGAAATAGGTACAAAGTTAGAAAAAATAGAATTAGAAAAGAAGAAATTAGAATTAAACAAATTTGAATTGAACAAAGATGACAAGGTAAGTGGGGTAGAAAATTACGATAAAATAGATGAAAATATAGTGGTGATAATAGTGTGGAGGTTGGTAGTATAAATGAAATTTTATGGGGAATAGAATATAATAATAAGGGAATGATAGTGTGTTTTGAAGGCAGTTTTGTCACAAGAAGGCAGTGTGCATTTCCGTCTGCCACACAGAGTTGTAGTAGGAAGCGGTGTGCGTAGTTACCGCCAGTCGACTTCCATCTTCAGGCTGTGCATGGTCATCTAAATCTTACTCGAGTTAATTAAGGTCGGCCGAGCGGTAAATTGTGCATCCAAAATATCTGAGACAATGTAAAATATGTGAATCAACAGTGAATCCGCAGTGACAAGAATTTTTGTAACGACTTTCGGAACATTTACATAGAACTGTGGCGGACGACATGCGGCGGAACCAGTGAGCATGTGCAGTAAGAGTACCCAACTTTAATATTTGGCCAACAACTAGAATCAATTTGTTTTGTTTTAAACTGGAAAAAATTAGTCCATTTTCATGGGAGTGGGAAGATAAACTATAAAATGCATAATGAATGAATGAGAGCATGAGCAGTCTGGGTTGCCTTCTAAAGTAGATATAAACTAAATGAATAAGTAATTATAAGTCTATAGAAATTATTTTAAACTATATTTCAGAATCTGTTTTAAATAATGGCCGATAACGGACCATAATCAATTCGAGAGTAAGAATTAAAAATGTAGAGAAAAGGTGATAAATTGTTGATGTGGTGGTTTAACAAGAATGACAGAGTAAAACGAAATAAAATAATGTTTTATGTGAAATTATAAATATGTATTCGTTATTTGCATTGACCTGTTTTTCTCTGCCAAGTACACCAGACGACACCTGGGTAAATTATGAAAGGTAGGTAACACTTCAAATTTCAATATTTCAACAATTTAATAATTAACGTGTACTATGTCAAATAACGTCCACACAGGGACGATTTAAATATTTCAATCATTAATAAACTCGTACAGCTTCAATATACACAAAGTTACAAATAAAATAACACTATTTTTTTCAAAAAGTCAGTTTTTTTGTAAAACAGAAAAATTGGAACACTCTGGAGTGCAGACAGTATTAACACACAATTGGTGATTTTTAACTTTCTTTTAGGAATTTTAACGATGATTATGGTGAGAACACTTCGTCGAGACATTGCTCGGTACAATGCAGATGAAGGTATAGAAGAAGCGCTTGAAGAGTCAGGATGGAAACTTGTACATGGAGACGTGTTCAGGCCTCCACGATATCCACGATTGTTTGCCGCCGTTATTGGATCTGGCATCCAGATATTTTTCATGGCTTTTATAACTATATGTAAGTACAGTTTTTATGTATGTATTGAAAATATATAAATTTGCATAGAATTCGACCCTTTCTTCTTTTAATAAATAAATCATTTGAATTTAGCTCGGCATACTAAAATAATTTAGTTTAGTCATTATATATAGTGTAATAACATGTGGAATTCTGGAATTCAAAGTCTTAGGAAATGGAGGATGACAATGAAGAGATAAGAAAACACCTTTCCAAGATGTACATATAAGAATGGCATTTGAGCCCAAATAAAACAAACTTAATCTACAGAATTAAGGTAATGATGGTCAATCAAGACCTACCTGCATACTGGAAATGATGATTATAAAAACTAATTGAAGTGGAAAAACAAGACTCTAAAGTAAAGAAGTCAAACATTTTTAGTACAACTACATTTTACACCCTCTGTATTTCATACAGAAGTCACATGACAGCGGGAATGATGGGAAAGTATGCATTGCATACATGGGTTTTTTGCTCATGTGTCCTGTGCATCTTCAAAATTTTGCTGTCCAAAAATTAAAGTTTGCAGATTATAATTTTTAAAGTTTTATGATGTCAGAATAGTTATTATTTTCCATCATTCTACAACATTTTAAATTATTTTACCAAAAACAAATCTGTAAAAAAATATATAGCAATATTATATATCCTTAAATTCGTAGTGAGTGTCAATCAATGAATTTTTCCGTTGAAGGGTTTGTGAGGATCGGTCAAAAAGTATAACACAAATTTTATACTATTTTGTGATATTTCGTTTTATTGATATTAATAACTAAATATAATGTGATTTCGAATTTGTCAAAATTGTACTATCTACTTTGTCGGGCGCCATCTTGCCAACTGCAAGAAAATAATTCACCAAGGTTCGTATCAGCGAACTAGAAGAACAGAATTGGTTGTTTGAAATGACTACTTCGATCTACTATACTCAAACAAACTTGTGTTTATTCATAATTTAGTTTTACTGTTGCATATTAACGACAATGACAAAATTACTCCTCCCATCTTTTATACTTTTACTATTTTAACATTGACAGTGTACATGCTTTATTCTGACTACAACTTTCAAAACATTATTGATAATTAAACTGTTGAACACTAAAACAAATGCTGTAAAGAAATAATACTCAACTAACTTTTCTTAACTTAAACCAGCGCCTTTGTAATTACGTAATTCAAACTCACCCATACACACTCACACACTTTCACATTAGACAAGTTATATTCCCATTAGAGCTCATATTTTAAATTAATTTTCCCCCTCTGTTCTTGTACTGTATGAAAATAATAAAATTTGTTAATTTACTTTCCTGTTATTACGTTGACGGTACCCTCCTACAATGTCTTCTCGTATATACACACTGATTTATTGCCGAACTGTTACATGATTATTTACTTATTATTTTCTCACTGTATCTATTCGGTTTCAAAAATACTGTTTTAGATGATCAAATCTTAAAAACTTTTACATTTTTTATGTTGCGGGCGCATCGGCGAACACAATAACTTCGCCCGAAAACCGGCGAGAGCCGGGCAGACGCACAGTGGTTAGCGTCTGTATCACTCAGATGTTGTTTTTCGACTGTTTGTTCTGTTGTGTCACACTGTTGCTGGCGTGACACACCCAGGATAGGCTCTGACGAACCGATGACACACAGTTGTTATGTAACTTGCTGACGCAACACATCGCCTGATGTCTGGTTGTGTAACGTGTTTACAGATCTTGTTACATAACGTGTTTACGTTTTCCGGGTTCGTCATTGTCCTTGAACTGATTTTGGTACAGTTGTTGGCTGTTATTAAACTGTTTATATGAATATCATTAAATAATTGTCACAGTCAATGCTGCCACGTTGCGATCGCTTCCACATAACAAATTTACCTCTCGGTCACAAAATTTTCCTATCACTCAACAAGTTATTTATTATTTATAAAAAAAAAAATACAAATTCTGTTATTTCCCCAGGTATGCCCAAAAATGCCCCGCTACAATACCCCCTCAATGAGATATTTTATGCCGAAGCATAAAAAATCTCATTGACACATTCATACTTGCTAGAGGGATCAGCCAGGATATGTCGCCACAACCCCCTGTATGGTTTACACAAAAGAATAATCAACTCACCCTTGGTCCGGTGACTGTGACCGCATCTGCATGACAATACTGGACTTCTCTCTCGAGATCCCAACACCGTAGAGTCAGACAGATACTCAACGCCCCTGCTTTGACGCGCAGGCCAGCTCAGGTCCGCCGCCACAGCACCACCAAACACTGAAACAACAAATCAAAATATCAAATAGTGGCCTTATACAACACCATATCCCCAACTGATCTGTTTCCCCCTAGCGGTGCTGGTTTGCGCTAAGAAGCACTGGTTTTGTTTTTCATTTATCGCTAACATGTATATATCATAACATATTTACCAACTATATATATATACCCCTCTTAAAATTCCATCTACTTACCCTTATTAACTTTACCCCAAAATTCAAAATCATTGCCCTGATTCCCATCAGAATTTAAGCAAACAGACGACTGACTTATTAACATTTCCCATTACCATATTACATTTCTCTCATCCCCAATTTAAAAATGCATTTAAAATAGTTAACTTCATAAAATTCTCTTAAACTAACAAACACAATATAACATAAGAAAATATAATACACTTCTAATTCACATTAAAATAAACAATTGGTATTTAAAATGTTACACACTTTATATCATTAAATTGGCATATAAAATCAAAAAATTACTTTTAAACTTGATTTACTCTTATTAACTCTATTCTCAAAATTACAAAATTTATTTTATTTTATTTTATTTTTTTTTCAATTATGGCCATCATTATTCCATTTCATTACTTTGGGTGATTCTACGTTATTCCTTATAATTTACTTTATCAACTTGGCATTTACTCACAAACTTCCCCTTTCATTACTCTAACGCTCCCTTACAAAATCTTTAACTAGTATGACACCCCACTATCAAAATTTTACTAACCCTTCTCTACCTCTAACTACTTACTACTTTAACTCCAATCGCCACCTTCTACTCTTATATAAAAAAAAAATACTCTCTAACCCTTTGTACATAGGATACGTGTTTCCTTCCCAAAACTCATTCCCTTATGTTGGTCCCTGGACTCCCCCTAGGTAACCCTTTCCGGCGCCAATCGGTCCCTATCCCGTCCCAACCCTTATGTTGCGGACTCCCACATTACACTACCACTACTACAAAATTGCCATCCCCAAAAAATCTCACTCTCATAACTTCACTACAACTACAACAAATTAACATCAACAAAATAAACAACAATATATCATTCAAACTCTACAATTATTCTCCATTACTACTGTGTCTCCACTTATACTTCTCAAAATTCTATAACATACATTAACTCAAAACAATATTGCATTATTTTCATTTCCACTATTACTTTAACTCTTACTTCGATTTGAACAGATCTATATGTCCCACAAAATTCAACTTGAATTGACTCAAACATTTTATTCAACTAATTACTATCACCCATTTCTATCTTTTACAACCCATTGAAAATTTTACCTATCACAACTATTTTTCATTTTATTTTAAAATCTATAAACACATTGAAAACATAATATTATATTTTTATAATACTTATTCCTAACATACTAATGCAATCAACACAATAAGACATAATAACACAATATAAGAAGTATTTAGTGCATCTATTTTTTAAATTCAAACAAAATTTATTATTGAGTAGCAAATCATCATTATTAATTAAAATATATCAAATTTTTAATACGTTATCCCCTTGGATAACCTCCCAGCCACACACTATTATAATACATTACATAACATAATACACAAATATACATTGAACAAACAATTCTCTTTTAACTAATTTATATAAAATTTATAAACATTATTATTTAAAATTTTTCATTAACTGTTTTTATTTATCATCATTATGAATTTATCCTGTGTTGCAATCAGATTTTCAAAATTGCTAAATTTATTATTAACACATATTTTTAATCATTAAGTTATTCCACAAAATTCCACAAAATAAACCATTTAACATTTATTTACTTATTCATGATTATTAAATTAAAATCTCACCAAACAATTTAATTACCTTATAAAATTCAAACACATAACATTCAATCACAATATCTAAACATCTCAAATTATTTACTTCAATTTATTATTAAAATTGAATATTCATTTGATTATTAAAATAACATATTTCAATTATTATCAACATTCTAGAAATCATTAACTATTGTCTTCATAATTATTTTGTTATTTAATTAGAGTGCAAAAATATTAATAATATTATTATTATTATTAATACAACATTTTCTAAAACATATACACATTACTTTTCTAACATTTCACAATACACACAAATGAATTCAATATTATTTACAAAATATGCGTCAAAACTGTTCAAGTGTATCTCACTTCAGATGTCCAAATCAGCAAGGTCATTACCAGAATTTACAGTATCTAACAAGGTCTATACACTGATATTCTAGTTCAGCCACCATCGTCATATATATATCTAGTGTATTTGTAACATTCATCATTTTTATCAACACACAAATTATTATAATGGTTACTATCATAATAATCCATCAATTCTATTTCGTCCATTATACCATTATAAATCTTGTTACCATAAGTTAGGATTGTCCCGTCTGTATCATGGTTATTTGTTAATGTCAGGTGAATTTTCTCATCTTTGTATTCCTCAACTACTACGTCAGGTAAGTCATTATAGTCAGGTAAGATATTATCAAAATTATTCTCTGTCTCTCTTTCAACAGGTACGTATTTCACATGATTCATCGTCACCCCTTCTAGTAATTTTCTCAATTCATCATACTTTCTTTCTAACTTATATATTTCTATTTCATTCTCAACATATAACTCTCTTTCTTCATAGCACCACATCACACTCTCACAATTATTACGGACAGAGGGTACAACATTATACAACATTACTTCATTTAACAATAAGGGTCTCTTGCCCTGAAAAAACAACATTAAATCATCATCATCATTATAAACCATAAGGGGAAAATTTGCCCTCTGTCCCCATTTAATTACTACATTATTCTTCCACTCTCTTTCTATTTCATAAACACTCATTACCATTTCATTATCGCATTCTAAAACTTCATCAGTACTCTTTGTTATTATATTTTCATCATTATTCTTCACCCCCACTATACTCTCAAAATTGTCTACTATTTCGTCATTTTTACATTTTGTCTTACTTAAAACATTGTCACCTAATTTCTCGAACTTCTGTTCTAACTTATTTAAACTGTTTCTTATTATTTCGTTAGTGCTTTCTAAATGTTTATTCATTTCTTGTATTTCATGTTTCAACTCTTTATTCTGATTTTTTAATAACTCTTCAAAACTATTCTTTTGGATATCGAACTTTTCATTGATACTACTTTTGAACTCTTGCATATCGTTTTTCTGTTCATTAAAAAGCAATTTCATCATCTTAATTAAATCATTATCTTGTATCTCAGCCATTTTAAAAGATTTTATTATAATACTCTTTATACTATTTAATAATTATCATACATACCAATTATTATGTATATTACCTCATAATACTCCTTATATAATCCGACAAATAATTCACTACATACATAACCCTATCAAAACATAACCCCATACTTGCGTCTAATTTACGTATGAAAAAAAATTTATTTTACCTTAAACAACCATTCTGCTTTCCCCGTAGGCCGTATTTTATATCAATTTATTGATATAAAATTGTCCCTGTTCCAGAAGCCAAATGTGATATTTCGTTTTATTGATATTAATAACTAAATATAATGTGATTTCGAATTTGTCAAAATTGTACTATCTACTTTGTCGGGCGCCATCTTGCCAACTGCAAGAAAATAATTCACCAAGGTTCGTATCAGCGAACTAGAAGAACAGAATTGGTTGTTTGAAATGACTACTTCGATCTACTATACTCAAACAAACTTGTGTTTATTCATAATTTAGTTTTACTGTTGCATATTAACGACAATGACAAAATTACTCCTCCCATCTTTTATACTTTTACTATTTTAACATTGACAGTGTACATGCTTTATTCTGACTACAACTTTCAAAACATTATTGATAATTAAACTGTTGAACACTAAAACAAATGCTGTAAAGAAATAATACTCAACTAACTTTTCTTAACTTAAACCAGCGCCTTTGTAATTACGTAATTCAAACTCACCCATACACACTCACACACTTTCACATTAGACAAGTTACATTCCCATTAGAGCTCATATTTTAAATTAATTTTCCCCCTCTGTTCTTGTACTGTATGAAAATAATAAAATTTGTTAATTTACTTTCCTGTTATTACGTTGACGGTACCCTCCTACAATGTCTTCTCGTATACACACACTGATTTATTGCCGAACTGTTACATGATTATTTACTTATTATTTTCTCACTGTATCTATTCGGTTTCAAAAATACTGTTTTAGATGATCAAATCTTAAAAACTTTTACATTTTTTATGTTGCGGGCGCATCGGCGAACACAATAACTTCGCCCGAAAACCGGCGAGAGCCGGGCAGACGCACAGTGGTTAGCGTCTGTATCACTCAGATGTTGTTTTTCGACTGTTTGTTCTGTTGTGTCACACTGTTGCTGGCGTGACACACCCAGGATAGGCTCTGACGAACCGATGACACACAGTTGTTATGTAACTTGCTGACGCAACACATCGCCTGATGTCTGGTTGTGTAACGTGTTTACAGATCTTGTTACATAACGTGTTTACGTTTTCCGGGTTCGTCATTGTCCTTGAACTGATTTTGGTACAGTTGTTGGCTGTTATTAAACTGTTTATATGAATATCATTAAATAATTGTCACAGTCAATGCTGCCACGTTGCGATCGCTTCCACATAACAAATTTACCTCTCGGTCACAAAATTTTCCTATCACTCAACAAGTTATTTATTATTTATAAAAAAAAAATACAAATTCTGTTATTTCCCCAGGTATGCCCAAAAATGCCCCGCTACAATTTGTGTCAACATTTCGACAGTATTTATTGTCATCATCAGGACCTGTGTATGAATACATAAGAAATGTCAAACACAATTTGTTTTTGTCATCTGTAGTGTTTGACATTCTTTTGTATTCATCATACAGGTCCTGATGATGACAATAAATATTGTCGAAACATCGACACAAATAATTTAAAATTTGTGTTATACTTTTTGACCAATCCTCACAAACCCTTCACCGGAAAAACATTATATATGTTTCAGCAGTTTGTTGAACTTTAAAACGTAATGTGTCGCATTCGATTGTTAATTGACATAAGTTATGATTTTTTTATATTTCAGCTTATAGCTTAATAAGGTGACTGAATACCAAGTTTTATCTTTATTCTTAGTACATGTCAAAAAATTCCTTGATTACAGTTTTTCCTAAATATGACATGAAAAATTGACCTGTAGAGAAACTTTTGTTGTCAGGTATGTATTGCAAGTGAATAAAATTGTCAGAATTGACTGAATTTAATTTTTATTGTGTAATATATACTATTGACGACAATTGAATGCTCATTTAGAGAACTGGAAATCAACAGAAATGTTAACATAAAAATAAAGTGATTTTTTTTTTTTTGAATTTGTAATGGGGATTCTCTTAACCAAGCTTCCACCAACCAAGGTCTTTCTTAACACTTTGAGGACCAATGGTGTAATATTGCACCACCAGTGGACTTGGTATTTTGACAGACGGCACACATTTATGCTGCTCACTTTTAATGCTTTCAAACGCTTCGCCTCGTACTATTACACCACAGAACGAATGCAATTTTATTTGACATTTTAGTTTGTGTTTCTGCCATCAAATTGCAGCACAGACTGAAGAAAATAGTTTTTAAGAAATAATTTGTACAGTTGGCAAGCGTCATAACTTTGTTTACATTTTGCTTGTTCAAAGTGGAAGTTGCGGTTTTTGTTTATGTGAGGTTTTGTAGGTTTTCTGAGGTTATTTCTTGTTTTTTTTATATGTTATTGATAGTAGTAGTGTGTTTGTTTTAATTACTATATTATTAGTTACAAAATCTGTTAAACAATATTTGACGAATTTTTTTGGTTAAAATTGCACGAAACGTTATATTTTTAAACAGCTTCAGTTGCAATATATAAAATCAATAATAAAAATATTATGAGTATTTTGATAAGAGGAAAGTCTGGAAAAAAGTGTGGTGTAATTATTTTTTTAGTATTAAATTGTATTAAGTATTTATGAATGTTAAACAACAGTACTTAAAAAAAATGGTGGTCATAGGGGATGGTCTATGTACAAACACCATGGTACTCAAAAGTGTTAATCAAGCTACCAAATGAGGCTTTCACACAAGGTGATTTCAAGTCAAACATATTGCACTTGATTTCTATTCGAAGTTGAACACAAAAAAGTTACAAATTTTTTTGAACAAAAGTAAACATTATAAAATGTTTATTCATATTGTTTTTCATTGTGTATTTAACTACAGTTTATTTAGATTATGTAGAGGAAAGTAAAACATTTGCTATTAAATTTATTATATATACTGTGATGGCAGCGGTATGCGAACATCTGCTTTCCGGTACCAGCGGTGGACACGGCGAGCCAATCCGGCATCAGCATTCAGAGCGAGCCAATCAGCGATCCCGGTGAGTGCATAAAACCAGCCCCGGGAGAAAATTTTGACACACTCTTCATCGCCACGCCATCGGATGCACTTCATCTCCTCTCCTCTCTCGGACGACATCGAGGCGGACTCAGCCGGAAGGAATAGCCGAAGAATAGAGCCGCCGCCATTCTTCGCACTCCCGTTCCGCACCAGCGATGGATTTCGCTAGGCCGGCAGCCGACTCTACAACCGATGCCAAAAGAAGAGGAGGATTGCAGTACGCCACGATCAGCGGGCGCAGCTGCCGAACATCTCAGCGCGGCACGACCAACATCAGCCTTCTCGCCACAGGTTCTTTTTAGGGCCACCAAAAACACTAGAGTGTACGATTGGCGCCATTTGTCATGCGGCACGCCTTTTGTCCGGTGACAGTATATATATATATATATATATATATATATATATTTCAATCACTTTCTGCTACAGTCCGTTTCTTGATGTATATAATACTTTAATATTTATACTAAATAGAAAAAACATCTTGAGGTAAATTTAGTATAAATATTAAAGTAATATATATATATATATATATATATAATTATATTACCTCAAGATGTTTTTTCCTTATTTGGAACATGTTTCGAGAGTTCCTGTTCTCTCATCTTCAGCCTTCGCCATCTTGTTTCTGGTTAAGTATTTGTGTGTTGGCTGCTGGATGTTATTAAGTAATAATCTACTGGATGGTAGTTTGTTGGTCTTTTAAAGTTGTATTATTGTGTGTGGTTGTGGTATATGTTTTTGTATTTTGTGTATTTTCGATATTGAGTGCTTTGAATATTGTGTCATGTTTTGTATTGATTTGTATTTGTTCTGGTATTAGTTTGTTTTGTGTTTTATGTTTGTATATTTGTAAATTTTCCCAAATGTTCATTATGGTGCCTTTGTGTGGTATGTGTTTTATTAGTGATACATTGGTTATGTTTGGGAATTCGTGTCCTGTGTTTATTGCATGTTTGGCTAAATTGGATTTATATATTTCTGGTTTTTTGTATGCGTTTAGGTGTTCAAAATAACGTTTTTTCAGCTGTTTTTTTGTTTGTCCTATGTAACATTTATTGCAATCTTGGCATTCAATTTTGTATATACCGTTAGTTGTTGTATTATCTTTGTTGTGTGAGCTATTTAGAATTTGTAATTTATTTTTATTAGTTTTGTATGCTATTTTTATATCTGTGTTTTTAAATAGTTTTGTTAGTTTTGTCATTTTATTATTTATGTATGTGAATGTGGCCCATTTTTTGTTGTTGTTATTATTTATATGTTGTTCATTTTGATTGATTCTTAATTGTTCAGTTTTTATTTTATATTTGATTTTATTTTCTATTTTGTTCACAGTATTTTTATTGTATCCATTTTCATAACCGATTTGGTATATTATATTTCTTTCTTTGTCAGTTTCTTGTTTGTTTAGGGGAATTTTGTACATTCTGTTAAATAGTGAATAGAATGCTGCCATTTTATGTTGTGGTGGATGGTCAGAATGGTTAGGTATAATGATGTTAGTGGAAGTTGGTTTTCTATATATTGCATATTGTATGTAGTTGTTGTATCTTGTGATGGTTATGTCTAAATAGTTTATTTTGTTATGTTTTTCTTTTTCTTCTGTGAATTGTATTTTAGGATGTATGTTATTGATTTGTTTCAGTTTTACTCACAAGATTTGTTTCAGTAACCATCACAAGATACAACAACTACATACAATATGCAATATATAGAAAACCAACTTCCACTAACATCATTATACCTAACCATTCTGACCATCCACCACAACATAAAATGGCAGCATTCTATTCACTATTTAACAGAATGTACAAAATTCCCCTAAACAAACAAGAAACTGACAAAGAAAGAAATATAATATACCAAATAGGTTATGAAAATGGATACAATAAAAATACTGTGAACAAAATAGAAAATAAAATCAAATATAAAATAAAAACTGAACAATATTAAGAATCAATCAAAATGAACAACACATAAATAATAACAACAACAAAAAATGGGCCACATTCACATATATAAATAATAAAATGACAAAACTAACAAAACTATTTAAAAACGCAGATATAAAAATAGCATACAAAACTAATAAAAATAAATTACAAATTCTAAATAGCTCACACAACAAAGATAATACAACAACTAACGGTATATACAAAATTGAATGCCAAGATTGCAATAAATGTTACATAGGACAAACAAAAAAACAGCTGAAAAAACGTTATTTTGAACACCTAAACGCATACAAGAAACCAGAAATATATAAATCCAATTTAGCCACACATGCAATAAACACAGGACACGAATTCCCAAACATAACCAATGTATCACTAATAAAACACATACCACACAAAGGCACCATAATGAACATTTGGGAAAATTTACAAATATACAAACATAAAACACAAAACAAACTAATACCAGAACAAATACAAATCAATACAAAACATGACACAATATTCAAAGCACTCAATATCGAAAATACACAAAATACAAAAACATATACCACAACCACACACAATAATACAACTTTAAAAGACCAAAGACCAACAAACTACCATCCAGTAGATTATTACTTAATAACATCCAGCAGCCAACACACAAATACTTAACCAGAAACAAGATGGCGAAGGCTGAAGATGAGAGAACAGGAACTCTCGAAACATGTTCCAAATAAGGAAAAAACATCTTGAGGTAATATAATTATATATATATATATATATTACTTTAATATTTATACTAAATTTACCTCAAGATGTTTTTTCTATTTAGTATAAATATTAAAGTATTATATACATCAAGAAACGGACTGTAGCAGAAAGTGATTGAAATATATATATATAACAAATACAAATCAATACAAAACATGACACAATATTCAAAGTACTCAACATTGAAAATACACAAAAAACTAAGACATACACCACAATCACACACAATAAAACCAATTTGAAATACCAGAATCCAACAGGAAGCCACAATAATAATAGTCAACCAAATACACATATGTACTTCACCAGACAAAAAAACCGGAAGGCTGAGGATGGGTACAAGATAGTACCCGAAACATGTTCCAAAAAAGGAAAAAAATAACATCTTGAGGTAAATTTAATTATAAATATTAAATTTAATATATATATATATATTGTAATGATACAATTAAGCCAAATCTCGTACCAGTGATAAAAAAGATAATTCTTGATATAAAATTACTTCATATGAAATAAAATGTGTAAAAAATGATTAAAATGTAAATACTTTGACAAGACGTACAACGATATTACCCAACCCAAGTGATTGAGCCGAACAACCCAAACATAAAGAAGGGAACCACGTAACATACTTATTAAAATGTAAATATTTTGACATGATTGAGCCAACAACCCAAACATAAAGAAGGGAACCACGTAACATACTTAAGAAAAATATGATAGACAAAACAATGATGGACACAGAACTAAAGAAGAACCAGGAGAAGAGGACAGATCCATACAAGTAAACAGAATTTAAACCAGAAGAGATGAAGAGGAGAACTGAACCGGATTGAAGAAGAAGAAGAGGAAGAATGAAGAGGAGACAGATAAAACCCAAGGGGAAACTAACACACATATATAAAAGGGAAAGATTGTATGTTTAGAGATAGAATACGGTCAATAAACCTTGAATAATTATATATTAATGAAACCAATGTTATTATTAGCATTAATTTAACATATGTACCCATTTTTAAGACAATACAATTGTAAAGCAATGTAGTATAGGAAAAGTACACTAACCCTGTCAGAAAGGTTAGATTCAA
This sequence comes from Magicicada septendecula, assembly GCA_034769895.1. Classification (NCBI taxonomy): domain Eukaryota; kingdom Metazoa; phylum Arthropoda; class Insecta; order Hemiptera; family Cicadidae; genus Magicicada; species Magicicada septendecula. Next base: position 21,834,825 of record CM068371.1, read on the forward strand.
CCAAAACACATCTAGCCTAGTATTGTTAATAGTAAATATAATACTAAAACAAAATAGTGAGAAATGGTAGGAGAAAGTATAGGGATTACCCATTAAATAACACTAATTACGAAACAGTGAACCAAAGTGAAGTGCTTTAGTGAAGTGTAAATGCCCTAAAAAATCGTGAAGGTGGATGTGAAACATTCAAAATAGAATGCTAAGTAAATAGACACTCTGTAAAACATTGATAAACCACCAATGATTGGAGTGAGATTATAATTAGTTATATACCTAGAAGTAATTAGAAATAGTAATCCAAATTAATATTAAGGAAGCTTGTAATAATATTCAGGGAGAAAGCCCAGTACAATAACTTGTGTTAACATGGCATGATAGGATAGAAGTAAAGTTTGTTATTAAAGATTAAAATTATAAAGAATACAACACCCCATGTTGAAAGGGGAATTAACCTTCATAATATTAGAAAAAGTGACAATGTTTATCATCCTAGTTTATAAGACAAGAAAGAAATCAATGTTAGTACTAAGAATAATTTATGACTTGTAAAGAATAGTTGATTCAATGTTAAAGAAGGAATATGACTGAAGGGGACTTACAGTCCATAAACCTAACTATTATATTTTAAATGAAGAGTAATGAAAATGTATGTTGAATAGTAATTAAAACACAAACAAATAAGTGAAGCCCATCAGGCTGAATTCAGAATGTAATTTAAAAAGGAAATACACTAAAAAACAATAATGGCTGTTTGTGACTATGAAAACAGTTAACTGCCAAAGACATTCAAATGCAAATTGTATCAATTTCACAAAAAATCTTACTAATCTAAGAACAGTGAATGGACAGTAATTATATATCAGTTATTTCAACACAGAAATATTATTGTAATAATTTAATTCAAGAAAGATATGTTATTTATTAAATGTCAAATAATTAGACTATAGTTAATGTGTAACAGAATATGACCTTATGAGGTATCATTGTAAACTTTGAAAGGAAAGAAAAATAATAGTGATATCATTTATTATCCCAAAGGAATTATAAGGGAATAAAATCATTAGGAAAATACTTAATAAATTTGAATAAAAATTCAAATATCTCTAACAATGTAAGTAAGGAGTAATTAAACCAGCATTGAATTATTAGTTACTATGACAACGAGTCGTTTGAGGCTTATTTTTTCCGTTAAAAATGATAGACGCTGAAGAAACGAAGCGTGGGTACGCCACACAAGAAATTGGACAAACTAAAACTTTAATTAAAACAGTTATAACAAGTCGAATTGGTGAACCAAGATAATCCAATATGAAGAGACGTCGATCTGTACAGAATTAATGATGACCAAAAGCGAAATTAAATAAACTAATTAAAGAAAAAGCCCAGACCAGTTTGAAGAAGATGTTGGAAGCCTTCAACCAGCCTAAATTCGAAAAATATACGCCTATCCTGATGACGATACAGACAACGTGAGATGAACTGATAAGTACCGAATAATTTCTTACTCCCAAAACCCCAAATTACTTAAATTATTTTCAAATAATAAAATTTCTCACTATTTAAAAGATAGTATTTTCTTTCAAAGGTGAAGGCATAATTTACTTACATTAAAAAACATTTATAGAGATAACCTTATTTGTGAACATAACTACTGTAACAGAAATACGACACTACTGAACAAATTGTACAAACACATTATAAATCCTAAGTACGTATAAGGTATAGTAGTATACTTTCTTTTCATGTAATCAACGTTTATGTCTATTTTCATGATCCAAAGAACCCCAGATTTTAAAACTGGTAATATTTTGTATGTAACTTAATGCCGTGTCGGCAACGATAAGGTTTTGAAATCCATTTTGCCAACCTTGAGATATTTGTGTTTCAAGCTCTAAGCTGGAGCATAATATTATAAATTTGTTTATGATTCATTTGTCATATTTATTGATAATTAAATGTGTATTAAAAAACGCAGTACAGAAAATTACTATCTTGTTATTTCATAGGATTTTTGTAGAATATATATGTGTGTTAGCGAAGTTTTAAGTTATAGCCAACTAGCGCTCATCACAAGTGGCCGAGTCGACAACCTGTGTAGCAGCGGGAACAATTCGAACGTCACAGCTGTCTAGCTAATATCACGTATTATTTTAAAAATTAAATATTTTAATTGTTTTAACAGAAACAATTTGGCGCCACCCGGGAATTGTAATCCCTATGAATTAACAGGTAGGTTGTACTGGTGACATTGACAACGCTACGGATTCCAGTAGTGACGTCGATTTATGTAACGACCAGTGTGAGGCAAACACACTACATTCACCCTAATACACAAAATAAACAAGTGTGATACATTGCAAAAGGTACGACCCTAGTAGATTGTTACATATTGGCGACCAGCAACGTGTGGCTGGTAAGAATAACTAGCGGCGATCATGAATAGACACGGGATGGTTACGAGACGCAAAGGGAAGGAAACATCAAACCAAGAAGGAAACCCAGAAGAAATGGAGGAAGTTGAGGAAGTAGAAGTGGAGGAAACGACTGGAGAATTGTCAGAAGAAAACCCACAGGAGGACCAAATGGAAAATCCTAATCCAATTGAACCGGAAATAGAAGCAGAAGTCATGGTGACTGAACAACCAGTCAAACCAACAGAAGAAACGAATTTAAATAGCATGATGAAGTTCATGATGGAACAATTTGGACAAATGAATCAAAAATTAGAATCAGACAAGGAGGAGAGAAGACAAGACAAGGAAGATTTAAATAAAAAATTAGAATCAGACAAGGAAGAGTTGAATAAAAAATTGGAAAAATTGGACATCCTGAATGACAAAATAGAAAGCAACCATGAAGACCTGAAGAGAAGCCAGGAGGCATTGGAAAAGAAGAGCGAGGAGCTGAAGAAACAGATCAAGAAGGATCTGGAGATAGTAAACAAAAAGATGGAAGTTAATCATGATATTCTCCAACGGAAAATCGAAGAAGAAAGTAAGAAAACCAAGGAGGAATGGAAGCAACAACTGGTCGAATGTCGAGAAGAGATCAGACAAACAGTAACTGAGACAAACGAAACAGTGATACAAATTAGAGAAGAATTAATTAATAAAATTAGTAACGTTGAGGAGGAAGGTAAATTGAGGGCGACGGAATTCTACCAAGTCCTTACTGAAGAGTGCCAGAAGAATAAACAAGAAGTGGTCAAGGAACTGGAGGAGAGGCACCAAGAGCTACAACTGGATGTAAACAATCGGGTGGAGAAAGTGTACACCGTCATAGATAAAATCGACGGACTGACCCGAGAAAACCGAGAAAAAATCCAGGGAATCAGTATGCGAGAGAAACAGATGCAGGAAGAATTAGATCCATTAAGAGAAAAACCATATAATCACACACAGTTCATAACAAGTGAGAACAGAGAAATGATTAATTTTCGTAGCTACAGGAGAAACCCGATAGAATTCCTCAAACGGGTAGAAGAACTGATAGAGAAGAACAGAGAAACCAGATGGTCTAGTGTGAGAAGTATGATCGACGAGATGTTTCGTGACACCCATGACAATTGGTGGACGGCCACAAGACCTGAGATAAATGATACTCAAGAGTTCAAGAAACAATTCAGGGAGAAGTATTGGTCCGAATCAACACAGAATGTGGTCCGCAATGACATCAGTAACGGAAGGTACGAGACACAAGGAGGACACACGTTAACATCGTACTTTCTGGGAAAGGTATGTTTAGCCAGAAATTTGGAACCCAGGATACCGGAAGAGTTGTTGGTGATACAACTGGGTTACCATTACGAAGAGGCCATCCAGAAGGCCAGGCGACAAGGCCAAATTAAAACAATCCAAGGAATGGTTAGCTTACTGGAAGACCTGGAGAACGATAACCAGTATCGAAAAAACAGGATCACAAACCAAAGATACAATAAGTGGAATGAACACAATAATACACCTAATTTTCAGGGACCATACAATTATCCACAAGGCAATAATCGAAATAACTGGGGCCGGAATAACAATAATAATAATGCAGAACCAACATTCAATGGAAACGATCAGCATCGCCATCCAAATAACCAGCCTGGTAACCGAGGACAACAGAACAATCACCCAGGAAGTCCAAACAATAATAGAAGCAGCCCAAATAATAACAACCGACCAAATGAGAATTACCGAGGAGTGGAACCTGAACAACGTACCAACGGTCACCCCAATGACCACAATTACTACGGCAACCGGTATCATCCCAATTACCAGTACAACCGGGGACCCGGGGGCAATCCAAATAGGAGTGACAATCGACGTCATGTAAATTTTATTAGTGGGAGAAGGCGGAATAACAACCGAAGATACAACCCAAATTGGCACCAAGAACCATGGTACAATGCATCCAACGAGACTAATGACAGACCATCAGTGAACAGGAACCATGAACCAATACAAAATGGAAATAACCAGCAAAATGTGCCACACAATGAAACGAACGACCAGCCAAGCAACCTGGCCGTCAGCCAGCAGCCACCTTTAAACTAAAAAGGTCAGTGATAAAGTATGAACGCCCTTCACATGACCAATCACTTGGGTTGATACGTCAAACAACGTCAGATAAACAAACCAAAGGAATCACGATAATTTACAACAATTATTTAAAAAATATTCGAGAAGAACTTCTCGAGGAAGAGGCCACTCAATTACCACAGAACAATAGTGAAATTGTTCATATAAAGGCAACAATAAACGGTACCACAACCAGTATCCTGGTAGACACGGGGTCTAATATCTCTCTCATTAACCAACCTGAATTAGAAAGAATTCAAGCTCACTCTCGAACACCAATACCTACATTGCCAATAAATAATATAATCATCATTGGCGCAACGGGCAAACAGAACAAAACAATAAGAAAACAAGTGTCATTGGAGCTAGATAATCTAGAATCCACCATTTCTATTATATTTCTAGTGGCAAGTGGGCTACCTTTCAATATGCTCATCGGATGTGATATACTAAGAAGGTATTCAGCAGTAATAAACCTGCAGAAGGGAGTAGTGTTGTTAAATTCAGAACAAGGAACCTGGTCCGCGAACATTATAAATTGTGTACCAAGTCCAACTGCTTTAAGCCAAAACACAGAACTGAAAAGTTATTATTGCCAGAGGCACAAGCCAGATATCACCATAGTAGAGGAGGAGAGCGTAAGACCTTATGGAACCAGAAGTTGGAAGAGATTATCACCTTCCAAAGAGAATGGCCTATGCAGGAGATTAGTAAACAACAATCCAAAAAATTAAATGCCATTTATAATGAATATCAGCATGTCTTTTCGAACATCCCAGGAAAGGTTAAAGGATACCAATGTAAAATTCAATTCCGAGAACCAGTGGACTTCCACCGGAAATCATATCCAATAGCACATTCTCTAAAAAACGAAGTTAGAATGGAAATAAATAGAATGATTGCCGAAGATATAATTGAGTACAGTCATTCTCAATATACCAGCCCCATAGTTGCCATACCCAAGAAAAATGGCAAGGTACGAATTTGCCTAGACGCCCGAGAAATAAATAAGATGATTATAAATGACAGAACCTCACCAGGAGAAATAGAAGAAATTCTGAAGAGATTCCACGGAATCAGATATATTAGCACTTGGGATACTGTATGTGGGTATTGGCAGGTAGAGCTGCACCCACACAGTAGACAATACTTAGCATTCCTGTTCGACGGTAGAAACTACCAGTTCAAAAGGCTACCATTTGGACTAATAAATTCAGTAGCAGTGTTCGTGAAGTGCATTGACCAAGTGTTAGGTCAAGAGGCACTGGAATTTACTACAGTGTACGTTGACGACCTACTTATCACGTCAGCTAACTGGGACGAACACTGTGAAAGAGTCAGACATGTATTGGAAAAATTATCTAACAACAATATCACACTTAAGTTAGACAAATCAAAGTTCATTGCTAAAGAAGTAAAATTCTTAGGATTCAACCTAACTGAAGAGGGAATCTCTCCATCCCAAGAGAAGGTTGACGCCGTACAAAATTTCCCATCACCAAGAAACAAAAAACAGTTGCAATCCTTCCTAGGAGTATGTAATTACTACAGGAAATTTCAGACCAACTACTCCCACCTAACAGCAAAATTTTCCAAGCAATTATCTTCAAAAGAAAAATGGACGTGGGGAGTGGAACAAGAAGAAGTGTTTAAATTAATCAAACAAAAATTTGTTGACACTGTTATTTTACACCACCCTAATTTTGCAAAACAGTTCTATCTAAACTGCGACGCTAGTGATGTAAGTCTAGGCGCAGAATTATACCAAGAAGACGAAGATGGCAATCACCTAGTCATTAGCTTTGCCAGCCGAATACTCAATAGCTGTGAGCGTAACTATAACGTTACAGAAAAGGAGTTGCTCAGCATAGTATTCGCGTGCGGCAAGTTTAGGACGTACATACTTGGATATAATATAACGGTCCGAAGCGATCATAAATCAATATCGTTTCTAAAACAATGTAAGTTGAATCATGGCCGACTTACTCGATGGATACTTGCTTTGCAAGAATACCACATTACATGGGAATATATTCCAGGACAAAAAAATATAGTGGCTGATGTTTTGTCCAGAATAAATGTAGTAAATCAGACAGTTGAAGGAGAAAAGGGGAAGATAGCAAAAGTGTATTATATGTTGAAGGATAGAAAAGACCTGGAAGATATTATGAAGCAAATAGTGTTGCAACAAGAGCAAGATACAAAAATATCCAACATCAGAAGAAGACTGATGGAGTCTGAAGCCATTATTAACCAATTTTACTGTGTGTACAACAATATTTTATTTATGAAAACAAAAAAGAACCAAGATACTTGGAAACTGGTAATTCCTCAATCATTAGAAAATCAAATCATCAAAGATTATCATGTGAGATACGGCCACATGGGAACAATTAAAATGGTAAAGGCATTAGAGGAAGATTTATTTATAAAAAATATTGCAAGAAAAGTAAGTAAAAACATAAAAACCTGCACATTGTGTCAGATGGTCAAAACCAATAACGAAAGGAAGGATGGAACGATGATACCCATCACATCAAGTGCCAAATTAGAGAAGGCGTTCCTCGACATATGTGGACCATTCCCACGTAGCGGAGGGCGACATGGCTACAAATTCATTGTTATCATACTTGACCATTACACCAAGTACACCAAATTATATGCTATAAACAGAGCCACAACAAAGAAAATATTAGATATTATCAAAAATAAATACATTATAGAGATTGGAAGACCGTACATGCTAATAACAGATCATGGAACGCAATTTAAAGGAAGGAAATGGAGAGAAGAGTTATTAAAACTTATAAAACATCAGTCTACCACCCTAGCAGCAATCCCGCAGAAAGAATGTTGAGGGAGGTGGGACGCATTTTGAGAACTTATTGTCATAACAACCAGAGAGAATGGTACAAATATTTACCTTCAACCGAAGTGTTTTTAAACATCAGTTACCACCAATTCACTGAAAGTACACCTTACTTGATGATGTTCGAGAGGAAGCCAAACAGAGAGATACAAGAGATAATAGAATTCCCAAAAGACCTAGAAGACCCGTATGACAAAAATAAATGGTACAGCCTAATAGTGGAAAAAATTGAGAAACAAAAGGCCAAATATGCAAAGAACCAACCCAAATTAATCAAATATAAAGAGGGAGAAAAAATACTAATCAAAAATCGTGAACTGCCAAGTACAATGGAAGGTATAGCAAAGAAATTATTATTGTTATACACTGGACCGTATATCATCACAAGAGACAATGGTAATAATACTTACCAGATCAGTAATATCAATACAAGGAAAATCAAGGGAGTTTACAACCAAACTTCAATAAAAAAGTTTTACGAAGAAGAATAAAACCATTGTGAAATGAAACCGATTTCAAAATTCTAAAAGAGATTGTAAGAGCAGCTTACTCAAATATTTAGATGATATATGCGGGACAATAAAAAAGTTTTATAATAATGAAACAAAAAAAATTGATATATGAAGTATGAAGTAAAAAGTGAGATAATCAGGAATAAGTTACACACATTCCTATGTAATAAAAATGTAAGAAGCACAAACTTACAATTATAATTAAAACAAAAAATAGCTAAAAAGGAATACGCTACAAACATTCCTTTAAGGTAAGACCATTAACTTACCAAAGAATTATCAAAAATGATGTTGAATACAGAGTAAAATAAACAAAAATAAAATCAAATTCAAATTACTGAGATAAATACTTGACATTATACTGAATCAAAAGTATTATCAGAAGAAAAATAAATAAAACTATACCTGGTACAAGGAGAGAGAAATTGTATATAAAACAAATATACAAATATGGCTAAAGCAGAATCCTGCTAAGTGACTAAGAAAAAAAAAAAATGTCTAAGACAATTAAAATGATCACAAAAAGTGAGATATGATGAAATTAACATATGAATAAAGATAAAATTTCTCAATATAGTATATGAGTAGATGTTAGTGTATAGTTAAGGTATAGCGGAAGGAAGAATGAGTAGTAATGATAAAGTGATCTAAAAACAAACCACAAGGTGGACAATCCCAATTATATTATTATATTATTATTATTATTAAGTCACAAGTTGACAAAGATTTAAGATTGACTGTTGAAAAGTCCAGCAATCTATATGAACTGAGTAGAGAAGATGTGCCTCTAGTCTCAGAAAAATGAGTAGTAATGGGAGAAACCAGCTACTATATAAAGTTAGGGAAAAAAATTTGTGTATGAGGGAATATGCACCAATGGAAATAAATAAAAACAGATCCAAATAAAATGGAGTGAATTAAGTAAGAAGAGAAATGGAGAATGGAGAAACAAACAAGGAAGAGAAGGAAAAAAGTTATCTATAACTGATAATTTCATAAAAAACTATGCTAGTGTTTTATTAAAATGATCAATTTTAGAGGAAGGCATTATGTAACGATACAATTAAGCCAAATCTCGTACCAGTGATAAAAAAGATAATTCTTGATATAAAATTACTTCATATGAAATAAAATGTGTAAAAAATGATTAAAATGTAAATACTTTGACAAGACGTACAACGATATTACCCAACCCAAGTGATTGAGCTGAACAACCCAAACATAAAGAAGGGAACCACGTAACATACTTATTAAAATGTAAATATTTTGACATGATTGAGCCAACAACCCAAACATAAAGAAGGGAACCACGTAACATACTTAAGAAAAATATGATAGACAAAACAATGATGGACACAGAACTAAAGAAGAACCAGGAGAAGAGGACAGATCCATACAAGTAAACAGAATTTAAACCAGAAGAGATGAAGAGGAGAACCGAACCGGATTGAAGAAGAAGAAGAGGAAGAATGAAGAGGAGACAGATAAAACCCAAGGGGAAACTAACACACATATATAAAAGGGAAAGATTGTATGTTTAGAGATAGAATACGGTCAATAAACCTTGAATAATTATATATTAATGAAACCAATGTTATTATTAGCATTAATTAAACATATGTACCCATTTTTAAGGCAATACAATTGTAAAGCAATGTAGTATAGGAAAAGTACACTAACCCTGTCAGAAAGGTTAGATTCAACCAAAACACATCTAGCCTAGTATTGTTAATAGTAAATATAATACTAAAACAAAATAGTGAGAAATGGTAGGAGAAAGTATAGGGATTACCCATTAAATAACACTAATTACGAAACAGTGAACCAAAGTGAAGTGCTTTAGTGAAGTGTAAATGCCCTAAAAAATCGTGAAGGTGGATGTGAAACATTCAAAATAGAATGCTAAGTAAATAGACACTCTGTAAAACATTGATAAACCACCAATGATTGGAGTGAGATTATAATTAGTTATATACCTAGAAGTAATTAGAAATAGTAATCCAAATTAATATTAAGGAAGCTTGTAATAATATTCAGGGAGAAAGCCCAGTACAATAACTTGTGTTAACATGGCATGATAGGATAGAAGTAAAGTTTGTTATTAAAGATTAAAATTATAAAGAATACAACACCCCATGTTGAAAGGGGAATTAACCTTCATAATATTAGAAAAAGTGACAATGTTTATCACCCTAGTTTATAAGACAAGAAAGAAATCAATGTTAGTACTAAGAATAATTTATGACTTGTAAAGAATAGTTGATTCAATGTTAAAGAAGGAATATGACTGAAGGGGACTTACAGTCCATAAACCTAACTATTATATTTTAAATGAAGAGTAATGAAAATGTATGTTGAATAGTAATTAAAACACAAACAAATAAGTGAAGCCCATCAGGCTGAATTCAGAATGTAATTTAAAAAGGAAATACACTAAAAAACAATAATGGCTGTTTGTGACTATGAAAACAGTTAACTGCCAAAGACATTCAAATGCAAATTGTATCAATTTCACAAAAAATCTTACTAATCTAAGAACAGTGAATGGACAGTAATTATATATCAGTTATTTCAACACAGAAATATTATTGTAATAATTTAATTCAAGAAAGATATGTTATTTATTAAATGTCAAATAATTAGACTATAGTTAATGTGTAACAGAATATGACCTTATGAGGTATCATTGTAAACTTTGAAAGGAAAGAAAAATAATAGTGATGTCATTTATTATCCCAAAGGAATTATAAGGGAATAAAATCATTAGGAAAATACTTAATAAATTTGAATAAAAATTCAAATATTTCTAACAATGTATGTAAGGAGTAATTAACCAAGCATTGAATTATTGGTTACTATGACAACGAGACGTTTGAGGACTTATTTTTCCGTTAAATTTGAGGGACGCTGAAGAAACGAAGCGTGGGTAAGCCACACGAAAAATTGGACAAACTAAAACTTTAATTTAAACAGTTATAAAAAGTCGAATCAGTGAACCAAGGTAACCCAATATGAAGAGACGTCGATCTATACAGAATTAATGATGTCCAGGAACGAAATTAAATAAACTAATTAAAGAAAAAACCCAGACCAGTTTGAAGAAGATGTTGGAAGCCTTCAACCAGCCTAAATTCGAAAAATATACGCCTATCCTGATGACGATACAGACAACGTGAGATGAACTGATAAGTACCGAATAATTTCTTACTCCCAAAACCCCAAATTACTTAAATTATTTTCAAATAATAAAATTTCTCACTATTTAAAAGATAGTATTTTCTTTCAAAGGTAAAGGCATAATTTACTTACATTAAAAAACATTTATAGAGATAACCTTATTTGTGAACATAACTACTGTAACAGAAATACGACACTACTGAACAAATTGTACAAACACATTATAAATCCTAAGTACGTATAAGGTATAGTAGTGTACTTTCTTTTCATGTAATCAACATTTATGTCTATTTTCATGATCCAAAGAACCCCAGATTTTAAAACTGGTAATATTTTGTATGCAACTTAATGCCGTGTCGGCAATGATAAGGTTTTGAAATCCATTTTGCCAACCTTGAGATATTTGTGTTTCAAGCTCTAAGCCGGAGCATAATATTATAAATTTGTTTATGATTCATTTGTCATATTTATTGATAATTAAATGTGTATTAAAAAACGCAGTACAGAAAATTACTATCTTGTTATTTCATAGGATTTTTGTAGAATATATGTGTGTTAGCAAAGTTTTAAGTTATAGCCAACTAGCGCTCATCACGAGTGGCCGAGTCGACAACCTGTGTAGCAGCGGGAACAATTCGAACGTCACAGCTGTCTAGCTAATATCACGTATTATTTTAAAAATTAAATATTTTAATTGTTTTAACAGAAACAATTTGGCGCCACCCGGGAATTGTAATCCCTATGAATTAACAGGTAGGTTGTACTGGTGACATTGACAACGCTACGGATTCCAGTAGTGACGTCGATTTATGTAACGACCAGTGTGAGGCAAACACACTACATTCACCCTAATACACAAAATAAACAAGTGTGATACATTGCAAAAGGTACGACCCTAGTAGATTGTTACAATATATATATATATATATATATATATATATATATATATATTACATTTAATATTTATAATGAATTTACCTCAAGATATACTTTTTTTGTTCCTAAAAAAATCTTGAGGTAAATTTATTATAAATATTAAATGTATTATATACATCAAGAAACGCACTGTAGCAGAAAGTGATTGAATATATAATAAATATATATTTTTTTTTTAAATTGCCCACAATTACCTTGTGTTCATGTTATGCCCATTAATTCTGAGTGTTTTGTATTTTTATAAGAGATTGTTATAGTGTAAGGTCAGTGTACTTCTTAAGTACAAAGTTTCCAGTAACTGTGCGTGTTAAGAGAGCCCATACTGTACGTTTAAAGTTGTTTTTTTGCAAAATTCATGGAATTCGTCACCACATGATTTGCATGGGAACAATTGAATCATACCTTCATATAACTGACTTGGCACAGAACAACTTTCATCTCTCTCTAAACGTTAACAAGTTCAATAAGTTCTTTTTTGATATTGCCAAGTTCCTTAGCAATAAGCGTTTCAATACTGATGGCCAAGTTTCATACTGGCTAATGTAGCAGGCAGCTGATTGCAGGTGCCCTGCTATGGTAAGGATCCCGATAGTGGTGGAGACTTTGTTGAAAAGTAGTTTGAGTTGGAAAATCTGATTAAAGTACCCATTTAAAAAATAATTTGAAAGATTTTTAATAGGGAAATGGGACTTGAAGACACTGCTCACATAACATTCTAATTGACTTATTTTGTCTTTTACTTTCAAAGTTGTTACAGTATTGAAGATTGTTGTGTTTTATGTCAATTCGTTTATGTGCAGTTTTCGCCATGTTGGGTATGTTGTCGCCAGCGTCAAGAGGAGCACTCATGACCGCTGCCATATTTCTGTACGTTTTCATGGGCCTTATTGCAGGCTACATCTCTGCACGACTTTATAAAACAATTAAAGGTCGAAAGTGGAAGAGAGCTGCTTTCTTAGTAAGTACATTTCTTGTTAGTGTGCTTATTTGATGATTTCTGTTTTTGCAAATTTGGTCTTCCTTGTAGGTTACAATTTTTGTAATACCACCTGTTATGACTGCAAAACAGTTCAATTTCTAAAATTAAAATTTTACTAGTTTTCAACTGTCAATAAAATGACTTTACATTTGGTTTTTTAGGGGAACCAGTAGACATATAAAAAATGATTATACTGAAAACAAAATATGAAATTAGAATCCAGTTTTGTGATTTTTAGTGTTTACCATTGAATGCTAATGTAATGTAATATAATGTTAGTCAAAATTAAATCCTTCATCTGGTAAACATTTTATTTTAAAAGTATATTAGTATTTATTCTATTGAGATAAATCATGTGCAATAAACCGTAACTAGACCAGCTAATTCATGGCAGTATGAGTAATTGTTAATAGTGTGAGACCCGTTAAAAAAATGTAAAAGAAAAGATTTGTAAACAATTTTGGGAACTGCACGTTTATCCGTTCCAGCAGTACATTTTCGATGTTTTTAATATGCGATTGAATAGATATATTATGATGTGGAAAAGAAGAAGTGTACTAATTGTAAATTGTCCTATTTCTTAGTGCAAAGCAAAAATACATGTTGTTTTCATTTGTGAGGTTAGGTGACAATGGTTTTTGGTATTTAGTTTACTGCTGAAATAAATAAAAGCCATGGTTGAGGAAAACATAAGGTTTGATGTATATTGTAACGTAACAGAACGTTCCATACTCTTAAAACAATTTACAAACACAGACAAACTGACTAAAACATTGACAATGTAGCGGGGCATTTTTGGGCATACCTGGGGTAATAACATAATTTGTATTTTTTCATAAATAAATAATAATTAACTTGTTGAGTGATAGGGAAAAATTTTATAACCGAGAGGTAAATTTGTTATTTTGAAACGAAAACAACAGTGGCAGCATTGACTGGGAAGGTTATTCGATGATATTTTGTAAAAACAGATTCAACAGACGCAGATTTTAATAACTGCAACGGTACCAAGGTCAACAAATGACGAAAACAACAGTAAACAAATTATATAACCAGCATCAGGCGAGCGTTACGTCAGAGCCTATCCTTGATGAGTAATTCCGTTACATAACGGTGACATGCAGCTGGCGGAGTGATATAAACTTTAAGACAATAAGAATTGAACATCCTACAACAGTCGCTTCACAAAATAGCGCCTATTTCTCAGCCCAGTCTAAATTCCATGCTCGCGCGAGCAACACCTGTGAAGTTTCGGAACATATTTGTGCGGGCCCGCAAAACAAGTAAAAATGTGAATTTTGATATATTACTATATTTAAACAGTCTTTTATAAATAAATAGAGGCAGTGAGCAAAATTGGAAGAAGAAACATTTTAATAGTCCGGCCGAGTAACAGTGTAAACCATGAGTGACGCCTGGGTCGATTTTCGACACCTGAACACAGGAAAGTAAACCTTTTCTAAATTAGATAAAATGCTGCCCCTAATTAATTCGAGTTCAGTAATTAATACATAAAATGTACTGTGTCAAATAGCGTGTGTGTGGGTATGCGTGAGGGTGTGTAGGTACCTATATAAATCACATAAAAGCATTGGTTTACGTTAAGTGATTTACATAACTAAGTAATTTGAATTATTAAAACAGCAGTAATTGCTTGTATTCATTTCCATATGTAACAAGAGTAATTCGAAGTCAAAATATATATTGCGTAAATGTATCATGCATAAAGGCTGATGTAGGGAAAATGTCCCGCAGCTATCTTGGATTTGTAGAAGCAGAATGATTCCATTTTGTTATAAAATATGAAAAATTCCGATCATTAATAAACACAAGATTTATCTAATGCAGTCAAAGTCTATTATTTCTCTACAACCATAGTGTTTCTTCGCTCGTTTATAGAATCTTGGAACCCTTAGGTAAAATTTTTAGGTTGGTAACAACCACATGGCGATTACCTGAACCAACAAAGTGTAATAATAAATTTAAATACAAAAGACGATTACTTATTAATATAACAGTGGCGCCCTTACAGCTGGACCCGTTTGCATAAATTAAATTATGCAAAGGTGGACCTGTTGAAGAAATGATATGGTTGTTTGGAATGTGTATTTACGTATGTACGTAAATTAAACGTATGGGGTTATGTTTTGATAGGGTTAGGTATGTAGTGCATTATTTGTTTATGTGTTTATGAGTATTGTGAGGGTAATTAGTGTGTATGAGATGAATTACATTATATAAAGAGTATTATAATAAAATCTTTTAAAATGGCTGAGATACAAGATAATGATTTAATCAAGATGATGAAATTGCTTTTTAATGAACAGAAAAATGATATGCAAGAGTTCAAAAGTAGTATCAATGAAAAGTTCGATATTCAAAAGAATAGTTTTGAAGAGTTGAAACATGAGATACAAGAAATGAATAAACATTTAGAAAGCACTCACGAAATAATAAGAAACAGTTTAAATAAGTTAGAACAGAAGTTCGAGAAATTAGGTGACAATGTTTTAAGTAAGACAAAATGTAAAAATGACGAAATAGTAGACAATTTTGAGAGTATAGTGGGGGTGAAGAATAATGATGAAAATATAAAGAATGAGAGTACTGATGAGTTGGTGGAAGGTAGTGATTATGAAATGTTAATGTGTGTCAGTGAGTTAGAGAGAGAGAGAAAAAATAATGTTGTAGTAGAGTGGGGACAGAGGGCAAATTTTCCCTTTATTATTTATGATGTTTATGATGATTTATTGAGTCCACAAGTGTTGTGGTTGAAGGGCAAGAGTCCCGTATTGGTAGATGAATTGAGGTGTTTATTTTTGTGGAGTAATTGTGTACCCTCTGTCCGGAATAATTGTGAGAGTGTGATGTGGTGTTATGAAGAGAGAGAGGTAAATAGAGAATGGTATGTAACAGAATTGTATAATTTGAATAGAAAGTATGATGAATGGAAAGAAGGCTTAGAAATATATTTGAATAATAATGATTACAATGATTTGATAAAAATAATTAGACCGATAGTGACTGAATGTAATGACGGAGACGTAACAAGAATACCTAACGTAGACTGGTTTAATGAGTATTCTGGTAAAATGAGTGAATTTGGTTGTTCTGGTTATGACACACAAAGTAACCATTTGTTTGTAAATAAAAAGCAACAGTGTTATATAAAACCAAGGTTGATTTGGGACGATGGAGGGTAGACTGTAAGACAATAAAAGACAATTAAACATTTTGTTTTATGGTTGTTTGACATGGCAGATGTGGACATGAAGTGAGATACACTTGAACAGTTTTGACGCATATTTTGTAAATAATATTGAATTCATTTGTGTGTATTGTGAAATGTTAAATAAGTAATGTGTATATGTTTTAGAAAATGTTGTATTGATAATAATAATATTATTAATATTTTAGCACTCTAATTAAATAACAAAATAATTATGAAGACAATAGTTAATGATTTGTAGAATGTTGATAATAATTGAAATATGTTTTAATAATCAAATGAATATGTTATTTTAATAATCAATTGAATTAAATAAGTTGAGATGTTTAGATATTGTGATTGAATATTATGTGTTTTAATTTTATAAGGAATTTAAATTGTGTGATGAGAGTTTGATTTAATAATAATTAATAAATAAATGAATGTTAAATGGTTTATTTTGTGGAATTTTGTGGGACATAATGATTAAAAATATGTGTTAAGAATAAATTTAGAATTTTTGAAAAGCTGATTGCAACACAGGATAAGTCAATAATGATGATACATAAAAACAGTTAATGAAAAATTTTAAATAATAATGTTTATAAATTTTATATAAATTATTTAAAAGAGAATTGTTTGTTTGATGTATACTAATAATCCAAGTTAATGTCTATTTGTGTATTGTGTTATGTGATGTATTATAACAGTGTAGTGTGGAACGGCTATGGGAGAAGGTTGTAGATTTTGTATTTAATATTTTATGTTAATAATGGTTAAGCTTCCATATAAAGTGGGTTAAAACCCCATCTAAATTAATATTGTCATTTAAATATAAATTCGTAAATTTACTTTTACTTGTGATTCCCCAACTTTTCGGGCGGTCACGGCCTCACCGAACCCTGACCGTGGAATTGGTTTAGCTTTAACAGCTATGGTTGGGGCACATTACGATTACGCGCTGACCATAACTGGCCATAGCTGTTATCGTTGTAAAGGTGCATTTTGAAATTGATGGGGGGTAATAAAAGGGGAATCACTAAACTATGGAACAGCGGCTGCCACTCTGTTCGAGAAGGAACAGCAGAGCCAGGTGGTAGATCCGTTTAAGGGTGTATAATTATTAACGAGAACATGTTGATGTTCAACAATTTTAAACTTAACAGCGGAAACAGAGACACGGAGAGGTAAAACCCTGCTCCAAAATATACAGTCTCTGTGGAAGCGAAAAGGCGCCACAGTCTTCCATAATTCTGAAATAGTGTGTGTGGCTGGGAGGTTATCCAAGGGGATAACGTATTAAAAATTTGATATATTGTAATTAATAATGATGATTTGCTACTCAATAATTTTGTTTGAATTTAAAAATTGGATGCACTAAATACTTCTTATATTGTGTTATTGTGTCTTATTGTGTTGTTTGCATTTAGTATGTTAGGAATAAGTATTATAAAAATATAATAATATGTTTTCAATGTGTTTACAGATTTTAAAATAAAATGAAAAATAGTTGGAATAAGTAAAATTTTCAATAGGTTGTAAAAGATAGAAATGGGTGATAATAATTAGTTGAATAAAATGTTTGAGTCAGTTCAAGTTGAATTTTGTGGGACATAGATTTGTCCAAATCGAAGTAAAAGTTAAAGTAATAGTGGAAATGAAAATAATGCAATGTTGTTTTGAGTTAATGTATGTTATAGAATTTTGAGAAATAAGTGGAGACACAGTAGTTATGGAGATTTTATGTAGAGTTTTGAGCGATATATTGTTTATTTGTTGATGTTAATTTGTTGTAATTGTAGTGAGGTTATGAGATTGAGATTTTTTGGGGATGGCAATTTTGTAGTAGTGGTAGTGTATTTGGGGAGTCCGCAACAAGGGTTGGGACGGGATAGGGACCGATTGGCGCCGGAAAGGGTTACCTAGGGTGAGTCCAGGGACCAACATAAGGGAATGAGTTTTGGGAAGGAAACACGTATCCTATGTACAAAGGGTTAGAGAGTATTTTTTTTTTATAAGTGTAGAAGGTGGCGATTGGAGTTAAAATAGTAAGTAGTTAGAGGTAGAGAAGGGTTAGTAAAATTTTGATAGTGGGGTGTCATACTAGTTAAAGATTTTGTAAGGGAGCATTAGAGTAATGAAAGGGGAAGTTTATGAGTAAATGCCAAATGGATAAAGTAAATTATAAGGAATAAAGTAGAATCACCCAAAGTAATGAAATGGAATAATGATGGCCAGAATTGAAGAAAATAAATAAAAAAAAAAAAAAAAAAAAAAAAAAAATTTTGTAATTTTGAGAAACGCATTAATAAGAGTAAATCAAGTTTGAAAGTAATTTTTTGATTTTATATGCCAATTTAATGATATAAAGTGTGTAACATTTTAATTGTAAGTTGTTTATTTTGTAATGAATTATTAATGTACTGTGTTTTCTTATGTTAAGTTATGATAGGTATTCTGATATATACATGTTAGTAATAAGTGAGTAAAAACAAAACCAGTGCTTCTTAGCGCAAACCAGCACCGCTAGGGGGGAACAGATCAGTTGGGGATATGGTGTTGTATAAGGCCACTATTTAATATTTTGATTTGTTGTTTCAGTGTTTGGTGATGCTGTGGCGGCGGACCTGAGCTGGCCTGCGCGTCAGGGCAGGGGCGTTGAGTATCTGTCTGACTCTACGGTGTTGGGATCTCGAGAGAGAAGTCCAGTATTGTCATGCAGATGCGGTCACAGTCACCGGACCAAGGGTGAGTTGATTATTCTTTTGTGTAAACCATACAGGGGGTTGTGGCGACATATCCTGGCTGATCCCTTTAGCAAGTATGAATGTGTCAATGAGATTTTTTATGCTTCGGCATAAAATATCTTATTGAGGGGGTATTGTAGCGGGGCATTTTTGGGCATACCTGGGGTAATAACATAATTTGTATTTTTTCATAAATAAATAATAATTAACTTGTTGAGTGATAGGGAAAAATTTTATAACCGAGAGGTAAATTTGTTATTTTGAAACGAAAACAACAGTGGCAGCATTGACTGGGAAGGTTATTCGATGATATTTTGTAAAAACAGATTCAACAGACGCAGATTTTAATAACTGCAACGGTACCAAGGTCAACAAATGACGAAAACAACAGTAAACAAATTATATAACCAGCATCAGGCGAGCGTTACGTCAGAGCCTATCCTTGATGAGTAATTCCGTTACATAACGGTGACATGCAGCTGGCGGAGTGATATAAACTTTAAGACAATAAGAATTGAACATCCTACAACAGTCGCTTCACAAAATAGCGCCTATTTCTCAGCCCAGTCTAAATTCCATGCTCGCGCGAGCAACACCTGTGAAGTTTCGGAACATATTTGTGCGGGCCTGCAAAACAAGTAAAAATGTGAATTTTGATATATTACTATATTTAAACAGTCTTTTATAAATAAATAGGGGCAGTGAGCAAAATTGGAAGAAGAAACATTTTAATAGTCCGGCCGAGTAACAGTGTAAACCATGAGTGACGCCTGGGTCGATTTTCGACACCTGAACACAGGAAAGTAAACCTTTTCTAAATTAGATAAAATGCTGCCCCTAATTAATTCGAGTTCAGTAATTAATACATAAAATGTACTGTGTCAAATAGCGTGTGTGTGGGTATGCGTGAGGGTGTGTAGGTACCTATATAAATCACATAAAAGCATTGGTTTACGTTAAGTGATTTACATAACTAAGTAATTTGAATTATTAAAACAGCAGTAATTGCTTGTATTCATTTCCATATGTAACAAGAGTAATTCGAAGTCAAAATATATATTGCGTAAATGTATCATGCATAAAGGCTGATGTAGGGAAAATGTCCCGCAGCTATCTTGGATTTGTAGAAGCAGAATGATTCCATTTTGTTATAAAATATGAAAAATTCCGATCATTAATAAACACAAGATTTATCTAATGCAGTCAAAGTCTATTATTTCTCTACAACCATAGTGTTTCTTCGCTCGTTTATAGAATCTTGGAACCCTTAGGTAAAATTTTTAGGTTGGTAACAACCACATGGCGATTACCTGAACCAACAAAGTGTAATAATAAATTTAAATACAAAAGACGATTACTTATTAATATAACAACAATACCCAATACCCCTTAGATTGAGATAGTGAATCACTGTCAATAATGACCATAATGTGTAACAGAATGGGGGAAATAAATAAATGTAAAAAAAAAACCCAACATAAAAACCCGTAAAAATAAATAAACAAAGCTTAAACAAACAGAAAGAAGTACAATACAGTAGGGTAGAATAGATAAAAATAATGTTCCTTAGACTATAAGAAGGAAACCATAAAAAAATTATCTTAATACAAAGGTTTTGTAAAATATATAAAAACACTTGGTAAGTTTCACAAATTTTTTTAATTAACTCTGACAGCTGTTTCGACTAACTTAAGCCATTGTCAAAGAGCGAGTGAATGAAATTACTGAACACAGGATGTTAGAGGAGTGTAGGTGGTAAACATCTGTTTAGGGCGTATCTGGAACATCTGTGTTGTGATGGCGAGGGGGGGAATGTGTGCATGAGACAAGGGAAGGTTCATGCACACACTCCCCCCCCCTCGCCATCACAACACAGATGTTCCAGATACGCCCTAAACAGATGTTTACCACCTACACTCCTCTAACATCCTGTGTTCAGTAATTTCATTCACTCGCTCTTTGACAATGGCTTAAGTTAGTCGAAACAGCTGTCAGAGTTAAAAAAAAATTGGAACTTACCAAGTGTTTTTATATATTTTACAAAACCTTTGTATTAATATGTTTCACCAAGTGCCCAACTCGTACTGTAAATACAACAATGACCAATTTCACTAACGCAGAAATAAACCTCTTAGATGAAGGTCTAAAATACAATTTAGGTATCAATACAACTAACAACGTTAATAGTAAACATACACGTGACATAGTCCTAGACGCTGAAACAGCCATACAACACATGCTCAATCAAGACCAGGACACCATACGTTATGATATAAAACGCAAATTACTACACACACAGCAATACGAAAATAAACAACACAATAATGAACTCCAAACACTAAAAAACATAAAACGTAAATTACAAGAACACAACCTAACCATACTCAAAGCAGACAAAGGTAATATAAATGTCATAATAGAAAAACAGGCTTTAAATAACAAAATTGAAACATTTTTGAATGAAAACAACATCACTAAATTAAATAAAGACCCCACCCCAAAATATCACAAACAAATAAACAAAACCCTAAATAACACAAAACACATAGTATCACCTGACAACATCAAATATCTAAAACAAATTAAACCAAACGCCCCTACACTAAATGCACTACCGAAATTACACAAACCTAATATTCCCATCAGACCACTTATAAACAACACACAAGCACCTGCACACAAAATAGCTAGACATTTAGATAAATTAATCAGAAATAGCATAAATTTAACAAACAACACCACTGTCAAAAATAATTTAGATCTAGTGAATAAAACTCAACATGTACACATTCCCCACTTGCTTCATTTGACATAACAAACCTATACACTAATGTTCCCATAAAAGAAACCATAACTACATTAGAACAATTACTAAAAATAAATAACACACCTGAAACACACATAAAAGAGATCATCCATTTAACTAAAATTATCACAGATCAAAATTATTTCGCACACAACAACATGTTTTACACACAAACAGATGGACTACCCATGGGCTTCCCTATATCAGGTATACTAGCCGAAATATTTATACACACCATAGAACAGAAACAAATACTGAACAACAACAAATACACCGATAAAATAATATATTGGCATAGGTATGTTGATGACATTTTACTCCTTTACAACGGCAACAAAAGACAAATAGAAAATTTCCATAAATACATTAACACTATACACCATAAATTAAAATTCACACTTGAAATAGAACTAAATAATAGCATAAACTTCTTAGAACTTACAATCACTAAAACAAACAACACACACACATACGAAATATACAGAAAACCCACCACATCAGACATGGTCATACATAACACATCCAACCACCTAAATCAACACAAACATGCAGCTTTCAACTACATGCTCCATAGGCTCACTTCAATACCCCTAAACACACATGACTACCAAGATGAATTAAACACAATCAAATACATAGCAGTCAAAAATGGATACAACCCCGATTTAATAAATAAACTACACAAACGAATCCTAAACACAAAAAGTAAAACACATCAGACCAACAGCACACAACCCAGCAAATACATAACACTTACATACAGTACTACAATTCCAATACACACAAAATTGCAAACACATTTAGGAAACACAATTATAAAGTAGCCTACAGAACCAACAACACCATTAGAAAACACATAAATAATACTAACAAAGACAATGACACATACAGCAAAACAGGGGTTTATAAATTAAATTGTAATGATTGTCACCAATTCTACATCGGCCAGACGGGAAGATCTTTTTCTTCCAGATTTTCTGAACATTTAAAAGCCCTCACCACAAACTACATACATTCCACATTTGCCACACATTTACATAACGAAAACCACAGTTACACAAACATAGAACACAACATGGAAATATTATACTACTTACCTAAAAGTAGAAAACTAAACACAGCTGAACAATTTGAAATATACAGACATCACACACTACAACCAAACAACATATTAAATGAACAATTACATTATAAATCACATACACTATTCGATACACTGATCCATACACACAATTCGAACCTCAGCGCCAATCCCTTCCCACCATCAACCCCCACCACACACACCTATATTCCGTAATGGTTATTCTGTAATCGACATTCAGTATACTCCCACTGAAGAAGAGGAACATCGCCTCGAAACGTTTGGGAAAGTGACAACGAATAGTAAGTTCATATGTGAAAGTTTTATATATATCATAAAAAAATGTATCAGTGAAATGTGAGTTAATGAGTGAAAAATAGTGATAATCATTAATCATGCAGATAAAACTGTGAAGGTTGATGATTAAGTCAGTGGTCTTAAGTGTAAACAAATAACACAAAAAGAACCAAGCAAGAAAATAAACAAATATAGGTATGAAAACACTAAATAGTGACAACCAAAACTAAATGTTAATGTTAGGGAAGTAATTATAAGTGTTGATATTAGTTGTTGAAGGTTCTGTGCCTTTTAAGCCCTGTTGTTTATGTTAAAAGAAAAGGCTTTAACATTGTTTAATTGTGATGATTTCATGTACATGTTAGTATTCTGTGTTATTAATGAATCTATTATAAAGGACTAGCAATGTATTGAGCCTATAGGCCAACTGGAAGGTGTAGTTTAGAACATAGTTCCAAATAATACCTAAAATACGCCTAGAAAAACAAGGTGTTATTAATTAATGTTAAACAGTTTTTTATGTTTGTTAAAAGTTTATTTAACTATTGAAGGTTTATTAGAATATCAATCATGGAAACATGACAGTAAGTTAATCATTTATAAAGTTTGTTAAGGAAGTACAAGAATAAGGGTATAATAAGCATTTTAATCAAATGTAATAAAATAACAGAGAAAATTTGTAATTAAAAGTAAGGTCTTAAACCAACAGGACAAATAATAATTGTAAAAGAATAAAACAAGGTACTAAAGAAAGTTTCTATATGACCTAGGAAAATGTTAAACATTAAAATTATTGTCAATCATAGTTAACAAAAGGTCAAACCTCTGTGAATTAGTAATGATAAGCTGGAATTGTTAAATAGATTTTTTTTATAGTAATCGCAATGTAGTAAATAGTTTAAGGAATTAGAACATGATTTTGTGAAGGCCAAATGACTAAAATGGCCTATAAAACAGGATTTTGTAAATCACCAAAAATATCTATTAGTTCACACACACAGGTCATGTTGGATATCAAATTGTTTGTAATTTTACCAGGAAAACCAAGATGTAAATTAAGTTAAGCATAATTAAGTAGTAGTCAGGGAGTAATTCATAGTGGAAATTAAAAAAACAAATAATTTAAATAATGATGGTCATGTGACCTCTGAACTCAACTCTATTGTGAAGCCGGGAGCCAAAGTTTATTTCTGCTTGATAACAAAGTATCAATTCTGAGTGGTGGGAGGGGGGGGCTAAGAAAATTGTATATAAAACAAGACAAAATTCAAAATGAAGATAATGTAAATTTAAGAAGTATAATTCAAGAAAAGAATAAGTAAAAAGTAAAACTAAAAGAAATGAAAAAGTGAAAAAAGTATTCCTACTAGACATGGTGAGATCTTAACCTTATATTAAAAAGCACTGTTTACTACTACACAACACCAAGAATAACTTCACCAACACTTCTTAACAATACAATAGTGAAAGAAAACAGAGAATTAACTATAATTACAGTGAATACTTCAAATAAAATCATTTATTTTAAAAGGAACAGTGACAAAAAGCATTCGCGTTATTTGAGGTGGAACACAAGCAGCCATCTTTGAATTTATCGTCATCATCCAAACTCGAAGCGGCCATGTTTGTTGGCTTTGGTCATTTGAATTAAATAATTATTGTTCAATACTCAAACAAAATTAACTTTATGTGTAATAGAAAGTAAGATTTTTAAATATTTGTAAGTATTGTACTTCGTAAAAGCATTTCTGACTTTTAATAGTAGTTAAAAAGAATCCTATAATAATTAATATTATGAAATAAAAAACTTAATTTTGTTACAATCGACCCGAGGAAAGGGTCGATCCGGGAAACGAACATTTTCGATCTAAGAGTTGTATAACTGAATACGAAAGAAATAAAAGCTAATAAATATAATTAATTGATTTTAAAGGGAGTTTTATTTATTAAATAAAGTTCGAATAGAAGATTTTTATAGGAAAGGAAGAGTGAACACACCTTGGCAATTGGAACATCATGAAAGGGAGTGAATACGCAGATAACCTCAATTCGCCAAGTTGATTTCACAATCGAACCGAACTTACGCAAAAAATTTCTTTAAATAAAATGTTTCCAAACTGATGAAAACCAAGTAAACATTAATTAATAATTCCTAAATTCGAATAACGAAATAAAGCAAATTAAAATAAATTAAAGACAAACGAAATTTAAGAAAAATAAAATAAAAAATAAAAACTATTTATTTTTTTTTATAAATAAATATAGCACAAGATAACTAATAATAAATAAATAAAGAATAATAGAATGAATAAAGTTACATTACAATATATATACGATGCTTATAACACAGTAACACTTAAAATAAAGAACCTAACGATTTTGAGTTGACAAATTAACAAGACTACAACAGGAAATGTAAACTGAAAAATACAAATATTTATGGTTAATGGAAAACAAGAAAACCAATGTATTAAGGAATGACAACATACGCTCTACATATTGTACATAATGGAATTTTTTTTGGTTAGCCACAAAACGAGTACTTGTTGTAAAATGAATATTACCAAAAAAATGAGTTCTGCCAAAAAAAAAAGGAGACATGTATAGTAATTGGCAAGGGGTGGCCCATTGGCTTACTTTTGAGTTGGGGTTTTTTCGTAGTTTCCGCACAAAAAAACGAGATTTACATTACACACGTATCACTTTCCATGTGTAATTTCAGTTCTCGTGTTCACCTAACAACATCAACTTTTGGAGTCACAGGTACGCAACTGTAATATACTACTGCTACAATCACTTTTCATTAAAACAAGGACTAAGAACACCAACTGAAATCGCCAGCCAAATATTTTGCAACGTACAAAATTAAAATTTGTATAATTCTTTTGCCTACATAAAATCATGTGCGATATTCACTACAGATCGAAGCCAAACAATCGCATAATCGAAATATTGAAAATGACTGTAGGAACAGATAAAGGTACAGTACCCAATTTTGTAAAGTGTACTGTATTCATTAGAGCAGTCATGGCATAGCGGGTACCGTGTGGTCCTGATATGCTGTCGGCGTGGGTTCGATTCCCACCGGGGTCGTCTGATTTAGATACGACCATTTCCCCTTGCAAGGTGATGGCAAACCGGCGAGAGGTACCCTGCCTAGTATAAGCCCATCCCACCAACTATGCCATTCGGATCCGGCATTAAACTGTAGGCTCTATATGCCTGTGAGACAATGTGTAACACGCACAGCACATGTATATGTGGCAAGGATACAAACTAGTCAAAAGGTTGAAGACCCAAGAAAAAGGGAATATATTTATTACTTTAAAAATATATAATTTTGTGATTTTAACACTTAGTCTACTACCATGTACACTGTAGAATAAAACTCTTTATTTAAATAACATTAAATATAAAGTCATGTAAAATACTGTAAGCATAGTCTACTGTAAATATTATAAACTTTTTTGTGTTCCGTTTTATGTGAGTGTCATTCAAACATAAACCAGAATTTTTAAAACTAATTTAGTAGTTAATTTATTTATAAAGTTACATTTACATCATTATTCTACAAAATTTAAAGTTACATTTACATCATTATTCTACAAAATTTCTGTTTATGTTGACACGTTTCCCAGTTGGCAGTTTTTTATTCCATTGGCATAAAAAAGTTTTGGACATATTGAAGCTAATTGTGCACGAATTCTATCACATCTTTATTATTCTAAATTTAAATGTAGATATGACAGAATGCATTTTTAATACTGTCTAAAGAAAGACGGACATGGTTCAAAATAACATTATGTGCCGGGGTTTGAATTTTCTTGGCTCGGTGGAAGCGATCAGTGCTGCCAATGCACGTAGCAGCTAACTCGATTATTAAGGCCATGTCTGCGCCATGGCAATGCAATCTAGAAGGCCTAGTCAAACGTATCAGCTGCTTGCTGTACGCTGTTAGGATGCGGGTTAAAAAAGGTTATTATCGGCAAATCGAGACAGGTCGCTTATGCAGCATAGTGGGACCGATTAATTGAGGCCTCACTCTCATTCCATCGCCAACCTTCAGGGAGAGTCTTTCAACGGTGTGACGGCTCAGGGTTAAGTAAATCTTTCTACCATGAGTTCGTAAAACAGTAAAGGGCTTTCAGGTTAGACTCAATCATATTATTCTATGTTATTTAATGATGGATTATGTGTTATGTTTGTGTATGTGTGTGTGTGGCCTCAACATCTGTAAAGTCTATTTCATTTTAAAATCTTTGTATTGTAAAATTGACTTACACATTACTTCCGGTCTGGAAACACGTGGTGACATTGTATTTAATTGTATATTTAATTTAATCAAATTGTAAATTTAATCAAAAGTAATGACTATAACTGGATAAAATAAACCATGCTAAATTAATAAGAGCAGATAGAATGTTGATAGAAATTCTGACAGTGAGTGTGGTGTCTGAGTTCCGAGGCGA
Source organism: Magicicada septendecula (assembly GCA_034769895.1). NCBI lineage: Eukaryota > Metazoa > Arthropoda > Insecta > Hemiptera > Cicadidae > Magicicada > Magicicada septendecula. The sequence goes on from CM068371.1 coordinate 21,862,471, forward strand.
GAGAGTGTATGGGTGGGTGTGTTGACTGAAGGCCAATCTACAAATAAAAAATGTTATAGGGTCCCGTACTAGCCGGGAGAAAAGGGAAGTGGAGATAGTAAAATCGACACCGGTCACTATCCGCAGAGCAGTACACCAGGATGCTCTCCGAAGCCGTCAGGCCCAGGAATACTCCTCCAGCTGAACACCTAAGGACCCACATCTGCCCGGAATGAAATTCGCTGGACATTCTACACACTCCAAGGACAGTCTCCAGTACTCATGGCACACTGGTCAACATGATACCTTTTGAGCTCTTCAGCAAAAGTACAGGTGGGAGCGTTCTAATTATTAAACTTCAGTCAACAACAACTCAATAGACTGGCCCCCTGGTATTCAGGTTAAACATCTTGTTAATGCTCTTAAAGAAAATGGTACAAGAACTCCAGCTGTTTTAAATAAAACTGTAACTGAATTTTTGTAATAACATAAAGTAATGCTCTTAAAGAAAATGGTACCAGAACTCCAGCTGTTTCAAATAAAATTGTAACTAATATTTTGTGATAACTTAAATTGATGTTCTTAAAGAAAATGGCACTAATAAAAAATGGTTACTGGTTACAAGAGTGTTGATTGCAAATCCTGTCACTCTGGGCTCCAGCACACTTTCGCTTCCTCTAGGCCAGTGATGGGCAAACTTTTGTAGAAGAGGGCCAGAGGAAAAAGAAAACTATCTAGGCGGGCCAACAAAATTTATTAAAAATAAATACATAGAAAAACTACTTTTTTTTATAAATTTCTTATTGAATCTTGACATATTGTTACAAAACTCAATTAATGATTGAAAGAGCATGAAGGAGTGTGCGATGAATGGAACTGTGACTGTGTTTCTAAAAGTGTCTCAAAATTTGGTTGTAACTGGGATGAGCTGACTCTCAGAAGTGAAGCCAAGTGGTCATCTGTCAATCTGTTTCTGACACTACTTTTTTGAAGCTTCATGGTAGAAAACACTTGTTCACAGACATAGGATGATGCAAACATAGCAGTTATCTTCTGGGCATGAGATCTCAAATTTGGGAAACTTGATTTCGATAGCGACTTGTAAAACTCCACTTTTGGGACATTAAGAAACAACTGCTTCAGCTCAGTGTTACACTGTAACTCAATTAGTTCAAGCTGAAATTCTGTTCTCACTGTTTCACAGTCCAAATTAAATGGCATACTGAAAATATTTAAGTCTTGTTCAATATTTTTAAAGTCTTGAAACCTGCGTTCGAATTCATCATGGAGTCTTCTCATGCTTTCCTCGTAGCTTACAAGTTTGTCTTCCATCACTGGGACTATTGTTTTTAGCCTCGGGAAGTGGGACAGGTCTCTTTTAGCTAGCTGTTTTTCAAATAGAACTAGTTGCATTTTAAACCCTTTGAGATGACCCCAGATATCGTAAATAAATCGATTTCTTCCTTGCAGCTTAACATTTAACTTGTTCATATGACACAGAAGATCTGTGAAAAAAGCAAAGTCCGAAAGCCATGCAGTATTTTCCAAAATTTCACAGCCTTCAAACATCTGTTTTTCACGCATGAATGAAATAATTTCCTCTTTCAGCTCCCAAACTCGCTCGAAAACACGTCCTGCACTAAGCCACTTTACTTTGGTGTAGTAGAGTACATCAGTATATTCAGACTGCATTGAGTCAAGAAACTCTCGAAATTGTCTGTGAGTAAGCGCTCGAGATTGAATATTATTTACGACTTTAATAATGACATCAAGCACGTGTTTTATGTCTAGGGCAGATTTACACAGTCTCTTGATGTATGACACACTATAGAAATACACTTTGTTCTCAGGATATGTTTGGTTAAATATACCAACAAAACCAGATTTTTTCCCCGTCATATTTGGTATCCCATCAGTCGTAATATTGCATATACTGGTTATGGGTACTTTTAAAGTCGATAGGCCTTCTTGAAATTCATGAAAAATGTCTGATCCTTTGACGTCCCCTTTAATGATTGCATGCATGCTAGTTCTTCAGTAATACAGAAGTTATCATCAACTCCTCTTACAAATATTAGTAACTGAGCAGTATCATTTATGTCAGTACTCTCATCCATAGTAACAGAACAGAATTTAAACTGAGTAATTCTTGATTCTAGCTGTGATAATAGGTGTTTAGGCCTATCTGTTGTCTGGATTCTAGAAGTAACTTTTTCGAGACAAACTGACAGTCTCAAAATCCTTTGTTTTGTCAGGACATAAAATATCACAAACTTGGAGCATGCATTGTTTCACAAACTCCCCATCAGAAAGAGCTTTGTTACTTTTAGCAGTATTGTACGATACAACATAACTAGCATGTGTAGCAGCTTTTTGAGAACTGTTTACCTGAGAGCTTCTTACGTAAATCTTCTGTTTTTTGTGTCCTTTCATCTTCGGTCATGGCTTCATAACGAGCACTGTTATGCTTAGATGTAAAATGCCGGGAAATGTTATTTTAAATTCTCTGTAAACGGCCACGGTTTAGTTGCAAATAAGGCACAACGGTTTATCCTTAAAAGCTGTGAAAAAGTATTTCCAAACCCACTCATCTTTGAAAACACAGCATTCTGAATCAACTTTACGTTTTTTAGTTGCCATTATGGCAAATCAGAAATGTCTCACAAATACTCACTACAAAAAAGCAAACAACAACTTATAAGAATACGCGATATTGAATTGAGAAAGGCTGTGTAACAAGCCACTGACTCGGACTGACTGAGAGTATTACTCATCCACTGTGGTGTGATGTGCCGATAGGATGGGCGAGGGGTAGGGGGCGGCTGGAGTGGTGGGGATAACTACACTTGTGACGTGTCTGTCTTGCTCTCGTACTACTGTTGTGACTGCTCTGACGCCATTCCGTTACCATTTTTTGTGTTCATAATACAGACACAGAAAAAATACAATGTGATACGATAAAATGCATTTTTGTTTTTGGTTGACAAAGCTGAACACTGTTCTCTCCTGGGAACATGGTAAATAATGTGTGTAGGTAAGTTGTCATTCAGAACTCTGTCACGGGCCGGATTACACCAGTCTGGGGGCCGGATCTGGCCCGCGGGCCGTACTTTGCCCATCACTGCTCTAGGCCAAGTAGTCTAGTTATTAAATTTTGTGTAACGGCCTAAGTGGCCGTTACAATTATAACTTCTTGTTCGTATTATTACGTGTTTCCAGATTGTTCTCTGATGACATGATGTCTCCTGTAGTTGTTCTCCACCACTGCCCAATATGAGTTGATGTTCAATAAACATTATACGTGGATTGTTCAACAGAAACACATTTAGAGGCTCTAAACCATTTTTTTATTCAACGATTTAAAAAAAGTCTCCATTAACATTAAGGCATGAGTCCCACTGTTGCACTAATCTGTAGATTCCCTGCTGGTAAAATTCCTGTTGCTGTTTGCGGAACCATTCACTAACGGCAATCTCTACCTCAACATCCGATTTGAACTGCTGTACTTTTAGTGATTTCTTTAATGGGCCAAAAACATGATAATCACACAGGGACAAGTCAGGACTGTAAGGTGGATGTTGTAAGACTTCCCACTTCACACGACCAAGCACATCTTGAATCCTCTGGGCTACATGGGGTCAAGCATTATCATGCAGAAGGATGACACCATTTGTGAACTTCCTGGGAGGTTTATTCTTGATGCTGAGCCGTAAGCGTTTTAAGCTGTCTGCATATCGCTCAGCGTTGATGTTGACACCAGGTTCTTTAAAATCTAAGAGCAGCACACCCTGATAATCAAAAAGTACGGTCACCATTACATTTCCTGCCAAAGATTAGGACCGACATTTTTTCCCCTTCAGAGATTGTGCATGCTTCCACTCCATACTCTTATATTTGGATTCTGGTTCATAGTGATAACACCAAGACTCATTACCGGCAACAATTTGGTGTAGAAGGCATTACCTTGTTGATAGCGCATCAAATGCTGTAATGACAAGGCCGAACACAAAATTTTCTGCTCATCAGTAAGCAGTTGTGGAATCCACTGAGCAGCAACTTTGTGATAGCCAAGACTACGAATGATGGAATGAACAGTTCCTACACTTGTGCTCAACATTTGAGAAAGTTCTCTAACTTTGATGCGGCTATTTGCGTGTAAAGCAGTTTCCAGCTGTCTCATGTTTTCATCTGATGCTGCAACATGTGCAGGTCCGGGATGGGCCAAATCATTAGTGGATTCTCTTCCTTGTTGAAATTTATTGCACCATTCAATCACTCCCGTATGAGAATAACTATATTCACCATATACAGCTTTAATTCTCATATAAATTTCCATTGGCTGATGCCCCTCAGCGGCCAAAGAATAAAGGCACACAGATTATCTTTGGACGGATTTTCTATCATAGATCCCATTTTTCAACTCAGTCACATTGCTTAGAAATGAGCAAATTGCAAATATTTTTGACAGATGCATCACTAGTACTTAAACAGACAATATAAACAAATGAATTCCGTTGCCATGGAGACGAAGTCACAGCTGCACACTTCAAACGTGTTTCTATTGAACAATCCTTGTAACGGTACAGAATTGTGTGCTACCATAGTTTCAATTTAAATCAGTAAATTTTTTAATTGTCAGTATTCACCTGTGAGGTGCCCCTTGTAACCAGCAATATACAGTGTTATCATAAACTGTTGATGTCTGGACTGCCCAGCCCAGACGTATTACGCAACAGCTCTCCAGCAGCAGTCTTTGTGAATCACAGTAAGCAGATTGTCCCCGTAGTGTTAGCATCAGACAGTAGCAGGGAGCAGTGCATCTACAAGTTAAACGGTGGCCTCGGGTGCAAGATAGGTCGAAAATATTATAATCGGCCTATCTAATAAAAGTTATAAAGAGTGTACAAACAGTATAGCGTGGCCAGCCCATTAACCATATAAGTGCTCGAGCAAGTTAACGTCGGCCGACTATACATTACCATATAAGAAACATTCAATAAAAGCAGTGCAAATTTAATTAAAAAACAGTAAACTCAGTGCAAACAGTTGCGTGAGTGCGCTCGAATCAAGAAAGCATCTCAACAGGCAGTGCTACGAATCGGACCATGGGCAGTTAAGCAAAAGCGAAAGCACATAATTAAATGGCCAAAACAAATTATAATTGTATACCAATTTCTATTATTTTTAATAAAAATGTCCAGTTTAAATGAGATCTCTAAGGGAACAGATAAATTATGTATTGGTTCATTAAATAGAAGTCATTATAGTTAATTCTTTACTATACTTTACTATTTAGAAATAGTTAAGGGAAGTTTTTTTTTGGATGTATACTTGTTTTTGATTGATAATTACTTGCAATTTATTGATAACAGCAAGAAAAGGTAGAGTCATTAATAATATAATAACCTGTTATATTATGAGTGCTATTTGTGAGTGATATTTGTTAGAATCTGAAAATTTTTGTGTTAGCGTAATTATTGCATAACTCAAATCCAGATAAATCCTTTCTGCAGCTGTTTTCGTCTGTAAGATGCTGGAGAAGAATCCTAAGGTAAGAGTTTATTAATAATTGATAAAAAAGGAATTGTTTCACTGGCGCCAGAACAGGGACTCGAATATAGTTTATTAATTTGATAGAATTTATATAGTTTCACTGGCGCCCGGAACAGTTGGACGATTTGTGTGATTTATTTTAATCACACAGATCAGACCCAATTAGGCTGCAGAACGGGTTATTTGAGAGGGAGGGTGTTTGTTTTTGTAAAATATATAAACGTTTAATGAAGCTTTATATAATCAATTTAAGAGGGTTATAATTGTGTAGAGCAGTAAATTAATACTGAATACGTATAAGATTAAAATTTCTATGTAACATTCTATAAATAAGATAAAAATGGCAGGTAATAATAATGAAAGTACTGTAATTGATTTTAACGAATCAGACATTAGGAATAGCCTTGAAACACATTCAACTCCGAATGTAGGTCAAGATGAAAAAGATAGGAATATAAATATTACAGATGAAACAATGGTCACAGAGGACTCTGGGGTTCAGTTAACTCCAACCTCAACAAAATGTAACAGCAAATTTGATAATGACATGATGAGTATTTTACTAAATCAATTCGATAAAATGAATTGTAAATTTGATGAGCAAAAAAGTGAAATTAAAGAAATTAAGAGTAGTTTTAATGAAAAATTCAATGAACAAAACCATAAATTTGATGCATTAAGTAGCGACATAAATAATCGTTTCGATGAACAGAACAATAAGTTTGATGACAAATTTATGAAATAAATATAAAAGTGACTGAGTCACAAAAGAATATTGATGATAAACTGAATGAAATAAATGTTAAGCTAATACAACAGTTAGATAAGTTGGGGAGAAATATTGATAATAATTAAATAACGGAAAATAGAGTTAAGTGAAAATAACGGAATTATGAATAGTAATGGTAATAGTTTAGATGCAAATCAAGTGATGAATTATAAGGTAAGTAATAACGATAATTGTAAGAATGAGTTAACAAGTAATAAAAACGTGGTGTTAGAGAGTGTGAGGAAAGGTTAGATGGGGAAAAGGCAGATGTTCCCCAAGTGTGTGGTGAAACAAAGGTTTCACAGATGTTTTATGAGGACAGCGTTTCCTCCAAAAGTTATGTGGGAGACATGGTGTCTCCAAAGGGTCCCTTAAGTTGTGATAGTGATGTGTCTGGTAAAGCCAGGAAGTATTTGAGTGATTTTACGTTGCCCTTTGCATGGAATGAGATAGTTCAGGGGGGTTGTGAGAAGTATTGTGTGAGAGAGAGAGAATAATAGAGTTATTTACGTTGAGAAGTAGTTATAATGAGTTGAAAGAGAGGTTAGAATTGAAGAAAATAAACTATATGAAATGCTTACCTTGTGAAATAAGGATTGATGATTATTTTGATGACACAGTTGTAAATGATAAAATAACTTACCTTATGTTGAACAAAAATACTGATGGAGACAGAACTACGATCACCAATGTAGACAGGTTTTGTGGATTAATGGTAGACAAAAATGTAGTTAATTATTGTGTTGATGTAATTAACGAAAGTAGTCATTACAATAATAATAATAGTGTAATGAGTGTGAGTAAGGACGATAATTGTTACATAAAAATAAGACTATTACATGATGATGGAGGGTAAACATAAACTCAATGAATGGACATTTTAAATATTTTAATTTATGGTTATGACCTTGCTAACTTAGAAAATGAGGTGTGGTAAATAGAAAAATAATGATGAAGAATTGTAAATAAATTGATAGTGAAATTAATTGTGTTTGTATTGTAACAGGTGTGTGATGTAAACAATATGTGTATGTAGTAGAAATTGTTTTAATAACAATAATAATAATAATATTGTGTCAGATTAAATAAATAAGAATGAAGGGTATAATAATAAATAATAACATTTTATTTTGCTAACTAAGGAACAAAAGGCCTTAATGAATTTTATTTTGCACTGTGTGTTTATATTAAAAGTATTTTAAATAGTGTGACTAAAGTTAAATTATTTGGATTTGAATTGATGGTAAACTGATTTCTAATGTGCGATCCAGCAACGTATTTAAATATAAATGATTGTGAATATAAACATAAACATACTGTGATTGGAATTGTAAAATTAAGGGTAACTGATTACAAGATACTGGAAATTGAAGGAATTGTTAGTAGTGATGTAATCATGAATGTTGAGACTGAGTCAGTGTATCAAACAAGTCTGGTATACAACTGTAAATGTAAACAGGTGTGTTGTCTGTCGTGTGACTAATGTTTACAGTCATGCTCAGAGCTGATAGCTGTTGTATTTGAATGAATCATTGCCATGAGTAAAATCTTATTATGAAACAAAAGAAATGTAAGATGTGATGAAATGAAGGTAATTTTTTTACAATATAATGAAATAACGCAGTGTTTTGATTGTAATGCAGTTAATTTGTATGTGAGAGGATGTTGTTAATGTAGAATCATTTTGATAAATGTAATTAAAGTAAATGAATTTGTCTTGAACCCAGGAAGAAACTAAATTAAATTTCGGGTGGGCCTTGGATTAATTTAATAATGTCAATTTCAGTGATGCTTTTAAATCTATTTTGATCTGAATATTAACTGTAATGGTAAATTAAATAGTAATTGATGAAAACGTAATGATTGAAATATTCATTTAAAGATTAAAATTGAAGGAAATTGCTGGGGAAAAATAACCAAAAATGTGTGGGCTAAGATAGTGTTTGTAGAATAAGAAGTGCATACAACTGTTGATGTAAACTTTTATAAATGTCAATCTATGTTTTATGTTTAACTGTAGATTCCCCACCTAAGTGCTGTTGACAAATCATAAATTTTACTTGTTATAACCGGCTTGTGGTTTGTTTTGTTTTGTTAACCCGGTGGTTTGTTAGACTTAGTAGGGGGGTTATTTTTAGGGGAATCTACCAAATTTTGGAACAGGGATATTTTCACCCAGGTAGAGGTGGTAGTCCATTAGGGGCGTATCAATCAATATTAGTAAGTATATTATACTGAATTTTTTATTGTGACGCCGAAGCAAGGATGGGGGTGGAATAAAAGAAAAAAATGTCCACCCCTTCCACATCAGTCCTTGTGGAAGCAATTGGGCGCTACAGTCCAGGGGGGGTAATAGTGAGTGTGGATGGAGAGTGACCAAGTTACAGACCACGAGGGAGATGTGGTTTACGGCTAGGATGAGGCCGGCGATGGTCAAGAAGCCTAGTGCAGAACAGTAAAATGTAACGGGTATCAGGGGTTAAGGGATTACTAGGAGGGTCGTAAAAAAAAAAAATATATATATATAGGAGTAAGGATAAAGCATTCTTGAGGATATAACTTGTATTTCTTAGGTATGATTGTTATGATTTATTGGTATTCTGTATAATCAATGTTATGTTGGAGGGGTAATAATGTATTGTGAACATTATTCAATTTGTATGGAATTCATATGATTTAGCTGCAAGTATACCGTAAGTGTATATGGCCAGGTGGACATTGTATTTTATGAAGGCCAGTTAGAGAGTGATGGAAATCAATGTAAAATGTTGATGACAAATTTACATCTTGAGTTACAAGTTGAATTAAGTAATTCCATAGAGGGATTATCTAAAAGGTTGGAGTAATTTATTTTTGACTTATATTTAGAGTCATAAATAATATAATAACCTGTTATATTATGAGTGCTGAATAAAAAAGAAAGATAATTTGTTAGAATCTGAAAATTTTTGTGTTAGCGTAATTATTGCATAACTCAAATCCAGATAAATCCTTTCTGCAGCTGTTTTCGTCTGTAAGATCCTGGAGAAGAATCCTAAGGTAAGAGTTTATTAATAATTGATAAAAAAGGAGTAGTTTCATCCTCATACCTAATAAATTACAAAGTATTAATTAGAATAAATCACAAATATGGTTTTTATTGCAGGAAATGTCCGGTATTTTATGAAAGTGTATAAATGTCAAAAGTGTTAAATATAATTTGTTTATTTAAAAAGTCACTGAATAAGAGTAGAGACTGGAGACATGAGCTGTTCATTGCCACATTACCCCCTTAACACTGCCAGCCAAACTATAGTTATTTTTAAAATACCAGCTTTCTCTGCTAGACACTGTGTAATAACTATAAAAACCCCATAAGTTACAATAACAGTTTGTACACACGCGAGGCTGCGTGAAATTAGAGGCTACATGTTTGTGAGATAAATGATGACTTCATTACAAACTATATGTGTATTGTGTTTGTAAGACGTGTTTTAATTGTTTTATTTTTAATTAATAATTAGACGGCTACACTGTATCCAGCGTTTGTGTTTGGAACCGGATTCTTCCTGAACTTCTTCATCTGGGGGAAGAGTTCGAGTGGAGCAGTTCCATTTTCGACAATGGTGTCATTACTGCTTCTATGGTTTTGCATTTCTCTGCCCCTTGTGTACCTTGGGTATTACTTTGGCTATCGGAAACAGCCATTCCAGCATCCGGTACGAACGAACCAGATTCCTCGACAAGTACCAGATCAGTTGTGGTATATGAACCCCTTACTTTGGTAAGTAATCAATTTCACATATGAATGTGTGTGTGTGTGTGCAATTTTTCAAAACTAATAGTCTTCTATCAAAAAAAAAAAAAAAAAAAAAAAAATCTATTAGGAACTAGGCAAATCACCTGTTCCGGCCCTAAAGGAATATATCCACTTCACCAATGCTTCCTAGGTCTTCCTATTCTTTGTCCAATAGCCTTGTATAGCCTAACTTCCTTAGGCAACGTGCCATCTGGGCATCCTAGTCAGATGAACAATCCATCTTTATTTGTTTTCTGCAATACGACCGTGGATATTAAAGTGTTCATCTCTTTATGAATGTCTTTATTGTAGAGTCTAACTCTTTGTGTGCAGCCTTTCGCAAGATCTCATCTCTGTTGCCGGTGTCGTACTCGGATGTTTTTTCGCTGTAACCCAATTTTCGGAACCATACAATAACACCGGCACAGCCATTACCTTATAAAATTTTAGCCGAACGTCTTTCCTTGTTCTCGTTGATAACACTTGACGAATTGTGCCACATATTGACTGAGACTTAGCCAACTTGTGATCAACATCATAAGTGATGCCACAGGCAAGCTAGCGGAAATATGACGCCTGCTCTATACTCTTATTACCCAATAAAATCTTAGCTCGTAAGGGGTATTTGCCAATAAATGTCATAATTTTTGTTTTCTGCGCAGAAATTTTCATGTTGCAATTTGAACAGACTGTACATAAAGTATAAACAACGTGATAAAGGCATCATTAAACCAGTGGAGTTAACTTCAGTGCAAGGCACACTTATTCGATGATGTTATTTAATAAAGATTTCTTAAGTTTTCACAGTACTGAACAAAGCTGTTCCTGATTGGTTGATAAGTGCTGTTTGTGCAGCTGCAATTTCTTGATAACATCGTCCCAATTATTTGTGATGTAATCTATTTATTCGCAGATGTTACTACTAGAATTATTTCACCTTCCTGTGCAACTCTCTATCTCTCTCTCTCTCTCTCTCCCTCTCCCCCTCACTCTCTCTCTCTCTCCAAATAGAAAAACAATTTGTGTGTGTGCATAATGATTTGAAATATGTTTCATGGAAAACAACAAATTTGGCAAGTTTACTGGTACGCCCTCAATTTTTTTAAGTATAAGAAGGCCTTTAAGTGTTGGTCATTTCAATGTAAAGTGGTGCCACCACTTCACATTCAAAAGCACCAATCCAATTAATTCAGCACTCCCTTACAAAAAATAAATAAATAAAATACAAAATTAATGTTTTATTAAATATATTAGCATGCATTACTGTTGAAAAACTTTTTTAATCAAACTGTTGTAATCATTTTTTACAAAAATGTTAAACCAATTAATAAATATAATTGTACTAGTACTTCAGAAGGTATCAGGCTTTCTGATGCTTACAAAATTGAGGAAAACTTGCCAAATTCGCTGCTTTTGAAACATAATTTTTTTAATTAAAAATATTTAAACACACACAGACTAGTTTTTGTTATATTGTAAGTTTATTGAAAACGGTGAATTTGCTAAGTTTTCTGTGTTGCTTCTATTATTTTAAAGTGTAAATATAATTAAAATTATTTTCTCTTGTTCAGCACTCTAATGGCAGGTGTTCTACCTTTCGGAGCAATCTTCATAGAATTGTTCTTCATACTGACGGCAATTTGGCAGAACCAGTTCTATTATCTGTTTGGCTTCCTCTTTCTCGTTTACATTATCCTAGTAATCTCATGTTCGCAGATCTCTATAGTTATGGTGTACTTCCAGTTGTGCGGTGAGGTAAGTTGTACATTCATTATTTTTTATTTTATCATGAAACCTCGATGTAATGATACTGTGCAGAAGATAAAAAACTTTGTTGTAGAAGTTGGCATTATACAGAGAATTTGGGATACAGTTTAGTAGTTTGTTCTTGTTGGACAGATGTAGGCTATAAGTAGCCATAAACATATCCTAATTGACAACTTCTTTAACACTTAGGGTGCTGATCAGTCAATTGACGTGGTGACAAAACTCGTAGAGTGCTGATCACATCATTTGACGTGGTGACAAAACTTCTATAGAGTCCCAATCACATCATTTGCATGACATAGTTTTATGTTTCTTTAAATACGGGATCACTTCTACTGATCTTCTTTTTGCTGTCGCGTAATGTTTGTTAGTGTTCTTAGTTCTTCAAACTACCAGCAGATGGTAGCTCAACTGAACCAAACTGAAACTACAACGAAATTTTACAAGAAAATTTCCAATCGCTGTGTGTAAAGACCAATGCTTCAAAGTTTTTCATTCAAACAAAAAATTAAACTAATGTGAGTGATACATTTTCTTATGTTTTGTGTTTCAACAGTGAAATGTGCTACTTCTGTGTAATTTAAAGTGACTTATAATATTTTTAGTATAACTGCAATAACAGTTTTGAAAACTTTTTAAAAATAAAAATTGTGTATAAAAAAGTAAAGTTTCATTGATAGAGTTTATATAGAACAATAAAATTTTATATTTCATTATGAAGTGGAAGGTCCAACGTTTAAAACAGGTAAGTACCATTTTTCTAGGTTATGGTTATAGTTTCAAAAGAATTTTTTGAAAAACATTAAAAACGGCTGGCACCTATAGAAGTATTTTGCATCAGCAGGCGGGACTCTGTACAAGTTTTGTCCTGAAACATCCGGCACCCAAAGTGTTAAAAGATGGTTGTGATGGATTGTAGACATTATAATTTGAATTTAACTAAATTGACTTTTGTCATAAGAGAAAAAAATATAAATGCAACATTTCGGCCACCTAAACAATCGGCAGCCGTCTTCAGGCTAATTATAAACTAATACGCGTACAGAAATAAATAATACTGACTCAACCCGTGATAGAGAGTCAACAAAATAATAATAACAAAACTTCACATAATATATAATCAAAAGATAAAATAATACATATCAATACTTACTATGAAAAAACCCACTACACTCACAAAACACAAAAACAATGCGCACGAACATTTGCACACCAACACAGTCAACAGAACAGATTTCTGATAGTCATATTCATAATTCAGTTTCTTCTATTCTAACAGCTGTCTGTTTCAGAAATCTCATTTCGCTGGTTTGCAATCTGTTTTTAGTTTATATGTCATAACATTTAATTCAATAAAGATGTTACAGTATATTAACTGATATTGTAAAACTTTGTATAATATAGTATTTATTCTATAATAAAATATATGTTAAAGTATATTGTTATGGCGGTCTCACTGATTGTCGTATGGTACAGTAGAAAACAAAATACAAGACATAAATAAAAGCACTAAAAACCAGCTTTAATTATCACAACAGTTTGTAATCAACAAGTTATTCAACAAGATAATTCTCGTTAATTTGTCCACACAAATAATAATGTCAACTATAAATAATTCCGCACTATAATCACTTTTCACTAATACACCACTTGAGACGCACTGTGTAAATCGCCCAACAATAAGTCAACTGAGTAATCGCCGTCATAAGACAAACTAAGTATTGCTGGATGCTTATATTTATACCCTGCTGAGATTCCAGAATAATCCATAATACGCATCAACACTACTAGAAAACACTAGAGCATAATTGTTTGCGGCCTTTAACACAGTGTGTGCAGACTGATGAAGTCTGGAACAGCCTCGGTCAGGTTGAAGCATGTTAAGAGTCACGTACGCACACACCATTACGGCTGGTTCTGCTGGGATAACCGAGAAACGTGTAGAACGTTCTGCAATGGCGTAACAGTATTGTTGTTACCAACAGTTCAACACTAATATATTTGAAGAAGTCGGAAATAACAGTTTCTCTCACATTCTTTTTAACATGATAATGTTTTTAGGCTGGGGGTCATTCCACAAAATGCGTGATGCATCATCGAAAAATGTAACGCTTCCACACTTTTGATTCCCCCCAGTCTAGAAATCTTTTGTTTACAAAACATTATCATGCTTCGATGTTTCGGTTTCGTCGAAATTCTTTATGTGTGTGTGTGTGTGTGTGTAGGGGAGAGAGAGAGAGAGAGAGAGAGAGAGAGAGAGAGAGAGAGAGAGAGAGAGAGATTTTTTGACTGAGTCTGTCAGATCTGGTCTTCAAATCACAGCAGTGGGTCTGTATGAGTCTGTCACAGCTCACATTTCCAACTGTTGGGAAGAAAGTATGTTAACAAGGGTTTAAAAATAACAATAGAGAGATATACATACATACATCCTCTGCGCTACAGCACAGTCCGGGCCCTGGCCTCCAAAAGAAATCGTCCCCACTGGTCTCTACTCCCGGCCAATGTCCACCAGTTTGTTGCACCCAGCCTCACTGCCTCCTTACCAACCTGGTCCAGCCATCTTGTACACGGTCTTCCCCTCCTTCTCCTTCCCATCGGCAAATAATTCATGATTATTTTTGGGATTCTATCCTCCGCCATTCTCTGCACATGTCCGGCCCAACGCAATCTGTTAATTTGTATGAATTGCACGATCAGAAGATCTTTAAACCTTTCGTACAACTCTCGATTATGCAGTCGCCTCCAAATCTTGTTTTCCTTCACAGGCCCATAGATTCTCCTCAGTACCTTCCTCTCAAACACGGCTAGTTTCTTGATCATCTAGTTTTTTTAGCACCCAGCATTCCTAGCCATACTTCAGAACTGGTCTGATCAAGGCCTTGTAGAGCATGGCTTCTGTCTCCTTACTTATTAATTTTGATTTAAAATGTTTCACTAGTCCATAGTAACACCTATTAGCAGATAATATTCGTTTTTCAATGTCTCTAGAGGAGTCATTTCCAGAGTCCACATATGACCCGAGATATGGAAAACCTTGAAGTTTTTCAAATTCGTAATCATTAATGCGCAGGGACAGGGCGTGAGTGTTGGCACCTACTACAACCATATATTTAGTTGTGCTTTGGTTTATATAACCAAGCCCATAGCCTTAGCGGAAAACTCCGGTACTTGAAAGGCTTCCTTTAAGCCAGATTCAGACCTACTTATGATGTCAGTGTCATTGGCATATGCTAGAAGCTGTACCTCCTTGTGAAATATGTGTCCGCTAGTTTGAATTACTGAATCCCTGATGACCTTTTCTAGAGCTATGTTGAACAACAGACACGCTAAGGCATCTCCTTGTTTCAGCCCATTCAATGTTTTTAAGGGGTTAGATAGATTTGATTGTATTCTGATTGGCCACTTAGAATTAGACATAACTACTCCAACCAGACGTACCAACTTAGGTGGTATATTCAACTCCTTCATAGCTCTATATAGCATTTTCCGGTAGAGAGATATATCGAGATTAATCAGGGATTATTTGTTGTAATACTGGGACCAGAATATTGTATCGTTGTAGAGGAAATTAACGTTGTATTGATAATCCTTGTACAGT
Source organism: Magicicada septendecula (assembly GCA_034769895.1). Taxonomy (NCBI): domain Eukaryota; kingdom Metazoa; phylum Arthropoda; class Insecta; order Hemiptera; family Cicadidae; genus Magicicada; species Magicicada septendecula. Next base: position 21,877,915 of record CM068371.1, read on the forward strand.
GTTTTCATTATGTTCTGTCTTTTCTACACTTGCCTCAGATCCTCATCTTTTGTACTCGTCGGTCAGTTTCTGTGCTGTGTATTCAGTTATCATCTTAGGTTTCTTCTTTTTTTAATCTGACCCTACTGCCTCTCAGTATCAGTGCCTTCATTTTCTGAAAAACTCTTCCCACAGTCCTGTCCCAGTCTTTTAGTGTATGACTGATATGCCATCTTTGGCCTTCCTCATGGTCTCTGACCCTCTGGCTTTATTTCAAGGTACGTTTTATTTTTCTTGCTTCATCTGGGCTACTTGCATGCCCTATCCACTTGAGTTGCCTCACCCCAGGCATATATTTTAGGGGCTTTTCTTCCAAATTTGTCTGACTGTCTCATTTCTAATGCAGTCTCTCCTTGTTTTTCCCATTATTCATACGACAAACCTCATCCTCTGCTGGTTTGTCATTCTACTTGCATGTTTGTCAAGAGTATGTGATATTTCGTTTTATTTTATTACGTATTACAAACTTGTATTATTTTTCACTTACCTTAACTTCGGTCCAGGATCCCAACACGAACTGTGAATGCAAACATGATTACAAGGTTACACTAATAACTTGCGCAACTGTCATTTAGGATAAAACCATCAATATTTTATTACTCTCTTTAAATCAATCATTTCTTTCCAAACACTTAATACGGGTACAAAACTATTTCCTTGATTATTAGCAAAACCATAATATTAAAATACAAATACAAATTAACATAAACATATTATATTTATGAAAGCCGCCCAGCCTGCTCACACACACATACATTCCATTTTAAAACCCCCTTTAAATATAAACATGCCCCATTTTATTCAAAATTAATACATATACCCCTGCCGGCAACGTGGAGTCTCCCCGACTTCGTGGTGCATCACTCAAAATTTTGATCTGTATGTCCGAAAACAATTCATGATGTCACTTTCTTCTGAAAACCGCTCACTACCACATTTTGACAAAAACGATACTCACTTTTATTGTATATTGAACTTTATTGATAGGCCCTGTTTGGCCGGCTGCCTGCGCAGGCAAGCGTCAGTAAGAGACTGCCTAGTGCGTTCTCCAAGTCCCCTCCACTAGATTTCGGTTGTACAAGACGGAAACCAATGCCTGGTACCTTTTAGTCATAGTTACTGTTCAGCCAACACATGTGATTTTCGTGTTCACTGGTCGACGATATTTAGTGTTCACTGGTCGTCACAAATGTGGGCAGGACTTAATTTCGTTTCCGTCGTTTTGAGACCGCATGTAGGACAAAATTCTTCTCCAGGCCATATTGTTTTTCGCTTCTTGGCATCGTTTAGGCGCTCCGCAGATGTTGGTGCTTGCGCGTTTGTGGGTATGTGTCACACAGTCTCAAAATTCTCAGAATGGTATGGCGTGATTGCACGTTGACGCATTCCAACGTATTGGCATCACCTCATAAGTCCTTTGTTCTAACTACGCTTTATTTAACACGTGGCTGTCCCCACAGATGAAAAATGAATTTAAAATATTTTAATCAAATAAAAACCCAAATTTAATAAAATAAAAAGCCCTCCTTTTGCCCCGTTACAGGTAGTCCAACTGTCTGCTCCATACATTATTATTGATAGGCATATTTTTAAATGCTATGTGGTTTTCCGTTCTTACCTATGTCAGTTTTTCGTATAAGCGTGTTGTTTATTGTATAATGTACAGAGTTGTTTTCCTCACACGATTTGATATTTCCTGATCTGTTGTCCCATCCAAGTGTTCATACTGCTTGACTTAAACCAACTATTCACCTAATTCTCAGGGACTGTTCTCCTTTCCTTCTGACATGCGCAACTTTACTCTTTTTGGTATTCAGTTGTATGCCATTTAGTATTTGGTCATTAGCAATACTTAACCATTTGAACAGTAATCACGTATATATATATTGTAATCGCACCGCTGTGTCCTTACTAATTGTAAGCATGTAATAGTGTAATTGGTATAATGTGTACTGTCGTGTCTTACCAATCCGTCGTCGCTCTGGAACGGGACTCACGCAGATTGCGTCCGTTGCGAGCGTACAAATAACCAGTATCGAAGTCTTTACCTGTTCTGTGTTGTATTTTGTAACTCCCGAAAGACGCCAAATTGTTTTTTATAAAAACAATTAAAATTTTCGCAGTTAGATTGTCTCCTGGAAACTGTAAATAATAATTTGAATTGCCTCGCTAACTGGCGGGAATTCGACTTTCGCTCGTTGTTGTGATGTGTTGCCAACATAAAATTTCCGTAACGAAATCTACTCTCCGCTAAAGCACATAACATACATAATAATATTCAAATAAATACACGACAGTTAATAAAGGTTCGTACTGATTTAATTGTTTTAAAAATTCATTAATTTTTTTTAAATAATAATCGTACAATAAATGTAATTATCACAAAGTTTATGCCTCAGCTGTAAATTAGTTCACTCAGCGGATCTCTAAGGTGGCAGCGCCTCAAACTTAGGAAACTATAATGTTTATCGTCTCTTATTTATACAATTTATTCTCCCATGTGAATTCTTTTGAATACGAAAAAGGTTTATAACAAGATGTTTAAATAAAATACACCACTTTATAATCGTGGCACTTATATACTAACAAGATTTACATGAAAATTCAACTGTGTTGTGTTAAATGGTGTGTGTTGGTTTAATCAGTTTGACATAGGTTATAATTATTTTACATACAGTGTTATTTGACTTGAATCATAAATCCTTGAAAGAAATTAGTGTTTAACTTTTAGAGTGAGAGTTATTTATTAGTAAATTGGTGAATCAATTTGGTTCGTTATTAGTTATGATTTATTTTATACTTAACAACCACACGTTGTTCGGCTATAGTTCGTCAAGTGTCTTCGCCAATGAATTGTTTATGAAATTTATCGCCAACGATAGGGATGCCGTCTGATTCTAGCGTCTGTTTCTTATTTCATCCAGTTTTTATTTAATTGTAGTTTAATAGTTGATTATTGTCCCTTCAAGTGTTACTGGACTATGGTTGACATCAGTTCATCAATTGGGTTTCGTCACAGTTCGATTTTATTTGTTATTTTTCCTCCAAAAGGTCAGCATCAGTATAGCGTCTGTTTCTCGGCGTCGTTAATAATGGAACTTCTTTTCGTAACCCTCAATTTCATAATAACGTACTGTAGTCATGGCAACTGGCTTAGCTCTGATTGGCTAAGTACTTTTGAAACTATTGTTACAAATTCTGGTTTTCTGTTTAATTTGAATAAATATTTTATAATGGCTATATTTACTTGGGGACAATTTCAATGGTTGTAATCTTTACATATATGTTCCTATTTTCTTTCAAAGATTAGTTTGATATCTTACAAGATTGGTCTAAGCCATATATTAATGTTTTAGTTCAAAATTGATAATACTATTGTAACCCCACTTTAACTTAAGCAGTTAAAAAAAAGATTTTTTTTTTTTTTTTTTTTTTATAAAGAGGGGCCACAAGTTAATTATAACTAGGCTAAGGCCTAGAGAAGCCAAAAATGCGCTGGATCCAGTGAGACAGGACTTGCAATTAAAACTCAAGAATTAAACAATTAACAAATCCTTTTTATTGTTCTATCTCATTAAACAATTAATAATAAAATAAATAAACCCAACAGTAATCTATTTCCCCTTTAGTTAATTAAATAAAGTATACTTTCTCAACAAGGCCACCTGAAAATAATTATTGAAACCAAGAAAATAATTTGCTATGTCACTCTACCAATGAATTGAAATTTAAAACCATAACTAACCTTGAAATAAAGCTTCCATAAAAATATTAATAAAATATAAAATTTATTTTATATGTTCCTGTTAGAATGCTTCATATAACTTAATGAAGATAAATGGTATAGATTCCTTGCTAATGTTAATTACAATAATAATTACTCAAACAAATCAAATAAATTTTAAAGGGTGACAATTCATATACTTGTTATAAAAAAAATGAAAAGGATATAACTACATGACTCCATGTATTAATTTTCTTTTATAAAAAGACATTGCACAAATAAAAAAACTTATATCCAAAGTCCCCACCAAAAATACACTAAATGCATAACACTTATAACCCCCAAAATGTACACACAAATATACATACATAACATGTTCCATGACACAAATACATTATACAATAGTATACAATAAAATATACATAAAAGGTCTCTTGCCACGCCCTTTTTATATTACCCTTCTGGTATATATAAATTCGTACTTTTTTTTTTTTATTATTATCCCAGTTAGGATTAGAAATTTACTTTTATTATATTACCCTCATGGTGTGGGTTGATTACACATCAGGTGTATAAGACAATGTTTAAGCATACAGTAGTCCCCAGGACATAATAAAATTCAAAACTAAGTGCCTAAGTGGCTAAGTGCCTAATTCCAGTGAGAAATTAAAAATATTTAAAATAATGAACGCCCCCCCCAGTTATCATAATTAATTTACAGAATTTATGTATACCGAAACATTGCCAAATAATAAAATTAGAAATATTGCATAATATTATAACCCTATGAAAAAAATACACTTGGCCCAGAGACGGACATGTTATCTTGATGATTCAGCCTTCAACTTGTCTCAACAAACAAGTTGAAAGGTGTTTCGACTTGCATTCCTTCTGGTTGAAACATGTTGAAAAAGCACCTACCTCCCCAGTATTTTTATACAAAAGAATTAAACTGATTTTTAATTTAAGAAAATATATATATATATATATATACTACTGAATTGAACATGGTAAATTACTAATAGCAAAAATGACTTAAAAATCTGTAAAGAAACCCCTATAATGAAATAAGTGGAAAATCTATGTTGAATGTTGCATAATCATTATGCCAGTCTCTGAGGTGACAATTTTACCAGAAATATACAGAAATTTATAATTAATTTAGCACCCAGTCCACACACTAAACTGTCCCATCAATTGGGAATCTAAATGAATGTTTAAAACTTGTAATGTAGTAGTTGACAGATGTATATAACTGGTCACTGGGTATGATTGAGTGTTGACTCTATGTGTAATTATAATTGGTTATTTATCACCTGATTTCATCCATGAAGGGTTTTATGGAGGTGACATCTCGTGGCCGACATTTTAGATGTTCGTGTGGTCGTCCAAATTCATCCGGTAGCGAAGTGGAGAGCTTAGGATGTTAAATGTTCAGCCGTGTAGTAGGTCTTGTTCTCGTCTGTGCAGTAGACCCTGATTACACATTATATTTTTAGTCAGAGACCACAACACAAATGCCCCACTAAAGTTTGCACACCCTCCAAAATACATATATAAAGTTAACATAGTTATTGAGCTATTTAATTAAACTTGGTAATTTTTTTTTATATGGCCAACATGCCTTACTTGAAAATCTTTACAACAGTTATTCTTTATAACAGTAATTCTTCCTAATATTAACTTCACACAATGTGAGTTACCTGGTTTGTGATTTGACAATTAATTATGGTTTTGTACCATCTCATAAACTTTATACATAGTGTGAATATGTAGCTACCACGTGGTTAAGGTTAATTCAAATACATAGTTTTTTATTACGGAAAATAATATGAATTGGACATTATTTACTTTCAAAACGTGCCTGAGTAAGTTACCAGATATTAACAAGGTTTTACTGTCAATTGTAGCAAAATTTGTATACCATTTAAACTAACTACGCATTGGGCAATAACTAGATTGATGTACACGAATCTTGTTACATCGGTGTTAGATAAATTTTAAACTTAAATATCTGTATATAAATTTACTTTACTTTTTAGTGCCCAAAATTCTGACACTTAAATGAATATAGTTTTATTAGATTTTAAAAACTTTACATCAAATTGTATATTGCACAACGCCATGCGGTCGAGTACAGGTGAACAGAAATCAACCTACTCAGGCTTATTAAAAACACAGTTTTCTTCAGTAAAATATTGTAGTTAATTAATATGAAAGTAATTGAGACTCACCGCAGTCGTTTACAGATTTATCTCGACATAGTTGGAAGAACAACTAGTGTTGAGATCTTCATTTCTCTACCGGAAAAAATAATGGCGACCGTCACCCACGAGGTATTTTGTCAGACAAAATTAAATGGAAGTCTACGTCTTCCTCGTTTGCATAGCGTACATCTCGCCAGACAGCAGCACCTGGATTTTTCATACTGCCGCGGACAGTCGGCAGGTGCCGACACCGATCAAGCAGTGTAGAATAGAAATCGGTAGTGCTTATATTTTCACGGGTAGGGTGCAGCACTAATTACAGCATTGTAATTCCGTACTGCCTATAGCTACAGTTCGTATATCATGTCGTTTCGCGCCGTCTTTCCGCTAGATATCAGCCCACTCTCCAATTGTAAGATAACTGAAATCTGCTGAATCCTTTTGACTCAGCACACTATGTTAATACATAATTTACTTATTTCTATGTTTTAATATAATTCTGCCATGTTATTTTTGTTAGTTGTTGGTAATTACATAATTTACCTTGTTTTGTTATTTAAATATAGTCTTCAATTGTTTACATCTGGGTTTCTTAACTTAGACAGCTATGTCCTGTATGGGCATAAGTTGTTACATCTTATAATTTCTTATTTTATACATTACTTTCAATTTATATTATTGTTATTATTTTGCTGTTTTGTTAAATTTATGTCATTACTATTTTTATACCTACTCCCCATTTCTCACCCACATCTTTAACCCTTACATCTATTAATAAAACATAACATATAATTAAATTAATGGTCTGTACATAGTTCAGCCATGTTCCTTTTCATTACACATAATTATTATATTTTGCCTGTTATTTCTTATATAAAGGTATTGCTATTATTTCCTTTATAAATTCCTTACTTACTTAAAACATACTAACATATTACTGTGAAACTATTTCTTCTGGTATTTATTGTCTTAAACATTAAGCCAATAACTTCTTTCTTTAAATTAAAAAATGAACAAATTTGGTGAGTGTTATACCTACACCCTCTCTTCTATAACAATAATCACCCTGGTGATTCTTATACTGACATAATATTTTTTCTATTTTTTATATTCACAATTATTCTGTCTTTCAGTCTAATATACTTAACTTAATTGCTCATTTATCATGTGCTTATGTTTTGGGTTTGTCACACTTGTTTAACTCTTTTTTCTTAAGATTATATGTTGTTTATTTTATTACACTTATCACTTCACTGTTTATCTTTGTCACTCCCTACCTATCTCTCACTCTTGGTTTCAAGGTTATTTTAGATGTACATTTACAACTATTCTTTAACATAATGAGCCTTATTTTCTTATTACAATAAGGTCTTTATCAATATACTTTATTTAACAATAATTGTCTCATTTATTTTTTGTGGCTAGTGTACTTTATCTGGTTTTAATAGGATAGCATAGGTGACTTTACCTATTATTGTACCTATTGAATTGAACAGTTAAGTTTTTTCTCTGAGGGACCAAATTCAGTAATCATGTTAGTTGCGATGTTATTCATGTTGCACTCTAGTGGATTGTTTTTTCAAACATTTGGTATTTGTTGATTCTTGCTGTGATGTACTATATATGGTTGTGTTGAATATTTTGCGCTCTGTCATTCATGTTTTGGTGTGTTGTGCAGAGGTGTGCTTGAAGGTTATGTTTACCAAAGTAGAGAGGGTAAATAATATTTTCTTTTACAAATAACTCGTATTGTTCACCTCATATGAATTATACAATGTGTCAGTTTTTTTTTTTTTTTTTTAGTTTTGATTGTATTCGATAAACAACTTTTGCAAAAGTTTTAACTATTTGATGATGAAATTCGTGAATATGTTATGAACATGAGTCGAGTAATGAAGTATCTGTTTTCGACAAATCATAAAGCGGAGGTGATGTATTTAACAATACAGTATTCCCTCGCCAACCGCGGGGGTTAGGTTCCTACAAAACATCGCGGTTAGTGAATCCGCGGTTGGTGAAGTTAACTTTATATGGGAAAAGTAAGGTTAGGGGAATCTGAAACAAAGCCAGAAATATAAAATACTGTACAACTCTTTATTATACAGTATACACTACATTGTTCGAATGTATAAAACCAGTCCAATGATTTCAAATAGCTGACAGTTACTTAAATTATAAAAATTTTTAAAATACATACTGTATTACATTATAACAAAAAAGCCGCTAAGACAAGGAAAAAATAGCGGCCAGTTTTTAGTGCAAAGTAAGTCCAGTTTTATAGCTTACTACAATTTTCAACTTAAAATTTTAAAATAAAAACAATTTTTAACACACAAACAATTTAAACTCAAAATTTTAATCAAAACAATTTTAAATCGAGGCATGGGAATCGGCACTTGTGGAAGGGTGAGGGACGTCAGTTGATTTGCCACCAGATGATTTAAAATAGCATAAAAGAGAAGTCTGCTTCATTTTATTTTGAAACTCCTTCTGAAGCTGCTTGTATGGAGATAATAAATCCTCCAAACCCCGTTTGAATTTTATACTCCGCTCCATGATGGGATCGATGTCAAGAAAAAATTCAGCGAGATTGTTAGCCAAAAGTATTCCTTTGCTTAGGCTAGAAGACGTCATTTCTCTCTGTTCTTCTCTGTCCTCCTCGTCATCATCCCCATCCTCACTCGATCGTATTATTTCTTCCAATTCATCTTCATTCAACTCCTCCTTGTGTGACTGAAGAAGTTCTTCGACGTCGTCTTTCATGTCTGCCAATCCTTCACCTCCCAGACGTCTTGCAACATCTACAATATCCTTAACGGCTGGGAGTTTGTGTTGCAAACATTGATTAACACACTCATTCCACAGCTTGGACCAACAGGCATTCAAAGTTGACTGTTTTACTTCGTCAAGAGAGTCTTTAATAATGGTGATGGAGTCAGTGATGTTGAACAGTTTCCAGCAATCAGTGACTGTGTTGGGTCATTCTCCATAGCTTCCAGTATCCTGTTGAATGTGCGTCATGTATAGTATCGCTTGAATGTTTCGATAATTCCTTGGTCCATCGGTTGTATGAGTGAAGTAGTATTTAGGGGCAGAAATACAACTTCAACATTTGGATGGGCGAACTGGAGAGCCTCGGGGTGTCCTGGAGCGTTATCTAAGATCAGGAGAACCTTGAAGGTTAAGTTTTTTTTGGATAGATACCGTTCAACATCAGGAACGAAGCAGTTATTCAGCCAGTCCATTGACAATGCACCTGTCACCCATGCTTTCTTGTTTGCATGCCAAAACACTGGAAGATGACATTTGTTTTTTCCTTTCAAGGCACGTGGGTTCAGCGATCGATACACTAACATTGGTTTCACCATACAGTCACCAGAAGCATTAGCACACAAGAGCAGGGTGATACGGTCTTTCGAGACCTTGAAACCTGGTGCAGAGCGTTCAGCTTTAGAGATGTATGTCCTCTTGGGCATGCGCTTCCAATACAGACCTGTTTCGTCTGAGTTAAATACCTGTTCCGGCAAATATCCTTTATCTTCAATTAATTTTTTTAATTGTTCAGGATAACTCTCAGCAGCGCTATGGTCAGCTGAGGCTGTTTCTCCCACTATTTTCAAATTGTGAAGGCTATGGCGGTGGACGAAGCGAGCAAGCCATCCCTTACTAGCTTGAAATTTAGATTGGCCAACACCTTGCTCTAAATGTTTGTATATTCTCAGTGCCTTTTCACGTATAACTAAGCTACTTAAAGGAACTTTCTGTTGTGTTTGGTCTTCGATCCAAACATTAAGTGCCTTTTCCATCTTTTCAATAATGGGATCACGAGGCATAAAGGTAACTTTAGCACTAGAAGCAGTTCCACTAGCAACACTAGCTTTTATTGTTTCTTCACTTTTTTTTATTGTTCTTATAGTTGACTTGTTGACAGCCATTAACGTGGCCACAGACGCAGCACTCTTGCCGTGCCCTAACCTGTTCAAAACATCGAGCTTTTTCTCCAGCGGTAGTACATTCCTAGCCCTTTTGGCTAGCTTATCACCGCCAATTATGTTTTCCGAACGTTTGGAACACATTATGACGAAAGGATAGTTTATAAAAGAGTAAATTAACACTAGATAATAAGAACAACGCACACTAAAAACTAAAGAACACGCAATACGTCACGGCAGAAGAGCAATGCGCAACTGACTGACTTCAATCCGATTTGAAGGGATATGTGTGCACGAAGCGCTGCCTAGCGGATGCTACTACAAACCGCGTATAAGCGAATTCCAGCCCCGCGGTTGGAAACTACTGCGCATTTATAAAACCGCGTATAAATGAATTCCGCGGTTGGAGAACCCGCGGTTGACGAGGGATTACTGTATTTATATATTTTTTAACAGTTTCCTTATAATTAGTGTTGACAATTTTGCATTATATTACATTTTACAAATTTTTAAAAACATTTACTATTATAGGTCTAACATAAAAACCAAGTTGTCACTGATCAAAAGGTTAAAATGTAGAATATATTTGAAATGTCATTAAAATATATTTTGTGTGTGTGTAGGATTATCACTGGTGGTGGCGCTCATTATTGGTGTCTGGCGGTTCTGCGGTGTACGTGCTCGGGTATTCAGTATTCTACTTCATGACAAAGTTGGAGATCACGGAATTCATTCCTACGCTGTTGTACTTTGGCTACACCGGCATCATGGTCTTGACTTTCTGGATACTGACGGGAACTATTGGATTTTTCGCAGCGTACGCTTTCATCGTGAAAATATACGGTGCGGTGAAAATCGATTGACACCAGTGCGTGCGGGCGCGTGTTGTCATTGTTATTGTGTTGTGAACAGTGTGTTACCACTCTTCCGAGACAAAACTGAAGATTAACTATCACCGGAGTGAAGAATAGTAACTGTTACGCACTCAAAGAGTGTGTCGTATAAAAATAAACTGGCCTGATTCTTCGTTGTGTCTGTATAAATAAGGTAGTGTTATTTAATATTAAGGTGAGAGTGAATTGGATATTTGTGTGTGTATACATATTATATACAAAAGACAGTGAAATACTATGATATACATGAATATTTAAAACTTTAATAATAATAAAATAATATAGGTATAAGAGTAATTTAAAAGATAAAATTTAGGTCCCATGTATAATATACATGTTATATATTTATATAATACATAAATCTATTATATTTAAAACAATAATATGATAACATATTTTTTGCACAAAAGTATAATAAAATGAAAAAAATAATTTATGCTCTAAATGGAAAGGCATTCGTTTTTATTTTTTTAACTTAATTAATTTAACAAACTGTTGTAAAACTGAATTTTTAAACATTTTTATGGAGCCGAATTTAAAAATGATACTAGTAGGCTACACATTTTAGTTTAGAAATGACATGTCTAGTGAGTTGTATTGGTCTTTAGTTTAAAGTTTTAGCTATTAAAATTTGTTTTTTGTTTAAGATTGTTTTTATTCTTTTTGGCCTGCAGAAGAAAATGAAAGACTACTGTTTGGTCAGAGTGCATGGATATTTGTAAATTTTAGATCATAATTCTTCACAATTCCAGTATATAATTTTCTTTTTTAAAGACAAGTACAAATGTGTCTCTTGTAATACACAAAAATGTTCTTTTTTTTGAACTACATCAAAGACATAATTAGGCCACTGTTTGTGCCATGTTTGTTGTGACTCGAGAGTTATGATTTTCAAAAATTTTAAGGTCAAATAATGCTAAACTTTAAATATTTATAGAAATTCACCTTATCATGTGATCTCCAATTTTTCCAGTTGAGTTTAAAGTTCACATTATTAGCTTAATTTGGTATCTGAATGAACTCTATAACTTGAAACGTTTACATAAAGTTATAGAGCACTCTTCTGAGGTAATACCAAAATAGTGGTAGAAAGGACAGCAGGAAACTCAAGATTTTGGCATTTTTTTTTCTGATTGAACTGTTGGTCAGAAAAATCTGAAAAAAAATAATCTGTTGTTGTCTCTTATGTGCTTGTTGTGTCTTCAATTATTGAAAAAAATTGGAAGAAAATTTGAAACATGGCAGCATGTGGTATCAAATGATTTGGCATGAAATATCCCCAGCTAAAGACACGTTTTGGAACCTTTCAAAATGTGGCTTTACCATAGAATAGTGAGCATTTCATATAACGCTGGACAGCACATATAACTAATGCTGAAGTTCTTAGAAAAGTGAAGAAAGATAGGGAAGTTATTAACACAGAGAAGATAAGAAAGCTTCAGTATCTGGGACATCTCATGAGAAATGAAGAGAGATTTTACTTATTGCAGTCCATACTACAGGGAAAAGTACTTGGAAAGAGAGGAGTTGGGCGACCGAGAATCTCATGGCTGAGAAATTTAAGGACCTGATTTCTGTGCAGCAGTGCAGAAAGTTAAAATAGTCTGTATGTTATCCACCATCCGAAATGGATAGGAACTATCAGAAGAAGAAAGACACGTTTAATAAGGAGAGGAGCCTGTACATTTGCAGTTGTATAGATGTAGAATTTAGAAAGAGACTGATGAAATGGGCCAGTCAAACTCAAGCAGCCGAAATGAGATTCATCAGGTATGTGCCAACATATAGTCTTCAAGATTGCAAAAGAAATGTTGCTGTACAGCAGGCACTGAATGTTACGCATATACTTGATAGGATTACTCAATATCGGGTAAAATGGTTGGAACATCTTAACCGTGTAACGGTATTGACCTTTTACCATTTTTTATAATACAATAATAATAGTTGTTTTGATTGTTCATCATCTTTTTTCACAGCACTAAACTATATAGAATATTGAAACTTTCAACTTGTGAAACTTATTTGTCTTTTCTTCTCGTACGCGTTTCGGCATGGTGTTCGCCTTCGTCAGGAAGTCTGTCTCAAAGCTGACGAAGGCGAACACCACGCCGAAACGCGTACGAGAAGAAAAGACAAGTAAGTTTCACAAGTTGAAAGTTTCAATATTCAATAATAATACCACTAATAATAAAACTCGCTGCTGCCAGAATTTTACTTACCGTTAAACTTACCTTATTAAACTGCCCAGGTCGCCACGATATTTTATGATTTAATATCGAAACCTTTACACTCTTTCCCTTATAAAAAATTAAATATTACCACGATCTGACCACCCTTAAACTCAGAAAATTCCACAGAACGTTAGACGAGGTTTTCAGCACAGAATAGGAAATGGTTATGGCTTAATAACTTACAACTAACACATGTTTAAGTAAAATCAAATATAATTTTATTAATTCAAAAATTGTAGTCTCTGTCTCGTTATTTCTTTTTAATGGTACTTCTCTAACTAACCTCTATTTTATAAAAATGTTCCTATGCTAATCTATACTTACAACCAGTACTCTCGTTAACTTTTCTCTTTCTCCCCATTTTACTTCACACACACTCTCATTATGTTTACACTTTTTATTTACCACCTTTTATCTAGCTCTTTTAACACTTATTATTCACTGATACACTTCTGGCCAACATAAAGAATCGTTTACATTAACTACATTGTGGTACCGGGTGATGCGAGGTTCTCGGTGTTGCACACTATATGGTTTAACTGCTTTTTACGTAAATATTCAAACTTCCTCTCTTCAAAACCTTTTTTACACAAACTGTTTGTTGTTACATTATTGAACTCCACTCTTTGGTAGACCTACTTAGACATTTCGGTCTACCAAAACTTTCCCGAGGCGGACGTTACGTTTACTCTGGTTAACTACTGCTATTCAACTGTTGTTAGTCAACGACTGACTACTATGTGTGATCCTCTGATGCAAAACTGGCTTGTGGCAATTACTCATTCTTTCTGTAATTCACAGAGAGACTGGCTTGCCAACGGTTACGTAATACGTCTAGACTATGTGACATAAACAGTCTGCAATAACATTGTGCAGCTTTGTGAAAGCAGGGGTCCCCAAAAGGTTGTACCTTGTATGAATTGACAGTTTTACTAACTTGTCTGCCTCCCAATTCTGTACCGTTACAATACCCCCCCCAATGAGAGGTTTTATGCGGAAGCATAAAAACTCATTGCCTAAAACCTAAGAGGATCAGCGAAGATATGGCACCGCAACCCCCCTTAGTTCTTTACTAAAATCATGGGTACTTACCCCCCTAGTCCGGTGGCTGTGGCCGCACCTATCCGACCTTACTGGACTTCTCTGTTCGAGATCCCAACACCATAAAATCAGACAGGCACGTCACCACAGTATCACCTGACTCTGAAACATTCCAGCAAAATATCAATAAACGGCCTTCCATTATTCCATATCCCCCACTGATTCATTTCCTCTTAGTAGTACTGGTTCGTTGTTAGCAAAGTACTGGTTGATTTTTTTTACGAAGTACTGGTTTTCCCTTTAATTTATAATATACTAAGACAATTGTTCTACATGCTGATGCAGTTACCTAAACAGGATACAACATAATAAGCATTCCAATTAAACATTACCATGTTTGCATTGGACTAAATTTTTCACCTTGGGTTTTACATTGAATTACCAACAAAACATTACCACCTTATTTACTACAAGTCAAAAATAAATTATTCCAATTTATATTATATTGTCCATCTTGTTAAATTAATTAATTCAATTCCAATTATTTAAATTCATAAACATTTTACATTGGTTTTAAATAAACCCTATAACTGGCCTAAATAAAATACAATGTCCACATGGCAATATAAACTTACTGTATACTTACATCTATAATGTATATATATGCATATAAATTCCATACAAATTAAATATTGATACTTTTTTCCCTTGACAAAACATTATTCCCCACAAAATTACACATTGATTACTTTTTTCCCTAAATCCCTTAACCCCTGATACCCGTTACAATTTACTGTGTTCTACACTAGGCTTCTTGACTATCGCTGGCCTCATCCTAGCCATAAACCACATCTCCCTCGTGGCCTGTAACTTGGTCACCCCCCATCCACACTCACTATTACCCCCCTGGACTGTAGCGCCCAGTTGGTTCCACAAGGACTGATGCGGAAGGGGCGGACATTTTTTTCTTTTATTCCACCCCCACCCTTGCTTCAGCGTTACAATAAAATTTCAGTATTATCAACTTACTACTCATGATGAATACACCCCTATATGGGTGAAAATAGCCCTGTTCCAAAAATTGGTAGAGTCCCCTAAAAATAACCCCCCAACTAAATCTAACAAACCACCAGGTTAACAAAACAAAAACAAACCACAAGCCGGTTATAACAATTAAAATTTATGATTTGCTATAACTTTACTACTTTCACGGTCATGACAGCACTTAGGTGGGGAATCTACAGTTAAACATATAATACAGGTTTATTATTTATACCTGTTTACATCATTAGTTGTACACACAGCTTGTTTTACAAACAAACTAACTCAGCATACACATTTTTGATTACATCAACACTAATATTTCCTTCAATTTTCAATTTAAACAAATATTTTAGTCTTTACATTTTAATTAGTTACCATGTATGTTACAATTCAAATCAAAATTTAAATCCAAATAAATTTAAATTCATTACTAAAATTCACATTTTTAAGTTAATTTAATTCCTACTCAAATTTAATTTAATTTCCTTCTTTTCTCAAAACGGTTTAAGTTACTGTAATTACATCATTCAAAATGATTCTACATTAATAAAATCATCTCACATAAACTTTAACTGCATTACAATCAAAACACTAAGTTATTTCATTATATTATTCACCAAAAGTTAACCCCATTCAATTACATCTTGTATTTATTTTATTTCAACAATAGAAAATATTCTTATTATCCATTCCATCCTACCTGTAAACATTAGTCACACAAAACAAACAATATACGTGTTAACAGCATATCAGCTGATGCACTACCAGAATATCAACATCACCTTGACACAATACCTTTAACACAAATGAATACAAGACAAGTTTATTTACAAATTTTTGTCATATCTAGTTATTATTTACCACACTTCATTATATAAATCAGCCAAGTAATTATAGCAGTGACTCAAATAATTAAATGTTCATTCACTGTTTATCTAACCCCCGTCATCGAAAATTAGTCTGATTTTCACATAACACTTTTCGTTTTTATTTACATTTTATGATTACCATTTGTGTGATAACCATTTAAATCCTTTTTATCCGTTATGCCATTATAATTCCCAGGGTCATCCCCCATTATTATTTTATCATATGTCATGTCTACATCGGGTATGGTTAAGTCTCCTTCGGTATCTTTTGTCACAATTAAATCGTTTATTTTTTCATCACTATAGTCGTCAGCTGTTACTAATATGCTAACCTTCACAACAGGTAAGTGTTTATTATTATCAACCCCAATGTAATCATCTTTTGCTACTACACCAGTACTAAAAGGTAAGTCTATTATTTATCATAATTCTCTCGTAATTCAAACTCTCAGCTAACCCTTTATAACCCCTAGTCAACTTAAATATCTCTATCACTCTCTCTCTCTTCATAATCACTTTCCCAGCCCAATTCCACATTCTCAATCCACGCAGAGGGCAATACCACTTTATTATAACACCATCTGGCCCTACCAGATACCCACAAAAACTTATTTGTCCATTTGCCGACCTATTGTCGCCCAAGTGTCCTAGTGAGGATCTCTTATCCCCGTAAACAACTTGTGAAATCTCTGCATCACCTTTAACCCCAAAAAAATTTGCCCCCTGTTCACCCTCTACAATTAAACTATCTCTATACTCCCTTTCTAAGTCATAAACACTAACTAGCAATCCTCGATTAACCTCAACTCTCATTTTATTCTCATCATCACCACCACTATTACTCAAGATATCACTATTATTTTTATTCAATAATCTCTCATCATTACTTATTTTAACACCACCACTTACCTTATAATTCATCACCTGTTTTGCATTTAAACTATCACCATTATTATTCATAATTATTTCTTCATCATAATTACCACTTGTTTTACAGTCATCACTTACCTTATTGTCTAACATACCCACACACTCTCGTAACTCATCAGTCTTTCTTTTAGTTTCACTATGTATTTCATTAATTCGTTCATCAATACTACACAGTGAATTAGTTAATTCGTCAAACTTTACGTTTATGCTATTCTCAAATTTCACATTTTGTTCTTTATATTGTCTTACTTCCCCCTTTATTTCATCAAGTTTAACATCATTTGTGTCGAAACGTTTATTTAATTTAGTCTCGTTTATGTCAAAACGACTATGTCACTACTTATTTCATCGAATTTAGTATCAAATTTTTCATCACTATTGTTTTACTTCAAATTTCTTATTTTGTTCGTTTAGTTTAACGTTAAGTTCATTAAAATTGGTTTCGAGTTTATTACTTCATTCATCAAATTTTCTACTTAACATTATGTTTTGCTTTTACATTATTTGTATCATGTTCACTATATCGTTACTGTCACATTGTTTGTTTTGGATAGGTGTTGAATGAACCCTAGCGCCTTCCATTGTTACAGACTCGGTTAGGCTTATTTCGTTTACTACCGTTTCAGTTACTATCGTATTTACTTGATTGTCTGTACTAGTATTAGTTAAGTCCATTTTGTTGACTTCGTCACTCTTATTTTCCATTTTTGTTTTATATTATTGTTTACTTATACAATTATGCTTACTAAACTACACAACCGCTCCCACTCCAAAATAACCGTTTCTGCAACTAGAATTAGGTCTGATCTGTGTGATTAATATAAATCACACAAATCGTCCCAAGTTCGGGGGGCCACTGTTACTGTACGTTTTTAATTTCAATTAATAATATCGAGTCCCTGTTCGGGAGTCACTGTTACTGTACGTTTTTAATTTCAATTAATAATATAAAGTCCCTGTTACTGTACGTTTTTAATAGCAAATAATAAAATCGTATTAAAACTTCGTTTTTATCATACCTTAGGGTTCCGTCCAGGATTCTACAGACAAAACATTTGCAGAAGGATTATTTTGGGTTGAGTGTCGAAATGATAGTAATAGTTGTGCTGACTAAAACAAATTATTTTTTGTTTATTACAAAAAATTTGTTATATTCTACATTGGTATTCTCAGTGTTTCTGTTCAACTACTACATCTATTAAAAAGTTGACAAAATAAACAATTCTTACAACTACCATTACAAGTGATTTATATTATTACTGAACCAGTACTCTGCATTAGCACTCTCTCTTTTACAATAACAGATTCATACCCCTTATTGAGATCTCATTCCCAAAGTATTTGAATTTCGAAATATGACTTTGTAAATGGGACTTATGCTTTAAGTAAAATTCTTTATTTATTTTTAACGAATTGTTCAGTACAGTTACCCATCCGTCCGGTGTTCATATTGTTGTTTCACCACGGTCTTCATTTAACACACTGCGAATTTTTTGATTTCATAGTCACTCACCAATATCTATATCATTCCTTAACTGGCACTGCACAGTTGTTTTGAATTAAAATAATACTCGTTATTTTGCCGGCCGGCAATGTACTTGCTCAAGCACTAATTTTTGTTTTTTCTTTTGTGACCGCGCGGTCAAAAGATACGTGTTGACTCTTTTTGTTCTAACACTAATTATTAGAACCGCGCCCCATCACTGCCCCGCTCGCGCGGCTCTGCTGTTGGCTTGGCTGGTTCAACAATGAATGACTACTGTGTGTGATCCTCTGATGCAAACTGGGTTGGGCAATTACGTGTGTTTCTGTTATTCACAGAGAGACTGAGTTGCCAGCAGTTACGTAATACGTCTAGACTATTTGACTAGACATAAACAGTCTGCAACAACATTGTGCAGTTTTGTAAAAGCAGGGGTTCCAATAGGTTGTTCCTTGTATGAATTGACAAAGTTTTTATTCACATTCTCTACCTCCCAATTCTGTACCGTTACAACCGAATGGATGACTGCCGCATCCCCAAGCAACTATTTAATTATAAGATGAAAAGACAAAGAATTGTGGCGTGTCTGAAGAAGCACTGGACTGACTAGCTCTAGTAGGACCAGAACAAACCGTTTTTAGTTCAACCCTTGCTGACTGATGAAGTGCTTGGAGCATTTCACATGTTATATAGAACTATGGGGTAAGAGACTGAGCGGTTAAGAGTTGGAAAGAATTTTGTTGGACAATAACAGAGATTAAAAATCAGATGGCACAGTGCACAAGGAGGTTCTGAACAGAACTAAGACAGTTTTATACTGTTTCCTTAGTTTTATACTGTTTTCTTAGTTTAATCCTGATGGAAACAAACAGGCATGTCACATCTGGAACGCTATTTGCTACTTGAATTAGAGGCATGTCACTCTGACAGAAGGAGTACAGACAGGGTACATATAATATTGATATATATATAATATTGATATAATAAATACACGAAAATTGTAATAATTTGTCCTGATCAAAGTAAAATTTGTGTGACTGTGTCAGACCATCAGCGAAATATCTTATAACTCCAGTTAATGGCTTTTTTTTTATTAACCGTTTAAAAATCACAACAAGACAAAAAGTAGTCTATTTAAAACTAAAATAGAAGTTGTGATAATTACCAGTGCACTGTATATTATCAGTTGTTGCCAGAGAGTAGTTCAATCCCTTCCACATCTTTCAGAACTTGTATCATCACTTGAGTCAGTGTTATTGTTGATAAGACTGTCCACGAAGTCGGTTATGTGGGCCAGTTCCCAGAGCTTTATCTTCTTCCTTGATTATATGTTCGTTACAATGACGCTGCTTGTCCACCGTTGTTCATTTAATTCATTGTCTGTCAATTGTTTTATATCAGACAGCTTATATATGTTGTGTTGTGACAGGGAACATATCCTTTCATCTGGCCCCATATTACTTCAGTAGTGTTCAGAATACAGTGATAAGCAGTAAGTCTTAAAACGACGTGTCCCGGTTGAAGTGGTAAGCTAACTTTCACATGACTATACAAGCATTCTGCACATGCGGATAATACATTACTGTGTGAAGAGTGTCAATGCCCCTGATCAATAGCATTTCAGATTTGCCACGTGGGTTTGTTTACATCAGGATTAAACTAAAAACGGAAATAGTATAAGTACAGTCATAAAGAGGATACAAATCTGACTAGAATATGTTCTAAGAGGAAAAGGAATATCATTGGCTGTTACAAAAGGGACAGTGAGGGGAGAAGAACATGAAGGAAGCGATTAACAATGATAGATGATTTTAAGAGGGAATACTGTAAGGTAGTGGTTTCCACCTTAAGAGGGGACACTGTAAGGTAGTGGTTTTCACCTTAAGAGGGGAAACTGTTATGCAATTGTTTCCACCTTAAGAGGGGATACTGTTATGCAATTGTTTCCACGTTAAGAGGGGATACTGTAAGGCAGAGGTTCCGCCTTAAGAGGTGAAACTGTTATGCAATAGTTTCCACCTTACGAAGGGATACCGTAAGGCAGAGGTTCCCCCTTAAGACGGGATACTCTAAGACAGTGGTTTCGTCGAACTGACACCCTTGGTGAAAGTCATTGGAATGGACTATCCCGACCTTAATAATGCAGATCAGTAACAAAATTAAAACAAAATCCAATAGATGGGAATGTAAGCACATTCAAGATACAACAAAATTACAGACAACATATACAAGAGAGAGAGAGAGAGAGACTGGTGGTGATAAAATTAGCAAAAGTGCTCATTTTTTTTACTGACAGAATAATTATTAAGCGATTTTCTATTTCTATAATCTTAACAGTTCGATGATTTAATAAGACTCTTATTACACGATTATAGAACGGAATTAAATTTCAAATTAAGAACAAGTATTTTGATCACATTAAGAACAGTCCGCGAAATAACATTTTCTGGAACACCTCGTGGACGAAGAAAATGAATTGAGCAAAATTGTCATTCAGCTTAGTCTGTATATGCTGGTACAACTTAATATGCTTAAGCTATATGCATTACATATATTATTAAACTATATGTTGTACATATTGATGAATTGAGTAAAACATTGAGAACTACATAGAAACATTTTAGATCATATTTTGTAGGATTTTTGTAAGTAATGTTAAAGTTTAATAAGAATATATTTCTAAATTTACAAACACAATTTTTTACTAAAACAATGCTTACTGATATGAACATGTGTTCAATTCTTTGTCTGTAACTTTACCTTAACCTAACATGTGCTCAACAGGTTCGTATAATGGGACTGGTGTATAGCTTCTGTGAGGATATAGTTTTGTTGTTTATTTAATGGGCATAGTAAAACGGTTATCACGCACTGTTTGTCAAAGCGTCGTTGGCGACTCTGAGGTTTTGGGGCTTTTCTTTATTGGTAAGGGCCTCTGCTTCTTTTCTACCATTACAAAACTTGCTCAGGCTCACCTCCACCTGTTACTGGAGCATAATTCTTGGTCTTCCTCAGGGTCTACTGTCCATGTGTCTCTGGTAAAATGTTTGCTTTATTGACTGTGTTTTCTCACATTTCTTTCTTTGTATAGGGAGATTCGGGAAAATGGGAATTTTTGAAATTTGTGTTGGTAGTCCTGGACAATTGTTAGCACTGAGTAACATATAGAAACCAGCTGACGCCATCGTGCCATTTGGTTATCATGAGTACTTGGAGTGGTACAGTAGTATTAAGCAGACATGAATCAGCGCGCAGGTTGTAGTGGGGAGAAGACGGCAGCAATGAAAGGCACGAGAGAGGAAAATTTCTACTAACGCAGTTGAAAATATTGGTCTACTCTCTGAATTGTTAATAAGACGCGAATGTGACAAGAATAATCTATTTTGACACGGGTTGACTTTTTATACCTAATGTGCCGAAGTTACGCTTCTTTAATAATTAAAGATGAAAGATAATAGTTAAATTTACATTTTTCCCTGTAAAAGTAGTAAAATTTGAAAACTGATATCGCTTATAATGACAGCTGAAATAAAGCAGTTGCACTGCTTTGTCGATTCACAATTATTTTTGTTTTATTATATTTATAACTTTATTTATTTAGTTTTCTATTGTCTATGATTCTTATAGTGTTTTCAATTGTTTATTTTTAATTTTTAACGTTTTTATGTATTTATTGTTTTTAACATTTCATTAGCTACATTTTTAATTATATTACTAAATACTTTACCAAACTAAATTTTACAGCCCTACCAAAACACACACATACACACACGCACGCATATACGTAACTTACTTTTTACTAACTTACCTAACTTTTTACTAACCAATTATTCTTATAATTTGAAAATTCTTTTGTTATTCTTTTAATTGTTTTTAAGGTTTTTACCTAAAATTTGGTTACCTACAAAATTTGGTTGTAGGTAAGTTTTGATTTCGATTACGACAGTAAACGTGGACATTTTGTAAGACGAAACAAGCGTCAGACACAAGAGAAAGAGACAATGTAGGGCTAATAAAGATTTCCATTATTTTGTAAACAGTGACTTGGCGTGTTGTGTCTGTTGCAATGTTTCTCGAAATTCGAGGCTAGACATCAACAATCGTTGTATATTTTGGAATGTGTACACTTTGTGTACATGTTACAATTCACGAAAAACGTAATAATATATGATCCACATTGCTCTGGCATCTTAATTTGTTTGAATAAGTAACATTAATAACAGCCTCGTACGTGAAATGATTTTGTGTGTGTGTGTTTAAAAAACAAGCAGATGTAAACTATCCGTAAAGAACCGGAGAGACAATATTAATGCAACAATTAGACTGAAACTATTTAAGTACCATAGAGCACATTTACTTACATGCAATTACAATAATTATTTAGGTCAGTTCTTCACCCTACGAATATTTCCATCACTGTTATCACCGTTAGCCTATTATCACTATCACTCAAGTTGCCTTCACTGCTGCTATCTCGTCTTACATTATTTTCTAAACGATCTGTTACAGTATCCCTTATTTGGTTCGATCTCACGTAGTCATTTTAAATTTCCATTACGTCACGTCTTGATCTCTAGTCTGCAGGAGAAATACAATACAATTCCTTTGACACTGTCCACAGAAAAATGCACGGTTTTTCTTTCAACACGCTTCTTCACGGTTGCCCAAGTCAGTTCCATAGGATTAAAATCCAGCTGATAGTGTAGAAGTTATAAAACAGAATGTCCTTGGTTTGCCAAAATAGCATCTATTTTAAAAGTTTTGTAAGTTGGTTTGTTTTGTTTAATTAGTGCATACAGCTCAGGCTTTAACATAGATGGACTACAAGGAATGTTATGGTTTTTTAACCAGTTAATCATGTCTGCCTTTTTTTGTTAATGATGTTGGAGGTGGATTTATTTGTACATTGTGGTAGGAGGCATTATCTATTACTATTACGCTGTTCTTATTAAAATGAAATGAAATTAAATGCTTCATATTTGATGAATACTGATGTTTTTTGAAAAGTACTCACACAATAACCTCCACAGCGTCTCAGAGAAAACTAAGCTATGTTTCTCTGTTGACGCATGCGCATTACATAACCTGCGCTGTTAGCACGAAAACGGTTGATTCATGTCTAGTAAAATTTACTGTACTCAACGTGCTTTTGCAATCAAAGCTTTTTACAAAAACAATAACAGTCTGGAGCTTGCACGTAGAGGATGTCACACTTTAATTTAGGATGCCACGTCGTGTTCCATCAGTACATGCAGTTAACACATGGATATGTAATTTTGAGGAAACAGGTTAAGCAATGAAAAGGAATCCTCCAGGCGATGTGCAAACCATTCATACACCAATATCAAAGGTGTTCAACCTGCTGTCATAAGCCCATATTGTTGAATCCGTCGCCAAGCAGTACCTTTATGGTTGCATAGTCCAAGTGTCGAAGAGTATTGGTACAGGACTTACATTACTAAGTACAAGTTGCATACCATCCAGGAACCGAAGCCCAACAATCACCTAATACGATAACAATTCTGTGAACGAATGCTTGAAAAGGTAATTTGCTTGAAAAGGTAAACGAGGACAATAAGTTTGTTAACAACCTGTAGATATCGGACGAACCCCATTACCATCTTAATGGATTTGTAAATAGACAAAATTTTTGTTACTGGGCACATGAAAATTGTACTCATCTACACCAACGTCCGTTGTACAGCAATAAAGTTACCATGTGATGTGCTGTGTCATTGTCATTCTCATTTTTTGGATGATGAGAATGGGCTTGCGATTAGTCACATCAGATCGGTATGTTGCCATGCTGGAAACCTTTGTTGTACAAAAACTACAGACACTTCCACAAATTATTACAACTGCTTTCAATAAGACAGATCAACATCACACTCACCACGGATATTGATGGCTGCTGTACTCCAGTTGTTTGGCAACCATATAATTTCGAGAAAGTGACATTCCATAGCCTCCCACATCCCCTGATCTATCAGTGTGGGATCACCTTAAAAGAAAAATGTATCGTAGTCGACCTGCTACAACGGAAGAATTGAAAGCTAAGATCCGAGAACCAATTGCCTAAATTCATTTTGAAATGTTACTTTGAACCATACACAAACTAACTAAGAGATTCTGGAATGTTTGCACAACAATGGAATTCACATGCAAGACGTCATCTTCAAGAAATATACATATTTACTGTATGTATTCTTACATTGGATGTTTTTTACTGTTATATGACATAAATAAATTTATTAAAAAAAATTTTTTTCTTAACAATATTTAATTTCCTGTTTCCTTGAATCACCCTGTATGTGCCCAATCCACCTGCGTCTATATGTTTCTAATAACTAACACAATACCAGGAAGTTTAGACTGAACGTCTTATCTAATGAAACGGCATTATCTTCTTCTACTTCGTGGCCTGTTACACACACCATACTATCATCATCAGCCCTTGATGGGACTTGGCCTGCTCCAAGAATCGACTCCATTCTTCCCTACTGCGTGCCCTGGCTTTCCAGTTTCTGATGTTCAGCTTTCTGAGGTCCTCTTCTATCTGTTCTTTGAATCTACTTCGGGGACTTCTCCTTACTCTACTCCCATTTGGTTTCTGGTAAAAGATATCTTTCGCAGGCTGTCCTTCCTCCATTCTCTCTATGTGTCCAACCCACCTTATCCTGTATATTTTGATTATCCTGACAACGTCCGGCTCTTTGTGAAGATGGTATAGTTCATAATTATAGCGCCTGCGCCACATTCCATTTTCGTGTACTCCTCTAAATATTGTCCTTAGAACCCGTCTTTCACAGCAACCTAGAAGTCTCACTATTTTTTGTCACTGTCCAGGTTTGACGAGCTGGACGATGACAAATGGGTCTTGTAAATGTCGCATTGTTACTGACTAAGACCTTCCTACCTTACACATAGTGCCATATTGATGTGTCTTGAGGTTGGATTTACTTCACCTTAAGCCTTAAAACCATACCACATGACGAATCTATACGAGCTGTCTTGCCATCTTGATGAAACATGTGCCACAGAAGTTTGTAAACTGTCATTCATAAAAGGGGTATGGATTTAGTACATTGACAACTACAGACTGCAATATATTAACACTTTTACTGTATTAAAAAAAAAAAAAAACATATTAAAAGGTACAATTAAAAGTATTTTTTAAGCGGTTCACCGAGGATTGATTCTAAATCTTGTACGACATGTGTGCACTGTTTTTCAACTTCTTCATCCTCGTCTTCCATGAGTTCGGCCAAAAAAGGTACAGTCTCAGGCAACATAGGTAAAAAGTCTTCGCCCAGTTTCTTTGCTACTTCGAACACACTGTACAAGCCGGCCAATCGCACCTGCCAATCAAAAACATTTTGAGAACACTCAAAGAAGCAATCACTTAAATATACAAAGACAAAACAAATCTAAACTTTTACTACAAATAACACCAGACAGACAAGCAACAGCTCACTTAAGACAATTGTACAGCAAATTGCAAAGAATCAACTTCAACAATTTCAATTCATGTTCCCGACTTACTTTAGTTTTTAAATATTAGTCTTATCTTACATACCTTATCACCACTACCAACGTGCAATTTGTTGTCATTGGTCATGTTATTATTTGAATTAGCAGTCTCTGTAATTCCAACTTTGTCGTGTTTACTTGCTGAACTGCTACTTGTCATGATCCGGACCTTGGCAAGTAGCAGTTCAGCAAGTAAACAGGACAAACTTGGAATTAGACTGCTAATTCAAATAATGATATGAACAATTTCAATTCACACGTATTCTTAATTAGTACTTAATAACTGTACCTGCAGTATATTTTTGATGCTTTGAGTATGCATTAGTATCGATATGTCATGCAGTGAAAAAGAAGTGTACCAATTGTGAATGATTGTGCTGCAGAATCTAAATTCAAAATATGTAGTTTTTGTTGTTTTCTTTTTTTTTGACACATGAGGTTAGCTACGAACATTTTGGTTTTCTAGTTTACTGTTTAAAGAAAACAAAACTCATGGTTTGCCAATCAGAACTAATTGGGATATGGGGTACTCCAAATGATCAATTTGTTTGGATTTTTTAACACAGAGTATTATGTTCATATATTGTAAACATAAAGTAACAAAAACATAAATGTAAACATTGAAAGTTCCCCTGCAGAAATTTTAACAATGAAACGACTTCGAGGTCGGGCAGCCATCAAATGAGCTTCAAAGCTTAGGCAAAAAACTATGATTGATTACTGTATAAACTATAATTTACAGTGTGATGCCGTTTTATACTTTATTGTGTCATATTCACTGTAAGTTTTAAATTATTATTATTAAATAAAGTTACTGTACTTGCATATGTATTATTATTTAAATAGAAGTTTCGGTTTATCCGAAATTTTGTTTATCCGAAACATGCGCGGTCCCATCAAATTCGGATAAACGAGTTTTTAGTGTATCTGATAGTTCCGATCTGATGATGAATTGAAAGGCTCACAAGTGCTAATTGGGAACTGTCTATATAGAGGTGTACAGTAGAGTTAACACTTTGATGCCGATTGACGTCCTTTGAAAACTTCTGAGAATGCCAGTGGTTTTCAATGCGTTTGCATGGTCCATATGTATAAAGACGTCCTTGGAGCTGTTTTGAAATGATGTCAGGCCTTGTAGTACCTGAAATATCCGCGAGATCGCATATGCGTTCACTTTCGTAGGTACAGTTGACATGAAACAGCGCGTGGCAAACTGTTATGTTAGGTGGCTACACACCACTTACGTGTCAAAACGTCAGACAAGCGTTTCTTGTAAAAAAATTATAAAAGTACGCCTTTAAAAACTAAAAACCAATATATATTATAAACATTATGTATTGTATTGTTTAATCCATTTCTAACAAGTAAAAATAAAATGTCGTGTTTCTAGTAACATGTGTTTTGGGCATTTTTTTCTTCCAAAAACATCACTTTTTTGAAAAGTAATTCCAGGGAAAACAACCAACACAATGACATACAGTATACACAATTTTAAAGAAGACACTTAGATCTTCATAAAAACATAAGTAGCATATTTTT
Organism: Magicicada septendecula; assembly: GCA_034769895.1. Lineage (NCBI taxonomy): Eukaryota > Metazoa > Arthropoda > Insecta > Hemiptera > Cicadidae > Magicicada > Magicicada septendecula. The sequence goes on from CM068371.1 coordinate 21,905,377, forward strand.
TCCAAATAGTTAAGAAGATACAACATTTCAAATATATGCAAAAATGGCCTGGCATGGGCGAAGGACCACTATGTTAAGGGCCTGGCGCCAAAGTGTTAACATTTGGTAATAAACTCAACACTCATAAAACTAATGCAACTGAAAACGTTTTTGTGACATCTATATTTTCTTGTTCTTCATTTGTAAACACGCTAAACCTGCGCTTAAAATGTTGTTCATAATGCACTTTTTTTTGTTATGAAATTGTATTTAAACCTAATTTAACAAACTTAACATTATGCACGAAAACATTACGTATTTTTTAATGCAAATGTGCTGCAGTTAAAGCTGAAGACATATCTTTACGGACTGTATCAGAAACATTGCTCAGTATATGTAAGTACAGTGGAACCCGTTTAACACGAAATGACGGGGACCAGCTGTTTTTTTCGTGTTAACCGATATTTCGTGTTAACGGACAAAAAGTGAAACAAAATGAGATACAGGAGTACTGTACTATAAATGGTCAAATTCTGAAGAGATTCTTACTGAATTGTGTAGTAAAATAAATCAATAAAGAATATTCAAAAGGTACTTACATATGAACGTTTTATTTATCCTCCTGGACTATTATACAGTAATTAATTTTTCTTAAAATGTAAAGTTATTGTAGTGACAATGTTCAATTCTTTTTAAAATAGTCCGTTATTTTCTTTTGTACAGAATTCTGCACTACTTGATTTTCAATAAATTGTTCTAGTTTATCGACACGCTCAAACATTTCACCTTCTAAAAATCGAACACGTCTCAGCACCGAAAGCGTATCGGTAGCGGTAGGAACTCCTGTCATATCATTTTCCGTGTCAAGTTCGTCGGCACTCTCATCATTTTCAGTTTTCAGCTTGCACTATTTCTACGATATCACTGTCTGTTAATACGGGAGCCATAGTTATGTTCTCGTCGACAGACATGTACTCATTTAGAGAAACTGAAACATTTAATGCCAATGATATGCGATTAAACATTTCAGACAGGGTAGGCCCAATTTCACTTTCTTCGCATTCGGTTTGTTTAATCTCTGAATTCAAAATGAATCAAGCATGAGTGAAACAATTTTCCATATAGGGGTGGTAGTCCATTAGGGGTGTATCAATCATTATTAGTAAGTACTACTGAAGTTTTATTGTAACGCCGAAGCAAGGATGGGGGTGGAATAAAAGAAAAAATGTCCACCCCTTCCGCATCAGTCCTTGTGGAAGCTACTGGGCGCTACAGTCCAGGGGGGTCATAGTGAGTGTGGATGGGGGGTGACCAAGTTACAGGCCATGAGGAGATGTGGTTTATGGCTAGGATGAGGCCGGCGATGGTCAAGAAGCCTAGTGCAGAACACAGTAAATTGTAACGGGTATCAGGGGTTAAGGGCTTTTGGGGGTTGTAAAAAAAAAAAAAAAAAAAAAAAACCCTGCGTTAGGAGTTAAGGGTCAGGCGTTTTGGAGGGTGTAATCTGTATTTTATAGTTATGATTTCTTGTATTTTATGTAATCAATGTGTAATTTTGTGGGGAATAATGTTTCGTTAAGGGAAAAGAGTACTAATATTTAATTTGTATGGAATTTATATGCATTAGATGTAAGTATACAGTAAATTTATATTGCCATGTAAACATTGTATTTTCTATAGTCAAGCTATAAGTTTATTTAAAATCAAGGTAAAATGTTTCTATTTAAGAGCAATGAATGTAGAACAGCTGTCTTAGTATACTAACAAATTAAATGAAAAACCAGTACTTTATACAAAAAAGAACCAGTACTTTGCTAACAATGAACCAGTACGACTAAGAGGAAACGAATCAGTTGGGGATATGGAATGATGGCAGGCCATTTTTTGATATTTCAATTGAATGTTTTAGAGTCAGGTGATACTGTGGCGGGTGCCTAACTGATTTTATGGTGTTGGGATCTCGAGCAGAGAAGTCCAGTAAGGTCGGATCGGTGCAGCCACAGCCACCGGACTAGGGGGGTAAGTACCCATGATTTTAGTAAAGAACTAAGGGGGGTTGCGGCCCCATATCTTCACTGGTCCTCTTACGTTTTAGGCAATGAGAGTTTTTTATGCTGCGGCATAAAACCTCTCATTGGGGGGGGGTATTGTAACGGGACATATCTGGGACGAGGATAAATTTTAATAATTGAAAATAATTTAAAGTAGTCAGTGTTTACCTGTGGGGTACCTCATGTTAACCAACTACACATACAGTGTTATTACAAAACATCAGGTCTGTGTTTTGTCTCTGGACTCAGACAGGCCAGACATAACGTAACGACATACATACAGTTCGTGGCAGTTGTGAATCACAGAAAAAATGAAGCCAAGGCGTAGATTTCACCAGGTGGCAAAATGTTGCAGAATTCGCTGTTCTGGTTTCTAGAACATTTCAAAATAACCAATCAGAGCTTGGACTGACAATCACGTGACCAGCCTCAAACCTGGTCATCAGTGACCTAACGCCAGATTAAGCGGCAGTCGACACAATTTCTTCAGACCACGCGGTCTTAAAAAATAAACTATGCTCGCGAGTGAGTTACGTCGGCCGACAAAATGTTACAAAAGTGTAATTTGAAACAATTGTAAACTAAATAAGGCGGAGTATATCGCGGCAGTGAAAAATTCATAAACGGTTGAAATAACATTTCGGAGTGATCAGAAACAGCGAATAACACGAGGCGGTGATGAAACTGTTAGGAACGCCGTGGATTGGTTAAGTACCCTTCATAACACTACCAAATCAATTCTATAAAACCATGAAATAAATACAAACACTGAGCTCTAATAACGGGGGTTAAAAGATAAAAACGTAAAAAATGTGAATGAGTGAGTGAGACAAAGTACTGGGTATTAAACATATTAACACCTTGTTGTAGTCATATAAGCATAGTAATTGTAAGAATTGTTTTTTCTCATTGTGTATATCGATACTTTATATGTGATTTCCATTTAACCGGAAAACAAAAAAAAAAACTTTTAATCAATGTAGTAATCAACCAGAGTAGAATTTGATATTATTACATAGCTGTAAAACATTATTTAATTTCATTAAACAAAATCCAAATAAGTTGTTTTAGCCAGCATAAACAGTGTTATTATAATTTATCCACTCAACTCAAATAATCCTTCTGCAACTTTTTCATCTGTAGAACCCTGGACTAGAATCCGAAGGTAAGATAAACAAAACTTTTATAAATGTAATAAGATTTATTAGTTGCGATATAAACGTACAGTTTCAATGGTTATGTACGCTATATTTGTTGTGATAAGTGGTTATAGTGGGGAGTTTATGACAGTAATCAGGTTTTATTTGATTAAATGATTGACCATATGTAGCTAGGAATTTTATAATGGAATGGAAGTAAAGCAAAATGTTTCAATAAAGAAATTAGATGAATTTGAAAGAAGTTAACTTAGGGAAGGTGTAACTCTTAAAAAATTTGAATTTAAAATGTGTATGTTAATGTAACAATGATAGTGTTCATTTTGAGTAGTTGTTAAGGTGCTTGATGATTTATATTATAGATAATTTTGTGTATTTGGTTTACTTGTACTCAGTATACTTAGAGTAAGGTTAAGTTCACCTGTTGATAAAACATCAGCTGATACATGGTGTTATATGTATAGTATATTTTGTGTAATCAATTTATAGTTTCAGTTGAATTTATGGTAACAATAATTTTGTTTCTTTTTATTAATTGTCAAAATATGTATATTTCTGAAAGTTAAATTCATTTAATTCTTGAAAAAAAATATATAATTTTTTAAATGTTACTAGTAGATCGTTTGAACTAGTAATGATTCGAAGATTACAAAGATAATGGAAGTCAATAAATACAAAATGCAGGTAAAATGATTGATTGAAAGAGGTGACCCACTTAAAGTGAAATGTGAATTTTTGGTCATTGAACTTAGATTCATTTGGATAAATGATTGAAATTTAAATGATTTCTTTTTGATTTGACATGATAAGTCCAGATAAACAGTTAAAATATTTAATTAATGGACATTAAAAGAAAAAGTATAATGCTAACAAATTGTAGATTGTTAACTTAAAAGTGATTATGCTTATTTTGAGGTTAGGGTTCTGTAAAATAAGGAATGTTTATTTGAGTTAAGGTGTATTATGTTTAAGATAGGAAACCACATATGTACGCACCCAGTACTTTGCTAAAGGCAATCCAGTACGGCTAAGAGGGAGATAAATCAGTTGAGGATCTCGTTTGGTGTAAGGCCAATTTGACAATTTATCTGAAATGTTACAGAGTTAGGTGATACTGTGGCGGGTGCCTGTCTGATTTTACGGTGTTGGGATCTCAAGTAGGGAAGTCCAGTAGAGTCATTCAGGTGCAGCCATAGTCGCCAAACTAGGGGGTAAGTTACCCATGAGTTAGTAAGAAAATAAAGGGGGTTGTTGCCACCATATCCTCGCTGGTCCTCTTAGGTTTTAGCAATGAGAGTTTTTCTGTTTCGGCAGAAAACCTCTCATTGGGGGGGGGGTATTGTAACCGTACAGAATCAAGGGGATTTATTTTATTCTTTTATCATTTATAATAATGTGGAGTTACCCACACAGAGCCTCAGTTTTAACCATCGGCGTTCACTTTTGGAACACCCAGTTGCCGGTTTGTCCAGTAAGCTAGGCGACATACAACGAAAGCTGGAGCATCGGAATGTGTCAGAGTGCGTGGGTGCCCGTTTTAACAGAGGGAACAGCACGTACCGTTTCCTTGGTCACCGGCAGCGAGGCGACGTTAAACTACGAGATTTGGCGGTAAACAGAGTTAGCCAATGGGAAGGCAAGATGCCATGCTCAAGAGGGATTCTGGCCATATTGAAAACGTGAAAGAAAGTGTCATTCGGCTTCTAAACTCAAAACTGCGCAGTTGCACTGGTGCACGGTTCGCTTAATATCTACTCACAATGTAGACCGACCGGCTAAAAAACGTGAAAATTTGTGTACATAAACAATAAATAAGCATCAGTCGTCGTCGAAACTCGAAAATTCACTTAGTGTCACCCAGCAGAACCAGACGGTTCAGTAAACAGGCTCTCGAGCAAAAATTTAATAAAAGTGCTAAAAAATGCGATTAAACTATAAATAATATGTAATACAGTATTCAAACAGTAGTGAAACTTCAAACAATATTCAGTGAACATTATTTTAATCAATGAAAACATAATTCGGAACAACCAAGTGAACAAAAAAACGGACTGACTTCAACACGTGCTCTTCATGGGCACAACAGGAAAGTAACTGTTTCAAAACTAATTAAATCAATATAAAAAAAGTTAAAAAGAGCTCTAAAGTAAATGGGGAAAAAAGTGTGAACGATAAGAATGAATGAGCAGGTACTGGGTTGCCTTACAAAAAATATTTACTCTAATTATAAGAAGGAAATATATTAAATTCTGAAAGTAAGGAAATTACAAAAAAGAGAATACAAAAAAGAATGTTAAATAAAGTTGAGATAGTTAACAAATGCAATGAGAGTCGAATTTCTTAAATAACACGAACCCTAAAGCACACTTATAGGTCACGAGTTCGCGTGAACGATCCTGGACCCGATAAAGGTAAGAGTTTTGGAATATGTTTACTTTTTATTAATTATTATTTTTAAATTAAATGTAACTTCACACCACAAAAGTGCAGATTGGTGCTGCTCATAGGGGATTGCTTTTAAACTAAAATACAAATAGATCTTTTTAAAGATGAAAACAACAATCGAATACAGCTTGAATAAACAAAGTTATAAGCATGTAAACGTTTGCCCAAGTCCACTGCCAGCAAATTACCCACTGGAACTAGACACAGGCATTGACCTGAAAGTGTTAAAATTATAAGCGATATTCAGTACATATCGATACCAGTGGTGGCTGGTATTATGGTTGCAGCATTGCACAACCACCAATATAGAATATCTAAACTATAATATAATATACGAAAACATTAGGCAGCTAAAAGTATCATAAATTTCAATGGAGAGTGTATTAGATTCTACACGGCAATGTTCACGTACAATTAAAATGTGGTGCGCAGGCAGGTGGTCGTAGGCCGCTTGCAACTTCAACAGTATATGTCAGAGCTTACTACACAAACATATGGGAGGACGTGAGCTACTCTTCACAACTGCCCTACGTTCCCAATGTAAGGTTGGTGGTTGCAAAGTTTCTGCAACGTTCCACTAGTAGCATTGTAGCACAACTTTGTGTCATGAAATCAGCACAGCCTTCATGATTCAAAAATTAATGCAGGTATGGCTTTAAATACTGGGAAAGTACCTCTTTATCTGTGAACACTGTTAAAAACAACGCTTACCATGTTCAGCATTTCACCCATATCCTCAGTGTTAGTACGTTACATACCTGTTTCTGACTGTGCCTTGTCTTCAGTAGTATCTGGTAATTCAGTTGCTTCCACAGTGTGTCATCGCCAGCAGATACCGCCATCTGTGCTATGCATGGTATAACGAGGTTCTTACAACGGTCTTCTGCCTCTGCTCTGTCCCCTATGCTGTTTTCCAACTGTAACAGAACCGTTACCAATTAATTCTGTAATTACTGAAAGGGTCATCCACAACACAAAAAGCACATTCAAACTTCATATCAAGCAATTACAATGTACTCATAGTACTCAATTAATATTTAAGTTTGTTCATTCTTATACTGGATCCTGGTGTAAACAAAACCATGTGTTTGGACTTGAACCTGGATCGGTAAGACAAGTAGTCACATCGCAAAATTCTCTGCTAGAAATAAAAATAAAAAGAAGGAATAAGTAATGTGGTGATCAAAAGGTTTGTCTACAGAAAAAGAAAAATTGCAAGCTCACTGACCTCTGGGTTGAGGAGAAGAAGCAGTTAGCCATTGTTTAATGAAATCCAGAAACATGTCAACAATATAACTACACTGATGCAAGAAAAAATATCGGTATGGAGAACCATATATGACTTCCATGTTCTAAGATTTATATTTAAAATCATTTTCGAAATGAAATATTTCCATAGAAATGACTTCTTTCTTCAGCCTTAACCACAGTACTGTGGTCACTAACGTATACCACCTCAAGTTAACACACTCGATTTTCAATGGTGATGCCAGTCGATGGCAATGCCAAAACGTCTGGTTTTGCAGAAAACATTGGACCACGGCCAAACAACCCAGGAAGGAATTTCAACAACAAACTACTTCATTGTTGCCGATAACTTAGCAAGATATAAAAAATTATCCCCTCCCCCTTCAACTATCATTTTCATTTATAGAAAATTACCCCCTCCCCTTCAACTACCCTTTTCATTTATAGATATTTCACCTACCTTTCTACAGTGGATTATTATGATCTTCTTTTCAGGATACTTTATTTATCAAAATTAAGTACTTTACTCTTGTTAAAACATAAAACGTTGCAGGTAAACTACCCCTTCCCCTTAACCGATCTCCATCAAAATCAATAGGCCTTGATTCCTCTACAACTCAGGCTCATATGCAAAAACCTATTTGATTCTGTTTGAATTTGCAGCAGTTATCGTTCCCCATACATACATACACTTTTTGGAAAATGACTTTTCTTCATGTTTTGAGGGCAGTACAATCAGAATCAGCCTTTATCTCAGACACGATTTTTTTCACCATCACCATACTTCCATTTTCTTACGGAACATAAAAGTAAAATAGTTCATAACTGATTTTGTGTTACCTGATTATAAATATATAATATAACAAACTATTTTCTTAATACAACTAAAAATAAGGTGACTTTTATCCTTCTTCGGGCTATGTTTTTTTTTCGTTAAGACAATTTTAATTTTGTACTGGACATGCCTCTCTGTACTGTACCACTCTACTTTGTTTAAATCAGGGTCCGCTCTACATATGAACAAACTTAACCTATGAAATTATTTTTCAGACTGTTTCAATACATTGATGTTTTTGAACATGAAAAATACTATTTAAACATGTTGTATTTAAAAATACAATACAGCATTTCAATACTATTTAAACATGAAAAATTATTGGAAAACAAGCATCAGATGATTACAAGAAAAAAACCATGAGCTGCTTGTAAAGACTAACAACTCAAACTGAGGCAACTCTATTGAGATGACATTGGACAAGCAAAAGGGATGGAGGAAATGAATTTAACAAGAAAACTGTCCACAGCAAGAAGTGATGAAAAGAGGACATGGAGTAGATCAAAAGTCATGTTAAGATGAGATGAGAAGGGCGGTAGAGAGTAGTGGAATCAAGGCAGAAAAGCTTTGCTGGACGAACAAATAGAGAGAAGACAGATTGCAGCTTGCTATACAAGTAACACCATCCATTCTCAAACCAGTACTCGTGAGCATGTCAAGATTCCTCATGACAACATGTAAAAATGGCTGGGATGAAACACTGGAATGTTGTAAAATTTGTTCTGGCAGTTCAAGATTTATTCAAAGAGTTTTATACATTTGCATTTTGTTGGAGGAGACCACTGTTTAATGCAGCACAAACCATTTCAATTCCATGTGGATTCTCTCGGAAAAATTTAGATTATTCAACAGCACAATCTAGCTCAAGCAGAACCTGAATACGAGGTGTGATCAAAAAGTATCAGTATTGATACAGGCAACTGACTTGGTTCCAAAAAAGCAACACATGCGTTCACAGTATACTAATTACTAGGTATAAGTTTTATAACAACAGCTGATTTGGTTTGTTTGCAAACGCCCATTGTTGTGTTGTGTGTTAATCTCACTTGGCGCATTTACCATGTCAGAAAAAATTGACAGAGAATTTATATCAGATTTTGTCAAAAAGTTGGCGAAACATGTAAAGATACATTTGAAAATTTACGAAAAGTTTATGGGGAAGGTTTTATGAGTCGTACACAGGTTTATGAGTGGTTTAAGCGTTTTAAAGATGGGCGTATAAGTGTTAAGAGTAACGAACTTTCAGGAAGGCCTTTAACCAGCAAGACTTACCACAGCGTTGAGCTTGTCCATGCTGCTGTGCTAGAAATCTGCCGAATCGTTCGTGAGCTAGCAAATGATTTAAATATTAGTTTCATATCAGTTCATTCCATTCTTACTGATGAGATGGGAATGAGACGTGTTTCAGCAAAGTTTGTACCAAAAGTGCTCACAGCTGACCAAAAAGATACCCGGCTATCAGTCGCTCCAGACCTGCTTGAATGTGCTAAAAACGATGAGAACTTCATTAAATCAATCGTAACAGGTGATGAATCGTGGGTTTATGGATACGATCCAGAAACTAAGGCCCAGTCTTCAGTCTGGAAGACACCAAATTCTCCAAGACCAAAAAATGCAAAACAGAGCCAAAGCAAAGTCAAGACAATGCTCACAGTTTTCTTTGATCACAAGGGGAATGTTCATCATGAATTTGCTCCACCAGGCCAAACAGTAAACCAGGATTACTACATTTCTGTTTTGATGTGACTGAGGGATGCAATTCGACGAAAAATGTCACGTTGCATCAGATTGGTGAATGGTGGCTTCAACACGATAATGCACCCACCCACACACGTCACATAATGTTGAGCATTTTCTTGCTATTCCACAGCTTCAGCATCCTCCATATTCGCCAGATATGACTCCCTGTGACGTTTTTCTCTTTCCAAAGATAAAAAATCAATTAAAAGGGAGATCATTTCAAGACACAGAAGAGATAAAAGAAAATGCGACGAGCAAACTTAAGCCTCTTACAGAAGATGACTTTAAGACATGCTTCAAACCGATGGGAAAGCACTGGAAGAAGTGTGTGGCTGCGGAAGGGGGCTATTTTGAAGGAGACAAGTTTACAAATCTGTAACTCTTGTATATTTATGTAAATAAAATCAATCCTGATACTTTTTGATCACACCTTGTACATCCCCCCCAGAAGCTGGGTCGATTGTTCTGTGCAGTACATGGAGACATTAAAACACCTTGTACGACTGCGTCGTACTTGACAATCCACTGAGCTGATAATCCTGCAACATGAACTACTTAACCACACGCATCACACATCTCCACAACCACTGAGGCTCTTGTGCAGCTGAAATTCTAACCCATTCTATCCATATTGTAACGTAACAGAGTTGAGGTCCCCGACGTTACATAAAAAACTATGTAAATATGATTTAAAACAATGCCCAAAGCCTGTTATAATTAAATACAAGAGGGCCCATCTCATCTGAAGAATGCATTAGAGGTACCTAGTAAGGTTACTAAGTAATAAAACAACAAAAGTGTACCTAAATCTAAAATATGTAATGAGTAGTATGAGATGTAAAACATAAACATTGTGTCTAATGGGGGGAGTTTAATGTGTAGGAGTTGAGTATAATATACTGTTCAATTAATATTTAATGTGTTATAAAATGTACTTGGTGTTGTGCTGTAGCATGATATAGTGTTTACAGGATATTTATTTTATGTTTTGTGGATAGTAAGTGTGGAGCTGTTGCTTTAAAGAAGTACTTAGTCAGTGGTACTCCTTTTATTTATGTTAAAATTGTATTTAATTAATTAAGTATAAGTACACGTATTAGGTATGATATTATGTTAAATGTATTTACTTTAATTGATTAATGAAGATGTTTAAAATAATGTTTGTAAACTTGGCCAGGAAGGCAATAAGTGTTAATAAGTTGGCAAGTAGTTCTTATAGTTATGTTAAAAAACAATGAAGGGTTCAATGATGAACTAAATAATATGATGAATTGAAACCAGGAAATTAAAATTGATGTAAGTGGCCATAATACAGTGACTATTTGTACAGTAGGTCAGGTAAAGAAAAATTAAGTTAAAAACAAAACTAAATTATAACAGGTGTAAGAAAACCAATAGGCCTAAATTTAATATTTGTAAAAGGAAATTAATACCTTTTTAATAAGTCCAGTCAGATGAAATTATAGTAAAATATATATGGTTTAATAAGACAGATTAAGTGAGAGTTTTATGTGATTTGGTGTAATTCCAAGCATGGAGTATTTTATTTAAAAAGAGTAGTAATATTTTCTAATTCTGGCTCTAGGATATCAAATATTATCCAATGACAGAAAGTAATGGTTGTTAGGGTAACTAAAATGCAAGAAATTTTGTTGATTTCAACATTCGATTGTTATATGCTAATGGGTGAAGTTAAATTAATACGTATCCAGAAGAAAATTTAAAAAAACCTAACATTCGATTGTTATATGCTATTGGGAACAGTTCGGTAGACAAATTTAAACAAAAAATAAAATAAAATAAATCATCCTCAATAAATCAAATGTATTAAAGCCAGTCCATTCAAACAAAACTGATGAATAATTACCGAACTAGATTTTGGGAAATATAATTATACACCTCCCAAAGATATCGGAATTACTACTTTCTTCTTCAAACTAATTCCATTAGAAATAATGATGAACCCGATTTACAATTGAACCAAGATACTTATTGAATGAACAAGAAGTAAAAATTAATACAAATATAAACTAAATATACACAAGAACCTTTGGTATTGGAGACATAAACCTCACTTCCAAGAGATTGAAGAAATTATAATACTACACCAATTCCACTGGGACCGGCAACCACAAGGATCGCGAAGAAGAACGAAGAACAAAAAAATTCCTGTTATACTCCGGGACATCAACTTTCAACCTTTATTGATAATCTGGACACATTTTCTAGTCAAAAGTAACCTCATCAGTACGTCTTCATGCGGTGGTAAACAGCCACGGCTATCTTGCGCATCGCCTTGTACAGTAACACCAGCTTATATTTAATTTGATACATTAAGAATTAATAACAATTTGTAATACTTAGTAACCTTAATTTTGCATTACCTGGCCTTACTAATCGTTAAAAGAATCACATGTACCCTGGGATAAGAGATAAACAAAAATTATATTTAAATTGTATTATACAGTACTAGTCCATTAACAAATCGATTCAGCATTGTACGATCGATATTATGATCAAATAAACTGTGAAGAATACTGTTGGAAATCAAAAAGTAATATAAATAAAGAATCCTTCTTGTATGTAATGATGTTCTGTGTTATTGTAGAATAGGTATTGTATTTTGATGGGGGAGTAAATTACAGATAAAGAAGGTGATTAAACTATCAAGTGAAACTAACTAACCTATAAAAATAAGTCAATTACAAATAGCAGCGCTTGCTGTAGACAGCTGGTGGAAACAAGAGAGTGCCGAACTAACGTATTCTCTTCGCCACATTTGAATTAATTTAAATAATACGGACCGAATAGAGTTGGAGAGAATTACCGAATTATTAACTAAGATACCTGTAATATAGTGTTATTCTCTGGTAAAACACTTAGTAATTGATCAGCACAGGGCTATTTTCAACTAAGAGTTGCAGCGATGATATAATAAATAAATTTTTTTTTTATTAATATTGAGTTGCAGGAGATCGCATCTACAATAACATAATAAACATTTTCCTTTTAAACAGATCGAATTAGTTAATTTAAATTTGTTTTAAATTAACTACAAACTATAATTAAATAAGAAATAACAACCAAATAGAATACATATTACAAATTGACAAACCCAACAGTGGGGCTTTTAAACATCCTCAAATATCATTAATAACAACAAATCGATCATACATAAGTAACAACAAGACATTAACTGCTATTTGTTACAAATTGGCGCATACCAACGTGGAGCTTAATTAAACCCCGTAACAAAATATTGTTTGTTACAATATTCACCAGATTTGGTTCCCTGTAGTTTTCACATTTAATGAGAGAGACACTAAGGATATGGATAATAAAGCAAAAGCTGTAGTAAAGTTGTGGAAAGAGGAAAGAGTATTGGAATTTTTCACTGAAGAAATCTAGTTCAGCATTGGGAATACATTGGGAACGTACGAGGGTCAGTTGAAAAGTTCGCGGAGGACATCTATAGTTCAGTAGTAGACCTAAAATCTTTTGTGTGGTGCATGTTCTTATACATATTTATTAATTATTTTTGTGTATTTATTTATTATGATAATCATACCATAATTACCGTACTTACCATAATTTTCTGTGTACATGTCTGCTCAATTATATTTGTTTATTGTGGGTCCAGAGTCCGCATTAAGCGCAAATAGAGACTGAGTTGGGTCTTGAAATGAAAGTACCAACATCAATATGCTTGAAAATCAACTTACTTTTTATTATTTCTAATTTGCAAATGTAAATTATAATACATGACAATGGCCACCTCACCGTGACCAAAACAAAATGGCGGTCACTTCCTTACATTTATATTCATTAGTCATGATTTTCAAATTTTGTTATATTTTTAATCAACTAGATAATTTTATTGCGCTGCAGCTATGGACTTACTTAAGTGTTTTCATTTAACTTATACTGTTATAATTGACGCAAACCAACGCCTCAGTTTGGTTGCCGGCATTGTTTCATACACGCTTTCTCTCTCACTCGCTCTCTCTCATTACAAAATTATTCGAGGTACATTTCTGTTTTAAATATTGTTAGTTTTGAGCTCAACTGTTTTAAAATGAATTTGATTGCAATTCTGACTTTCCTGAATATAGGTAGACTTGAAGTTCTGGTCGAGAGTTTTGCATTTGTTGATCGATGTTTGGCCGAGATCTCCTGCTTAGTTTGGTTTTCTCTTTCTGTAGCACTGACTCTAATTTTGCATTTTTAAAACTGTTAATCACTGATTTCAAGTCATGTTTGTAATTGCTGTTGCTTTATAATTTACATTTTTTATGTTTTAAATCACTTTTGCTGGCATTAGTTGCCGGAGAATTTCTATAGCGTGTTGACGCCTTGGCTGTATTATGAAGACTGGGGTGGATGCTATGCACATTTTGCGCAAGTGTGTGTGCGTCGACGTCACTGTCTTTTGTCTCAAAGTAGGAAACGCCCTGGTTTATGCATTATTGTTGTTACTTCATTCATATTTTTAATGACGCCTTGCATTGTTGATCAATGAAAAATATATTAAGAGCTTCTGTCGGCTCATGCAACCATCGAATGCATCCTATTTCGCACGTACGCCCTTGGCCTTGGAATCGTCCCGCACTGAGGTAACTGCGTCGTTTTCGTTAAACAAAGGGAAGATTGCCCTACCCATTTACATGTGCAAAATATATTAAAATACAACAAAATAAGACCCCTTGTACCATAAATCTGAAAACAGGCCTTTTGTCCCGTTACAAAACCCCCTCAATGAAAGGTTTTATGCTGAAGCATAAAAACTTTCATTGACCCATTCACACTTCCTAAAGGGATCAGCCCAGATATGTCGCCACAACCCCCTGTAGTTTTTATATAGAGAAAGAAAAAAAATTATAATCACTTACCCTTGGTCCAATGATGATGATCGTACCATCTGACCTTACTGGACTTCTCAGGAGAGATCCCAACACCATAAGGCCATTAGGCACTTAACGCTCCTGCTCTGACACGTAGGCCAACTGATATGTCTCCCCTTAGATGCATTGGTTTGTGTTTTGAGGCATTGGTTTGCTTAACTTAAAATTCTCAAACAACAAGTAACAAGTTTTAAAATAGAATGGCCTTCTCCTTTTATCTCACCATTTTCTCCAAAACTGGCCTTCAGTCATTACTAATTCACTCTTTCCATCACAAGAGAAAATATATATTCTTATAGTAAAACCCTAACACGTAAAACAAAACTTTTAAAATCTCCAAAACAACGACTATTTATCCCTCATATATAAAATTCAAAACATAATTATTATGTTGAACAACCTAATTACTTAACTTTTATTATTTAACTTTCTGATCATACTAATTCTTTGTAACAGAATCAAACTATATTTTTATATCCAACACCAATATCAATATTATTTCTTTAATATTTAATATCTGTTATCGTTGCTACTAATAACAATAAAACATTGAACATCAAACATTAACATTGTTACATTTACCTTACATAATTCGCATTTAAATAACTTGTATTAAAACTTGATAACATTATTACTCTCAACTCTCTATTCAACTTTTAATTAGTAAACATTTATTGTAACATTAGATTCTATAAAAAATTTCAAACTTATTATTCACCTTTTCAGTTACATCACCTTCCTACTATGAATTTTCTTTTTCTAACCTTCTCCTCAATACTTATCTAGTTTGGGTGACTCTCTATTTTTCACTATTATCTATACCTTATTCTGGCATTCGTCTATCTAACCTTACTCACCCCTTTTTCTAACAACCACTACTAACAACCATTAATATATTATGACACCAATATCTCAATTATAACTCCCTTCACTAATTCCACTTACCTCTAGCACCGCTCGTCTTTGTACTAGGATGTGTGTTCTCAACCTGGCCATATACATACCTAACCATTTGCCCTCCACCAAATATCGGCAAACACTCCCTTAAACTACTCTATCCCCTGCCACAACGCCGCACGCTGGTCTCTTGCCACGCCGCACGCTGATCACTCCTTACACCACACCGCTTACTACCCTTACTACAAAATATCATCATCAGCAAATATATTTACCATTCACATTACTCACCTCTCTACATATAATCACTAACTACAGTGTCCCTAAAATATCTAATACTCTCTTTGTTTGTTACTGGTATTTCAAAATTCTTATTCTCTCTAACTCCCAATAACTCTGCTTAACTAACCTGCCCTATTGATCATTATTCCCCCAAACTCTTTTACAACATTTCACCTTAATATACCACTAGAAAATTCATCCCTCACCTACTAATAACAATACATCTCAATATCCAAATATATTACATGCTTAATCATTTATTATTCATTAGAATCTGAATCTCATAATTATTTAAATTCTTTATCAAATTTTATCAATTATTTAAAATTCTACAGTACATGGTTTACATAAAAAATACATAAAATACACAACATCAAGAATACACAAACACATTGACATTAATACACACAAAAGTATACAATCCAAATTATCGTTTAATCATTTACCATAAATCAGTTCATAAACAGTCCATCTTGAAAAACACTATCCACATAATTAAATGTTCATTAACACAATAAAACATCTATCCTCCATCGTCAAACAAGTCTTATCTTCGGTCTGTACAATTTATTTTTTATTAAATACATTATATTAACATCATTAATATAATACACATTTAAATTCTTATATTTTATAAAACCAGCATAATTAATAGGGTTATTCCCTATCAATTCATCATACAACTTGTCACGATTGGTTATTGTCCTGTCACCTCCAGTATAATTAGTCACCACAAGCTACGTTATAAAGTCATTATTTTCATTATCATCTTCTCCTACTGCTATATCAGCTTCCACCCAAGGTAAGTATTTACTGTAATTATCAATCATCTCTACTCCTAACCTTTCCATAAATTCTTCATAAATTCTACTCATCTTAAAAATCTCTATTTCTCTCACAATATTTCTCACAACACCTCTCTACACTCTCTCTCTCAATATTTGCAGGGGACACTAATTCACAACTACTGCACCACCTGTGAAATGCACTAAAAACCCTAGGGACAACTTTATTGTAGACCTATCGTCTCCCAAATGTACATTGAAGGCACTCTCGTCCTTCCTCAACACATGTACTTCACCCCCAACTACACCATTAAGGGAAAATTTACCCCCTGCAATCCCCCTACAATTATTCTTTCTTTACCCACTCTCTTTAACCCTTCTACACACACTATCATTCCCTCATTATCATATTTTATTCCCATTAAACTCTCATTATCACTACCCATGTTTACATAATCATTTTCTAATATCATATTTTTATTTATTTTATCATAATTCTTACCACTGCTTACCTTGTCTTTATTTATGTTCAAATTGTCTATTACTTTACTCTTAGAATTGTCATCTACTTTACTCATTTTCATGTTTAACTCCTCAAAATGTTTATCAAAATTATCGTTTCGTTCTTTGATTTCATTTTTTATCTCATCTAATTTTACATCAAACTTAATACTCTGTTCGTTAAATTTTTCATCAAAAAGTAATCTCATCATTTTTATCACATCATTTTCCTCAACTCTTTTTGTTGGGATTGGTGTCGAGTGAATACCTTCACTCATTATTTCTGATTCTGTTACGCTTATTTCTTTATTGTTTGCCATTGTTAAAAAATTTTAATGAACTGTTGTTTTCTACAGACGTCACAACATAACCTACAATTGTACTACCCTTCACTTCAATACCCACTCCGTATCTATATTCGGGCTTATTATATAAAATATAAAAAAATATTTTATATAGTCCCTGTTCGGGCGCCATTGTTCTTATACATATTTATTAATTATTTTTGTGTATTTATTTATTATGATAATCATACCATAATTACCGTACTTACCATAATTTTCTGTGCACATGTCTGCGCAATTATATTTGTTTATTGTGGGTCCAGAGTCCGCATTAAGCGCAAATAGAGACTGAGTTAGGTCTTGAAATGAAAGTACCAACATCAATATGCTTGAAAATCAACTTACTTTTTATTATTTCTAATTTGCAAATGTAAATTATAATACATGACAATGGCCGCCTCACCGTGACCAAAACAAAATGGCGGTCACTTCCTTACATTTATATTCATTAGTCATGATTTTCAAATTTTGTTATATTTTTAATCAATTAGATAATTTTACTGCGCTCCAGCTATGGACTTACTTGAGTGTTTTCATTTAACTTATACTGTTATAATTGACGCAAACCAACGCTTCAGTTTGGTTGCCGGCATTGTTTCATACACGCTTTCTCTCTCACTCGCTCTCTCTCATTACAAAATTATTCGAGGTACATTTCTGTTTTAAATATTGTTAGTTTTGAGCTCAACTGTTTTAAAATGAATTTGATTGCAATTTTGACTTTCCTGAATATAGGTAGACTTGAAGTTCTGGTCGAGAGTTTTGCATTTGTTGATCGATGTTTGGCCGAGATCTCCTGCTTAGTTTGGTTTTCTCTTTCTGTAGCACTGACTCTAATTTTGCATTTTTAAAACTGTTAATCACTGATTTCAAGTCATGTTTGTAATTGCTGTTGCTTTATAATTTACATTTTTTATGTTTTAAATCACTTTTGCTGGCATTAGTTGCCGGAGAATTTCTATAGCGTGTTGACGCATTGGCTGTATTATGAAGACTGGGGTGGATGCTATGCACATTTTGCACAAGTGTGTGTGCATCGACGTCATTGTCTTTTGTCTCAAAGTAGGAAACGCCCTGGTTTATGCATTATTGTTGTTGTCATTCATATTTTTAATGACGCCTCGCATTGTTGATCAATGAAAAATATATTAAGAGCTTGTGTCGACTCATGCAACCATCGAATGCATCCTATTTCGCACGTACGCCCTTGGCCTTGGAATCATCCCGCACTGAAGTAACTGCGCCGTTTTCGTTAAACAAAGGGAAGATTGCCCTACCCATTTACATGTGTGCAAAATACATTAAAATACAACAAAATAAGACCCCTTGTACCATAAATCTGAAAACAGGCCTTTTGTCCCGTTACATGCAAGACGTATATTTCATATGAACACCTGTTAATTTCCAGATAGATCTGTCAATTTATTCACTTATTATCAGCTGTTTGAAATTTTCCTGTTATGTGTGTTTTCAAAATGCACAAAATCAAAAATTGTGTTGTGACGAATTCTCTGTTAAAAATGTTTTAGTGCCAATGGAAAATCAAAACGAAATTGTAAATATGTTAGGAGATGCCTCCTTCAGAAACAACAGTAAGCGGGGCATACTCGAGTTTAAACGTGGCCGTACAAGCACTGAAGACTATCCCTGCAGCAGACGTCCAAAAAGTGCAACAAAAAATGGTATTGAAAAAATTTCAGAGGATGTTGGATGACTGCAGGTTGATTAGTGGATGACGCTGCTCAAATCATAGGCATCTCATATGAGCGTGTGCATCATACTTTAACTCTTGTTGTGAAAAATTGTTGTGCAAGATGTCTGCCGCATCTGGAGTTGTTGCATTTTTTGGGCGTCGTTTTCAATGCTCGTACAACCACGCTTAAACTCAAGTGTCTACTTACACAAACCATTGGTTTTGAATTCGCAGCATCTCCTGACACATTTACAATTTCATTTTGAATTTCCATTGGCGCTAAACAATTTTTAACAAAGAATCACACCATGACGTATGATTTTGTCTGTTTTTCAAAACACGCATGACACGTCAATTTTAAACAGCTTCTAAACAATGAATAAATTGATAAGACAGATTTGGAAATTAACAGGAATTTACATAAAACACAAATCTTGCAGCACACAAAAAATTTTAGTTTTATCACTAGGCTACAGTTGTCGCTCCGCAAACGTTTCAACTGACCCTCGTATAGCTGATAAAATGTATGTTGTAACAATATAATGAGGTCGTACCTGTTGAAATGTCTCACACTTGTTTATATGGTGTATTAGTGTGAATGTAGTGTGTTTGCCTCACACTGGTTGTTACATAAATCGACGTCACTACTGGAGTCCGTAGCGTTGTCAATGTCACCAGTACAACCTACCTGTCAATTCATATGGATTACGATTCCCGGGTGGCGCCAAATTGTTTTTGTTAAAACAATTAAAACATTTAATTTTTAAAGTAATATGTGGTATTAGCATGGACAGCTGTGGCGTTCGAATTATTCCCGCTGCTACACAGGTTGTCGACTCGGCCACTCGTGATAAGCGCTAGTTGGCTATGACTTAACTTCGCTAACACACATATATTTACAAAAAAAAAATCCTATGAAATAACAAGATAGTAATGTTCTGTACTGCGTTTTTAATACACATTTAATTATCAATAAATATGACAATTGAATCATAAACAAAATTATAATATTATGCTCCGGCTTAGAGCTTGAAACACAAAATATCTCAAGTTGGCAAAATTGATTTCAAAACACTATCTTTCAATTACTTTCAACAAAATTACTATGTTTTTAAAATCTGGGGTTCTTTTGATCATGAAAATAGACATAAACGTTGATTACATGAAAAGAAAGTACACTACTATACCTTATACGTACTTAGGATTTATAATGTGTTTGTACAATTTGTTCTGTAGTGTCGTATTTCTGTTACAGTAGTTATGTTCACAAATAAGGTTATCTTTATAAATGTTTTTTAATATAAGTAAGTAAATTATGCCTTTACCTTTGAAAGAAAATACTACTTTTTAAATAGTGAGAAATTTTATCATTTGAAAATAATTTAAGTAATTTGGGGTTTTTGGGAGTAAGAAATTATTCGGTACTTATCAGTTCGTCTCACGTTGAAGGGTCGTCATCAGGATAGGCGTGTATTTTTCGAATTTGGGCTGGTTGAAGGCTTCCAGCATCTTCTTCAAACTGGTCTGGGTTTTTTCTTTAATTAGTTTATTTAATTTCGCTTTTGGTCATCATTAATTCTGTACAGATCGACGTCTCTTCATATTGGATTATCTTGGTTCACCAATTCGACTTGTTATAACTGTTTTAATTAAAGTTTTAGTTTGTCCAATTTCTTGTGTGGCGTACCCACGCTTCGTTTCTTCAGCGTCTATCATTTTTAACGGAAAAAATAAGCCTCAAACGACTCGTTGTCATAGTAACTAATAATTCAATGCTGGTTTAATTACTCCTTACTTACATTGTTAGAGATATTTGAATTTTTATTCAAATTTATTAAGTATTTTCCTAATGATTTTATTCCCTTATAATTCCTTTGGGATAATAAATGACATCACTATTATTTTTCTTTCCTTTCAAAGTTTACAATGATACCTCATAAGGTCATATTCTGTTACACTTTAACTATAGTCTAATTAGTTGACATTTAATAAATAACATATCTTTCTTGAATTAAATTATTACAATAATATTTCTGTGTTGAAATAACTGATATATAATTACTGTCCATTCACTGTTCTTAGATTAGTAAGATTTTTTGTGAAATTGATACAATTTGCATTTGAATGTTCTTGGCAGTCAACTGTTTTCCTAGTTACAAACAGCCATGGTTGTTTTCTAGTGTATTTCCTTTTTAAATTACATTCTGAATTCAGCCTGATGGGCTTCATTTATTTGTTTGTGTTTTAATTATTATTCAACATACATTTTCATTACTTTTCATTTAAAATATAATAGTTAGGTTTATGGACTGTAAGTCCCCTTTCAGTCATATTCCTTCTTTAACATTGAATCAACTATTCTTTATAAGCCATAAATTATTCTTAGTAGTAACATTGATTTCTTTCTTGTCTTATAAACTAGGGTGATAAACATTGTCACTTTCTCTAATATTATGAAGGTTAATTCCCCTTTCAACATGGGGTGTTGTATTCTTTATAATTTTAATCTTTAATAACAAACTTTACTTCTATCCTATCATGCCATGTTAACACAAGTTATGGTACTGGGCTTTCTCCCTGATATGTCACATGCTTCCCTTATATTAATTTTAAATACTATTTTTAATTACTTCTAGGTATACAACTAATTATAATTCCACTCCAATCATTGGTGGTTTATCAATGTTTTAAAGAGTGTCCACTTCCTTAGCATTCTAATTTGAATGTTTCACATTCACCTTCACTATTTTTTAGGGCATTAACACTTCACTAAAGCACTTCACTTTGGTTCACTGTTTTGTAATTAGTGTTATTTAATGGGTAACCCCTATACCTTCTCCTACCATTTCTCACTATTTTTGTTTTAGTATTATTTTTACTATAAACAATATTAGGCTAGTTGTGTTTTGGGTTGAATCTAACCTTTCTGACAGGGTTAGTGTACCTTTCCTATACTACATTGTTTTACAATTGTATTGTCTTAAAAATTGGATACATATGTTAAATTAATGCTAATAATAACATTGGTTTCATTAATATATAATTATTCAAGGTTTATTGGCCGTATTCTATCTCTAAACATACAATCTTTCCCTTTTATATATGTGTGTTAGTTTCCCCTTGGGTTTTATCTGTCTCCTCTTCATTCTTCCTCTTCTTCTTCTTCAATCCGGTTCGGTTCTCCTCTTCTTCTCTTCTGGTTTAAATTCTGTTTACTTGTATGGATCTGTCCTCTTCTTCTGGTTCTTCTTTAGTTCTGTGTCCATCATTGTTTTGTCTATCATATTTTAATAAGTATGTTACGTGGTTCCCTTCTTTATGTTTGGGTTGTTGGCTCAATCATTTTTTACACATTTTATTTCATATGAAGTAATTTTTATATCAAGAATTATCTTTTTTATCACTGGTACGAGATTTGGCTTAATTGTATCGTTACAATGTTCATGCCTATTTTGTTTCATTTGAATATCTCTTTCTGTTTCCAAGTAATGAGTGACTGTGCAATGGTTTTCAACCACCTTATAAATTTGTCACGATAGTCCATAATTAGATGAATTGTTTCACCACTTCTAGTTTCAGCTGCGAATCTGGTAGAATCTGAACTTATTTAATATAAATTATATAAAGTAAAATAGAACAAAATAAAAAATAAGTAACAAACAAAATAACATGGTCACTTATCACATTTGTTGTAAGTACTGACATGTGTAATGGTACAGTTCCTCAAGTATCGAAAAAAACAGATTTTCAATATAACGCTATTGTGGTGGTGACCCAAGGGCTTTTGGTGTTTTTTTGGAATCTTCTGAAGGTAAGTAGGTAAGTAAAGGTAGTATCGGGGCCCTCTTCTTCTTTTATTTATGCTAATTATTTGAATTATTACAAGTGGCGACCCTGCCAGGATGCTTATTAAAATTACTTAATGAGTAATAAGGCCTACTTAGAGCACAGAAGTAGGTTAGGGTAGGTGACGAAAGGTTATGTGCTGATTTTAGGTTATGAAGTGTTATTTTGGGTATCTCTGGTTGTGAGGTACGCGTACATTTGTCAATGTTTAGTTTGTTATGTGTTATACTTACGAGGTTATTATCTCTTATTATTATGCATTAAAGTGGTAGTGATTTTTGTATAATGGTACCATTACCATTAATCATAACAACGGATGGACTGATATACATACCTGGTCAACAACTGGTTGCATGATTGTATCAAAGCGTTCTTTGTTGATGAAGTGCGTAGAGTCGTGTACAAAGACAGACAACAGGCTTTTCAGTATTGCTGTGAGGAGTTCACACGACTTTCTTACACCGTCCGCTTCACCGCCAAATTGTGTTTCTTCAGTTTTCACCGTGTTGTTCTTGTTTAACAAAGCTGCGGCATTTTTCAAAAAGTAATTGGCAAACAGTACAAACAGTCCCTTCAAGCACTCGGCTATCCTACTGGTCAACCTGAAATACATCGCAACTCGATTTTACTGTTTGTAATTGTAATAATAAATTACAACTTGACTGACAGATATAACTTATGTTACATTAAATTTGTAATTTTATATGTATATATAATTATTTAGGCCACACATTCTCTAAATAATAAACATCAATTTCCAGATATTCAAAACTGATAAAATTAATTAAAAACAAACAAAAAGGACAAAAAAAATGAATATTTGGGAAAATCTTAATATTTACAAAAACAATAATTTATTAATTAAAGAACAAACACACTCAAATAAAAACAAAACAAGATGATTTATTTAAAATTATAAACTTATTTCTCTTATAACGAATGTTTCACCTATACTACGAAGAGGCATCCCCAAAGTCTGACTGAGAGATATCGCTGTTACTGAGCCAGTGAGGATGCCTCATTATAGTATGGGCGAAACACTTAGTGTGACGATCACATCAATTGACATGGTGATGAAACTTTCACAGAGTGCTGATCACATCATATGACGTGGTGACAAAACTTCTACAGAATGCCAATCACGTCATTTGACGTGACGTAGTTTTGTTTGTTTGAATACGGGATCACTTCTCATGATGTCATTTTAGCTGTCACGTAATGTTTGTTAGTGTTCTTAGTTCAACTGAACTAAGTTGGCAGCTCAACTGAACCAAACTGAAACTATGAAGAAATTTCCAATTGCTATGTGTAAAGACCCATGACTCAGTTTTTAATTAAAAAAAAAAAAAAATTATACAAACTATTATTGTTACAATTTATTTTTTGTGTTTCAACAGCAAAGTACTACTTCCATGCAATTTAAGTGATTTTATAATATTTTAGTGTGCTGTAACACTTTTCACAACTTTTTTTAAAATAAAAATTGTGAATAAAAAAGTAAAGTTTCATTGAAAGTATTTATATAAAATAACATTTTATATTTAATTATGAAATGGAAGGTTCAATGTTTAAAACAAGGTAAGTACCATTTTTTTAGGTTATGTTATAGTTTCACAAGAACTTTTTGAAAAACATTAAAAACGGCCGGCACTCTATAGAAATTTTGTGCTGAAACGTCTGTGATGGTAAATACCGAGTCACAGGTATGAACCAGGGTTCAGAGTTTTTATCGGATCAAAATTAGGAATAAAATCATTTTACTTTGTAATCCATGTGAAACAGTGGCAGAAGAAGTTTAAGGAATTTGGGTGTGCCTTGTAAACAAGTGAATCAAAAGTCATTTTTAGCTGTGTCTAGCCAGAGTGTCGCCGATATAACCCAAAAAATGGCCTCAACATTGCAATTTTTGACTGACGTCACAACCATAATGACGTCAAATCAACATTTTGATTTGACAATCAAACATGAGAAGTGAGAACTCATGTGACATGAGAAAACTCAGTGAGAACACGTCCAGAGGCATACGATATGACGTCGCCAAGGTGGAAGGGGTATCACGTGACGCACAAATATATTGGTCGCACCGAGAACGAAAACGTCCTGTTTCGATTAACATTTTCGACCGGCCAGGCGTACGTAGTCAACGTTCATCAGTCGCCATCTTCTGTTCCGCTCAACACTTAAAACCGGCCGATTGCATATAATTCAAGTCCGCGGACAAATCAGATTTAGAACCTTAAAACAGTAAAAATGCGATCAAATACAACAGTAAAATCAGTACTCGGTGTCGACACCAAGTGACGAGTAAATTAAACAGTTTCGGACAGTTTTATCAAGTGCAGCAGAAATTAGTGGAACCAGCAATGACGCCGCAAAATGGATAACTTTTCACGATAAGTACAAAGACCTAGGCAACTACGAAATAACATCAATAATGATATTTTAAAAGTAATAGGGGGGTTTTAAAGAATGAAAGCGAGCGTGAATATGAAGTACTGGTGAGCCTTGTTAAAAAATAAGTAAATGTTTCAATCTATTATTCATTATGTATGTTATTAATGTGGTCTATGAATCACCAGAGATATGGGGCAAACCCCATTAATGTTTTAATTGCAAATAAAATAATAAGTTCAATTTACAAAGACCACGTGTTAGTATAAATTATTCAAACGCTACCTCAATCTGTTTGCGTCATTTAAATCCTCGCCTAACGAACTCTGGGGTTTCTGGATACAGGTAAGAGTTGGAATGTCAAAGGTAGGTGGTATTTTGGGAGGGAAGTTTGAAAGTTTAAATAATCAATTAGTTTGTAACTTAACAATTGTTGCCATGACCAGGATTATTATTGTTTGTAAAAGTAAATAATTTGTAACTTAACACGTCCACCACCCAAAGTGTTGAGTTGAATACAATGATAAATAATGTTAAACAAAAAAAAATGGCATTATTAATGACAATCATGAATTTTCAACCGAGGTTTTATATATTTTCATATATTCTGTTTTTTTTAATACACTGGTTTTTTGGAACTAATGGTTGAACTCAATACTGTTTTTTTCTTACTTGGGACAGCTTGCCATTTATCTCTTGGAGATGAGCTTGTAATTCAATCGTCAAGTCTGGCAATCAGCAAGCTTGATGGCAATGTGTAAGACTTGAGCAGGCAGAAATTTTTTGGTGTTAAATGGGCCAGTGTGACGATATTGAACTAATTCCCAGGACAAAACGAGATCTCATTAGTGCCTTTACAGGATTAGAGGAAGCCTCAAGTAACATTGGACTGCAGATAAACTTGGAGAAAACAAAAAATGTATGCCGCCAACAAACTACCATTAAACCCAACCCTTCAAAACCTTGAAATAGGCACAAAAAATATAGAGACAGTAAAAGAGTTCATATATCTTGGCTCCCACATAAACAACACTAACGACGTCAACACTGAAATAAGAAGAAGAATATATCCCACAAATAAAACATATTATGGATTAAAAAAGCACCTGACATCTAGCTTCATCTCAAGAAGCACGAAATGCAAAATCTACAAAACACTTATTAGGCCAGTGCTGACATATGCTTCAGAAACCTGGACAGTGACAAAAAATAGTGAGAGACTTATAGGTTGCTGTGAAAGACTGATTCTACGAACAATATTTAGAGGAGTACAAGAAAATGGAATGTGGCGCAGGAGCTATAATTATGAACTATACCATCTTTACAAAGAGCCGGACACTGTCAGGATAATCAAAATACACAGGGTAAAGTGGGTTGGACACAGAGAAAATGGAGGAATAGAGACCACGGTTGATGATGATGATGATGATTGAAATAGGCCAGTGTAAAAAGCCTACTTTTCAACTACAAAGCCTGTTTAAAAATTTATCAGATTCTTTTTATCCAGGTTAACAGAAGTTTTCTATAGTTCACAAAGATGAACTCTCTATACAAATAAATTACTCACGTTTCCTTCATTCTCAGCACATGTACACTCACTCACCTGTAAAATGTTATTGCTCTGTCTTTGAGTTCACTGGACCTAAACGCCCAGTCATATATTTTATAATAGAACGGCCTAAACGAAGATTCGGACAGTTTCAAAACGAGTGCCAAAACGGCAGCAATTACAGAAGGTTCTACTAATTCTACGTCATCAATGTTGGTCGCCTGCGATCTGAAATTCAATGCTACCAGGAAGAATGCTAACAGATCCGGAGTGAGGTCACTGCCGGAGGTGAAACTGTCACCCAATACTGCCATCAAATGTGGCACTGCAGCGATCTGGTTCTGTTCTACCAGCCGCGGGTAACTCGCTTCAACAGCCGGCAGTAAAACCCGCAATGGTATCTCAGCAGATATTTTCTGCCTGCAACAGAAACAAATGAATTACATATAGGAACAAATACACGCAGCGTACATATTGTGCTGATATTTTTTTTTTTTTAGTAATGTAATTAAGAAATGCTCCACGTTGCTGGCAACATTAATGTACTGTAATTATTTGCAGATATTTTAATTATTACATGCCACACATTGGTTGCATCATTAATGTACTGTTCTTTTATTGCCAGTAATTTAATTAAGATATGTAATTACAGTTATTACTTTTTTCCTATCTGCACATGAAAGAAAACTCTATCTCAGGGTTAATAATTATTAAGTTGATTGATATTATTTAATATTGTGTATGATATATTCTTTTCTTTAATCCATACCAAATAACGTTAGTATATAAATTTTTGATAAATAATAAGGTAAGAATATCTACCATAAAAATCAATCATAAATCTATTTATAGATTGACTCTGAATTCTTCACAACTGCGATGGGTTCAATTCTGGTCGATGTTTATCATCTTAAAGGTAATACTAGGCTTAGTGAACTGTTCCTCCACGGGGATTTCTCATTAGATTTAATGCTGAATTTTACTTTCTTCTATGACTGCAAAACTGATACCTCTTCGAAATATTGGATTTTATGGTATTGCCACTCAAATTATTTTCCACTACATGCTTCTTCTTTTAGTTTGGCATTCTTTCAAAGATATATTCAGACTTCTTGAAATATTTTTTGTTTATTAAGTTGTATTTTTTATTAAATTCAATATTAACATTAACTCCCTTACTCTGAATGTTTCCTTTAGTAAATAGACAATTAAGCTCTTTTATGAAAAATTAAACTCTTTTACTGTTTATCTGTTTATCATATAACATTAGACTTTGTGATCTTGCTCTTCTTAAATTTAAATTTAGACTTATTTAAATATTACAGGCTCTCTCAGTGATGTTTATCGTATTGAATATAAATTTAGACTTCATTTACAGAATCACTCTCTTTGATCTTTATCATATTGAGTATAAAATTAAACTAACACATTTTCTTCTATTCTTATACAATACAAATCTAACAATTTGCATTTTGCCATATTGATACCTCCCTACATTCGTTACATCTTTCCATCATATAACTCTTAAAAACATATATAACTTTTCTAATTATTATTAAATACATTTATTTTATTTCTAACATTCTTAATTCTAATTTGTATTTATTATGTTATTATTTTCTTACTCTTTCCTTTTATTTTAATGTTTATTTCAAATTTCATATAATCCTTGTCAAAACATATATCTTAATTCTGTTTTATCTAATATTGGAGTCTACCTCTATGTTGGTTGGGACTATTGACTCAGTGCTTTTGTTTACATTTCAAACATATGTTCCAATTACTATTAAATTCATCTATTTTTTCTTTTAAAATTATTATTTTCCTCTTATGTACTGTTTTGTATTTTAACAGCAGTACAATATGTACTTTTAATAATAAGATAAACCTGTTGGTCTACCATTGGTTTAAGTTTTGATTAGGTTTAATTTAATAAAATAGAAACAATATAATTAATAATATAGATCATTTTCTATATAAGTAACTCGATGTTTCTTGCAGTAATTATATAATTTGTGATGTTTTCAATTTGTTTCTTCTGCAAGTAGATAATATTGTATATTCTTTTTAACACCTGACGCACGTTTCACTGAAAAATATCAGTATCATCAGAGCTAAATTAAATTAATAATATAGATAATAACATAACTGTACACAACAATACTTCACAGTCTTAAGAAAGTAAATTTGTCGAAACCAAGACAGGACTGACTGCTTCACCTCATCGTCGCTGTTGGGCCTGCAGAAACAGAATACTTTTAGTGATCGCACCAGGCTGTTTTTTCTTGAGAGCATTGTGCACATCTTGAAGAACTTCCTGTTAATATTGACTCCATGGGGTAGAAAATCGACGTGAATGATGCCGTTTTTATCTCAAAAAACTGAGGCCATAACTTTGCCTGCAGAAGCAATTGTTCGACATTTTTTGGGAGGTGGTGAGTCCACATGCTTCCACTGCTTTGATGCACGTTTTGATTCCAGGGTGAAATGATGGAGCCACATTTCATCACAGCTAACAATTCGATCGAGAAAACATTTTGCCTCGATCTGGTAAGGTAACAATTTGCCTTATTTGTCAAAACATTGCTTTAACTCCTTGCAGATTTGCAATCTTCTTTGCCGGTTGAAAGTAGAAAGCTGTCTTGGTACCCAACTTGCACTAACCTTACTGAACTTCAGATGTTCGTGAATGATTTTGTTTACAGTTCCCACAGACACATTTATTTCTTTTGCAATTTGCTGACAAGTTATCCGTCGATTATCAAGGATTAGTTCTTCCACTCGCTGAAAGTTTATGGGAATGACTACAGTAGGCTCTGAACCACCTCGACCAAGATCGTCACTCACTGATGTACGGCCTTCTTTAAAACGTTTGCACCACTCAAATGTTTTACTGCGACTAAGAGTCTCATCACCGTACTGTGCAAGGAGTCGTGAATAAATCTCACCGGGTTTTATGCCTTCATTCACTAGAAATTTCATTACAACACACTGTTCTACATGTGCATTGGATGTCATGTTCCTTACGACTGACTGTTGTCATTGTTTAATGTGTGAACATTACAGCACGTCATGCGGTAATAGCTGATACTTGTACTTCATATGTACGACCAACAGAATGCGCAGGAATCTTCATTTACATTCTAGTCTAACAAAAGTCCCGGATTGACATGAACGTCCCTCGTATAAAAAAAAATTATAATGAAAACAGTGCTATTTAGGCCCAACAGGCAGGTCCACATGAACATCAATTAAAAATGACATTAACAGTTAACGAAGAGTGCAGCATTACCTGATTGTTTTCAGTTTCTGTGCGATGGGCTGAATCTTTTGGTTGTCAAATTGCAGTTGGCACACTGCAGACAACACGACAGTCTCGTACAACAGTGAGTCCAGGTACGGACTGAGGAAATGCGACAGACTCTCCACAACCTTGAGCACCGCCGACACAATACTCAGCAACATTATTTCTGAACTGAAAACACAACACCATAAAATTTCAGAGTTTTTCGTTATTAACATTTTGATGCCAATGGATGTCGATTGTCTTTGTTTCTATATTGTTATGTAATGCGGAAAAAGTGTTACGCCATTACGGAACGTTCTGGTACATTGGAGAACATTGTTCTACTCTATTCCCGCAGCTGTAATGTATACATGACGCTTGTCATGCGAGGCAGTATTACATAATGCAGAACATCTCGTGCGTTCGATGGTGTCGTTCTAGAAGCTTCTCAATTAGTCTAACGGTATGTGTTTCTGCGAAGGTCGCACTGAAGTGCCTCTAGAATTTTTGATAGTTGTTAAGGACGCATATTATGGAACCCTGCAGACTTTAAATAGCCCATACCTGCTGCTTGGTTTTCAGTTATTGTCGGGCGGTTACACAGTGTGGTTTGAAGTATTGTGGGGAAGTGTTACGTGTTTTATAATCGTGCGGGACTATTGTAATACAATTGTGTTTTATATTAGTTGACATTTTATTGCGTGTGAACAATTTTTATTTGATTTGTTGTAACAGACTATCTTGTTGATTTTAAACTGTTTAATTTTTAATTGTGATAATTAAAGCTGGTTATTAGTGACTTAATTGGTGTATTGTGTTTTGTTTTACATCATTGTAGCTGTTTTAAAACAAAACGTGTTCGTATAGTATTTAAATCAGCCGCTAGATTGCATTGCCATTCACTTTCATAACAACAGCATATGAAAACTCAGCACACATTGCATGTAAAATTCCAGTGTGCTTAAAGCCATGTTATAAATTATTTTACAAAAATAAATAACTGTAAATTTATAAAACTGACTACCGTAAAAAGCAGAAACATCATGTACATATTATTATATATATTGTAACCTACTTATAGATTGTGGCTGTTTAAAAATTTAAATGTGTTTTAATTTTAATTTAAAGTTAAGTTAAGAATCGATTAGAATTCGATTAAAAGAATAATAATTTTAAAAGAACTCTTTTTAAAAAAATATAATTGCAGTAATGCTGTTTGAATAGTATTGGTTGATCAATTTAGTGAATAAAGCGTTAATCGCTGGTCGACTGATGAAGGTAGCCGTAGCGTCGATCTGGCAGCGAAACTCCTCTTCTAAGTTAACTGTCGTCAAAGTACGTAGTGTCAAGTCTCGTCTGGACAACAAAAATTTATAATAACATACTTTCACGTACCTGATCGTGATTCTAGAAGTTCTGAAGTTCACTTATAGTAATTTATAAGCTGCCAAGATGGATTTATAACCAGCTTGCTTTACTGACAAGGTTAGATCACTCCTTGTTTAATAAGGGCGCCACACAGGTTTATTTCAGGAAAATCCCGTGAAAAACCAATTAATGAGATTAAATGTTTGCTAATTTTCTTTAAAAACTGTTGTTGATGCTTATTGCACTTTCTCTGATTCAAATTTAACAACATACAACCTCTAATCAGAGTTACTTTTGTTATTCAAAATTAATTATTAATTTACTTTTTTGAAATAAATAGAGTCAAAGTTTATGCTGCTAATAAACGGGTTTTATTGTTACCCTTGAGACTAAATTCAAACAAACACAAGTATGATAGATACATTAATATACAATTGCAATTATTTCGTTCCTTTACCCTACAAACTAGCTCAGATAGCACAAACAACTCTTCTGGTTATTCCCAGATTAACTTTTAATTTAAATATTATTTTTATATATCTCGGGCGTAAATTCTTTTAAATACAAGAAAGAACTACTTTATGCCTATACTGAAGTTAATTATTTAACAGAAAACAATATTTACTACTTCGGCCTCTTTTTTTAAAAGTCGTATCTATTTCTAGGTTATGCGTTGGTCACGCTAGCTTAATTATTAACAATTATTTTTTTAATCCCTTAATACTAATACAATTCTTACGTGGGATTAACAAATCCGCTAAATAAATTTTAGCACAGTGTAGCATATATAGAAAGTTTTGATGTTTTTTGCGTCAGTACAATGGTGTTGAAGAAATATAAGTACACACAGATTAATGAAATAAATTGTCACAATGTTACCTTTTTATTTTAATCTTATAGATTAAAATTTATTTTAAACACTCCAGCGGTCGGATTATAGTGACCCTGGTTCATTACACTGCACACGAACTAAGAACAGAGAATAATCGTCCTCTTCTAACAAAATTCGGACTAATTTAACCACTGGTTAATAATCTTTCTCTTGTTCTGATTATCGCGCACAAAATAAAATAATTACTTCACTTCGATGCACTGATTGTTGATAAACTGTTGTGTAGTTAGTTGTCTTGATGAGTCGGTTAAAATGGATGCACTGTTTACATGGTACTCTGAGTTATTAACGTATTTTGCGGCGACGAGCGACACCTTCTCGCTCTCGATGATGACAATAAAGTGTAATGGTTTCACTTGGTTTGGGATTATATACCCCCTTGCTTCATGGGGCTTAGGTGATTAATTCATTTAATAAGCTATTTTTTGATTGGCTTGTGACGATTTTAAATGTATAAAAATCGCACAGATTAAAATTTTTTAATTTTAATAAGTAAGAGTATCATACACCCTTACCTATACCCAGATGCCTGTATCAACTTGAAACCTTCCAGTACCAACACGCCAAGAAAAGTATTAAGTAGTGAGTAATAATAATAATTACTTAAATAATTAAAAAATGCGACTAGAGAAATAAAGAAATCCCTAAGTCATAATAAAATAAACATAAAGTATTTATCTTCTAATTAATGAATAAATAATAATAGAAAAAGTACGAACTATTTTCTTAGCGCGTAAATACGCACTAGCTTACTGAGCCCTCTCCCCTAAACCGTACGCGCAGTCGGCCGTAGAACGTCGCAATGAGTAGACGTGAGTTTTGGTGTTGTACACATATACGTATGTGTAAGTTCTCTAGAAGTATATCCAGCGTGAAATCTTGTTATTGTGAATAATGTAGTGTCTAGAGTTTGTGAGAAAAGATATAAATAAAATAGAAAAAGGTAGCCAACACATCTCTTAAAAACAAAATCAAATGTAAGTGTGTAGCGGGTCAGTTTTGGGTGTTTGTATTTTCAACCGTTTGGGGTATATATTTATATTTTTATTTATTTCGTTTTCGGGCGGACTGGTATAAAGTATGGTAAAGCTGCATTATTGTGCAACATAACAGAACAGTGAAACAACGCTATAAGACGCAGTTGTTGTTGAGGAATGCGGCGGAGCATCTGCACCTCCACAAAATTCTGAGAACTTTGTACCTGTGTGTGGCAGCGCACATACGCAACTGCTCAATCACGCTCAAAGGACGCTCTAACAAAAAACCAAGATGGCTAGAGAGAATAATATTTGTCGTCTTCTTCAAGATCCCCCGGAAGCACTGTTTTAAGTCCGGCCCACTTAAATGACATCAGCAGAGCAGAAGCCAATATTGTCCTCTGGTCACACACATATACCAGCTCTATGCCACGCATAAAATGGTTACACGACAGCAGAGGAACAAGGAGCGGCGACGAAATAATAGTGGCAGTGACCAACAGCTTCTCTCCAAAGCAACATGTACCTGTTACGTTCTACGTGACAGTACACATTAGTCAGAGACGCCATACAGTCAACTAGAACCCGACCCCAACTACAGACGCTTACCGTTTCGTTTAGGCCCCGGTCGGTGGTGTTATAAAATGTAATTAACCCAGTAAGACCGACCGGGACCCAAGAAGTTAATAACCATATTACCGTGATTAGCGGGTAGTTGGTGCAGTGACATAGAGTGATTAACTAAATACGTAATCTTTAAAAGAGGAATCGGATAACAGAAACACGTGTTCGGTCGGCAGTGAAAAGTGAATTAAACATGAATTAAATACTATTACCGGGAATTCAATATGAAACATCAATGGGTAAAGTGTAAAAAATGGCATGTGTGTGTGTGTGATGCAGAATGGGCTACCTTAATTACTATAATACTTGATAAGTTAGAGGATATTTTATGTTAGTTAAGTCTGAGGGATCAATGTATATTTTAAACCCTATTTTTTCAGTGTCTTTGAACATTCATTAAAATCAGTTGGTTTACCTTGAATATGTGTTAGACTAAGTTATTTCGTCATTACCATATTCTCATTTCTGTGTTAAAAATTCGTCTAACGTTCCGGAATCTTTCTGAGTTATTAATTGGGTGGGTCAGATTGCTAAATTGTCCGTTTTATTTAGGGTGGAGTGTAAAGGTTTTCGATATTTTATCCTATAAAAAATAATCGTGGCGACCTTGGTCTTCTGGTAAAATTTCAATAACAGGTAAGTGTTGTAATTGCGTGCGGGTAAGTCCTGGTAGGGTATTTTATTTATTTTATATATTTTGGCTACTTTTTTATTGTTACAAATGTCGACGCGCTGCCAGGATTTTCGTTTAATTATAATTTTATACGAGATAGACCTATTTTAATACACAGAAAATAGGATGTGGTAATGACGAATGTATAAAAATTTTATCGTACAGAATTAAGTAGGTTAGGTTTATGTTATTGTGATTCACAATGTGGTAGGTGTTTAAGCAGAGAAAAATAGTAGCTTTATATATAAGAGTGTTATACAAACGAACTTTAAAAAAAAAAAAATGTCAATCATACAAAGTAATGATAGTGATTTTGCATGGGACGAGTGGGAGAGTGAATTTCGAGGTGTTGTGGGTGAGATGACAGACGAGGAATGGGGTAATTTAGACAATAGATTAACCCGAATGGAAGAACAAGAAGAAGGAATATTCGCAGAAATTAATAAACATAGTGAGATGACCAATGATACAGGTAAGATAGTTGAAGAGATAGTGGTAGAGAATAAGACAGAGAATAGGCCTAGTGATAATGATGAGAGCGTGAGGGTGGTAAATAAAGGTAGAGAGATAGACCAAGTTAACAAAAATAAAGTCGATCAGGTGACAGACAATGAGGTAAGTAACAATGAAATGAGTGAATCTGATTATAAGACACAGATGATGAATATGATGATTATGATGTGTAACAAATTTAATGAACATTTGGATAAACAAAACGCAATGTTAGATGACATGATTAGTAATACCAAGGAATTCAACAAGGAATTGAAAAAACGAGACGAGAAGTGGGAGGAAGATAGATGTCAATTAAAAGTTGAGTTAACACAGGTAAGTGGTAATAATGTCTCTGATAATAGCGAAGAAATAATTAACAAGGTAAGTTACAGTTGTAAAACTGAATTAATAAATAATAGTGATAAAATAATTGAAAACGAGTTATTTAATAATGATGTAGTGAAAACAAATGGTGATGATGAAGTTTGTGGTGAAGTAGAACTTAACAACAAAATGTTAGCGAGTGTTGATGAAATTGAGAGAGAGTGTGGTGAAAGGTTAGGGTGTCAAAGGGCAAATTTTCCCCGTGATATAAGTGGAGTAAGGACTCCGCTAGTAGTGAATTTTGAGGACAGAGTTTCCTCCGTTAATTATGTGGAAGACAAGGTGTCTTCAAGCAGTCCCCTAATTTTTTGTAAACCTGGAAAAGCCAGGAAATGGTATAGTAAGTTTGTTGTGCCCTTTGCATGGAGTGAAGTAGGTCAGTGGTGTGGTGACAGGTATTGTGATGAAAGTGATGATGAGAGAGAGAAAGAGTTAGAGTGGTTCAAGGTAAATAGAGGTTATGTAGAGCTGATAGAGAAGATGGATATAAAGAGAGTTATGATGAATAATGTAGACATACCTTGTGTAGTAGGAGACAATGATTATATTGATGATAAATGTGTACCTGTAGGAAGAATTAGTGTACTTGTAGTGGAGGAATATGATGAGAAAATAAATTACCTGGGTGTAACAACAAATATTCACGGAGGCGGGATAAAAACAAATAATAGTGACAAGTCTTATGAGATAATAAAAGGGAAAATGAATGACATAGAGGTAATGGTTTATGATAAAAATAATAATAATAAATTGGATGTAAATAAAAACCATTTAGTCTATAAATATGTAAGGTATATTTTTGACGATGGTGGCTAAAATAGAAAACAGCAAAAGACAGTTAAATATTTTGTTTTAAGCTATTTGACTTGACTGATTTGGAAATTGAGATGTGATAACTGAGTAAATACTGAAGTAAATTTGTAAATAAATATGTAGTAAAGCCAATGGTATGTGTTGTGGTTAAGTGAACAGTGTATGTAGGTAATTAATTGTTGTAAGAATAATAGGGAAATACTTGCAATTTAAATAAATAAACCAAATTAATTTTGAAAACAAGTAATCAGAGAATTATAATTGTTTGGATGGTAATGAATTCTATATTGTTAATAATTAATTTAATTAAACAATTTAATACATGTTAAATATTTTGTTTGACTATTTCAATATTGTATAATTAACTTTTTAAGGAATTTAAATCATTTTGATAATAGATGGCTGAATTATTTGAGGTGAACTAATATGTTGTGAAATGTTTCAGTGGTGAGGTGAGAGTATTGTGGTATGTTGTATATGTTTTGAGAAATGGGCTGTAAGTATTGAAATTTTACAATATGAATAATGTATAAAAAAAAGGTTGACAGGAGTGATTGATATGTTAATTCAGTAATGAAATATTTTGAAATAATTGCGCTAAATAAAAATAATGGTTAAAAATATATGTTAATAATAAATTTAGAATTTTTGAAAATCTGATTACAACACAGGATAAATTCATCATGATGATAAATAAAAAGAGTTAATGAAAAATTTTAAATAATAATGTTTATAAATTTTTATATAAATTATTTAAAAGAGAATTGTTTGTTTGATGTATGCTAATAATCCAGGTTTATTGCTATTTGTGCAATCATTTTATTGTTGTGTGTTAGATATAGTTGTTGATAAAATGTATTTTCATTATGTGTGTAATTTTTTTTCTAAGCCAATCATTAGACGCCTGGCAGGCAATCAACATAATAGAAGTACGTGTGGATAATGTATTACATGTATTTGTTCAATTTTAAGATGTAGTTTCATTGTGTTTTTATTATGTTAGGATATCAGCTGATCAGCAATACCATGTCACTGGTATAGTGGTTTGTAAAGGTTACAAATAATTAATGTTTAGTGTACTACAGACATTTTGAAGTAAAGACAAAAAGAATATGAGAAATAAAATAACAATTTATGCAAATTAATAAAAGATAATTCATGGGTGATAAATGTTTTATGGGACATGCAGACCTGTCCAAGTTGAATTAAAAGTTGAATTTGCAAGAGTAGAGATGAATATAATGTAATGTTGGTTTTGAATTGATGTAACAGAGTTTGTGAAATATAGATGTTGACACAGTGGTAATGGAGACTTTATGTAGATTTTGAATGACATATTGTTGTTTTTATAGTTAATGAGGTTATTTTGTGTATTTGTAGTGAGGTAATGAGATTGAGATTTTTTGGGGATGGCAATTTTGTATTAGGGGGTAGTGTATTTGGGGAGTCCGCAACAAGGGTTGGGACGGGATTGGAATAGATTTTAGTGAGGAGGGGCCGCCTTAGGTAGAATCCGGGCCGCCAAATAAGGGAATTGAGTTTTGGGAAGGAAACACGTATCCTATGTACAAAGGGTTAGAGAGTATTTTTTTTATATATGGGGAGAAGGCGGCGTTTTGTGTTAAATGATAAGTTGGGGATTAGGGTGTTTTGATCAGTAGATATTTTTGATAGAGATGGGTGTCATGATAATTGAGTTGATGAATATTAGAGTCAGAGGGAGAAAGTTTATATAGGTATAGAAATCTAATACAGAAAAACGAGAATAAATAATTTACATCACCCACAGTATATTAAAGTAAGATTGTTGAAAAGAAAGAGGAATTCATAATAAAGAATATATAATTGTTTATTTTTTTGTTTCAACCAGTGACAGAATTTTGATAGAAGTGAAAATAATGTAAAGTCAAGAAGTGTTTATTTTAAATAATTTAAATGTCAATCTGTTTATCATGTATAATAATATTTTGTTTGTTTTAAATATTTTATGTTATTATGTTTTGTATTTCAAGGTAGGATATTACAGATATTTAAAGTGTTTTCAAAAATCATACATAACATATGTAGGTCAAGGGTTTGGGACTTGACCTAGTTATGATCAGCTGATGAGTTCATACACCTACTAAGCTTGTAGAGTAGGAATTCAATTTTAATTTGTTTATTTAATTAATTCAAACCAATAATTGAATAATTTTAATAAATATTTAATAAATAAATTTAATAAAAATTTTAATGAATAAATTTAAATTTTTTTTTAATTTTAAAATTTTGAAAATTTTAAATTTTTTTTGGGAAAAAAAAATTTTTTTGATTTTTCGCCTGCCAGCGAGTGAATATGTTGAGTAATGATTATTTTATTGTGTATGTATTAATGATGTTTCTTTTATGGTATTGCATTATATTGGTAGACTATAAGTGATTCTCCTGTTAGAATAAGGATGAGTTTATGTTATTAGAAATGTCTAGATTAAGTCATTTGAAACAAAAATTAGAAGAAAAAAAGGGGGAAGAGAATTTTTGATAAAAGATTATTTTTTTTGAATTTTGAATTTTTTAAATTTATAATAAATTTTAAAAGAAAATTTTTATGTTTAATGTGTTAGGGTATCATGTAACGTGAGTGTGTGTGAGCCCAGTATCTGCTAAAGGCAGCCCAGCTTGCAAAAAAGGGGATCCATATCGGCGGAGGAGCTGGGATGATTTTAGCCAGGGATTGGGGATTTTTGGGGGTAGTATGTTGAAGGGCAAGGTGGGCTGTGGTGCGAGTCTGATCTATTTCTCGGTGTTGGGATCTCTTACGGAGAAGTCCAGTGATCTCGTTCAGATGAGTCCATGGTCGCTGAGCCAGGGGGGTCGTGTACCCATGCAGATTAAGAACCAGGGGGTTGTTGGCACCAGTTCCTCACCGATCCTCTTTGGGGTTATCGATGAGATTTCTTCTGTCGTGGACAGCAGAATTCTCATCGAGGGGGTATTGTAGCAGGTCAGTTTTGGGTGTTTGTATTTTCAACCGTTTGGGGTATATATTTATATTTTTATTTATTTCGTTTTCGGGCGGACTGGTATAAAGTATGGTAAAGCTGCATTATTGTGCAACATAACAGAACAGTGAAACAACGCTATAAGACGCAGTTGTTGTTGAGGAATGCGGCGGAGCATCTGCACCTCCACAAAATTCTGAGAACTTTGTACCTGTGTGTGGCAGCGCACATACGCAACTGCTCAATCACGCTCAAAGGACGCTCTAACAAAAAACCAAGATGGCTAGAGAGAATAATATTTGTCGTCTTCTTCAAGATCCCCCGGAAGCACTGTTTTAAGTCCGGCCCACTTAAATGACATCAGCAGAGCAGAAGCCAATATTGTCCTCTGGTCACACACATATACCAGCTCTATGCCACGCATAAAATGGTTACACGACAGCAGAGGAACAAGTAGCGGCGACGAAATAATAGTGGCAGTGACCAACAGCTTCTCTCCAAAGCAACATGTACCTGTTACGTTCTACGTGACAGTACACATTAGTCAGAGACGCCATACAGTCAACTAGAACCCGACCCCAACTACAGACGCTTACCGTTTCGTTTAGGCCCCGGTCGGTGGTGTTATAAAATGTAATTAACCCAGTAAGACCGACCGGGACCCAAGAAGTTAATAACCATATTACCGTGATTAGCGGGTAGTTGGTGCAGTGACATAGAGTGATTAACTAAATACGTAATCTTTAAAAGAGGAATCGGATAACAGAAACACGTGTTCGGTCGGCAGTGAAAAGTGAATTAAACATGAATTAAATACTATTACCGGGAATTCAATATGAAACATCAATGGGTAAAGTGTAAAAAATGGCATGTGTGTGTGTGTGATGCAGAATGGGCTACCTTAATTACTATAATACTTGATAAGTTAGAGGATATTTTATGTTAGTTAAGTCTGAGGGATCAATGTATATTTTAAACCCTATTTTTTCAGTGTCTTTGAACATTCATTAAAATCAGTTGGTTTACCTTGAATATGTGTTAGACTAAGTTATTTCGTCATTACCATATTCTCATTTCTGTGTTAAAAATTCGTCTAACGTTCCGGAATCTTTCTGAGTTATTAATTGGGTGGGTCAGATTGCTAAATTGTCCGTTTTATTTAGGGTGGAGTGTAAAGGTTTTCGATATTTTATCCTATAAAAAATAATCGTGGCGACCTTGGTCTTCTGGTAAAATTTCAATAACAGGTAAGTGTTGTAATTGCGTGCGGGTAAGTCCTGGTAGGGTATTTTATTTATTTTATATATTTTGGCCTTACTTTTTTATTGTTACAAGTGTAACATAGTTAACTACTAGACTGTAGTACTGCAAAGTGAGAACTATAACTGTAATTAAAATAAAGAAAATGTGAACTACAAGAATCTGCACTAAGAAAAGTGAAATTACAACATTTGGAACTTCAAGTAAACAACCTATCTTCGAGAGCTTCAAGTAAACTAAAAATCAACCCGATGTAGATACACCAAGAACAACGTACTCAACCCGTAGAAGACAACTGGAGCTGTCCCAAGAATACAACAACAACCTCAGGTGATATCAAACCACAACTTTTGTAAATTTCCCCTTAATAAGAAGTAACAAAGAACTTTAAAGAACTTTCGCAATGTAATGAACAAATTATCAGATTTGTATATTTTGTAATTTTGTAAGAAGTAATAGTAACCGTAATGTATATATTGATAAATTAATAATTTTGAGAAAATTGAGACCCGGATCCGTGGTATTAAAACGAACAGTTATATGAATAAATTTTTGATATAACAAGAATAATATAATTAAGATCTTTGAAGCAGTAAAAGCGCTATTTACTAAAATAACTTTCTTTAAAATCAGGAATAATGTGTGATTAATATTTCAATAACAATAAAGAGATGTTTTAGCTAATACCTAGTGAGTGAATAAGTTTATGCAAACCTTGTCAGTTTCCTATATCATACTTGTTTTGTAATTTGTTAGTAAGAGTTTTACTAACAACGGCAGCTGGTTTAGTTTACTGGTAAATAATTAAACTAGTTCCCGATTTTTGTGTTGTCTTGCCAAGGGGCGGCACAGGCTCCACCAGACGTTACAAAAATGACGCGTTGTTTTCTAACCGTCATTTGGCGAAGTTGATTGACAGTTATTTGTGTTGTTAGTGTTACCCTACCAATTTTTCACTTTATATTTACAAATGATGCTAACGCATGCTACGCACTTATTACAGTTGCGATCGGGAGTTTATTACTATCAAATTAAAGAACAGTTTATTAGCTTTAATTTGATATGACTTAACACTGGTTTTACTCGCACTTTCTCTGACATTGCTAATAAATAATGTTCAGAGACATGGTTTTGCACTGTCTTCTGCTAGCGAAGCCAAATACGATTCTTACCTATCTATTTATATTTAGTGTTTCACATCGCGTTTTCTTTTAAACGTCTTTGTCGGAACACTAACACATTCGTCGTTATACTTAATGTCTATTTATTGAATACAATTACTAAATATTAGCTTAATTATGGTGATACATTACTATGAATAATCCTTACTTTCTAATTACATTTTGTTCATCCTACTCAACTTAATGTTACGCATTAGTAATGGAGTGGTGACATTCACTGTTACATTTATTTATATTGATTGTTCAGTAAACTTTTATGTACACTAGTAGTCCTTTCTACTTAGTAATTCACTGGCAATTGTTTGTTTAGGCGTAGCCTAGGCATACCTTTAACATCAGTTTATGCCTTAATAATGGTCATTAATTACATTTGGTATAATGAGGAAGTTACTTATTCATATAAGGTTTCCTCTTACAAGTATTCTTACTTCTTAAGATTACATTTGGGATTGTAATATAAGTTTTACTTTTACATTGTGGCCATAGCTAGTCTTAGTCATAGGCATTGTTATTTACTGGTCATTGTTCATTTATTATCAGCCAAATACTGTTGCTGATATTATATTATTCTTGTCATTCTTTAAATACTTTTATAAACATGTGATTTTACATTTACGTCATTGACTGGCTTGTTTGACAGCTTATAGTGAACTTGGCTTGTCCATTAGTTAGAGTCAGTCATAGTATTTGTTGTAGTGTCATGCAGTGTATTCCTTACTGCTTCTCGTGGTCCTTTTTCTTCTTTCTTCTTCGTTGGTCCTTCTCTTCTTTGCTACTTTCATCATTAAATTATTCACTTATATTATTTCCGTGCCCTTATTTATTCTTTTGGTACACGTCTAGGTTATGTAACACTTGGTCATGTTACAATATAAACTTTCACGTATGAACTTACTTTTCTTTATCACTTCCCCATACGTTTCAAGGTGATGTGCCTCTTCCTCAGTGGGAGTAAATACTGAATGTCGTTTTACAGAATAACTGTTATATAAATGTTTAATATGTTTATAACAAATAATAATTATACTGTGGGTATTAGAACTACATGTGACTTTTATGTTTTTAAAATCTTCTTCCGGTATGGACCATGTCAAAAATGTCTTGTAAGACAATGTTTCACTCATATTACAATGAGTATCCTAAGAAACGTATTGTAATATGAGTGAAACGTTGTCTTAAAAGACATTTTTGATGCAG
Organism: Magicicada septendecula; assembly: GCA_034769895.1. Classification (NCBI taxonomy): domain Eukaryota; kingdom Metazoa; phylum Arthropoda; class Insecta; order Hemiptera; family Cicadidae; genus Magicicada; species Magicicada septendecula. The sequence goes on from CM068371.1 coordinate 21,948,152, forward strand.
TCCATACTGGAAGATTTTAAAAACATAATGGACACTGGCCGCGGAAGCCTACATGAGAACATATACATGTGACTTGGCCAACTGTTTTCCCAAAATGCATATTTTTTGAAAAGTATTTACAGGCAACGTATACAGCTGAATTCTATATGACACATAACCTTTTAAGCAGGCCATTTAGGATTAAGTGCTTAGTAATAATGCAGGTCTGTGAAAAAATACTATTCTGCTCAATCTGGTTTCAACTAATTTTTAGGCAAATGTTTAAGAATTTAGATTTGTACTACCTTGCCAAGTATTTATTTAATAGCCCTTGCCAAATAAACAAAAGTGCAAGACGTCAATTGATGTCCTCCGGCATTCTCGGACGTTTATGGAGGTCATCAACTCATGTTCATTAGACTCAAAGTGTTAAGTCTTTCCTTCATTTATTTTGGATCCTCTTTTACTTACAGATTGGTTTACTAGACAAATACTGTGTGTCTGAAGAGTACAAAGACAATACTTACTTCTGAGGTGTGGTCTGAGTGTGCAGTATCTGTACAAGAGCCGGCATGTAGCAAGGTAACATGACCAAGGAATGCGCCCGCAGCGTGCACGACAGTTCGCCTATACACAGCACTACCGAAGCTAAGACCGGTTCAGATACAGCGGTACAGTGCTCGGCAACTGTTGTTACGAGCACTAGAATCTAGAAAACAGAGAAACAATAAAACCATAATGTTGTTTAGGTGATACAGAATAGAATGGTTGGTAATAACAAGTGTGTAGTTGATTACATAATGGGATACAATAAATCAGTATTATGCAGGGATCAAGTGGTCAATGGAGGAGACAAGTGTCTTCCACGTGTCATGGGTTTTAGCTATTTAAAACAGAGACATAAATTTGTTGTATGTGAGTCATTTTTGTGGCAGAATAAGTTATGTATTGTAATTATTAAAAAAAATTGTATTAACACTTTGGATATACATGATATTTCATGTATTTCACAATAATCTATTTCATAATGCAAAAACTCATTAACATTTACTGAAACTTATATACTGCGATGGCAGCGAGGCAAACATCTGCTCCCGGTACCAGCCAAAAGGTCGCCGCTAACACCTGGCAAACACGTGGACGAGTTTACAGCGCGCCAATCAGAACAGAAGAGACAGGAAGACAGCAGCCATCTTGTAACGTTACGGGTCATCTCCCGCTAAATAAAGTATGATGAATATCCAGGTTTGAGACAAGGTCACTAGAAGACTTACATTTTGCATCGTTTTTTATACGAATTTTTTTCATTACCGCTATAAGTAGACACCAAACCCATGATTTTTGACAAAGCAAAATCCGTAGTCATGGAAACTGAAGACGCTGTGATGTACTTACCTCTTTATAAATTCATAACTCGGTTTTGTTTATTTACTATGTATTTAGGCTCTGTAGACGCCATGTTGTTATCTGCCAACCTAAGGTTTCACTCGCCAGGGTTCGAATCAGCGAACGGGAAAATCAGAACTGGTTATTTGAATAATAACGATCATTTCTTAGTTTACTAAGCAATTAAAATTTTATTGATCATTTCTTTTTTTTTTTTTATCCCTTTCAATTCCCATAATTCTTAACAAAATTTTGCATATCAAAATGAACATTATTCAGACAACAACTTAATTTTCTTATATATAACTTTATAGATAAAATAACATCTTTAAAACTACCATCAAAATTTTATTAACCCAAACCAGCGCTTCTTATTTTATCATTTTATTATTTTTATTCACGCTCGCATTCATACATATGCCCCATGCCCATTTGAGATCTCAATTTCATTTAATGGTAAATAGCGTACTCTAAAAGAACATAATTTTGAAGTTGATATACCACTCTGGTTACTGATCTGGCTTTACGAAAGAGTCCAATGTTCCGAAGTATCTTCCATCACTCCGCACATATTAGTCGCACCATCTTTTATCTAAAACTGTTATTTTAATTATTTAATTACTCACTGGGTAATCATGTTCCGATTTAACTTATGCATTCGGTTTTAAAATCACATTTTGTTTGAGTTGCGGGCTCACATTTTCGTTGCGGAACCCTTTTTACAACCGGCCGGTTTTAGAGTGTAATTGCGACTGAGACGGATTTTACTGTGTTGAGTTCTTTGTTTTCTGCACACTGGGCGAGAAAGAAGGTTTTGTACGTGTTTTTCAAGCTGTTCACAGCGTCACACCCATGCGCGCGTATGCGCGAATACGCCCCCTCGCTGCTAACGTTTACATTACCAGGCTCGTTAATTGCTTTTGTGCAACAGCAACACTTACGTACGGCTTGGCTTGGTACCGCACTGACTGCAAGACGTTAAAAAACTGTCCAGCGTTTATGATTCAAATGTTGTTCAGCTTGAGTGGCCATTACATTTTACAATTATTTAAGAAGAAATAAACCCCAATAGTTTGTCCCGTTACAAAAACCCCCTCAATGAGAGGTTTTATGCTGAAGCATAAAAACTCTCATTGACACTCTCATACTTTCTAAAGGGATCAGTCGGGATATGTCGCCACAACCCCATTTACGTTTATATAAAAATATAGTTAACTCACCCTTGTCCAGTGGCTGTGAACGCACCTGAATGACCTTACTGGACTTCTCTCTCGAGATCCCAACACCGCAAGGCCAGACAGACACATGACACTCCTGCTCTTGTGACGATTTTAAAATAATGTTTAAATCGCACAAATAAAAAATTGTGTATGCAGTTAAACAATATTTAATCAAGTTTATAATGAGTTATAACATGAAGAAATATGTAAAGAATAATAAAAAAAAAAGGAAACTTAGCCGACACATCTCTTAGCAAACTGTAAGTGGTGAGAAATGTTACTTACCAAATTTTAGTGCTGACAAAATAAGAACTGTAACTAAAAGTAAAATGTAATCAACCAGCTCCAAAAGAAGAAAACACAAACAGCAACCGGATGAACTTCTAGTACCGAAATCTAATCGTCTAGGAAGAGACTACCAGAAACAATAAGCCTCATGGAACATCAAGAGGAACCGTGGATCACACCCTAGAAGAGGACTGAAGATGAAAATCATGGACCCCACAGCATACAATTTGTTATATTCAGGTGATATCAAAACATAATATTTGTAACACAAATTCACTGTAAAACAACAAGACCAGTAAAAAAAGAACAGTAAAGAACTTTTGATAATTTAAAGTTTAATATATAGATTTTTGTAATCACTGTAATGAAGTAGTAATGACATTACGATGTTTAGATTTAAATTAATTTTAAAATTTACAACCAAATTTATTCTTCTAATAATTTGGTTGAAGTTGTAATAAAAACATAACTAAGTTGAAATCCGGATCCGTGGTACTGAAAACAATATCTAGCTGAATGCTTTTGATATAAAAAGAATAAGAAGTAAATTTTCAAAATATTTAAGGCAGAAATTTTTAGAATCTGAGTTTAAAAGTAAAGTAAAGTATCAGAGATAAATATGTTAATAAAGAGATGTTTTCGCTAACACCCAACGAGTGAATAAATTTCTACAATCCTTGCTTAATTCCTGAACAGTAAAGTGTTATAATTTGTTAGTGATTGAGGTTTACTAACAACGGCAGCTAGTTCAATTAACAGGTAACAAATTGAACTGGTTCCCGACATTTGTGATATCTTAACAAGGGAGACGTCACACTCTGACGCGCAGGCCAGCTCAGGACCGCCGCCACAGCATCACCAGACACTGAAACATCAAATCAAGAATCAAATAGTGGCCTTGTATAATGCCATATCCCCAACTGATCTGTTTCCCCTTAGCTGTGCGCTGGTTTGCGTTAAGAAGCACTGGTTTCTCTTAATTCTTAACACACATGCATATATGAACACTTAAAATAACATGATACATTCGTAAACTTCCTTAACATCATTCTATATACTCTCTCTTGTTAACTCTTCTCCCAAATTTCAAAATTATTGCCCCGATTCCAATCAGAATTTAAATAAAACCCCTTCCATTACCTCATTACAAATATCCCTCATCTCCCAAATTACATCTAAAATACCTAAATTCATTATTAAAACTCTCTTAAACACATGATCAAAATTTAATCAAATCGAATACAATTTATCGATCTTGCCCTTCTTCTACAATTCTTAACCATTTCCCATTTATATTTAAAACAATTCAAAATCATTTAACATTTTATAAAATATTATTATTAACAGAAATTCTATTTATCCGGCGCTGTTAATAATAAGCATCCCCTTTTCTCCTCCACACACACTATTGCCCCCCCTGGACTGTTGCGTCCAGTTGCCTCCACAAGGACTGAGGCGGAAGGAGTAAGCACTTTTTTCTTTTCTATCACTCCCATCCTTGCTTCAGCGTTACAAAAAACTTCAGGGTAAGTACCCCTACTCATTTTCTTAATATATGCCCCTAAGGTCTACCACCCCTTTTGGGTGAAAATAGCCTGTGTTCAAAATAACCTTAGATTCCCTTATTAAACCCCATTAAATTTCTATGTTTGACCAATTTCAAAGGCAACCAACTGTGGTCAGTTTTACAATTTCTGCCCACAGGTGATTGTCATCCAAAACCACGATCTGGGTTGGTAAGGCCAAGATCGCCCGAAATGTAGGGAATCGCAATGGTTTGACACCTAGTGTCATAACTGCCCCCAAAATCATTAACTTATACATATTTACGAATACATAAAAAATCCTCCTTAGTAAAAAATAATATACATTACAAACATTAATAATCATATTATCACTGTTCATAAAGCAGTCTTAAAGCATCACCATAGTTTCACTATGTCCTTCTTCAATTCACAACCACTGAAGGTTGTCACTTTAATACAATTTTCAAAATTTTTAAATTTTGTCTTTTACATTCTCCAAAAAAAACGGTTGATTTTTATTAAATTCTCATAATAAAATTTTAATATAGACACTTTTTGCAATTTCCAGCTTTCACTTCTCAACAATACCTTCTCCCGACAAGATAATAATTACAACAATCGGTCATCTTACATTTCTAAATTACATAAATTACATTTCTATTCTATAAAGAGGAAAAAAATATATAACTCCTTCCTGAGTTAATGATTTACTTTACACAAATTTTGGGTGTTTTATTCTATAATTCATAAAATAAAACTATTATTCGTGGAAAATACTGCCAATCACTAGGTTTTTTTTTCAACGCTATTTCCAACATTATTTATTTAATACTTCATATTCAAATCTTTTGTACAACATTTTAAATTAATCAAAATCTTCCTTCAATTATTTAAAATTCCACAATTATTTAAAATTTACCATCACTTCTTTAGTTTGAAACATTTTATAATAATTATTAAATCAATTAAACTATAAATTTCTATTAAATACCTGGTTTACATAAGAATACACCTAATACACAACATAATGTGATACATAAATACATTGACATTAACACATCAAAAATATACAATCCAACTTATTATTCTATCATTGACCATTAATCAGTTCATAAAACAATCCCTTTCAAACCACACTGTCCTCATAGTTAAATGTTCATAACACAATAAAACAATTTATCCACCATCATCAAACAACCATCTAATCTTATAGCTATACAAATCATTTATAATTGAATACCTTATATTAGTATCATCAATGTAATACTTATTTGATTTTTTATGTTTTTCCACAAAACTATTGTAATGAATAGGGTTACTCCATATCATTATATCATACACCGTGTCGTCATATAGTATAGTCCTGTCGCCCTTAGTACAATTTGTCATAATCAGGTAAGTTATATTATCATCTTTAACATCATCTACTGCTCCTATATCAATGCAAGGTAAAATTTCAATATAATTATACACAATCTCTACACCTAACCTTCCCACAAATTCTCTATAGTTCCTATTCACCTTAAAAATCTCTATCTCTCTCTTTCTCTCTCTCAAAATATCTCTCACCACAACACCAAGTTACACTCTCTCTCTCACTATATGCAGGGGACACTAACTCATAATTACTGCACCACCTATCAGGTGCACAAAAAATCCAGGGACAACTATTTGCAGACCTTTTGTCTTCCAAATACGTGCATGAAGCCTTTTCTTCACCGCCGACTACAACATTATGGGAAAAATTTACCCCCTGCAACCCCTCTACCTGTATATTCTTTCTCCACTTTCTCTCTCCCTCATCAACACATACTAACATTCCAACATTATATTCTACTCTCTCTAAAATTTCCTTATCACTATCAATATTCACACCATTATTTTCTAATACCATATTTTTACTTCTATTATGATAATTCTCACCACTACTTACCTTGTCGTCTTTATTTTCATTTAATTTATTTGATTCTCTACTATTTTCTACCCCATTTTACTCTCGTAATTTTCGTCTACTTTATTCTTTTTTCTATCAAACTTAAACTATTCTTTATTTCCAAAAAATAAACTCACTTTAAATATTTCTAAAAGTAATTGGAACTCTCACTGTCAACCGAATATTCTCTTTCAAAGATTATTTAAGAAAAATAACACACTGAAAATTTGTTGACATAATACATAACCTGTTGTGTGAATACGAACTTTATAAACACATTTAACGACACTACAGAACAGATTGTAACCACACACCTTATTATTTAAGTACACATAAAGTAAGGTAATGTACTTTTTATTGTAATCATAGGAATTATTTGTCTTGTAATCAAAAGAATCCCAATTTTGAACGAGTATATTGTAACTTAACCAAAACTGCAGCCATGCTGGAGTAAATACCTCGTATCGGAATCGATTTCGTCAGCCTGAGAGAAAGTGTTTCATGTAAAATGTCGGTGCAAAATTATTAATCAACCAGAATAATATTAATTGTCAAACTGAAATATTACAAATCAACTATTAAAATAACTAGTACCAAGAGTAACTATTCTTTTCAAAATATCACTATAATATTGACGACTCGGAACACTAAGTTTTTTATAAGTAAAAACGTAAAGTTTTACCTTACAGCCTAAACCGGCTTTCACCTATAGAAGGCTTCATCAGAGGTGAAAGCCGGTTTAGGCTGTAAGGTAAAACTTTACGTCTTTACTTATAAAAACCTTAGTGTTCCGAGTCGTCAATATTATAGTGATATTTAGTTAAGTAACGGACACATCATGGACAACGAAATCCAAGAATTTAACTCAGCAAGACGAGCCGGTGAAAGCCGGTTTAGGCTGTAAGGTAAAACTTTACGTTTTTACTTATAAAAAACTTAGTGTTCCGAGTTGTCAATATTATAGTGATATTTAGTTAAGTAACAGACACGTCATGGACAACGAAATCCAAGAATTTATTCTTTTCATTTCATAGGGAGTGTATTGTTTTACTTGTGTTTGTTAACGAAAGCTAGATTTGACGACCAGTGCTTACGTTGCAATTCGAACAACTACCTACTCGATTCAGGAGGCTGAACGAGCGGGAATTATTTGAACGCCCGGCCGTCATCGCTGAGAACACCCTATTAAGATATTAGTTAATAAGTTTAATTGTTTTAATAAACAATTTGGCGACACCCGGGTTTCACACACCCCTATTTAAAAACAGGTATGGTTACTGCTGTGTTGTACTGGTAATTATAGCATCGCTACGGACATCGTTAGCGTAAGAATAGATGTAACGACCCCAGTGTGAGACGAACGCACTACACACATACAACATAATACACGTCTTTTTTCAGACACGACAGAATCTCATTGTTACAAATATATTTTAATTAATTTTTTAAAATGCATTTTTTATATTGAAAAAAAAAAAGGTTTTATAAAGTTTTGGATCAGTTTGCATTTATAAATTTTAAATAAAGTCTAAGTGAAATTAATTATATATCTAAACTAGTCACCAGACAAATATATATAAAAGATATTTATTAATAATAACCTCACAATTTTCAACATAAAAATTTAACAATAATTTGCCATGGAAAGACTGTGAAAACATATGATTCCTGTTTGGGAAAAAAGGAGTAAAATGCAAAAGTACTGTAATTTGTATATTGTTTTTTACGTGAACTAAATATGGCAGAGACAGTGTTCTAGGTAACAAAAGTTTTATATACATGTTTTACTCTAAAGTTTTTACTAACAGAACCTCTGTTAACCAAAACAAAGAGAGGGGAATGCAGTTTTGGATAACCAAAATTTTGGATAATATTTAAGATGTTATTTTTAAAAGTTTCAGGTAAAATAACTGAAGGCAATATACAATATTATCTACAGGTTTTAAAATACATAAAGTCATTTTGAACACTATTTTTATGAATTTTTTTAGTTGTCTTGATTATTCATCTCTTCTTTCACAGCACTAACACTTAACTAAAAATGAACTTTTTCATGTGAAAACTTACTGATTTTATTGGACGCGTTTCGGCTTAGTATCCGCCTTCTTCAGCTTTGGTAACAGACTGCCAGCATTTTGTAACGGTTGTGTGGAAGGTGAAGTGGGAGTGGTGTGTGGAGGAAGGGAATTGGCGCGGGGATTCAACTTACTGTAAACAGTAAACAGAAAATATACAGAAAACAAACAGTAAGTTGAATCCCCGCGCCAATCCCCTTCCTCCACACACCACCCCCACTTCACCTTCCACACAACCGTTACAAAATGCTGGCAGTCTGTTACCAAAGCTGAAGAAGGCGGATACTAAGCCGAAACACGTCCAATAAAATCAGTAAGTTTTCACATGAAAAAGTTCATTTTTAGTTAAGAATTTTTTTTAAATCTCTTTTCCTTTGCTTTTTCTTTTCACCCATCCCCTTTGTCTAAAAGGGATCCATGAGGTGGCTGACCTGACGGGTGATGTTCTATGGATGCTTTCTATCTCAACCTAAGGAAACCTGTTTGTTCTGAATAGAGCTATCATGACAAATCACACTTTACAAACAATGTTTATTACATTATTTTTCATGTTTTCTCAGAAAAACAAATTTTCATTGTAAAAATGGAGAAAACAATTTTTTTGTCGGTATTTCGGTTAATGGAGATTCTACTGTAACACCATTTCTTACCTCTTGAAATTCGTTCGGATGGTCTGCGGCAAGATGCCGGGCCAGCAGTTTGACGGTTATCAAAGCAGTCTGTTGTGTCAGCTGAATGTCCTGGCTGACTGTCTGGTCTGGTGAAATGTCACGGATGATGCTGACAACAGACGGCAACAACTCCAACAGCAGTGATGCCTCCAACGGTCGTGACTGCTGCAGTCGCCAGTTCAACAGTTCCATTGACTTACGCCGCAACATTGTCATCGGATGCAACATGAGATTGCTGATCACTCGCAGAAATGTCTTTCCTGGCAGCAATGCAATTATCTGTAAGAGCCAAAACTTGTTTTACTATAAAATATAGGTATGGAGAACCATACATGACTTATGATTCCATAACCATACATGATTCAAGCGTTTTTCTAGGGAGCATCTTATAATTTAAACCGAACTTATCGCAATTGTACAACTGCTCCCCATAAATTCCCTCCTTTTCAATAAGCTTAAAAAGATAGTTTTTGAACAAAGGTACAGCCTCTTTATCAGCAGATAAAGCCTCCCCACTTATGGTAATCTGGCGAATACAGAATCGTTTTTTCCACCGATCTGACCATCCCTCATGGCAGTAAATTCTGAATCTTCTCCTTCTATTTGTTGCTTTTTTCCTGCAATATCGGCCCAGTAACAGGCAAGCCTTTTCCTCTTAAGTGTTCATGCCACAAAAATAAAGCTTCCTCGACTTCTTTATGCTTACCTTTTAGCATGGTTTTTCTTCCTTTCAGCACACCACTTTTCAATTTCTGCTCAATGTTTCTACCAGTCACCAACTATACTTTTCCCAACTCCTGACTCCCAAGCAATAGTTTTTGCCGTTACCCCAGAGTCCAGTCGCTTTATAGCGCGTAGTTTCTCCTCCATAGTCACTACAACCTTTTTTCGTTTATCATACATTTCGTAATCTTCAATTAAAAAAAAACAACGAAGCACACCAAAAAACAATTTACGAACATAACCAGGAACAGTGGCAAACGTATTACGCACTTGTTGTCATCCGATACACAACTGACGAAACAAAGAGCAGGTACCAGGACGGGGGGGAAATCCGTGATTTTCATGTCACAACTTGTGTTTTGCACACGGTACGTAGGTTCAACAATAGGCCGGATAGTACGGAGGCCAGATAGTCGTGAGCCAGATAGTCGAGAGTCTACTGTAATTTTATTTGTGGAATAACTGATCATACTTTAGCTTCAAAATATGATTATTTTTGTCCTATTAAGGAAAAAAAAATTGTAGAGCTAAAATTATTATTTTGCTACTGCAGCTATATTAAAACAGTTTAGTTAACTGGCAAGAGAGTAGGTAAAGCAGCAACTGTATTTATCAGTTTTTTTTTTTTAATCTTGGAAACCTTGTATAAAGTTGTCTGTGAATTACCAGGTGTGGAGTTCATAAATAATAGTAAGCATACAATAAAATACGTTGACAAATATTACCTAACATCCAATATGCTAAGTTCCAAAAACACACACTGATGAGAACTATATACTCTATGTATGTATGCTAATCATAAAATCATACAATGAATGTTAATTACATATAATTTTAAAACTGTAAAGTACATTAAACATAAGAATAAAAGGAACACAACACATAGAATGTTTACATACATGTATGCTTTATCGGTACGGTGTTTCCACCCAACCGTGCCCCAGGGTTCCCCTATACCACATCCAGTTAATCTACTAAAAAGTTCGCCACAGCCGGAGAAGGAAAGCAGGAAAAATGCCCGCTCTCTGTCCATCGGATATGTCCGCGAGCAGATCTGGAGCCATATCCTCAATACGAGGAGACTAACACACGCGCACGCACACGCACACACACACACACACATGGAGCATTACGTAAATAACAATACGCACTTCTGTAGTATAAATAACACAGCCAATATACCTAGTTTTCAAGGCTTCCACAGGTCACGATACTAATCAGAAGACAATTCTAATGGTGTCATATGACTGTGACCGAAGTCGATTACAGAAGCAAACAGAGAAAATTTTTCAATGATGAAGACTGTAGTCGATTTACAGAGTGAATGGTATAAAACCCAAATCGACTATAGTTGACATACACAGCAAAAAGGTTAAAGTTGGTCCTCCTCTGAAAAGAAGTTTTGGAACAATCAACATTCCTCTACTATATATCAGTATTAAACTATGCTTAATTAATTACATTATTTATTTGTTTATTTTGTAAGCAGTAAGTTTGAAATCTGACTGTAAAACTCACACTGGACTCAATACAACATTAAACACTAACCTAGTCAACAGTGCCGGGTCTAGAATGTGGTCTTTTGGGGAGGGGGATGAGTCGGCTTCATACAAAAGAAATAACAAGGTAAGAGTAATCAATATTACTACCTTTTATGGGGCTGTAAAACATGTGATAACACCCTCAAATCAATCCCATTAATTAATAAAGTTGTGTTAGTGGTTATACGAGGGTGGGGTGAAAACTTCCAGGCCTGAATGATAAGACATTTTTTTCATTAATTTGCTTTTTATTTCTCAACATAACCTCCATTTAGCTCGATACACTTTTCCCAACAATGTTCTAGAGCAGTTATGCCAGACTGATAAGCTGATTTGTTGAGATCCTCAAAATAGCCATTTACAGCATCGCTGACTTGATTGTTGTCCCCACATGTTTTTCCTCTAAGCCATTATTTGAGGTTAGGAAAGAGATGAAAGTCACTCGGGGCTAAATCTGGCGAGTATGGTGAGTGAGGAAGCAATTCGAACTTTAATTCATTTATTTTAAGCATTGCAACAATTGATGTGTGAGCTGGTACATTGTCTTGGTGAAACAACACTGTCTTTTTCGCTAAATGTGGCAGTTGTTTTCTTGATTTCTTCAATTAAATGCTGCAGTAAGTTCGCATAATACTCACCAGTAATTGTTTTATAAATCTGAAGACAGCAACCACTTCTCAGTAATCTAAACATTTGTTTGCAATTAGTGTTTCACAATAGTGGAAGTCCAGGATATGTGACAATAACACATTGTCAGGTACTAACCTTATCAAGAACATCGTAGCACTGACTCAGCATAACTCGCCAGTACTTGGCAGTTGGAAGATTTGCCGACACGTCAGCTTGTTTTGATATAGCTTGGATGTATTGTAAAGTAATTTCCGCTAAATGATTGAAATCGTCTTCTAAAAGTGAGGCCTCATCGTCGTTCAATGATGCAATCTATAAATAAATAAATATTGACTCACACAAATGAACTTAATAAACCAATTTCAATACGTTAAACTATGCTGGTAGATCCAACTTTGCTGTCAGCTGTTACCAAACCACTGGACGATGCGTTTTGGTGGCTCGCTTCACATAATTATCAAGCACTACATGCCCATCCTTAGACAAGGTAGTTTAGGATTCGAATTACACCAAAAGACTTTGCCCAGTATGGAAACATTTGCCCATTTGGCAACAGCCAACAACATAGTTGGAATTAAAAAAACTGCTAGCAAAATTAACCGAAGTGAGAATATTTTGGCAAAAACCTTAAGCCAAGCTTGAATAAACTAATAAGCTCCCTCAACTGTAGAAATCCTTTGTATGAAATACATTTATTATTTGATAAAACCAAATTAACGTTTTTCTAATTTTTAAAGCTGTGAGTAATCTTTGTACCCCTATGTGACCATATGGATAGGTGACTATACGTTGTATCTCATATTTTTATCAATATCTAACAGTTTTTTTTTTCAAACATAACTTACAAAATTTTTAAAGGTGGTCCAAAATTTGCAAGGGACGTTGACATATATTAATTTGTTGAGCTATTAAAGTTACCAATTTGTAATTTGAATAAAATTGCTCATAATTTGGTGCCCCACACAGAAATTATTTTTTTTCATTTACCGGTAATTTGCCTGTCTTTGAACTGTGGTATCCAAAAAAAAAATTATTTTCAAATTCAACACTACACCCAGACTTTGGGCAAAATTCCCTTTAGCCTTGATACCCAGTATAATTTTATTACAATTTTTTCAAAATTCTTTCCCCTTTTTGGCCCCTGGGAGCCTAAAATTTTGAAACTTTAAAACCAAACTGTATTCATATTTTGGTTAAAATTCTCTTCAATTTGATCCCTTACACGGATTTTTGCTATTTTATTCAACATTTTTACCACTCACATTTTTGGCTTGTCAATTATTATTTTTTGAAAGTTATGATTTTTCATAAATAAATTTCTGGAGCTCTTGGATAGCACCTTGTGTTTTACAAAACTAGAGAGTGACTACCGACTCAAAGCTACTTTGTATATTTATATACAAAAATTTTATCCAGAGGATATTATTTGTCAAACGTACACAAATGTACTGGAAGAGTAGGGAATTATTTCATAAAACGATTCTAGAGTAAAAAATTAGAAAAAATGTCATATAAATGTAGGTCTGGAAATGCGTTGTTCTTGAGTTATGGCCTGCTGAAAATTTTGTTTCTGTCTGTGTTCCAAAGGAAAATACTGGTATAGAGAACCATACATGACTTCCATGTTCTAAGATTTATATTTAAAATCAGTTTCAAAATGAAATATTTCCATAGTAACTACTTCTTGCTTCAGCCTTAACCACAGTACTGTGGTCACTAACGTATACCACCTCACATTAGCGCACTCAATTTTCACTGATGATGGCAGTTGATGGCACTGCTGAACGTTTGGTTTTGCAGAAAACAGACCATGGCCAAACAGCCCAGGAAGGAATTTTAACAACAAACTACTTCTTTGTTTCCGATAATGTAGTACACATAAAAAATATCCCCTCCCAATTCTACTATCATTTTCATTTATAGAAAATTACCCCCTCCCCATTAAACTACCATTTTAATTTATAGAAAATTACCCCCGCACCTTAAACTACCATTTTAATTTATAGAAAATTACCCCCTCCCCCTTCAACTACCCTTTTCATTAATAGATATTTCATCTACCTTTCTACAGTGGATTATTATGACCTTCTTTTCCGGATACTTTATTTATCAAAATTAAGTACTTTACTCTTGTTAAAACATAAAACATTGTAGGTAAACTACCCCTTCCCCTTAACCGATCTTCACCAAAATCAATAGGCCGCGAGTCCTCTACAATTCAGGCACGTATGCAAAAAATTATTTAATTCTGTTTGAATTTTCAGCAGTTATTGTTCGTCATAGAAAAAATTACTCTTGTTAATGTTGCAGGTAAACTATCCCTTCCCCTTAACCTATCTTCACCAAAATCAATAGGCCTCGAGTCCTCTATAATTCAGGCATGTATGCAAAAAATTATTTAATTCTATAAATACTTAAAACTTCCGGGCTGAAAGGCCATGGTCGAATGCTTGATGTTGTGTAGCTAGACGTTTCGGCCACACCACAGGTGGCCATCTTCAGTAGCAAAAATGTTCGAAATAGGTGGTATGCCGAACAAATCGCCCAGTGAACTGGGAACAAGCAACCAGTTCTAGTTCAACGTTTAAGAACGTGAAAGTCACGTTTAAGAATTCCTTCTCGCCTTATGAAATTCCTTCTCGAGACTATGGAAAAGCCGCGAGATGCTACCCGCCAATCACGAGCCAAGTTGCTGGGCGCAGAGGGATGCTCAGCCATTTTGAAAAAGTCAGTCAACGAAAACCCTCAGCCCCTGCGGTCAGAAAAATAGTGCTCGCGAGAAAATACCCAGTCGGCCGACTAATATAAAATGTGATTTTAAAAGTATTTCCAACAATACCAGAGTGAGAAACAATTTTGGACGTTCATTAATAACAATGTTAACAGTTTAAAGTAATATAGGAGTGGCGAGTGAGAATAATAAATTCGATTTGGTGGCGAAAGGATTGGCAACGAGGATGAGTAAATTTTGAACCTTTTTATATTTTGAACAAATTTTAACATATTATACAGCTGTTTAAATTCTGATAAAACAAAAAAAAGTTATGTAGTGTAAATGGGGAATTTAAAGAAATAAGGTGTGTGTGTGTGTGTGTGGGGGGGGGGTGCAAGTTACATAAAGAGAATGAGCACTGGTTTACGTTAAGTAAATTTAAGGTATACCGAAGTTAATCTGTAGTTTCAAGATTTGTTTTTCTTTTTAATATGTTGAATTAATAACTTCCTATAAATGAACATAACAGTATGTTGTATCATAATTAGATAGGAATACGTGGAGAAGAAGGTGAAGGATATTTTATGTAAATGGAGAGTAAAACAATATGTGATTTAAATATAGATTTATTTTTTGAATCTGACAAATTAAATTAAATTCATTGAATACAAATCGACTCCAAGTATTTATTTCAGATAACCTAATTTCTGTTCACCAAATAAACGCTTACATGAACTCTGGGTTAACCTTGATATATAAAATGGTAAGTAAATAGTAAATAAAAAAAAAGGGTAAGAAAGAATGTCTCAATGGCACTCGAACAAGGGACGTTTGCATAGAAATTTATTTTATGTAAACGTGGGCCGGTTTTGGAGAACGGAAGGGTTGTTTGAGGTAATCAAAACGTTTAGTACATCTAAATAGACACAGGTTATGTTATAATTAAGTGATTGGTAAAATAATCCTAAGTGCAAGTTTTTTTAGTAAAAAAAAAAAAGTCAGTTTGACTGACGTAACTTTCACGGGGGAGGCGGAAATTCACTCAGACCATAATGCAGCCAAAGAAAGTGTTTTAAACGAATCAAATGATGTGAATGATTCGGGAATGGAGACAACTTCAAGTGTAACTAATGAAAATATTTTTTTGACAGAGTCTGTAATAATTAGTGAGGCGGGAGCAAAATCTACTCCCGTGGCGACTAAAATAAAAGAAAAAGAGTATTCAATGGATGATATGTTTAACCTTATGAAAGCAATGTCTGAAAATATGGTAAGAAATAGTGAGTTCAATGAAAAGTTCAAAGAACAAGACGTCAAAAGCGAAAGTAGATTCAATGAATTAAACAGTAATTATAACAATTTGAAATACAAAATAACGAATTAAAGAGTAATTTTAGTGAAATGAAAGAACGCTTTGACAATACTAACGAAAAATTTCAACTAAATTTAACGAATTAGAACAAACCATTGAGAGGATGGGAGTGTGGAGAATAAATACAGGTAAATGCAATATAAACGAAAATAACGAAGAAATAAACGACAAGGTAAGAAATGTGGTTAATACAAGTGAAAATAACGGAGATATAAGTGATAATAGTAATGGTGTTAGTTTAAATGCAAAACAGGTGGCAGTAGACAAGGTGAGTAATAATGATAATTCTAATAACGAGTTAACAAGTAATAGTAATAAGATAGTTGAAAACAGGGTATTTAAAGGCGATACAGTGAAAATTAATAGTGATGATGAGAATATAGAGATAGTAAGGAAGAGTAAGAGAGAAATGGGAGTAGGGGGTTGTGAAGGGGTAGAAATCTGCGTTTGTAAGTTAGAGAGAGAATATGAAGAGAGTTATTTTGTGGATATGGGGCAGAGGGTAAATTTTCCCCGGGTTTATACTGTGAACCAAGGTGTACACTGTTGTTTTTGAGGGGCGAGTGTCCCTTAGTGGAAGACGGTGTGCTTTCAAATTGTTCCCTGAGTTTTGGTGGTGTTCCTGGAAGAGCCAGGAGGTGTTTTTATGATTTAGTACCCTCTGCATGGATAGAGAGAGAAAATGTGAAATGGGGTAGTGAAAGTGATTTTGAGAGTGAGAGAGATAGAGTTGTTCATGTCGAGAGAGAGAAAGGTGGTGTTGTGTGATGTTAGTAGAAGTTATGAAGAATTATTAGAAAGAATAAGGGTTGAGACAGTGAATAAAATAAAAAACTTACCTTATTGTGAGAATGGTGCAGCAATAGATGATGATAACGTTGATAATTATATTGAATACTTATCTGTATATAGAATGGGGATATTAATAGCAGCTGATTCGGATAGTAAGGAGATGATAAAATGCTTAATTGAGACAGATAATAATAATAATGATGACAAGACCAGAATTACTGATGGAGACAGGTTATATGCTAGAATAATAATGTGGGATAATCCAGTAGATTATTATATGGGTATAATGGAACAATTTAAAATATTGAATAGTTATTATAATTACAATAAGAAAATAAAAGTAATTAAAAATGAATTGTGTTATATTAAGAAAAGATTATTGTTTGATGATGGAGGGTAAAGAGTATTGTTAATGAACATTTAATTATGTGAGTGTAGTAGTTTTTAAAATGGACTGAATTATGAAATGATTTGTGGTAAATAATAACAGATAACAATGGGGATTGTATATACTTTTGTACTGATGTTAAATGTATTTGTGTAATAGGTTATGTTGTACCCAGTATTTTAGGTAAACAATATATGTATGTAATAGGAATTGATTTTATAATAATAATATTTTACCAGACTAAATAAATAATGAGAGTAATTGTGAAGTTTATAATGAAATTAACTGAATTAAAATTGTTTTGAATAATGTAATTATAAAGTAACTTAGTGTTTTAGAAACTGATGGAATTAAATAAATTTGAGATGAATGAATGAATTAATTAATTAATGTTGTATAGAAATGTTGGTAATAAATTTAAATGTTTTTTTCTGAAATTTAGACTCTATAATAAATAGTAAATGAGGAAACATAAAATGTGTTTAGGTATTGAGTCATATGGTTATTATAATGTATCAGAAGGTACATAGGGTTATGTACGTTATATTTGTTGCGATGAATGTTTATAGTTTTGAGTTTATGATTGACCATGTATAAGTATGAATTTTATAATGAAATTAAATGAGTTTGAAAGAATTTAACTTAGGTAAAGTGGGGAATTTTTGGTCAAATTTAAATTTGTAATGTTTATTTTAATGTAATGATGTTAATGTTCAAGTTAAGTGTTTATTATGTTGTATATGTTGATTATGTAAGTGTAGGGATCTAAAACATGTATGTAGTATGTTTTAAATGCGATTCCCCACTTTCGGGCAGTCACGGCGTCACCAAACCCTAATCGTGGATTTGGATTATTGGTAACAAGGTGTGGGTAGGTTTATTGTACCCTAGCCATACTTGTTATTATTTTCAAAATTGGTGACTTTAGAAATTACCTGGGGGGTAAATAAGGAGAATCACCATAACTATGGAACAGCGGCTACCACCGAATGGGGTGGTAGACCGTCTTAAGGGCATATAACTAATTTTTAGTAGGATTACTGGTGTCCTCGGACATCAGTAATGCCGAATGTTTTGTAACGCAGAAGCAAGAACAGTGTAGGCAGCGTCTGCACCCTAAAAAACTTCAGTTCTTGTGGAGGCAACTGGGCGCTACAGTCCAGACTAGGGGGGAAATAGAGAGTGTGGAAGGGAGGTGGCAATGTTACAAGCCATGAGGGAGAAACTTCATTTATGCGAGTTTGTCTAATTTCGGGTGGGATGAGGCCACTGGTCAAGAAGCCTGGAGGAGGGTTACACCAAATTGTAACATGGGGTATCAGGGGTTAAGGGATTTATAAGGGGGGAATATGATAAAATGATGTAGAAGGAGAAGTGTAACTGAATATTCAGTTACGAATTACTTGACCGTAATCACGGTGAAATCGAGTTTACTTTGCCCTGATTAGAGAGGTTGTTATTGTTGTGACTCAATTACTGTTTTGTAATGGTTATGCTTTGTGTTGTATCAAAAGAAAGTTAATTTTCAATGATGGTGGTTAAATGGTTATTAATGAACATTCAATGATGAGAGTTAATGGTTTTGAATATTGAATGTAATACTGTAACAATTTGGTGGTTAACAAGAACATTTAATGAAGTATATTGTAGATAATTTTGTATTTGGTTTACATATGTTAAAAGTACTTAGCGTAAGGTTATGTTCATAGGCAGATGCATGGTGTAATTGGAATATAATTGTAATTGATTTAATGATAGTAATAACTTTTTTTATTTTTTTAAATAATTGTCAATATATAGTTATGAATGTTTGTGATGAAAATTAAAGTCATTTAAAAGATAGAAATTTAAGTAGTAGTAAATTTGAAAGGTTGATTTAAAGGTTATAAAAAAAAGTTATAAAAGAATTATATGCTGAAGTAAATAAATACAACATGAAATTAAATGAATTAAAATCGTTTTGAAGTAATTTACAGTGTTTAATTAGGAGGTAATTAAAATTTATGTGGAGGGGTTTAATTAACATAAAATGTTTCAAGTGATGCAATTAAAGTAATTAATTAAAAGAGATGGGTTAATTAATTTAAAAGATGGAAATAAGTGTAATAAATTAGAATAGTTTATTTTTTTACTTGAGATGGATAATAAATAGTAGTTTATTAATGTTTATTTTGAAGATAGGTTTTTTGTGAAATATAAATGTTTATTTGATTAGGAATGTAATAAATTGTAATAAACAACAAATGTAATATGTTTATGGTAAGAATGTATGTATAGATGCAACCAGTGCTTCTTAACGCAAACCAGTACGAGCTAAGAGGAAACCAAACCAGTTGGGGATATGGCACTGAAAAAAGCCAGTTATTGATATTTTTTATTGAATGTTACAGAGTTTGGTGATACTGTGATGGCAAGCCTGTCTGACTGTATGGTGTTGGGATCTCGACAAGGGAAGTCCAGTAAAGTCATTCAGGTGCGGCCGCAGTCACCGAACTAGGTTGGTAAGTTACCCATGATTTTAGTAAGGATTTACCGGGGGGGGGGGCGCCATATCCTTGCTGGTCCTCTTAGGTTTTTTAGGCAATGAGAGTTTTTCTGTTTCAACAGAAAACCTCTCATTTTGGGGGGGGTATTGTAACGGGACGAACTGAAGGGGGTTTATAATTTAAAGATTTTCATGTTAACCATCTGCAGACAACCTTTGAGGTAATCTTTTTATTCACCCAGAGTGTATTTTTTGTCACTGACTGTAGCTCCGTGGAAGGCACAGCACAGCACCGGAATGTTTATTGTCAGTAGGGTGCGTATTCATGCATACAAGCGCACGTGTGTGCCGCTTTTCACGTGAAAGTCACGTTTAAGAATTCCTTCTCGCCTTATACGAGACTACGGGAAAGCCGCGAGATGCTACCCACCAATCACGAGCCAAGTTGCCGGGCGCAGAGGGATGCTTAGCCATTTTGAAAAAGTCAGTCGACAAAAACCCTCAGCCCCCGCGGTCAGAAAAATAGTGCTCGCGAGAAAATACCCAGTCGGCCGACTAATATAAAATGTGATTTTAAAAGTATTTCCAACAATACCAGAGTGAGAAACAATTTTGGACGTTCATTAATAACAATGTTAACAGTTTAAAGTAATATAGGAGTGGCGAGTGAGAATAATAAATTCGATTTGGTGGCGAAAGGATTGGCAACGAGGATGAGTAAATTTTGAACCTTTTTATATTTTGAACAAATTTTAACATATTATACAGCTGTTTAAATTCTGATAAAACAAAAAAAAGTTATGTAGTGTAAATGGGGAATTTAAAGAAATAAGGTGTGTGTGTGTGTGTGTGGGGGGGGGGTGAAAGTTACATAAAGAGAATGAGCACTGGTTTACGTTAAGTAAATTTAAGGTATACCGAAGTTAATCTGTAGTTTCAAGATTTGTTTTTCTTTTAATATGTTGAATTAATAACTTCCTATAAAGGAACATAACAGTATGTTGTATCATAATTAGATAGGAATACGTGGAGAAGAAGGTGAAGGATATTTTATGTAAATGGAGAGTAAAACAATATGTGATTTAAATATCGATTTATTTTCTGAATCTGACAAATTAAATTAAATTCAATGAATACAAATCGACTCCAAGTATTTATTTCAGATAACCTAATTTCTGTTCTCCAAATAAATGCTTACACGAACTCTGGGTTAACCTTGATATATAAAATGGTAAGTAAATAGTAAATAAAAAAAAGGATAAGAAAGAATGTCTCAATACCTAGATAATAAAAAAGAAATTTTTATGTTAAATTTCTGAATAAGCTTAGTTACATTACTCTACTTAAAAAATAAATTAATTTGCTCAATTCTTTTGCATGGTTCTCAATATTTTTTGCTAAGTTTGCTAAATGAAAGCATGCTTTTATAGTAGCCTACTGATTTTAAATTTGATAGTATTAATCTGACATTAAATTACTTCTTCAGTACATACATTACTTCAGTCACAACCGGGGAGGGGGCCGCTGAGAAAGCCTGGCCTAGGACCTCTAAAATCTTAAATCTGGCACTGCCTATAGACACTAACTGTGACAGGTCTATAGATGCTGGTGATCAATTAATAGGTATTCCATGACCAAGTAATTTTCCAGCAAAATGTCCATTTAAACGTTGCCTCATGATGAGTACAATGAGCAGAACCTCCATCGTGTTAAAAATAAGCGTCCCTTTGTATTGACAGTGAGACTTCTTCCAGGAAAGAAATGAAACTTCTCTCAGTAAACACAGATTAAATTTACGTTCTGAACACAGACACAATTCAAATAGCTACTGAGCTACAAAAACAATATTATTTGTGAACAGCATTGGGTCACATTCAGATTACATTCAATGCATGTAGTCAGTGATGCCAACATTTTGTTCATAACAATAACATCTGAACATAAATATTTCATAGTCGTCACTTGTTCTTGTAATTTTTTGTTTAATTTAGAATCTGTAACGGGACAGTTTGTGTATACCCGGGATAAAATGGAAAAGGGGAAACATAAAATATAAATAATAATTTGGGGTAACAACATAAATACTAATTGTAAAGTTTTGTAACGACGCAGACAAGTGCATGAAATCGTATCAAGGTCAACATCCAAGACGCATACAGAACAGTTATTTTTAGCCACAGGACTTGCAAATTATGTAACTTAGAGTCGTACGATCTGACGTCAGCCAAATACGTCACTTGGAATGTGAGGCACGGCCAGCCTAGCCTCAGAAATTGGCGTAGTGATATTAATAAAACGATGTAAAGTGGGTAGTGACCCCCCTACCACCTCAGAAAATAACGCAGTACATTTCGTCCCAGTCACAAATTACAACTTGTGCCGGCCGGTCAAGAATAAAAGTTCTGGAACGAAATCACGGACGTCCGTCCGCACGTATAAAATTTAAAAAAGGTAAAGTAACAAATTTCAACTTTATCAGAGTGGATTAACAGTTTTAAAACATGTAAATTCAGTGAAGATTAAGAAATAATCTACGTAGTGCGCGGAGCAATGAGACGTCTTCGGGACTCATTTTCCAGATAAGTAACAAACACGAGGGGCAGAACAATCTTTAATATGGGATAAAAAATAAAATTTCAATATTATTATCATGATTTAAAGTGAGATCTCACATAAGGGAGAAGGGGTACATATGAATGTGTGCGTGAATGAAGAGTATTAAATAAGGAGCACTGGTTTGTGCATAACAATAGATTTAAGTTTATAGCTATTGCATTTTGTTAGTAACCATGTTTTGGTGTATTTTGAGTAAATTCAGTAATGAGAATAGTAACACAAAAAATAAAATGTAAAGGAGAGGAGTAAGGGCTCCGTTTTGTTGTATTTCATGATGGCTCGCACAATGTTGTATACAAATTCTATCATTGTAAAAAAGGTGAAATTTGAGTAAAAAATAAATAAGATAAACTTGTTACAAAAGGGAAATATTAGTCATTTCAAAATAACCATCTTGTTCTTTCAGCTCGTCCAACGAGACCCTGGACATGGTGAGTAAAAAGTTTAAGTTGGTAACTAACAACATGGCGGCTACCAGAGCCAAAAGCGTAGAGTTGTAAACAGTCAAGGTTCATATATAAAAATAAGTGTTAGTAATAAAATATAACAATCCTAACATTTTCTGTCATGTTTTATGTTTAATTCAAGCCGAATTTTGCAAACTTGCATTTTTAACTAACTTAATTTTCACACAATTTCTGAGAATTAAATTCTCTACAAATTTTATTTGACCTTTTCTTTGTTTGTTACCAATTTACCAAAGTTACTATACATTTTCTGACATCATTTTTTGGTAGGTAATTATCATCAAGTGTCTTGCAAACTATTAGTATTATGGCCTTGAACCCACCTTTTTTTTTTTACCATGTTCACGGTATCCAAGCCACTACATCCAAGCACAATACATTAATTTAATTTACCTCCGTCTTGTGGCTGCCTGATAATCTTCTTACCACTAACGTGTTTCGGAACCTATGATTCCATCATCAGAGTGTAAAATTAATCAGTCTAAAAGACGTCATTAGTCATTAAACATAAAAATAAAATTGCACAAACACACACATAAAAACAAAATTTTAACCCCACACGTGAGTCTTAGAGTGCGCACTCCACGATCGCTCAACACACTGATAGTTCCGTAGTTATGTCGTCTTATCTACCTGCGGCGTTGCCTTACTTATATTCACTGCGCCCATAAATCTATCATACAAATCATGCGATTTGAAATCCAGTTGGTCGTTCAATACAATATTTTGGTTCGTTTTGAAGGCCTTGTATATTTCAAACTCTTCCGCCGCGTTCATGTAACGTCCTTTACTGCATACATATAATGGTATGAAGTTATCAAAATCGGTGTAATTGTGATTACATGCCATTAAATGCTTAGCATAGTTAGCCTAACTGTGTTTAGATTACTTTTTGGCAGATGTTCTTTAAATCTCTCTTTGAAGGCCCTCCCCGTCTGGCCGATATAAAACATATCACAGTCATCACAGATTATTTTATATACCTCCGTTCTTCTCTCCATAGGTCTATGTACGGTGTTTCTTAAAAATTTATGATGTTATTATTAGCGCGGAACGTTACATGGATGTTGTGTTTAATAAAGACATTTTTTTAAATCATGGGTAAATTGTTGGTGTAATCAACGGAGATGTACTTCATGTTGGTCTTATCGAGACATGGTTTTTTGGTCTTATACTTATGTTTATGTATTAGCCGTTCTATTAACGAACTGTGGTAACCATTCGCCACTGCTATATATTTGATTACGTTTACCTCCTCAGCGTAATCAAACGGATCCAGAGGTACAATCTGTAACCGGTGTATAAGGCTATTAAAAGCTGCCATCTTTTGTGATATAGGAAGGAAAGAATCAGCATGTATAACACCATCTGTTGCAGTGGGTTTCCTGAATATTTTGTACCGAAATTTATTATTTTGTTTTATTAATATTAAATCTAGAAAATTAATTTCATTATTCGACTCTATTTCAACCGTAAACTGTATATTTGTATTGATATTATTCATGTAATTCAGTAACGTGTGTATTTGTCTCGTGGTACCGTCGAAAATGACAAATGTATCGTCAACATAGCGTTTGTAAAATTTTATCTTGTTATGTAATTTGTTGTTCGTTGAAAGCAAGTATTCATTCTCGTAATAGTTAAGGTAAATGTCCGCCAACAATCCAGAAAGAGGAGACCCCACAGCCAGGCCCTCTTCTTGAATAAAAATCTATTATCAAAAGTAAAATAGTTCTGCTTTAGTATGACCTCCAGAAGAATTAATAACTCATATATTTCTTTTGAACTCAAGTTACCGGTTTTTTTCAAATTAATTTTCAGAATTTTCATAGTTGCCTGTATTGGTACACTAGTGTACAGGTTAGTTATATCAAACGGCACAAATTTGTGCTGGCTACTAATATTCATTTCTTTAGTTAGATTTACCAATTCAATACTATTTTTTATGCAATGATTATTATCCAAAACTACGTTGTTTTTTATTATACTGACCAGTTTCTTCGAAATTTTGTACCCTGGTGCCGTGGTGTAATTTATAAGTGGCCTTATTGGAGTGTCTAGTTTATGAATTTTAGGTAGTCCGTTGAATTGTGGGGCATATGCTGTCATAGGTTTTAGATGACGGCGCGTGGCTTCATTAAAGAGATTTGTGCACTTATTAATTGCATTATTAAGGTGTTTCATGTATTTCTGAGTAGGATCTGAACCTATAGATTTTATATTGTTGTTCTTGATAAAATCATATACTTTTTGGTGGTATATGTCTCTTTGCATGATAACCAAGGTATTGCCTTTGTCGGCTTTTGCGACTATTGCATTCTGTTCTATTATTTTATTGTTAATCTGTTTTAAAACTCTTATGTCGACTTTTTTTTTTTATATTTCAGGTTAACAACATGTTATAGAATACTAATTTTATCCCATAATTTGTGTTCCTGGAATTTTTGCCTTGCATTATTTACCTTCAGAACAGAAAAACGGGAAAAATTTTCAACACGCCATAACTCGAAAACAAAGCACTTCCATACTTACATTTATATGACATTTTTATCTCTTAAATCGCTTTGTGAAATAGTTCCCATTTCCTCCCGCAATATCCTGTATGTGACTAGTAATTAATTATAAGTATAACACTACCGACTTGGAACACAAAGTTTTTTATTGCTAAAAATGTAAAATTTTTACCTTATAGCCTGAACCAGTTTTCGCTTATTAAAAACTTCGACAGACGCTCTTAATAAGTGAAAACTGGTTCAGCCTATAAGGTAATAATTTTACATTTTTACCAATAAAAAATTTTGTGTTCCAAGTTGGTAGTGTTATACTTATAATTAGTTAATCAACGGACACGTCACAGACAACAAAATCCAAGAATTGACTAGTAATATCCTGCATCAGTTCCAACAGGGTTATTTCTACAACAGGTCCAACTTACTTTGGCACAAAAGTCTAATTTTGTCCTATAATTTGGGTTCATATTATTTACCTTCCAAACAGACACATGGGAAAATTTTTCAACAAGCATAATAACTCGAAAATAAAGCATTTCCGAACCTACATTGTTACGACATTTTTTTCTTATTTTTAGCCCTTCAATCCCCTTTTGAAATAGTTCCCTTTCCTCCCATAACATCCTGTACAGGATTATTCCCTTAACTGACAAACATACAAGACATCAGTTGCAACTGAGTAATTCCTACGACAGAGAGCAACTTACCTTGGCTACAAAGTCTGAAGAGCTCAAAAGCATTGACAAAAAGGTTAACATTGTATACATGTAGTGGCGTAACTGTTTGGTAGTGTTCTGTTCAACGTTGAATAACTTTCCCATTGGTGTTTGCTGAAGTGTCACCACCCTTCTGTCATCTGTTGTTTAAACAACAAACAAGTGTTTCTAACTTATACACCATAAAAATCAACAAAACTTTTACACATCTTTGACAGCCTGCTGTGCTGGAACCAATGTAAAAGTACTGAAATAAAACATTTTAAATATTTTGTTTTAGTTCATATTTTTATTTTAATATATGTTAAAACTTATTTTTTAGATTGATATTTAATTAGATAGCCTGTTATTTTGCACATATATGTATTTTGGTTTTCCATACAAGTTAAGTTTTTTAAAGCACCTGAAGATAATAACAAATTATTAGTGAATAAAACATGTTTCACAATTTAATGTTGTTAAACAACACAACAATTTTAGACATCATAAATACAAAGTGTCACGACCCTTTGTATGGCTTTGTACTGTATGTGGCCACATGGAGTAGACGCCTGATAAGGATTGTTGCCCCCAAAAAGACATTCCATCTATACAATGAAAACAGGCTAAACCCAGGAAATCTTGGAAGGAGGACATAATGAAATGAGACAGAGTAAAGAGGCTTGTGATGTCGTGACTAGGCCAACAGAAATGGTTTGCGAGAGATGAGAGTACCTATACAAGATACACACAGACACACACACACCCACACACACGCACGCACGCGTTGTCGGAAACTACTGTGCAGTACTTTAAATAATGATAACTTCATATCAAAAATTCAGTTTAAAGATAGTATAAACTTGACATACATCAGTTTAAATACATAATGGGGAGAATTTGCCCCACTTTGCTAATAAAGAGTCCATCAACTATGCAGTATTACAAAGCTTGTAAACACTGTTATAGAATTTGTTTCAACAACAGCAGTGTAGTAGGCTCAGAGAGAGAGAGCGAGAGAGAGAGAGAGAGAGAGAGAGAGAGAGAGAGAGAGAGAGAGAGGGGGGGAGAATTCCTGTGTGATAGTACAATGCGTTTAATAGAGAAATTTAGGAGAATCTTTTCTGCATTGGAGTATTATTTCTTGAATTTTATCATATAGAATGTATCTGAAATTTTACCTCAAAATTAGTATAATAATATAAAGAATGAGGCCATAAGAGAAGAATTACATGTTTTTAACTTGAATGAAAGACTAAAAGCTTACAATGTTGGAAAGAACGCTTATAAAGAATGCGAGATTCAAGACTGGCCAAACAAGTCTGGAAATATAAATCTATAGGACACAGGTGTGTGGGTACATCCAGGAAGAGATGGCTGGACGATCTTTGAAGGCAGAACAGACAGTATGTTGCATTTGCCATGATGTGAAGAAGAAGAAGAAGAAGAAGAAGAAGAAGAAGAAGAAGAAGAAGAAGAAGAAGAAGAAGAAGAAGAAGAAGAAGATGATGATGATGATGATGATGAATAATGTGGTCTTGGTAATACTCCCAAACTTAAATAATATTCCAAATAATGATAATAATTAATCTTCTACTGTACTGTATTTAAATCTATTGTCAAGTTTGTTAAATTATTCACTTTTAATGTAGCTTATCCATAACAATCCCAATAATGATAATAATCAATCTTCTACTGTACTGTATTTAAATGTATTGTTAAGTTTGTTAAATTATTCACTTAATGATTACAAAAATATCATAATTAAACAAAAAAAGTACTGGTACTGAATTTCGTTACCTTTATCGAACGGCATACAGCTGAGGTATTTCAAAATCTGGTAACAGTTCTGGATGACCACTTGTGCTTGGAAGTGTATTGCCATTTGCAGACAGATCGCTAATCTCTTTGGTACTGCATCCTCTGTAAAATCAAGAGAAACTGTATATTGTAACGTTACATAACCCATGCCCAAATATGATAACAATAATCATCGTTAAAACCAGTAATCACCCCATTCTAAAAGTCAGAAATGGGTATTATGTACCAAGCTATAAAAAACTTTGTACTACAAAACACTGTAAACAATAACAAATTGAAATATAGTGTACAAAGTGAAATATAGTGTACTTGGTGAGAGTGTAAACTTTTAAAAAGGAGCATCTCACAGATTGGTACTGGAGATGAAAAACAATTAATATTGTAGCAGTGGACTATATTGCTGCTGACAATTTTTGTATTTTTTTTTTTAATTCTGTGTAATTTTGTATTGTGTAGGCCACAAAGGTCTAGTACTTAGGAATAATCTTTGTGTTTAATATAATGATTTTGTTTAAATATAAGATAACCCAGGGTTAAATATAAAATAATAATAATATAATACTATGTTAGCAAGATGGCATAGGAAAAATAGTTTAGAGTAAGGATACATTAAGTAAATAATAAATTATAAATGAATCAAATTAAAGGAGATTAAAATATAAAAATACCAATGTACAAGCTTAAGGAAAAATATAAAGAAAAACCTTAAATAAATTAAATTCGATAATAAATAAAATCTAAAAAGGATTATTTTTATAAAAAGAAGAAATAAATTTATAATAATTAATAATAGCCTATATACTAAAAGGTATATAGATTCACCAATAAAAAAAAATAAAAAATTCTTGGTTACTAACAGTAACCAACTAACAAGATTTTGAATTAATTGTTAAAACGATTTGGAAGTGAACGTTTTTGAAAAGTGTAATGCCTATAAAAATTTGAGAAATTAACGAATACCATTTGGAATAAGTAGTGCAAAATTAATAAAATTGACGAGTGATGTCCACTGCATATTAGAACTCCTTCGAGTAGAACCATTCACGCCCTTAATTTGATGAAACTTTGAAAAATCAAACTACGAGATCCAGGCCTAGTCTACAGAACGTCGATATTTTGGTGAGATCGTTACCAAGTAAATTTAACTAAATTACATCTCAACTATAACTTCATAACACTAGAAACAGCACCATATCTTTAAACACTTCAGGAAAAGAGGTGAAAACAAACTTTATTATTTTAGTTAACCAAAAAACCAGCAGAACGGATTCCTGTGAATTGCTAGCCGCCATTAAATAAATTTCGTGTTTTTAGTGAAGAAACATAATCTGCGCTCTGGCGGGTAACCAAGGAACCACATAATCTCAATACTACAAATTATAATAAATTAATTTATGTAAAGCTTGGTATTAACCAATAGTCATTTCTGACCGTCTCATAGTACAAAGAACTCAAAAATAACCCTGGGAAATTAATAAATTATTTCTTTATTGTTTTTTTTTTAAATAAAAAATAAAAATATTTTTTATACATTATATGTTTAAAAAATAAGATCGAACTAATGTTGTGTTGTCAGTTAGAATCGATTATACATTTCTGTTTTGGAAGAAGATAAAACAAAAATTTACTAAATAAATCCAATGAATACTTTGTTATTTGAATAAAAATGTGTATTATTTTCAGTAGATGTTAGTTGGTTACAGATTGTCTGGAGACAGAGAAGAGAACGGACAACCAGAAAATATTACATACCATTTGGTGTTAATTTAACCTCAAATGTGTTTGTAAATGTCACACTCAGCTGGTCCCATGAGTGGAGAAATTTAAATTAATTAATTGTATGCAAAGAGAGCAATTCTCTTTGCACTCTCTCTTCTAACTACTGTCAAACAACTTTATTGAATTCACCCAAATAAAATCTAAGGGAAATATTTGCATAATCACACACACTCGATTTTTGGAAACATTGAACATAAATTATAACAAATTCTGTGACTCTCATTAAAGCGAGATTTTCGAAGAGCATAAATAGACGATAAGAAACCTTTTTAGGAAAAGTACGTCTAATAGAATCTGACAGTTTATCCGCGAGACGTTACAATATAGACATCTGTAACATACATTTAATATGTAGCAAGACCATTTTGTTCATGGAAAGAACTTATAAGATGCTGAAAACTGCTGTGAATTACAACAGTACATAACGATTACCAAATTGAACTAAGTTTCTAAATTATTGTTCTTGAATGTTTGAAGTGTAACCTTTAGGCCATACTGAATTTCAGTGGCAGCGATAAGGCCCCCGCAGACCCCGCCGTGCGGGAGGGCCCCCGGCCAGGAAAAAAATTAAAATGGGCTCCAACACCGGAAAAAATAAACACAATGTGAGTAGAGAACAACACTGTAATGTAAGCGTAAGACTGGGAAAATTAAAGGTTGAAAAAATAAGTATTAAAATACCAAAAAGATAGTCTTTTTAATTATATGTAATTATGATTATTTCATGGTTAGTTTTTGTAAGTATTTCATCATTTGTAAGTCGATTCTCTTTCCCCCTGCCGCCTTCACGGTGCCCGGCGCGATTAGTCACAATTGCAACAGAATACACGTTTGACGTTACCAAACAAGTGTCAAACTACGCTTAATACTAGCAGTCATACGTCGCATCTCCGTCGTGATAGGAGTGTCCGTCTTTCCTGTTCGGAGTGCAGAGTGCTGCTTTGTGTTTCAGTGTTTATGTTTTGAGTCGTTTTTTGTTTTAAGTTATGGAAAGTAAACGTGATTATTTAAGTGGTGCGCAAAAAAGAAAACTACAAAAACAACAGGCAGAATCACTTAAAACACTTCCAAAAATTGACACATTTTTTTAAAACCCATTTACTACTGAACAACTGACCGAATTTGAATGCGAACCTGGAAACCTACCCGGACCAAGTAATCAAAGGGAACAACCAACCGAACTTGAGTGTGGTGAAAGTGAACGTAATGTAAACGTAAATCCGTTCGGTCCAAATATGAGTAATCAAAATGAACGAGACAGAACTTGAATGTGGACATGAACCTGAAAACTTACCCGGTCCAAATAGTCAAAACAAACTGGAACAACCAACCGAACAAATAAGTGATAATGAACCTAATTTAAACCCGCCCGGTCCAAGTTATCAAACTTCAACAAATTTTGAAACGGATATTGGACTCTACCAAAATCAAAGACCTTTGACTGATGAAGTGAAAAAGCTAATTATAATAGGAGAACCATGTCAACCAAAGGGGTCTTTTCCAAAACATCTAAATTCTAAAAGATCTTTCAGTTCTGAATAGTATTCCTTTAAAACTCCAACACGCCAAAAAGTCGACAGGTTTTAGCTTTGTTATTCGCCTACTCTATATGTAGTTTATTGTTTGCCATGTTGGCTTTACAGCAAAAATATTGAGGCCCGAAGCTGGCATGACGGAAGTATTAGAGACTGGAAGGGTCTTAGTAAAAAAAAATACAGTCTCATGAAACCAGCAATGACCACCTACAAGCTTGCCTAACGTATACTACTTGGAACAAAAATAAAACAGTAGCTGATCAAATTTCTGACTGGCGAAAAAAGTGGAAGGACATTTTTATGCGCAGTGTGCATGTTATTCGCACTATGGCAATGTGTTCACTGCCGTTTCGTGGTCATAGAGAGAGTTTAGATGAAATCGGTCCTGAGCATGGACATTTTTTGAACATAATATCTCTAGTTTCTCGCTATGATTCCCTCCTTAGTGCACATTTGGAAAATGAAAAGTCCAGAGCAAAATACCTTCACCATGATGTTCAAAATCACAAATTATTTGCTTACTAGGAAGATCAGTACTAAATTCCTTAAAAACAAAAATTCACTCTGCTCCATTTTTTTTCTATTATTGTTGATAGTACACAGGACATTGCAAAAACAGATGAAATGAGTGTTGTAATCAGACATGTTAATTTAACAGAAGAAAGCCCTGGGAAAAATAAAATTGTAATAAATGAATCTTTTTTGGGATTCACAGAGATAAGTGACGTCAGTAGCGAGGGATTTGAGAACAAGATTTTGGACATTTTAAAAACAAATGATGTAGATATCAGTAAGTGTAGAGGTCAAGGTTATGATGGCGCAGCAACAATGAGTGGGCGGTATTCTGGGTTACAGAAAAGGATAAAGGATCAGGTCCCCAATGCCGAATATGTACACTGCGCTGCCCACAACCTGTACCTGGTAATTAATGATTCTGTTTCACATATTTCTGAGGTCAGTCAGTTTTATGACATAGTCCATATATTATACGTATATTTTAGTGAGAGCTTACCTCGATGGCAAGATTTGAATGCTGCCGTTAAAGAAGACAGCTCAACTAAGAACCTAACTTTGAAAAAGCTATGTCCTACAAGGGGGTCATCTCGATATGATTGTCTGTTAGCTTTAAGAAATGACTTCAAAAATGTGATGAAATACCTAACAGAAATCATATTGCACTGTTCTAAAAAAGCCAAAGTAGAAGAAGCAGCAGCAATCAGAAATCATTTGGAAAATTTCGAGTTTTCCCTTGAAAGCAAAGTACTTGAGAATGTTAACATAGCTTCAAAAGCTTTACAAAACCAAACAGTTGATCTTGACAACGAGTGGTATTTTTTGAGCCGTGCGTGTAATCAGTTGAAAGTCTTAAGAGGTAACTTTTCTGGCTTTCTGGTTGATGCAAAAGAGATGGCCAAGTCTTGCAACATAACTTGTGAAATGAAAAATAAATGTAAGCGGTTTGTAAAACGCTTTTTTGATGAGATTTCTGTCGATCACAGACTTGACGATCCAGTAAAGGCATTTGAAATAAAAGTGTTCAATGCATCGCTAGATACTGTGATAAATCAGCTACAAATGAGATTCAAAAGCTTGCGTTGTATTGTTGAAAGGTTTTCATTTCTGTCACCTTAGAATTTGGTAAATTTAACACGAGAAGAAGTAATAGAGAAGAGTGAGTCTCTCGTAAATATATATCCAGCTGACCTCTCAAAATCACTGCCCAACCAAGTAATATCTTTCAGAACATTGCTAGCCAAAGAAATCGGCCAAAAGAAAAACGTCAGGGAAGTAATGAGTTTACTAGTTGAGGAAAATTCTTGCCTTGTCAGCTGCCTTCCAGATTTAACTACAGCTCTACAACTTTACTTGACCCTTCCTGTTACAACAGCTATGGCGGAAAGAAGTTTTTCAAAACTGAAGTTAATAAACTCGTACTTAAGAAGTATGATGACCCAAATGTGTTCGAATGATTTAGCAATTTTAAGCATTAAACATGAAGAAACAAAATTAATATTACTAAACTTGGTTTCAGAAATAAATGTCTTGGTGTTTTTTTCATTACAAACTCAACAACACGGACCAATTAACTCATCATGAACAAATACAAAATTCTAAATTATATAGGAATGCCCTATTCAAAAAATATGACCGAGTGACTGTTTCACTAACATTGTTCAATTAAGACTGACTATCTGTATCTGTATAAAAATTAATATTAGTGAAGTAGTTGAACAGTTTCTAACTCTTAAAAAAAGAAGATTAGGACAACAGTAAACTTTAGACCAAGATCTGTAGACACTCAAGTTATGGTAAATTTAAAAGAACCTTATAATATTAGAATATTAGGCCTATTTATTATAAACTCTGCTAAAATCAGAACTTTGTAAACTGTGTTATGAAATGGTAAAGTGAAAATACATGACAATATGAAAATTAAAAACTATAGACCATCCTATTCCTATAGTGAACGATGCGCCGTGACGTGTAGATTTCATTTTGAATGGTATTATAATTATTTTTAATAACATGTTTAGACAAACAAAAGTAGAGGGGCTGGCGGTCATTACACCATTACACGTGATCACTTTCGTTCAATAAAAGTCATTCCTCGCCCATTTTTTGTCGAGTAGGCTTACATACGTCAAGTGCATTAGCAGTAAACGATTTTTATCTATTGTGTGTGTAAAACGTGAGTAGTTCAGCTTAAAGCCTCGTTTTACAGTTGTATGATTTAGTTAGTAAAAAAGTTCATGTGCTTTATTTTTACCACCTTGATTATGCCCCATTTTGTAATTTAACTTTTTTTTCAAAGGGCCCCTTAATTTTTTCGTGGAGGGCCCCCATTATCTTAGCGCCGCCACTGCTGAATTTGTAAGATATCTTTTAGTAGTAGGGTTAGGATAATTCTTTGTAATTGTTTTAATAAGAATGAATGTATGAAGAAATTGAAATGAACTAACTTAAATTATTTACAAACTATTGTAAATTCTCGTAAAACAGAAAAATAACAATTTATTAAACATTAAAATAATTTTAAGGAAATGCAGAGTAGAGTAAGAGAGAATAATCAAGTTACCACCGGCATTATGTAAAGTTACCTAATATAAGAAATTTTATAAGTAAGTAACAATTGTAAAATGTCAAAAATGAATATAAATTATGAAAAAATATGTTTTGGATAAAGACAATTGATGTATTGGTCATAAAAGGCTACATGATGGACTTCTACAACAAGTTAACATTTCCTTGCTATATTCAGTGTATATTACACCCACTGAAACAAACTCTTAATATGGGATTGTTGAAAATTTGCACAACCCAGAAATATAGATTATTATAAATGTAAATGAATACATAAAAAACATTTTATTTTCAATTTATTGGACACGCAGTGTTAGAAAAATTAATCTAAAATACTTTTTCCATTCGCATGTAAGAATCTGTTAACAGATGTTCTAAATTAAAACATTATTTAATTTAAACACACACAAAAATTAAAAAAAACAGTAATTAATAAAAAAAGACAGACATACAGACAGGAAACAAAGCATTTTTCAGGATATGTTTATTGGACATTTTTTTCTTTAGTTCAATTAATAGAATTGTTTCCTGAAGTCTGGCACTCTATCTTTTGGGAAGAGTCTGTACAATTTAAGTAAATTTTAAATTTATAAAGATTTATAAGAAACAAAACATATGGAACAAAACAGATGTAGATATTTATTTTAAAAATTATGGATTTTCATAGAACAATTCAAACAGTTTTTATGACACTAGTCACAGTTAGGGCCTTCGCACACGACAGTTAGGGCGCGACAACTCTTCAACACGACGCGACTCTGGTTTGAGACACAATCATTTTGAAACTTCAGTTGCTAATGAGTTACTGTTGTCCACAGACAGAGCAACTGAATTTTGACCAAAATGAAATCAGTATCGGGCAACCTGTCTAGTGAAGATGACGTGAACAGAACTGTAGTGAGACGTTTTGTTGACATTCTTCTTCAAATTATTATTATTATTATGTGTAGCAGTAGCGTTAGGAAGACATTGTTCTTTATAGACACCATCGAAGATGGGGAAGAGGTGGCAGGATGTTCTGGACTCATCCTTACATCGAAAGAAATATTGTAACGGGACAAACAGCCTGTTTTCATAATTATGGGATATAAAGATTTTTTTATTGTATTTTTATTGTATTCGTACTTCTCAAACATGGTTAGGTCAGTTTTCCCCATGTCTAAAGAAACGACGCAGTTCATCAGTACGATTCATCTCAAGGCCAAGAGCGTACGTGCAAAACAAAACGTATGCAATGGATGCACTGATTGACAAAAGCAAATTGTTATGACAGATTATGACACACGTCACCGCGAAGACGAGAAACAATGCCGTCAGCTGGCTTAGAAAAAGGGTTGATCCACAATAAATCCCCACCACCTGTCGACAATTCTACAAAATGTCGGCCCAGTCAACTGCAAGTCGTCACGAAGTGAACATGTATTAAAAGTGTGCTGGTGCAAAATAGGCCAGTAATAGTGTTTATCATTAATTAAAAATGTAAAAGGCAGCAAAATATATCTAAATTCAATAACAGTCTAACAATGTAGCTTCAGTGACAACAACACACAATCAGTTTATCAACACTTCGAACATCAAACGAGACATGGAACATCCATAATCTGGAAGCCTCTACAGTCAGGGAAGTTTGTTAACAAATGGCGACCGAACGGGACTTTATATAAAACAAAAAATTATATAAATAAGCCAAAGAGCAGAAACAAGCGGGTGTAGAAATAAGAAAACAGCACGTAACATTACAATGAGAGGTTATGTGATTAAAATAGAAAGCAACAAGTGAAAATAAACGATAGTTTATCATTAAAAAATAATTATTATTATTATCAGTAAAATGGCAAACAATAGTGAAATAAGTATTACTGAATCACAAATTATGAGCGAAGGCGAGCAATCAACACCAATCATAAATAAAAGAACCGAAGAGAACGAGATTGTAAAAATAATGCAAACGCTTTTTGAAATACAAAATAATAAATTTGACGAGAAATTTAGCAATTTAAAAGATGACATTAATGAAATCAAGAAACAAAATTGTAATTATGATGAAAGAATAAATAAGATAGAAATACATTGTGAAAGTATTCAAAAACAAACAGAAACCATTAATGAGCAATTCCATACCAAAATAAGTATTTTAGATGATAAAATTTATCAAATCAATGAGACAGTTCAAAACCAAATAGAAACACAAAATAGAGAAATAGAGAATAAATGTTTAACCACAGTTAATGAGCAGATAGAGAGTAGAACTAAATGTGAAGTAAATAAACAGATAGAAATTAAAACTAATGTTTTACAAAATAAAATAGAGAAATTTGAATCAAACGTAGTAGACAATTTGAACATAAATAAAGACAAGACAAGTAGGGGAGAGAGTTATAATAGTAAAAATAAAAGTATGATATTAGAAAATGATTATGTGAACATTGGTAGTGATAATGAGAGTTTATGGGGAATAGAATATGATGATAATGGAATGTTAGTGTGTGTTGAGAGGTTAAAGAGAGTGAGGAGAGAAAATATAATGGTAAGGAGATTGCAGGAGGTAGATTTTTCCCTTAATGATGTAGTTGGGGGTGAAGCCCATGTGTTGAGGAAGGACAAGAGTGCCTTCAATGTATATTTGGGAGACATATGGTCTACAAATAAAGTTGTCCCTAGGTTTTTTAGTGCACTTCACGGGTGGTGCAGTAATTGTGAATTAGTGTCCCCTGCAAATATAGAAAGAGAGAATGTAGCTTGGTATGGTAGAGAGAGGTATATTAAGAGAGAGAGTATGGCGTGGTGTTGTTGTGAGAAATATTTTGAGAGAAAATGAGAAAATAGAGATTTTTAAGATAAGTAGAAAGTATGAAGAATTTATGGAAAAGTTAGGAGTAGAGATGATGTATAATAAAAATAAGACTGACCTTGTAATGAAGCTGATATAGCAGTAGGAGAAGATGATAATGAAAATAATGACTTTATAACGTACCTAGTGGTGACTAATTATACTGGAGGTGACAGGATAATAACCAATCGTGACAAGTTATATGAGAAATTGATAGGGAATAACCCTATTAATTATGATAGTTTTGAAGAATATAAAAAGTAGATAAGTATTGTATTAATGATGTTAATATAATGTATTTAATAAAAAATAAGTTGTGTAGACATAAGATTCGATTATTGTTTGACGATGGAGGATAGATATTTTATTGTGTTAATGAACATTTAAAATATGTGATAGTGTTTTTCAAGATGGACTGTTTATGAACTGATTATGGTAAATGGTTAAATGATAATTTGGATTGTATATTTTTGTGTGTATTAATGTCAATGTATTTGTGTATTCTTGATGTTGTGTATTTTATGTATTTTTATGTAAACCATGTACTGTAGAATTTTAAATAATTGAAGAAAGTTTGATAATGATTTTGAATAATTATGAGATTTAGATTCTAATGGATAATAAATGATTAAGCATGTAATATATTTGGATATTGAGATCTATTGTTATTAGTAGGTGAGGGATGAATTTTCTAATGCAATTGTCAATGATCAGAGTAATGTAAAGGTTAAAGAGGAATAGAGCTTGGGTGATAATTATTAAAATGAAGGCATATGAGTTAGTTAAGCAAAGTTATTAGGAGTTAGAGAGAATAAGAAGTTGAGATACAGATAATACATAAAGAGGGGTTAGATATTTTAGGGACACAGTAGTTAGTGATTATATGTAGAGAGGTGAGTAATGTGAATGGTAAATATATTTGTTGATGATGATATTTTGTAGTAAGGGTAGTAGTGTAAGGAGTGATCAGCGTGCGGCATGGCAAGAGACCAGCGTGCAGCGTTGTGGCAGCCGGAGCAATTTGGGTTAGAGTGTTTGCCGATATTTGGTGGAGGGCAAATGGTTAGGTATGTGTATGGCCAGGTAGGGAACACACATCCTAGTACAAAGACGAGCGGTGCCAGAGGATTTAAATGGAATTAGTGAAGGGGGTTATTATTGAGATATTGGTGTCATAATACGGTAATGGTTGTTAGTAGAAAAAAGGGGGTAGTAAGGTTAGATAGATAAACGCCAAAATAAGATATAGATAATAGTGAATAATAGAGAGTCACCCAAACTAGATAAGGATTGATGAAAGGGTTAGAAAAGGAAAATTCATAGTAGAAAGATGAGGTAACAAAGAAAGGTTGAATAATAAATTTGAAATTTTTGTATAGAATCTCATTACAATAAATGTTAGCTAATTAAAAGTTGAATAGAGAGTTGATAACAAAAATGTTGTAAAATTCTAATACAAGTTGTGTAAATGTAAACTATGTAATGTAAATGTAACAATGTTAATGTTTGATGTACAATGTTTTATTATGTTTTTATTATGTTGATGGTACAATAGTGTGTGTGGTTAGGAGATCGTTACAGGGGTAGCGACGGTAACAAATGTTAATATGTTGTATGGATAAGGTTAGAAATGGTTTTGAACAAAATATAGTTGGTTCTGTTGCAAAGAAATATAAGAATAAAGAAAAATGAGTGAAGAAATTTTAAAATATTTGAAGTGTGAGGGTCAATGAAAGTTTTTATGCTTCGGCATCAAACCTTTCATTGAGGGGGTTTTGTAACGGGACAAACAGCCTGTTTTCAAAATTATGGGATATAAAGATTTTTTATTGTATTTTTATTGTATTCGTACTTGTCAAACATGGTTGGGTCAGTTTTCCCCATGTCTAAAGAAACGACGCAGTTCATCGGTACAATTCATCTCAAGGCCAATGGATGCACTGATCGACAAAAGCAAATTATTATGACAGATTATGACACACGTCACCGCGATGACGAGAAACAATGCCGTCAGCTGGCTTAGAAAAAGGGTTGATCACAATAAATCCCCACCACCTGTCGACAATTCGACAAAATGTCGGCCCAGTCAACTACAAGTCGTCACGAAGTGAACATGTATTAAAAGTGTGCTGGTGCAAAATAGGCCAGTAATAGTGTTTATCATTAATTAAAAATATAAACGGCAGCAAAATATATCTAAATTCAATAACAGTCTAACAATGTAGCTTCAGTGACAACAAAGAATCAGTTTATCAACACTTCGAACATCAAACGAGACATGGAACGTCCATAATCTGGAAGCCTCTACAGTCAGGGAAGTGCACTTTTTCAATCAATTTAGTAAAAGAATGAGCTCATTAATAAAATTTGAACTATAAACCACAACTAATCAAAATTATCAATCGTATGATGAGAGAGAGAGAGAGAGAGAGAGAGAGAGAGAGAGAGAGAGAGAGAGAGAGAGAGAGAGAGAGAGAGAGAGAGAGAGAGCGATAGAGCGTGTGAGTGTATGGGCCGGCCACGTTTTATAAAAGAGCCGTTGGTTTGTGTTTTAAAGGGTATTTTAGTATGTAACATTAAATAAAAATCAAATACTGCAGTAATAAACCAATTTGGATATGTGACAAATGTAGAGAAAATAAGTATTGTAAAACAATCAGAATGATCACAGTTGCACACCACTATATAAAAATTATCCCGATTAGCGCTTTCAAGCCTCACAGCCCATCGTCAGATCGGAATAGGCAGAAATTATTTTAAAAACAAACCCTTCACCCCTCTCCCCCACCCTGCTCACACACAACAAGCTATAATATAAATGACCCTTCCCCACACTTGATTATACAAGTAAGTACCAGTCAAGGATAAAACAAATGATGAAACAGATAACATTTATAGAAGAAAATAAGAAAAAGTATTTATTGGAAAGTAATCCAACAGCACCAACTTTTAAAAGTCAGGTTAAGATACATAAAGAAGGGAAACCAATTA
The DNA here is from genome assembly GCA_034769895.1 of Magicicada septendecula. NCBI lineage: Eukaryota > Metazoa > Arthropoda > Insecta > Hemiptera > Cicadidae > Magicicada > Magicicada septendecula. The sequence goes on from CM068371.1 coordinate 21,988,199, forward strand.
GACCGATTGTTTCTTTTATTAATGCACCTATTTATAAATTATCAAAGGAAGTTAGCAGAGTACTGAGAGAGAAATATGAATTTGGGACAAAATACAACATAGAGAATAATGTAAAATTGATAGAAAAATTAGAAAATATTAGGATTAATGTAAATACAAAATTGATATCACTGGATGTTAAGGACATGTTTACCAATATCACAGTAAATAAAGTTATTAAGTTAATAAACGATAATAATATGGGAGAATACAGGTATAAAAAGCAGTTGATGAAAGTAATTAAAGAATGTGTAAATCAGAACTATTTTAGGTTTAATAACAAGTTTTATATACAGAAAAAAGGTTTACCTATGGGGTCTTCATTATCCCCTATTCTTGCTGAAATATACATGAATGATTTTGAAAAGCAATTAATAACTTCCACTAAGTATAAAGACAATATAAAATTATGGTCTAGATACGTTGATGATGTATTAGTAATTTGGGAAGGAAGCATAGAAGAAGTGCATGAGTTTATAAATGAGGTAAATAATAAGGATAAAAACTTACAATTTAAAGAAGAGATAGGAGGTAAGAAAATAAATTACTTAGATTTGAACATAGAAATTAAGGATAATGAGAAACTACAGTTTGGGATATTTAGGAAAGAGTCGTATTCTGATAGAATATACTCGTATGTAGAGTTAGAAGAAATATTATATAATTTTGGTTTGGGGTACGTAGAAAAGAAATTGGAAAAGAAAAATAAAAAAATGGTAGATAAGTTAAATAAATTAATAAGAAAGAACGAAGTAAAAAAGGAACACCTCTCTAAGAATAACTATGAAAAAAGAGTAATAAACCTTACAGAGGTGAATTTCAATACAGAAGAAAAAGAAATGTTAGCAAAAGGCTTAAAATACGCACCGCCACCAGAATTAAATCAAGAAAAAACGATTATTGAATGCGAAAGCATAATACAAAAACTAGGAAATGAAAATGATAAAAAAAGAATAAGGTGGGAAGTAGGGAATGTAGTAGATAAAATATTTAAGAAAAGTTTGTATAATTCAAAAAATGAACAAAAAATCAAATCAACTGTAACTAAACTAAAGAATAAAATAAAGAAAAATGATATTATAGTTACGAAGGCGGACAAAGGAAATACAATGGTACTACTGAGAAAGGACGAATACATAAAGAAAACGGAAGAATGTATAAGGGAAGGACCATACGAGGAAGTAAAGTATGATTATACAAGTAAGTACCAGTCAAGGATAAAACAAATGATGAAACAGATTAACATTTATAGAAGAAAATAAGAAAAAGTATTTATTGGAAAGTAATCCAACAGCACCAACTTTTAAAAGTCAGGTTAAGATACATAAAGAAGGGAAACCAATTAGACCGATTGTTTCTTTTATTAATGCACCTATTTATAAATTATCAAAGGAAGTTAGCAGAGTACTGAGAGAGAAATATGAATTTGGGACAAAATACAACATAGAGAATAATGTAAAATTGATAGAAAAATTAGAAAATATTAGGATTAATGTAAATACAAAATTGATATCACTGGATGTTAAGGACATGTTTACCAATATCACAGTAAATAAAGTTATTAAGTTAATAAACGATAATAATATGGGAGAATACAGGTATAAAAAGCAGTTGATGAAAGTAATTAAAGAATGTGTAAATCAGAACTATTTTAGGTTTAATAACAAGTTTTATATACAGAAAAAAGGTTTACCTATGGGGTCTTCATTATCCCCTATTCTTGCTGAAATATACATGAATGATTTTGAAAAGCAATTAATAACTTCCACTAAGTATAAAGACAATATAAAATTATGGTCTAGATACGTTGATGATGTATTAGTAATTTGGGAAGGAAGCATAGAAGAAGTGCATGAGTTTATAAATGAGGTAAATAATAAGGATAAAAACTTACAATTTAAAGAAGAGATAGGAGGTAAGAAAATAAATTACTTAGATTTGAACATAGAAATTAAGGATAATGAGAAACTACAGTTTGGGATATTTAGGAAAGAGTCGTATTCTGATATAATTATACCAAGAGAGTCTTACCACCCATATAGATATAAAATGGCGGCAATCAATACATTTTGTTACAGAGCTCAGAAGTGTTTAAAAGAGACCGAATCAAAAGTTAGGGAGTTAAAAACGATAAAGGGAATTGTAAGGAATAATAATTATAACACCAACATAGTGGATAAAGTTATGAAAAGGGTTAACATACAAAAAGCTAAAATAGAACCAGAACAAAAGAATTATGCAGGGTCATTGACATACATAGGTTCACATACTAGAAAAATTATAAAATGTTTTAATAAATATGGAGTAGATATAGCTATTAAAAAATGTGAAACGGTATTTGATAAGATAAGGAATAAGAATATAGAAAAAATTCCAGTATTACAGAAAAGCGGAATTTATAAATTAAAATGTAAAGACTGCAACAAAGTATACCAAGGTGAGACAGGACGAAAATTCGTATGCAGGTTGTCTGACCACAAACGTGGAGAAGGTAATAGAACAACCAATTCGTTATATGCAAGACATTTCATAGAAGACAACCATAAGTTTGTTAATCCTTTGGAAGAGTACGAAATTGTAAAAGTAGTAAATAACACAGTTGAAAGGAAGCTTAGAGAGGAGTTAGAAATATTAAAAGAAAGAGAAAAAGGGTTAGACAATTTAATTAATATTAAAATTAAATTTGATAATGAAGAAATATTTTATAACATGATTAAGAAGTAAATGATAGAGGACAGATAGATAAGATTAAGAATTATTTGCATAGTACTAATTGGATGGTTAAAATAAGGGTGTGTGACTGACCCATGTGTGTGGAGAGGAAGTAGGGTAAGTTTAAAAGGATGCGCACACACACACACACACACACACACACACACACACACACACACACACACACACACACACACACACACACACACACTGAAACACAAGGAATTTGCTAGAAAAATATGTAACTGTACAGATGGTGTGGGACAGGGTTTAGGGGGTGGGGAAGGGTCATTTATATTATAGCTTGTTGTGTGTGAGCAGGGTGGGGGAGAGGGGTGAAGGGTTTGTTTTTAAAATAATTTCTGCCTATTCCGATCTGACGATGGGCTGTGAGGCTTGAAAGCGCTAATCGGGATAATTTTTATATAGTGGTGTGCAACTGTGATCATTCTGATTGTGATTTCAACCACTAACACAAAAAATTTCTTTATTGTAAAACAGCTTGTATGTAAAGAGCGGAAGAAAAGGGCCGCCATATTTGGGTGTGGTGTAAGCCACCATGTATAGATTGAACTATCATCAAAATGCAGTTATTAAACAAATTTTATACCTCAAAATGACAACTCGTTTGTTATTTTATACAACCCGATTGTTTTCTGCACTTTTGCTTAAAGAACTTTGGACCTTGGGTATAAATATACATCTGGGTAGAGTGTGCCTACAGGAAGTGTGACAAGCACGTGGTAAGTACCAAAAGTACATATTGTTTTACATATTTATGTTTGTATCAAAAAGATTGTGTTAACAATATTAATTGAAGGCTTTTTGTAGCTGCTACTCAGCTGAAAGAATCAGATTCAAAATTCATTGCGCTTTACAGAATGTCAAAAGCTTCTTATCAACATTTATTACAGATGGTGCTTTTCCACCACTTGGACGAACTTTATATTCGCCGCCTGATCACTCATTTTATAGATGAAAGTATAAAGTTAATAAAAATTACAAAAACTATCAAATGATATTATAAGAACTTTAAAAAATTATAAAATGAATTTACAGTAAAAAACACAGAATGGAAAAGGTTGCACAACTACACGACAGAAGTTGCTTTTCACCCAGCAAGTTGGGTTGCGTGTAACGGCGCAGATTAGGCAACCCGTTTTAACCAATCAATGTACAACTTTTGGTGAACAGTCAGTAGCAGTGCCAGGTACCGATTAGAACGCAGTATGTGAGTCACAAAAAAGCACGTGTCTGTACTGCGCAAAAATTACCTCGTGGGGACAATTCGGACGGCTTTCCGGTCCGAGCGAAATGTTCGAGAAGGTTTTCAGCCAATCAGAGTTCAATTTTGCGGAAACGTGGCCAGCTATACGCGGCAGAGCGTACTCACGCTTCACTTGACGCCGGGCAGTTGGACACCACTAACTAAACAGTACAGTCGTAAATGTAACAAAGCCTCGGAATTTCGGTAGACCAACGTGAATTAAGTAGCCAAGGTCTACCGAAATATGTAACAGTGACGGAGAACAACATAAGGAAGAAAAGTGTAAGTGAAATCTACATATATGTAACCGTAAAGAATTAGAACAGTGTTTGATGATGAAGTGAGAGTGAAATGAGAAAGGTGGCGGAATAGCATATGCAGGTACAATATAGTCAGCTGCGTAAAAATTAAAATTAATAAATATATAGAGCTCGGAAAACAGGGGGTATTAACCAGTGTAAAGAGTGAGAGACTGTGTGTGGGGAACAAGGGAAAAATAAAATATAAAAGTACTGGTTGGTCGAGAAAGATTATTATATAGGGTATTTGTATAAGTAATTTCATGTTTTAAGTATTGAAGTAAAAGATAAAAAGAGAATAGAACACTGAATTTAAAAATAAATAAGATTTGTTTTACCAGAATAAAAATGTGGTAGAGTAATTATTTCGCCGTGAACCATTTCCTATACTTTGTGCTAAAAAACTCGCCTAACGTTCTGGGGAATTTTCTGAATTGTGGGAAGTTAGATAGCAAAATTGTCCAATGTTTTTGGAAGAATTAATTAATTAAGGTTTCGATCTATAACCTAAAACATCGTGGCGACCCTGAAGTTTTTTGGTGTTTAAAAGGTAAGTTTAGCAAGTTTATGACGGTAAGTAATATTCTGGCAGCAGTGAGTATGAGTATCTTATAATGGTAAAAGATTAATACCGTTACATGCGTGTGACTGAAATGTGGCTGATTTCAAACCGGCCTCTTTCCACTACCATGATGGATCGCAAAACAGTTCGTCGCGCAACTTTTTAACAACTAAAGTCACAAAACAGTCGCGCCGTGTGCGGAGGGCTTAATGAACTTCTGAAAAAATATGTAATCATTAGCGAAACTCTAGTAACAAACACTATAAACAAAAGACAAAAGTGATGAAAGTTTGTGTCCTGCTGTACTGAAATAACAGTAATATATGTACAGGTATTAAATTTGTTTTAAATCCCTTATTATATTTGTATATAAATACCTGAATGTGTTGGATGCAACACATGAAATTCAAACATAAGGCATTCGTATACCCACAAATAAGTGCCATCTGCGAGAGTGTTCAGCAGTTTTATAAGTATGGGGAGCGGCGGTGTTCTGGTATATCCATTGTTGCTCCTGCAAACACCCTGAGGATTCCAGCGATGACTACAAACAAACTGTTCCCACTTTCACACCTCTGCAAACAAACAACACATTTTGTCTTCTTACATCTGTATCAAAGTCAGTTTATGTAAATAAAATATAAATAGACGGTCTCAGCCGGCTGCAATTAAATGAAGTTTTTACTTATTCTTACTTGTCAATTACACCCCACACTTTACCTTAACTGAATCTGTGACAACTAGCAGAAACGTTCCTTGCTAGTAACCTCTTTCTTCCAATATTTAGATACCTTAGGTTAGGCTAGCAATGAGTAGGCTATAATGGTAATTTCTGTATAATTAAAAGAAAAATATGAAATATGTTAGGAACTATTGGCGCCACTTTACGACAGCGTAAAGTTCACTCTACGACAGCAACAGAAAAAGTTGATTGGTTTGTAACAGTATACAGGTTTTGGAAACTGTCGTAGCACCTTTGATAGAAGCAGTCTATACCTTATAGGATGATATTTTCTATCACAATTGGCCGGGTTCAAATTTCCTCCTCGGTCACAACTGACCGGGTTTTATACGATTGAGTCGCAACTGAACGCGGTTCAAAATAGACGGTAAATGAATCGAACGGAGGAGACCAGAATGTCGACAAGCATGAAGAGTGGAATGTTTTGTAGAACAAAAAAGAAACAAAAACCAAGGAAATAGTGGTTGAGGAATGTGGAAAATGGTGTAAAAAAGATTGCATAAAATTGGGATACAGGTACCAGAAATAGATGAAGACAAGAATCATGATGGAAATGCCACGGCTCATCTTGGACTGCAGCACCAAAGCCTAGTTGTAAGCTACGTTATAACATACAATTCTCAGACAGGTTTTTGTGTTGGCAACCTCATTTTACCGACTTTGTTGCTGAACCAATACTTCATGTTGAACACCCAGCATTTTGGTGTTAATGTTTTGATCATGGCAGCAACACTGAAGGCCTCAATCACCACAAAGTATCAGCAGTTCAAAACCAAAGTACACCAAAGCTGGAATAAATAAAATGTACTTGTCTGTTATGGAAGAGATATGAAATTTAAATTGAACGATCTGCAAATAGAAGACAAACAAGTAGGCTTAAAGATAAATAACAAAAAGACCAAGGAAGTGCATATTAACCATAGAAATAATTCTGATTTGATACTAGACGGAAGACAGGGTAGATGAATTTTGCTGTCTGGGAAGCATGGTTAGTCAGGATGGAGGTGCTCTCAGAGATGTGATGTCGTCTAAATAAAGTAATAGAAGCATTTGCACAGTTACGACCAGTATGGAGACCACCTCATATACACAGGAAGACGAAACTCAGAACAGTTGACTCAAATGTCAAATCGGTGTTGCTGTATGGATGTGAGACCTGGAAAGTGACAAAGGACATTACCACAATGTTACAGACTTTCATAAACCGTTGCCTGAGGTACATAACGAGAATTTGGTGGCCCCAAGACCATCTCGAACAGAGATCTATAGGAAGCCACAAGCCAGAGTCCCAACCAACTACAGATAAAGAGAAGATAATGGAGGTGGATCGATCACACCCTGAGAAGACCACCAGAAAATATTGCTAGATCGGCACTGAATTGGAATCCACAAGGTAGCAGCAGATGTGGAAAACCTGGAAGAGGACTATAGAAAGAGAGGTGGCTGGTGTCAACAAGACATGGAGGGAGGTGAAGGCCCTGGCAATGGACAGAACACGATTCAGAAATTTTGTTGAGGCCTAGGAATTTAAGGACTTAAGTCAAGTCTGTTATGGACACTTCACTCAACAGTATGTTATTTACTCTCTACCAGCACTGGTTGTTCAACGTGTACAGAGACTTCATCTATTTCTACTACCAGTCAATAAACTTTCTCTGTGCATATTCACATATTTACACTCTACATACTGAACCCATATGTGACAGAGCTCTGTGCTTGCTTAGCTCACCCTATGTAGTCACCGAAATGGTGACCTTCTGCCGCCTATCGATTTGCAGATTACTAAAGACTTCGCTCATGTTATCGCAGACATCAATGGATTAGATCGCAATGCTTAGCCCTTCAATCAGATGTTTCTGTTTCATCTGCTCACAGCTAAGAAGGGTATGTGTGGGTATGTTTGCTTATTATTGCTATTGTACACTTTGTAAGCACTATTCAAAGCAAAGTATATATTGATAGAAATACATTTCAGTAATAATTAATGTTTTAAAGTTTTCATAATTTTTTATAAAAGTTGATAAATTCAACTGAATTCAATTGATAAAAATATTGACAGAAAACTTACGTATTAACCTGATTATATAATTTTCATAAAAATTAAACACAAAAATAAAAAAAATTATATAATCAATGTATCTTTAACATATATATTCATTTTTCTGTTTAAGTAACTTTTGATGATTCATGTTTCTTAAAGTATTCCTACATTAACACGGACAATCAGTGCTTTACTGAATTTCATTTTTCATTTGGCAATCAGAAAATGTAATCCAGTTTCTTTGCATTCCTGACAATAGAGAAAACATACACGGTTCTTTTAAGAAAAATAGGCCAAATGTTTTGTTAGGAAAGAAATTAACCGTTATTTCTTATTTTAATTCCATAAACAAGGCACCGTTGGATTACAAATAAAAGAGCTTATGTTTTATGTAATGACAATATTTTTGTTGTAAGTACTGATTATTGTGAAATTGAAAATTAATAAATTTTAACCACACATCATTTTGAAAACTTTTCAGATAACATTTTGGTTTGTTTAATATTTATAAAAACATTCATATTTACTCACAGTGTTCTTGTTCTTCTAATTTATAAATAATAATTTTTGTTTATTTTTCTGATATATAAATGTAATTTAGATACTGGTGTATATATAACATATGTTGCAACAATTATTTTCAAATTTATTTATTTAACAATTTATTATATAATTCTGATAATGACAGTACTTTACAAAACGGACTGGTCGTGGTTTAAGACATTACAAAACATATGTTACATTCGTCATGGTTTAGGACTTGAAAATGGTGGAAACACTGAAAGGCCTCATCTGGAACGTGACAAGTAGCAGTTTAGCAAGTAAACACGACAAAGTTGGCATTACAAAACTGTTGAAACACTAGAAATAAATAAAAAACCAAGAAAACATTCTTGTATCAAAAAATATAAAGTATTATTATTATTATTATTATTATATAAAGTATAATATTATCTTTATAAAGTATTATAACTTAAAATATAAAGTATTAAAGTCTTATGATAAATTATAAGGAATAGTGTACATACTATGTATACCAATTTTCAATATACGTTGCATTCCGTTCTTCCATTCAGAAGTTTTTTTTAACACATACAGGACAGATGGAAAATGAAGCATTTTTCAACATATGTTTATTGAACACCTTTTTCTTCAGTTTAATGACCAGAATTATTTCCTGAAGTTTTACACCTTCTTTTGGGAACATTCTGTATATAATTACCTTGTTGATTCATCTCTTCATTCACTTTATTAAATTTATTAATATATATAAACTTTCACGTATGAACTTACTATTCGTTGTCACTTCCCCAAATGTTTCGAGGTGATGTTCCTCTTCCTAAGTGGGAGTGAGGAAGAGGAACACTGAGGAAGAGGAACATCACCTCGAAACGTTTGGGGAAGTGACAACGAATAGTAAGTTCATACGTGAAAGTTTATATATATTAATAAATTCTGTATGTATAGTATAATAAATTTAATGAAATGTGTTATAAGTATATTATCGATCTCATCCAAGTCACTGGTATCCATCCAACAGTACTCTCTAATTTTGAGAAAATACTTTTAAGTGTATTATTTTACTGTAATTTAAGCGTAAGGCAGGTCGCACACTGGATCCGCTCCGCTCCGTTCAGATCAGAACCGGCGTCTCTGCTCAGAACGCGTCCGGTACTTTTCTCAGTTCTGTATCAGAACGCTTCCGAATCTGAACAAAATTGCTCGCCAAGCAAAAACTTCAGACACGTTCTGAATGGAGACGCCGTTTCTGATCTGAGCGGAAGCAGTGTGTGGAATTTCATTTAAACACATGGCTTCCGAATTTTTCTGATCTGAGCGGAGCGGATCCAGTGTGCGATGTGCCTAATTGAGATTTCATTTTTCTTAATGTAAACAAAAGTTACAACCTGTTATAAAGTAACATTGGACAGAATATGTTGCCTGCATACCTGTATCAGAACTGGAATGATGGTATCAACTATCTTGGAGATTATCTGGAAACTGTAAGCATCGTCTTGTCGCAATACTGATGAGCCCATGAACGTGAAGATTTCTATTATGTTATGCAGCACCTGATCCTGAGAAACATACACAAACACTAGTCTCAGTTAAAACTTTACACTATCTGTTGGTTTGAACATTAAAGGTTTCACGTTTTCACTTATTTTAGCTAGTTACATTATTTAATTTTCTTTTCTAATGTAAAAACTAAACAAACAGTTCTTTGTGAAGAAATTGTTGTTTACTAGGAATATTTTCTGATTCATTTTACTTCCATATTCCTTAAGGAATGGAAGTATGGTGATGGCAAAAAAAATCGTGTTCGAGATTATTGCAGATTCTGATTCTACTACACTCAAAACATGAAAAAAAGTCGTTTTCCGAAAAGTGTCTGTGTATGTGTCTGTCTGTCTGTCTGTCTGTCTGTAGATTTTTTTTCTATGGCAAACGATAACTGCCGCAAATTCAAACAGAATCAAATAATTTTTTGCATACAGCCCTGATTTGCAGAGTACTCACGACCTATTGTTTTTGGTGAAGATCGGTTGAGGGAAAGGGGTAGTTTACCTGCAACGGTTTTTTTTTAGCAAGGGTAATTTTGTTTGTTTGGCAAACGATAACAGCCGCAAATTCAAACAGAATCAAATAATGTTTCGCATACAGCCCTGAATTGTAGAGTTCTCAAGATCTGCTGATTTTGGTGAAGATCGGTTAAGGGAAAGGGGTAGTTTACCTGTAACGTTTTATGTTTTAACAAGGGTATTTCCTATTGCAAACGATAACAGCCGCAAATTCAAACAGAATCAAAAGATTATTTGCATACAGCCCTAAATTGTAGAGTTCTCAAGACCTATTGTTTTTGGTGAAGTTCGGTTGAGGGAAAGGGGTAGTTTACCTGCAACGTTTTTTTAACAAGGGTATTTTCTATGGCAAACGATAACAGCCGCAAATTCAAACAGAATCAAATAATGTTTTGCATACAGCCCTGATTTGTAGAGTACTCAAGACCTATTGTTTTTGGTGAAGATCGGTTAAGGGAAAGGGGTAGTTTACCTGTAACGTTTTATGTTTTAACAAGTGTATTTCCTATGGCAAACGATAACAGCCACAAATTCAAACAGAATCAAAAGATTATTTGCATACAGCCCTAAATTGTAGAGTTCTCAAGACCTATTGTTTTTGGTGAAGATCGGTTGAGGGAAAGGGGTAGTTTACCTGCAACGTTTTTTTAACGAGGGTATTTTCTATGGCAAACGATAACAGCCGCAAATTCAAACAGAATCAAATAATGTTTTGCATACAGCCCTTATTTATATAGTACTCAAGACCTATTGTTTTTGGTGAAGATCGGTTAAGGGGAAGGGGTAGTTTACCTGCAACGTTTTTTTATCAAGCGTATTTTCTATGGCACACGATAACAGCCGCAAATTCAAACAGAATCAAATAATGTTTTGCATACGTCCCTGAATTGTAGAGGTCTCAATGACTTTCGATTTTGGTGAAGATCGGTTAAGGGGAAGGGGTAGTTTACCTGCAACCTTTTACGTTTTAACAAGAGTAAAGTACTTGAAAATTTATTTAAACTTTTTGAAACAATGGTAATTGTTAAAAATAAAATAATTTTGTTGCCAGGCAATAAAATTATAATTTTTTCATTTTAATGTAATATAATATTTTTCATTTAATACAGCAATAAAAAGGCAAGTAAGACACAGCCTGGCTGTTTGGGTGAAAATGATTTTAAATATAAATCTTAGAATATGGAAGTCATGTATGGTTCTCCATACCGATATTTTACTTCCATATTCCTTAAGAAATGGAAGTATGGTGATGGCAAAAAAAATCGTGTTCGAGATTATTGCAGATTCTGATTGTACTACACTCAAAACAAGAAAAAAGTCGTTTTTCGAAAAGTGTCTGTGTGTGTGTCTGTGTGTCTGTCTGTGTGTAGATTTTTTTTCTATGGCAAACGATAACTGCTGCAAATTCAAACAGAATCAAATAATTTTTTGCATACAGCCCTGATTTGTAGAGTACTCACGACCTATTGTTGTTGGCGAAGATTGGTTGAGGGAAAGGGGTAGTTTACCTGCAACGGTTTTTTTTATCAAGGGAAATTTTTTTTTTGGCAAACGATAACAGCCGCAAATTCAAACAGAATTAAATAATGTTTCGCATACAGCCCTGAATTGTAGAGTTCTCAAGACCTATTGTTTTTGGTGAAGATCGGTTAAGGGAAAGGGGTAGTTTACCTGTAACGTTTTATGTTTTAACAAGGGTATTTCCTATGGCAAACGATAACAGCTGCAAATTCAAACAGAATCAAAAGATTATTTGCATACAGCCCTAAATCGTAGAGTTCTCAAGACCTATTGTTTTTGGTGAAGATCGGTTAAGGGAAAGGGGTAGTTTACCTGCAACATTTTTTTAACAAGGGTATTTTCTATGGCAAACGATAACAGCCGCAAATTCAAACAGAATCAAATAATTTTTTGCATACAGCCCTGATTTGTAGAGTACTCAAGACCTATTGTTTTTGGTGAAGATCGGTTAAGGGGAAGGGGTAGTTTACCTGCAACGTTTTTTTATCAAGCGTATTTTCTATGGCAAACGATAACAGCCGCAAATTCAAACAGAATCAAATAATTTTTTGCATACTGAATTGTAGAGGTCTCAAGGACTTTCGATTTTGGTGAAGATCGGTTAAGGGCAAGGGGTAGTTTACCTGCAACGTTTTACGTTTTAACAACAGTAAAGTACTTGAAAATTCATTTAAACTTTTTGAAACAATGGTAATTGTTAAAAATAAAATAATTTTGTTGCCAGGCAATAAAATTATAATTTTTTCATTTTAATGTAAATTATGTATGAGTTAATATCTTTATATACATAATTCTTCTGTACGTGTGTATGTCACTGAACTCCTCCATGTATAAAATAATATATCGTTCGTGGCAGGTAAGCATATCTCAGTTATGTAATGTTTACGTTTCCATTTTATTATTATGCCTATAGCAATAAAAAGGCAGGTAAGACACACACACACACACACAATTCACGTTATTTCTGGCCTCACTCATGTTTATTTTCTTACATCTGCACGCTTTTTAAATGGAAAGTGCCGAAACCCACACCAACATAACGCGTGCAAGCCGCAAAAATGGACATGAATTTGCTTCCTGTGGATCGCTGGGCAATGTAACTGCACGTGTTTACAGAGGAACGATTCATAGACAGACTTTTCGTCTTTAGGGAATGAACCCTCTGCAAGATGCTGAGGGTCCATGAGTGACTTCGGAGCGCTCCTTCTTTTTCGCGTGTTTGTTCTGTGAAACATACACTGTAGATTCACAGCTTTACTCTAAGCAACGCTCAATAGGAAATGTTGAAAATTTTTGTCCACAGTGTACCCTCATTCACACTAAACCTGCTCTGATGTTTTAATTACGGACACCATAATATTAAAACTTTGGAAACTTGAGCACTACTTAATGGAGATCAATCATTAACTTATACAAGCCATTAATTTTATGCATATATTTTATAATATATGTGTACAACGTTATCGGCAACAAAGAAGTAGTTTTTGTTAAAATTCCTTCCCGGGATATTTGGGCGTAGTCCAATGTTTTCTACAAAACCAGACGTTTCGGCAATGCCATCGACTTCCATCATCAGTGAAAATCGAGTGCGATAACGTGAGGTGGTATACGTTAGTGACCACAGTACTGTGGTTAAGGCTGAAGCAGTAAGTAGAAAGAAGTAGTTTCTATGGTAATATTTCATTTCGAAAATGATTTTAAATATAAATCTTAGAATATGGAAGTCATGTATGGTTCTCCATACCGATATTTACTTCCATGTTACATAAGGAAATGGAAGTATGGTGATGGCAAAAAAAACCGTGTTCGAGATAATTGCAGATTCTGATTGTACTACCCTCAAAACATGAAAAAAAGTCATTTTTCGAAAAGTGTCTGTCTGTCTTTCTTGTGTAGATTTTTTTTCTATGGCAAAAGATAAGAGCCGCAAATTCAAACACAATCAAATAATTGTTTGCATACAGCCCTGAATTATAGAGTACTCAAGACCTATTGTTTTTGGTAAAGATCGGTTAAGGGAAAGGGGTAGTTTACCTGCAACATTTTTCTTTATCAAGGGTAATTTTTTCTATGACGAACGATAATTGCCGTATATTCAAACAGAATCAACTAATTTTTTTCATACCTCCCTGAATTATAGAGAACTCAAGGTATTTTGATTTTGGTGAAGATCGGTTAAGATAAAGGGGTAGTTTACCTACAACGTTTTATGTTTTAACAAGGGTAATTTTTCTTATGACGAATGATACCTGCTGCACATTCAAAGAGAATCAAATAATTTTTTGCATACGTTCCTGAATTGTTAAGTACTCAAGGTCTGTTGATGTTGGTGAAGATCAGTTACGGGAAAAGGGTAGTTTACCCGCAACACCTTATGTTTTAACAATGGTAATTGTTTCTATGACAAACGATAACAGCCGCAAATTCAAACAGAATCGAATAGTTTTTTGCATACAGCCCTGAGTTGTAAAGTACTCAAGACCTGTTGGTTTTGGTGAAGATCGGTTGAGAGAAGGGGGTAGTTTACCTGCAACATTTTATGTTTTAACAAGGGTAATTTTTCTTATGACGAATGATAACTGCCGCACATTCAACAGAATCAAATATTTTTTTTGCATACGTTCCTGAATTGTTAAGTACTCAAGATCTGTTCATTTTGGTGAAGATCGGTTAAGGAAAAGGGGTAGTTTACCTGCAACACTTTATGTTTAACAACGGTAATTTTTTTTATGACGAACGATAACTGCCGCACATTCAAACAGAATCAAATAATGTTTTGCATGCATCCCTAAATTGTAGAGGACTCAAGGCCTATTGATTTTGGTGAAGATAAGTTAAGAGAAAGGGGTAGTTTACCTGCAACATTTTATGTGATAACAAGGGTAATTTTTTCTATGACAAACGATAACTGCCGTAAATTCAAACATAATCAGATAATTTTTTGCATACATCTCTAAATTGTAGAGAACTCAAGGCCTGTTGATTTTGGATAAGATCGGTTAAGAGAAAGGGGTAGTTTACCTGCAACATATTATGTTGTAACAAGAGAAATTTTTTCATGAAGAACGATAACTGCCGTAAATTCAAACAGAATCAAATAATTTTTTACATATGTCCCTGAGTTGTAGAGGACTATTGATTTTGGTGAAAATCGGTTACGGGGAAAGGGTAGTTTACCTGAAACATTTTTTGTTTTAACAGAGTAAAGTACTTAATTTTGATAAATAAAGTATCCTGATAAGAAGATCTTAATAATCCACTGTAGAAACGTAGATGAAATATCTATAAATGAAGAGGCTAGTTGAAAGGGGTGGGGGTAATTTTCTATAAATGAAAATTATAGTTGAAGGGGGAGGGGATAATTTTTATTTATATGTCATGTGTACTACATTATCGGCAACAAACAAGTAGTTTGTTGTTAAAATTCCTTCCTGGGCTGTTTGGGCTTGATCCAATGTTTTTCTACAAAACCAGACATTTCGTCAGTGCTATCGACTGCCATCATCAGTGAAAATTGAGTGCATTATCATGAGGTGGTATACGTTAGTGATCACAGTTGTAACGTGTCAAAAATATGGGGTATTTCATTTTATTTCATTTCGGGATTTTATAAAAAAAAATATTGTGAAAGTTTTATTTTCCAGCAAACCAGAACACGTGGCAAGTAGAACAGTGTAACAAAGCAGCGACGCAATATTCCGTTGTGAAATTAGTACCGAGGTACGCAACGACTCAAGTATGCGCGCTGTTGGGACGCCAAGAAAACCAACAGATGCGGTAAAAAATGGCGCAGAAACGACGTTGGGTGAGACCAACCAGCCGACCTACAGGAAACGTAGCTAAGGACCGCCTCCTTGTTAATGACGTCAGTCTAGCCGTGCCAAATATCGTCGGTACTGACTACAGAAACAACCATTATGTATCATGAATAGAGTCGATAGAACACTTAACAAATCAGCTATGCACGACGACAAAATCAAACAGGCAGTGGTCATGAACTTCCTACTGCTCAACAAAGGACGCTCCCCAGTCTTACTCTGTTCGTGTCGGCCGGCACAGGGCCAAGTTAGGCTCTCTACAAAATTTTTTATTTTTACCGGTAATAAAGTGCTATAACAATAAAGATTTGTATGACCGTGGTCAGGTAAAAGTGCAGAACATATTCAGAGATTTTTCGGACACTAAAAAGAAGTATACCAGAACAATGAGTGTGCGCGAAGACCGCGTGGCCGGCGGGGGGGAATATTATTATAAAAAATGTTAAGGTTTGAATAAATTTTCTGTGTGTTTGTGTGCATGCAAAATTGCAGGCTGGGCAGTCTTTGTGTGTGTGTGTGAGTAAATAAAATAAGGTAAGCATTAGTATAAGTTAGAATAATAGTGGTGATCATGTAACAAGCAAAGAATCAATTCTTACGAAAACATTTCATATGCAGAAAAATTTGTAACAATTTTAAATAATGCTAAACTAAATTAAATTATCAATTCTCTTCATAAAGATGTGTAGAGTTAGTTATTTCGAAAACCTTAACACAGGTTTGCATCTGACGTACATGTGATCGAATCCTGGACCCGAATAGAAGCTTTGCAGGTAGGTGGAAATTGTGTTTTTGTATTTTTATATATTTTAAAATGGAATAGAATATAACATTGGCGCCCGTGACAGGCACGAATTTAAGAAATTAATTAAATTCCACATCTACAAAGATGCAAGCGTGTGTTGTTAGGTTAGCGGAATAAAATAAAAAGTGCGTTATACACATGAAATTGGCTATACAATATCTTATATATTGATTATATTATATGTAAGCACAAGTATCAAGTATAAAAAATAAGAATGTCAGAGAGCGAAAATAACGTAAATGACACGACTAGTGTCGAAGTTTTTGACGAGTCAAACATGAGTAATTTTGAGATACATTCGACTCCAAGTGCGAGTCAGAATGAAATAGAAATAAATGTAACAGATCAAAACAATGTAACTGAAGTTCGGGGATTCAAGTAACCCCGACTTCAACAAAATACTATAAGATGGATAATGATATGATGAGTATTAGTTGAATCAATTTAAAGAATTAAATAAACGTTTTGACAATAACGAAACAATTTTTGAGAACAAATTCAATGTAATAAGTAGCGACATGAATAAACGTTTTGATACCAATGATGCTAAATTTGACGTATTAACTAAGTCACTGTGTAGTATTGAGAGTAAGTTAAGCGAAATATGTAGTGAAGCAAAAAGAGAAGCAAATGAGTCAAGAGAGTGTGTATGTATGGGAGATAGTAAAACAAATGAAAATTGTAATGACAAGTGCAAAAATATGATATCAGATAAAGAGTTAACAAATGATAATGATGATGTTGAAAATAATGAGAATAATAATATTGAGTATAGTAATGTATTTGAAGAATTAGTATCGGAGATCGATACGGTGAAAATAAATAATGAAAGTACTGATGAGTTTGTGGAATGTGATAAGGAAAGGTTAATGTGTATTTATGAGTTAGAGAGAGAGAGGAAAAATAATGTTGTGGTAGAGTGGGGACAGGGGGTAAATTTTCCCTTTATTATTTATGATGATGATTTAATGTGTTCACAAGTATTGTTTAAGAAGGGCAAGAGTCCCGTATTGGTAGATGAATTGAAGTGTTTAATTTTGTTGTGTAATTTTGTACCCTCTGTCTGTAATAATATTGAAAGTGTGATATGGTATTGTGATGAGAGAGATTTAAGTAGAGAATTGTATGTTAACAAAGAAACAGAATTGTATGAATTGAATAGAGAGTATGATGAGTGGAAAGTGAGGTTAGAAGTGTGTCGAAATAATGAGTTAATTGATAACGCAAAAGTAAATAACCCGATAAGGAACATAATTATTGATGGAGACTTAACAAATGTACTTAACGTTGACTTGTTTTATGATTATTTTGGTAAAATGAATGAATTTGGTTTTTATGGTTACAACATACAAGACAGTAATTTGTGTGTGAATGAAATTGAACAATGTTATATAAAACCAAGGTTAATCTATGACGATGGAGGCTAAGCTATAAAACAATAAAAGACAATTATAAATATTTTGTTTTGTGGTTTTGACATGGCAGATTTGGACAATGAAGCGCGGAAAAACTGAACAGTTAATAACAAAAGTTTGTAAATAAAAATGTAGTAAATTTATTTGTGTGCATTGTAGAATGTTAAGTAAACAAGTGTGTGTAATTGTTGCAATAATAATAATAACATTTGTAATTTAAATAAATAACCGAATTAATTTTGAAAAACAGTAATTGACTAATAATAGTTGTTGTGATGGTAATGGAATTTGTATTTTAATAAGGAATTTAATTAAACTTTTTAATGAATTCAAATTATTTTATGAATTGGTGAATGTGGTGATTAAATGATAAATTGTTGGATTTAAACTAACATTTGTGTTAAATGTTTCAGAGGTGAGGTGAAAGTAATGTGGTATGGTGAATATGTTTTGTGTATATCAATTTAAATGGACTGTAAGTATAAAAATTTTATAGTACAAATCAAGTATAATAAAAATGGTTAAAGGTGTAGCTCAAATAAAGAGATTTTAATTAAATAAGGAAATGGTTTGAGATAATTGTGTTAAATAAAAATGATAATTAAAAAAAAATTTAATAATAATTGAACGATGATACATGATAATTATTAATAATGAATTTGAAAATTTTAAGTAACCCAAGTGTGGAAAGTTATGGAGGAGTTAAATGATTAATGATGGATGAAAGTTTCATAGTATGATGTACATTTAATTGCGTATTTAATTATTAAGTTTAGTGTTACGAAAGGTATTTTACTTGTGATTCCCCAACTTTTCGGGCGGTCACGGCCTCACCGAACCCTGACCGTGGAATTGGTTTAGCTTTAACAGCTATGGTTGGGGCTCATTGCGTCACGTTCTGCCTTAACTGACCATAGCTGTTATCGTTGTCAAGGTGAATTTTGAAATTGACGGGGGGAATTAAGGGGAATCACCAAACTAGGGAACAGCGGCTACCACTCTGTCCGCATGGGGGCAGCAAAGCCAGGTGGTAGACCCGTTTAAGGGCGTTTAATTATAAACAAGAATATGCTGATATTCATAACGTTAAAATGTAACTGCCGAAGCAAAGACACGGAGAGGTCAAACTACTCCAAAATATGCCGTCTTTGTGGAAGCGAAAAGGCGCCACAGTCTTACATAACTTGCAATAGAGTGTGTGGATGGGAGGTGGCTCAGAGGAGCCACGAATTTAAATTTTATAACATGAAAAATTGCTAACTCAGATTTTGACCCAATAAACGGTTTGTGTTCTGTTTAAATAACTAGATGCTCATACATTCACTATAAGGTGTTCATTCCATAATTTTAAATGTATTATTTTATTGTTGTAGTGTAGATATAAGCATTGATAAAAATATATGTTTTCATTATGTGTGTATTTTTGAATCTAAGTAAATAATTAAACCGACTGGCAGGTGGTTAACATAAATTACCAGAATCAGAAAAAGGGGAAACAAGGAGGTTAGAAGTAAGGATTAATAAAAATATATATTTCATGTAATTTGTTCAATTTTGAGATGTGTTTTAATTATGTTAGGAATATCAGCTGATCAGCAATAAAAGGTCACTGTAAAATGGTTTATAAATGTTCCAAGTAATTAATGTTTAAGGTAATGTTTCAATGTATTACAGATGCTATTTTAAATAATGAGAAAAGTAACTTGATAAAGTGAAGAATAAAGTAATAATTTGTCAGAAATAATAAAAGATAGTTTTTGAGGGTGATGAATATTTTATGGGACATATAGATCTGTCCAAGTTAAAGTCAAAGTTAAATGGGTAGTAGAGAGAAAATATTGTTTTGAGTTAATGTAATGTTGTTTTCAGTTAATGTAATGTTATAGAATTTGGAGAAGTATTGATGTTGACACAGTAGTTGTGGAGAATATATGTAGAGTTTTGAGTGATATATTGTTGTTTATAATTGATGTTATTTTGTTGTAGTTGAAGTAAGGTAATAAGATTGAGATTTTGGGGATGGCAATTTTGTAGTAGGGGGTAGTGTAATGTAGGAGTCCGCAACATAATGATAGGTTGGGACAGGATGGGACCGATTTAGTGGGAAAGGGGTCGCCTCAGGTAGAATCCAGGGACCAGATAATGGGAAATGAGTTTTTTTGGGGGGGGAACACGTATCCCACGTACAAAGGGTTAGAGAGTATTTTTTGTTATATATCGAGAGAAGGTGGCGAATTGAGTTTAATGATAAGTTGGGGTTAGAGAGTGTTTGGTAGATGTTTTGATAGAGATGGGTGTCATGGTAGTTGAAGTTGTTAGTGGTTAGAGTCAGAGGGAGAAAGATTATATATGTATACAAACCAAGTGGTAAAGTAAATTGTTATAAGTATTTAGATCACCCACAGTAATGGAGAATAAGATTGTCAAGTAAAGAAAGAGATTTATAATAAAAATATAAGATATTTTAATTAAAACCAGTGACCAAATTTTGATAGAATTTGTAAATGTAAAGTCAGAAAGTGTTTATTTTGAATAATTTAAATGTCAATTTGCTTATTATTTCTAATAATATTTTGTTATTTTAAATATTTTATTTTATTATGTTTTTGTGTTTCAAGTTAGAATGTTACTGATGTTAAATGTATTTTCAGATAGAAATTATACATAACACATGTAGGTCAAGGTTTTGACTTGACCTAGTTTTGATCAGCTGAGAGTGAGGTCATATAAGTTAGTAGTAAGAAAGTTAATTCAACTTGTGTTTTTTTTATCAATTTAAGCAAATTTTAAAATAATTTCTATATGTAAAGGAAACATTTTAATAAATTTAAATTTTTTGGAAAAAAAATCTTGATTTTGCCCCTGCCAGCTAATGAATATTTTAAGCTTTGATTATTTTATTGTTTGTGTACTAACCATGTTTATTTTTATTGATTTATTAATTGACTTGTATTGTTAGACTCTAGGTATTCACATGTTAGGTTAAGGATGTTCTTATTTGTAAGAAATGTTTAAATCAATTTATTTTAAATAACAGAAAAAACCAATGAAGAGAATAATTTAAAATTTATACAAAATTTATGAAGTGATTTTACATGAAAACAACCAATGGGTTGCAACTTAAATAAATTTTAAAGAAGTTTTCAATTTATAACATGTAATGTGAGTGTGTGTGAGCCCAGTATCTGCTAAAGGCAGCCCAGCTTGCATATGAGGGGAAACATATCGGTGGAGGATCTGGCATAATCTAAGCCAGGGATTGAGGATTTTGGGGGGTAGCATGTTAGAAGGTGAGGTGTGCCGTGGTACGCGTCTGTTCGATTTTTCGGTGTTGGGATCTCTTACGGAGAAGTCCAGTGATCTCGTTCAGATGCGTCCATCGTCGCCAAGCCAGGGGGGTCGGTTACCCATGATGTATAAGAACAAGGGGGTTGTTGGCACCAGTTCCTCACCGGTCCTCTTCGGGGTTTATCAATGAGATTTCTTCTGTTTTAGACAGAAGAATTCTCATTGGGGGGGGGGTATTGTAATGTGTCAAAAATATGGGGTATTTCATTTTATTTCATTTCGGGATTTTATAAAAAAAAAATTGTGAAAGTTTTATTTTCCAGCAAACCAGAACACGTGGCAAGTAGAACAGTGTAACAAAGCAGCGACGCAATATTCCGTTGTGAAATTAGTACCGAGGTATGCACCACCCTCTATTTCTCAGAACTCTGCTTGTGTGTGGTCATGTGCTTGTACGCAACGACTCAAGTATGCGCGCTGTTGGGACGCCAAGAAAACCAACAGACGTGGTAAAAAATGGCGCAGAAACGACATTGGGTGAGACCAACCAGCCGACCTACAGGAAACGTAGCTAAGGACCGCCTCCTTGTTAATGACGTCAGCCTAGCCGTGCCAAATATCGTCGGTACTGACTACAGAAACAACCATTATGTATCATGAATAGAGTCGATAGAACACAACAAATCAGCTATGCACGACGACAAAATCAAACGGGCAGTGGTCATGAACTTCCTACTGCTCAACAAAGGATGCTCCCCAGTCTTACTCTGTTCGTGTCGGCCGGCACAGGACCAAGTTAGGCTCTCTACAAAATTTTTTATTTTTACCAGTAATAAAGTGCTATAACAATAAAGATTTGTATGACCGCGGTCAGGTAAAAGTGCAGAACATATTCAGAGATTTTTCGGACACTAAAAAGAAGTATACCAGAACAATGAGTGTGCGCGAAGACCGCGTGGCCGGCGGGGGGGAATATTATTATAAAAAATGTTAAGGGTTGAATAAATTTTCTGTGTTTGTGTGCGTGCAAAATTGCAGGCTGGGCAGTCTTTGTGTGTGTGTGTGAGTAAATAAAATAAGGTAAGCATTAGTATAAGTTAGAATAATAGTGGTGATCATGTAACAAGCAAAGAATCAATTCTTACGAAAACATTTCAAATGCAGAAAAATTTGTAACAATTTTAAATAATGCTAAACTAAATTAAATTATCAATTATCTTCATAAAGATGTGTAGAGTTAGTTATTTCGAAAACCTTAACACAGGTTTGCATCTGACGTACATGTGATCGAATCCTGGACCCAAATAGAAGCTTTGCAGGTAGGTGGAAATTGTGTTTTTGTATTTTTATATATTTTTAAATGGAATAGAATATAACACAGTACTGTGGTTAAGGCTGAAGAAAGAAGTAGTTTCTATAGAAATAGTTAATTTCGAAAAGTATTTTAAACATAAATCTTACAACATAGTATGGTTCTCCATACTGATTTTTAAATTATAAATTGATTTACAGTATGTCTTATTTCACTAACCAATTTACTTAAACAACATTACTTAATTTTACATGTATATATTTTGACTTTTATCGTTTACAGCTCTACTCTGGAAAATCCACCCTCTACGGAGGCCGGCCCCATGGATTCCTGGGAGGGGGGGCAACTGTTGCTTGAGAATGACCCTTTTAGAGAAGTTCCAAAGTATTACAATCTCCAGGAACAAGTGGTTCACAAAGTTCAAGTGAAAGAAGCTCTTTTAATTTGGAGGAAGAAAATAAGGAACTCAGGAAAAGGCTGAGTGAAGTAGAGCTTCTAATCGAAAAGTTAAAGAACGAAGGACTTGATATCAAATCGAAAAATGAAGCACTAAAAACCGTCCATTTATCAAAGGAGGTTGACAAACCCAAAAAGACGATTGAGAAGAAGGTACAACAAGAGAAAGAACACAGAGTTGACAATGTCCAAGAATGCTATACAGATGAAGAAGAACTCGCTAAGGAAACAGAATGGATTAGAACCAACCAGGAGAATGAAAAAGAGAAAAGCTGAATGTTCTCCAGAAATTGAAAAAACTGATGACACATTACCTATTTAAAAACTAGAACTGAAGAAGGTTAAGGTACCAAAATAAAAGCAACCTCCACCAATTAATATAGTTGGCATTGAAGACTATGCAACAATAAGGGCACTATTGAACATAAACAAAGAAAAATAACCAAAATTGTCTCCCTCAATAATAATGTGTGGAAAATCAACACTCAAGACTCAGATGCCTATAGATCTCTAGCTACAAAACTGAATGAAGAAGGACATCAATGGTACACATATGAAGACAAAAAAAACAGGCCCATCAAGGTAATGGCTAGAGGGCTTCACCCTACATGTAGTAAAGAAGAAATATTAGAAGAGTTACAGTAGAAAGCAAAATTGAAAATAGTTGATGCTGTCAACATTATTAAAAAAGAAAGGAAATTGGATAAAGATGGAAAACAAATAATTTGCAAGAGAGAGCTCCACGTTCATGCTCACGTTTGACAATAAAGAAGATGTGGAAAAAATTTATAACATTAAGTCTATCCTACATATGAGTGTCAAAATTGAACCCTTAAGAAAAGCTACAAACCTGATACCACAATGTAAAATATCGGTATGGAGAACCATACATGACTTCCATGTTCTAAGATTTATATTTAAAATCATATTTTAAATATGATTTTATTGAAATGAAATATTTCCATAGAAACTACGTCTTTCTACTTATTAATTCAGCATTAACCACAGTACTGTGGTCACTAACGTATACCACCTCACATTTTCGCACTCGATTTTCACTGATGATGGCAGTCGATGGCACTGCCGAAAAGTCTGGTTTTACAGAAAACATTGTACTACGGCTAAACAGCCCGAGAAGCAATTTTAACAAAAAACTACTTCTTTGTTGCCGATAACGTTGTACACGTATAAAAAATTCTCCCCTCCACCTTCAACTATAATTTTTAATAATAGAAAATTACCCCCACCCCGTTCACCTAACCTCTTAATTTATAGATATTTTATCTACGTTTCTACAGTGGATTATTATGAGCTTCTTATCAGGATACTTTATTTATAAAAATTAAGTACTTTACTCTTGTTAAATCATAAAATGTTTCAGGTAAACTACCCCTTTCTCTTAACCGATCTTCTCCAAAATCAATAGACCTTCAGTCCTCTACAATTCAGGGATGCATGCAAAAAAATATTTGATTCTGTTTGAATGTGTGGCAGTTATCGTTCGTCATGGAAACATTTCTCTTGTTACAACTTAAAATGTTGCAGGTAAACTACCCCTTTCCCTTAACCGATCTTCACCAAAATCAACAGACCTTGAGTTCTCTACAACTCAGGCAAGTGTGCAAAAAATTATTTGATTCTCTTTGAATTTTCGGCAGTTATCGTTCGTCATAAAAAAATTACCCTTTTTAAAACATAAAACTTTGGTGATAAACTACCCCTTTCCCTTAACCGATCTTCAACAAAATCAACAGACCTTGAGTTCTCTTTAGTTCAAAAAGGTATGCAAAAACGTAGTTGATTCTGTTTGAATTTACGGCAGATATCGTTCGTCATATAAAAAATAACCCTTGTTAAAACATAAAATGTTGCAGGTAAACTACCCCTTTCCCTTAACCGATCTTCACCAACACCAATAGGTATTGAGAATTCAACAATACAGGGCT
This sequence comes from Magicicada septendecula, assembly GCA_034769895.1. NCBI lineage: Eukaryota > Metazoa > Arthropoda > Insecta > Hemiptera > Cicadidae > Magicicada > Magicicada septendecula. The sequence continues at coordinate 22,013,004 of CM068371.1, forward strand.
GCATGCAAAACATCATTTGATTCTGTTTGAATTTGCGGCTGTTATCGTTTGCCATAGAAAATAATTACCCTTGATAAAAAACCGTTGCAGGTAAACTTCCCCTTTCCCTTAACCGATCTTCACCAAAAACAATAAGTCTTGAGTACTCGACAAATCAGGGCTGTATGCAACAAATTATTTGATTCTGTTTGAATTTGCGGCTGTTATCGTTTGCCATAGAAAATACCCTTGTTAAAACATAAAATGTTGCAGGTAAACTACCCCCTTCCCTTAACCGATCTTCAACAAAATCAACAGACCTTGAGAACTCTACAATTTAGGGCTGTATGCAAATAATCAATTGATTCTGTTTGAATTTGCGGCTGTTATCGTTTGCCATAGAAAATACCCTTGTTAGAACATAAAACGTTGCAGGTAAACTACCCCTTTCCCTTAACCGATCTTCAACAAAATCAACAGACCTTGAGTTCTGTATAATTCAAAAAGGTATGCAGAAGAGTAGTTGATTCTGTTCTAATGTACGGCTGTTATCGTTTGCCATAAAAAAATTTACCATTGTTAAAACATAAAATGTTGCAGGTAAACTACCCTATTCCCTTAACCGATCTTCAACAAAACCAAAAGGTCTTGAGAACTCTACAATTCAGGGCTGTATGCAAAATATTATTTGATAATGTTTGAATTTGCGGCTGTTATCGTTTGCCATAAAAAATACCCTTGTTAAAACAAAAAACGTGGCAGGTAAACTACCCCTTCCCCTTAACCGATCTTCACCAAAAACAATAGGTCTTGAGTACTCTACAAATCAGGGCTGTATGCAAAAACTTATTGATTCTGTTTGAATTTGCGGCTCTTATCGTTTGCCATAAAAAATACCCTTTTCAAACATAAAACGTTGCCGGTAAACTACCCCTTCCCCTTAACCGATCTTCACCAAAAACAATAGGTCTTGAGAACTCTATAATTCAGGTCAGTATGCAAAAAATTATTTGATTATGTTTGAATTTGCGGCTGTTATCGTTTGCCATAGAAAATACCCTTGTTAAAACATAAAATGTTGCAGGTGAACTACCCCTTTCCCTTAACCGATCTTTACCAAAATCAATAGGCCTTGAGAACTCTACAATTCAGGGCTGTATGCAAAATATTATTTGATTGTGTTTGAATTTGCGGATATTATTGTTTGCCATAGAAACAAATTACCCTTGATTAAAAAAAAAAGTTGCAGGTAAACTACCCTTTTCCCTTAACCGATCTTCACCAAAAACAATAGGTCTTGAGTACTCTACAAATCAGGACTGCATGCAAAAAATTATTTGATTCTGTTTGAATTTGCGGCTGTTATCGTTTGCCATAGAAAAAAATCTACAGACACACACACACAGACACTTTTCGAAAAATGACTTTTTTTCATGTTTTGAGTGTAGTACAATCAGAATCTGCAATAATCTCGAACACGATTTTTTTTGCCATCACCATACTTCCATTTCCTTAAGGAACATGGAAGTAAAATTGCCAAGGTTTCAACCATATAACCAAGTACTACCACAGGGAACCAAGTTGTGTAAAATGTACAGGGAAGCACGCTACAATTCAATGTAAAATAAAGATACTCCACCAAAATGTGTAAACTGTGGAGGCCAACATCCAGCAAACTATCGAGGCTGTGAGGTAGCTATAGAATTACAAAATATTCGGAACAGAACCAGTGGATTTCAACAAAGATATAGAAAACAAGTGGAAAAAAGTATGGAGCTAATGCACGTGGTACAAAAACCTCAGGAAAGTAAAGAAACTGGAAGCAGAACATTCTCTCAAGTGGTCCAGTCTAGACCAGTTAAGGGGAAGGAAATAGAGGAAAGTAATGTATTAGAAAAATGTTAAGAAGGCTAGAGCTATAGAAAGCGTCTAGACTCTAATGATAAGAAATTTGAAGATGTATACGTGAACCTTGTAGATATAAACAGTTATTTTATGTAATATGAGTAAAACTCTTAGAATAGCAACTTGGAATGCAAATGGATTGTCACAACATATTCAAGACCTAGAAATATTTTTGAATTAAGAAAAAATTGATATTTGCTTAATATCTGAAAGTCATTCCACAAAGACATCATATGTTAAGGTACATAGTTATCTCTGCTATTCTGCTGTCCACCCAGCAGATAGAGCAAGAGGAGGATCAGCAATATTTCTAAAAGAGAACCTTCAACATTATGACATTCTCACAGTAGAGGAAGAATATTTGCAAGTTATAGATATTAGGATTCAAGCTAACAGGTACAAAGAATACAGTTTTGGTGCAATCTACTGTCCACCAAGATATATGTTGAAGCGAGAAGAGTTTATACAACTGTTTGAAACTTTAGGTGGGAACTTCATTATTGAGGAGATTTTACTCACTTGTACTGGGGATCAAGAGTAATTAATCTGAAAGGAAAAGAATTACTGGCAGCAGAAAAAACACTGGGGTGTGACTTTCACTCCGAAGGTAAACCTACATACTGGCCTGCAGACACAAACAAACTACCTGATATTATTGATTTCTTTGTGACAAAAGGAATTTCTGCAAATTATATTCATGCAGAAAATGATGAGAGCCTTTCTTCAGACCATACAGTGGTTATAATGACAATTAGTGAATTTATAGTTACAAACAAGGCATCAGCCCCAAAATTAACAACTGGTAAAACTAACTGGTACTTGTTTAGTAGCCTAGTAGAAAAAAACCACAAACCTGCATGTACCTATTAAACCACAAACCTGCATGTACCTATTAAAGATCCAGTACAATTAGAAGAGGAGCTTGAGAGATTTATTGAAATTATACAATATGCCGCTTGGGATAGTACTCCTATTAGTTATAAAAAAGGAAATAAAGAAATTAATTATCCAGTTGAACTAAGAGAGCTGATTAAAGAAAAAAGGAAGGCTCGTAAAGATTAGCAGAGAAATCGAGCACCAGATAACAAAACAAATTTAAATAAATATGTATTAAAATAAAATCACTCATAAAAGAATTCAAGAATGAATCAATTAATAGGTACTTAGAAAATTTATATACCCAAAAAGGCACAGATTATTTCCCTTTGGAAAGCAACAAAAGGAATCAAAAGACCTAAAATGCAAGTTCCCCCGATAAGAAACGATGACAGATCTTGGGCTAGAAATGCTAAGCAAAAAAGCAGACCTCTTCGCGGCATACCTAGAGGAAACTTTTCAGCCTCTCCCTAGACAAACAGCTGAAGAAAATATTTATCCTATACACAAATGTGATGATCTAGAAATAACTCCTGTGACACTTCTGGAATTAAAAAATGAAATTAGAAGTAACATAAATGCAAAAAAGCACCAGGTTATGATTTGATTACTGGCCAAAAGCTCTACCTGAAAAAGGACTTAGGAAGTTATTGTACTTAATGCATCCTTAAGGTTGAAGTATGTTCCTTTACAGTGGAAGGTAGCTGAAGTTATCATGATATTAAAACCAGATAAGCCACCAAATGATAGGAAGTCACATAGACCAATTTCTTTACTTCCAGTAATTTCAAATTTTTTTGAGAAACTGCTACTAAAAAGACTTAAGCCTATTATTGAAGATAGAAATCTTATCCCTGATCATCAATTCGGCTTTAGACAGAGGCACTCAATGATAGAACAAGTGCACAGGATTATGAGTATAACAGAAAATGCACTTGAGAATAAAAAAAATATGCGCAAGTATCGTTTTGGATGTAGCACAAGCATTTGATAAGGTATGGCATGAAGGTCTGGAGTGGAAATTACAAAGAGACCTACCGAAACAATATTACAAAATACTCAAATCATACATAACTGACAGATATTTTCAAGTGGAATATGAAGTAGAATATTCTGAACTGAAGAAAATAACAGCTGGAGGTCGGCAGGGTAGTGTTTTGGGACCGGTCTTGTATTTGTTATATACAAGGGACCTTCCTAATGTAGAAGATGCAACCACTCCCACCTTTGCAGATGATACTGCAATTCTAGCGACTGGAAATAAAATTGAAGAAGCTGTAGTGAAACTTCAAAGAGCCTCTGATGCTGTGACCAAATGGACCAAAAAATGGAGCATTAGATTAAATGAGATGAAGTCAGTCAATGTAAATTTTACAAATCTAAAGATTGGTCATCGGATACCAGTTATAATTAACTCCTTATGCTAATACAGCTAAATATTTAGGAATGACATTAGACGGAAAACTTAAATGGAACGAGCATGTCAAAAATAAAAAGCAGGAGTTGAATCTAAAGTTCAGGAAAATGTATTGGCTCTTGGGAAGACAATCCCAGCTGTCAGTCCATAATAAATTGCTGTTGTATAAGCAAGTGCTAAACCCTGTCTGGACCTATAGGATACAGCTCTGGGGCTGTGCAAAGAAATCAAACATAAATATAATTCAAACATTTCAAAACAAGGTGCTTCAGTGCATTTTTGATGCACCATGGTATGTAAGAAACGACAACTTACACAGGGATTTAAAAATTGAACTTGTCATTGAGGAAATAAAAAAGCAGGAAGCAAAGCATGGGCAACGCGCCTTGCATCATGTACACCCTGGGATACGGCGACTGCTGGATACAACTAATGCAGCTAGAAGGCTGAGATGAACTAAACCACTTGATCTGATGGGTATTAGTTAAATGGGGAGATATAGCCAGTGGGTTATATCTCTTAAGTAGTGTCTTTAATTATGAAATGCAAATTACTAGATCGGTAGTACTGTTGTAATAAAAAAAAAAATTACAGCTCTGGTAAATTCAGTTTAACCCTTTCAATGCCAAGGTTTGATTGCATCACCTATCTCGAAGTGAAAAGTGCCACAGCTACAGCGATTCCATTGGTCGCCACGTTTCTATGTGTTGTAGTTTGCTAATTTGTTAACAGACAATGCGCTTTGTATCATTGTAAAGACGGTTTAATTTTTTTTCTACATATCACAAAAATTTTATCTTGTTTATCCAAAAAGCTTTTTTTTTAACACATAACTGAATCTGTTGCTTTTAATTTTTTGAGAGTCCATTTATCACGTGAGCTGTACAATTTCATTCAAGTAATTTCAGTAATATTTATTTAGAAATCAGCAAGATTTACTTTTGAAAATAAATAGAACAGTTATTTATTGTAGTGACAGTGAAAGAAATTTTACAGGAAGTACAAAACTGCTAAACAGTAACCATGATATTCATAACCTATAAATATTAGAAAAGCAATATTTAAAAACTTAAAAAAATAATTCAATTTATAACTAATATTAAAAAATTATATATAATTTGTTGTGAAAATAATAAACTTCATAAATTCTGTCTGTATCAATTTTACAACATACTTCTATGCAGATGTTACATGAAAGAAATGTTTATGTGTTGCAAAATTTATGTTAAAAAACTATTTTTATAGATTTGCAAAATTACTTTCGCACAAACATTTTACAATTGTGTTTTGGGAAACATGACAATTTCAAGCATACATCTTTATTATTTAATTTTTTTAATGAATTTTGTGTAAACGCTTGGTATCTAGGACTACCATACTCAGAATCAGTTTGGACTGTACAGGCTAATTTACACACCAACAGATGTTCGTTCACTACAGGTTGAACTAAATATCTAAAAACTATTTATTTAAAATAAACAAGTTTGCACTTTGTTTATTTTAAATAATATTATAAAGATCATGTGTCAACACCATGAAACATAAGATTTTGTTCACCCAGCACTCAGCTAACATCACAATAGTGGTAAAGTTTACCGGGATCATAGAGGCAGTGTACGAAAGGACAAGCAAAGCATGGTGATGCGTCTGCGGATTCTGTGAAGCTCGTATGCATTGCACAACCAGCTCAATCTGTAGTGTGTTCTCTGGCACATCGACAGGCGCGCCGTCCGGTGACAGCTTCTGGCAGCAGTGCAGGATGCTGGACAGTAGTAGCTGTTTGATGTACTCTACCGGAGCTTGTTCGTCAAACTCCAAGCACCTGCCATCATTTCAAATTCATATTAACCAGTATCCAAGTCATGCATTGAGATGAAATAAAACTTTTAATTTACGAATGTTATCCAATCTGTGACTGACCACAAGACAGAGTCAGGAGGACAGACAAAATTTGTAAATTTAAAATTTTACTTTACCTGACATTATTGTTACATAACAAAAAAATTTAATAACAAAATAAATAAGCAGACTGCAACTCTGTCAATTTTCAACGAACAGCTAGATAATAAAATTAATTAAAAATTATTTAATACAATTATCACAATTTCCCAGGTTGTTTGTCTGTGCTCTAGATTGTCTATATTTACCTCCAGATGTTTTGTCTGTACCGATGATGGACATCTTCACAGGAGGGTAACAGATCACAACATCCATAAACAAATACAGACATCGACTGTTCTCTCCCGTTGAGGTACTTATATACTTTTTTAAAGTGCCACTGGCCATTTTTTGGCCAACACATCTCTCCTTTTTCCTGATAGGCTTGATTATTTCACATTTCAGTAATTTCAACCACCATGTAAACAGCAACTGTGAAAGCTTTCGTTCATTTATTATTGAATAAGCTTTCAATTTTGTCCTATGCAATTTTTTTCATACAAATATGTTGTTTTAGTGTAAACTGAAAAATAGTACTAGAAAATTATAATAAAAAAATCTAAAACAGCCAATTACAAAAAATATCTAAAACAGCTAATTAAAAAAACTCAAGCCTCAGCCTCTTTTATTTAATTACTTGAAATCCAGAAAACTTTATATCTATATATCTGATAACTTTTATATTTGTTACTTTTTAAGATATATGAAAAATAAAACTATTTTGTTCTTTTATGCTCCTTTAACTGCCAAATTAAGCTGTCTTTATGGCACGACAAAAGCTTGCCACACAAGTTTTAGTTATATCATCACCTTCCCTCCTCCAGCATCAGGCCCATGACCTCTAGCTGTGGAACAGTTCACACTATACCCCACCGCCAAAGAGAAATCAGTTTGCATGGTAATGACATATAACAATCAGCTGCCCAATGGCGTGTTGGTGTGTGTGTGCTGTCATTGACTAAAGTCCACATAACTTCAACAGACTGCTGTATTGCCTTAACAGCATATAGACATGATTGAGCCAAAACCCCCTGTGATTGACACATGTCAAGCAAAGCAAATTCCCTGCCACTCACCTATCCTACAAACCATTTTAGTACATTTTAAAACAGTGATTTCCAACTTAAATGAGCCTGAGGACCACAGTTAAACTCAGGAACCTATCAGCGGGCTGCATCATTAGCAAAAAGTTTCAACAAATAACATATGAAAATAAAAAACCGTATTTAATTGTAAATAAGTTAAACGAGGTAATTTACTTATCGTTAACGGTGCAATCTTTATTGTGTCAGTATAATAATAGAGATATAAAAAATATATTAAACATTGTGTATTTAGATAAAATCTTTAATATGAAAAATGATGTCGATCTGTGGCCACTAAAAACGTAAGTCTTTCTGTCTGTTGAGTTATACTTTGAAAACACTTAATCACAACACTGAATGACACACATGACTGATTACAAATATAACTTTGAATAACACATTGTGACTGATTACAAATCACTGACAAAAACGGAGAAGTGTGTCTGTTCTGTCTAGCCAAGAGATGGAAGGAAACTTACTGGGTCTTGTAATGATGAAAATAAAAAGACGACTGGAGAAAATACACATTCCATTCAACAAATAAGTGCAGTCTACTGTACATTTCTTGCTGAATCAGTGAAACATTTTTTCAAAGGTTTCTCCTGCAAGATCATTCTCAGTTGAAATCATAATGTATTATTCATTTTGCTTATTAAAATAAACAGAATAATTATTAAATTTGTTTTCTAAGATAAGTCACTGACTGCATAAAAAGGTGTCACGGTCTGCAAGTTGGAAATCACTGTTTTAAATTAAATGATCTGTACTCTATTTTGGCTATTTATTTGGCTCACACATTAATCTGCTCTTCAATAAAATTAAATTCATCCAAAAAACTACAAAAATTAATGTACACTAGAATCTCATTTAACCAAATTTGATGGGACCAAGGGTGATTCGGTTAAACGAAAATTTGGTTAAATTGGAAACATAGTACTGTACTGTTGTTTACACTTTTTTAGTGATAAAAAACACTTAAGAACAACAAGCGCCTTTATTCCTTTTATAGTGAAACAGTACTCATGCGCCGTTATTACATACAGTAATCCCTCGTCAACTGCGGGTTCTCCAACCGCGGAATTCATTTATACGCGGTTTTATAAATGCGCAGTAGTTTCCAACCGCGGGGCTGGAATTCGCTTATACGCGGTTTGTAGTAGCATCCGCTAGGCAGCGCTTCGTGCACACATATCCCTTCAAATCGGATTGAAGTCAGTCAGTCGCGCATTGCTCTTCTGCCGTGACGTATTGCGTGTTCTTTAGTTTTTAGTGTTCGTTGTTCTTATTATATAGTGTTAATTTACTCTTTTATAAACTATCCTTTTGTCATAATGTGTTCCAAACGTTCGGAAAACATAATTGGCGGTGATAAGCTAGCCAAAAGGGCTAGGAATGTACTACCGCTGGAGAAAAAGCTCGATGTTTTGAACAGGTTAGGGCGCGGCGAGAGTGCTGCGTCTGTGGCCAGGTTAATGGCTGTCAACGAGTCAACTATAAGAACAATAAAAAAAGTGAAGAAACAATAAAAGCTAGTGTTGCTAGTGGAACTGCTTCTAGTGCTAAAGTTACCTTTATGCCTCGTGATCCCATTATTGAAAAGATGGAAAAGGCACTTAATGTTTGGATCGAAGACCAAACACAAAAGAAAGTTCCTTTAAGTAGCTTAGTTATACGTGAAAAGGCACTGAGAATATACAAACATTTAGAGCAAGGTGTTGGCCAATCTAAATTTCAAGCTAGTAAGGGATGGCTTGCTCGCTTCATCCACCGCCATAGCCTTCACAATTTGAAAATAGCGGGAGAAACAGCCTCAGCTGACCATAGGGCTGCTGAGAGTTATCCTGAACAATTAAAAAAATTAATTGAAGATAAAGGATATTTGCCGGAACAGGTATTTAACGCAGACGAAACAGGTCTGTATTGGAAGCGCATGCCCAATAGGACATACATCTCTAAAGCTGAATGCTCTGCACCAGGTTTTAAGGTCTCGAAAGACCGTATCACCCTGCTCTTGTGTGCTAATGCTTCTGGTGACTGTATGGTGAAACCAATGTTAGTGTATCGATCGCTGAACCCACGTGCCTTGAAAGGAAAAAACAAATGTCATCTTCCAGTGTTTTGGCGTGCAAACAAGAAAGCATGGGTGACAGGTGCATTGTCAATGGACTGGCTGAATAACTGCTTCGTTCCTGATGTTGAACGGTATCTATCCAAGAAAAACTTAACCTTCAAGGTTCTCCTGATCTTAGATAACGCTCCAGGACACCCCGAGGCTCTCCAGTTCACCCATCCAAATGTTGAAGTTGTATTTCTGCCCCCAAATACTACTTCACTCATACAACCGATGGACCAAGGAATTATCGAAACATTCAAGCGATACTATACATGACGCACATTCAACAGGATACTGGAAGCTATGGAGAATGACCCAAGTCTGACAGTCATTGATTGCTGGAAACTGTTCAACATCACTGACTCCATCACCATTATTAAAGACTCTCTTGATGAAGTAAAACAGTCAACTTTGAATGCCTGTTGGTCCAAGCTGTGGAAGGAGTGTGTTAATCAACGTTTGCAACACAAACTCCCAGCCGTTAAGGATATTGTAGATGTTGCAAGACGTCTGGGAGGTGAAGGATTGGCAGACATGAAAGATGACGACGTCGAAGAACTTTTTCAGTCACACAAGGAGGAGTTGAGTGAAGATGAATTGGAAGAAATAATACGATCGAGTGAGGATGGGGATGATGACGAGGAGGACAAAGAAGAACAGAGAGAAATGACGTCTTCTAGCCTAAGCAAAGGAATACTTTTGGCTAACAATCTCGCTGAATTTTTTCTTGACATTGATCCCATCATGGAGCGGAGTATAAAATTCAAACGGGGTTTGGAGGATTTATTATCTCCATACAAGCAGCTTCAGAAGGAGTTTCAAAATAAAATGAAGCAGACTTCTCTTTTATGCTATTTTAAATCATCTGGTGGCAAGTCAACTGATGTCCCTCACTCTTCCACAAGTGCCGATTCCCATGCCTCGATTTAAAATTGATTTGATTAAAATTTTGCGTTTAAATTGTTTGTGTGTTAAAAATTGGTTTTATTTTAAAATTTTAAGTTGAAAATTGTAGTAAGCTATAAAACTGGACTTACTTAGCACTAAAAACTGGCCGCTATTTTTTCCTTGTCTTAGCGGCTTTTTCGTTATACGTAATGTAATACAGTATGTATTTTAAACATTTTGAAAATTTTTATAATGTAAGTAACTGTCAGCTATTTGAAATCATTTGACTGGTTTTATACATTCGAACAATGTAGTGTATACTGTATAATAAAGAGTCGTACAGTATTTTATATTTCTGGCTTTGTTTCAGATTCCCCTAACCTTACTTTTCCCATATAAAGTTAACTTCACCAACCGCGGATTAACTAACCGCGATGTTTTGTAGGAACCTAACCCCCGCGGTTGGCGAGGGAATACTGTACTTCTATTAAAATGCAGATGTCTTTAAAATCAACGGGCTTTAATATTATAATCAAATCATACAATGTTACTGTATTCACATTCAAAAGAAGAACTTTATTTTAATCAAACTAAAAACTATTTTTCAAATGACTTTTTCAAATACTGTAGTACATATTTAAGTCATTACAGTAGGTGTACGCTGTAAAATTTAAAATATGCAACTTCTTGGAAAAAGAAAATTACTGCATCATCATTCAGTTAATCCGGAAATTCGGTTAATCGTGATATTCGGTTAATTGGAACTTTAGTGTACCTACAAAATTTTACTACTTTTGTAATGGGTACAAAAACATGAATGTTCAACGATGTAAAGTATTTTTACAACATTTTCTATGCACATGTTTACTTTGTAAAACTTTTATTTAAACTAAACAGAGACTATAAATAAAGAACACGCATGAAATGAAATTGTTTAACTAAAAAAACAGGGTACTTAATACACAATATGAAGTTTGGACAACAAGATTTCTCTATGTCATTTTAGACTTTCATGTAACAACTGTTATTTGAAAAGATTTTTAAAGACAGACGTCAACGTCTAGTTCAGAAGTTGGCAAGCTATAGCCCTGCAAGCCAAATACGGCTGTTCTCTCAGTTGATTATATATGGCCAATGAGTTTAATCATCTTTGCAGTTTTAAAGTCTCAAACGAAAAAAAATTATCACAACATACTTAAATGAAAACACATGTAATTTGTTTTTGTACAAAAATATACCGAAATACAGATGTGCTAATTCATTGGTGCTGTATTGTTTGTACTCTCATCTTCCTTTTGCTTTGTTAAGTTAATAAAGGTTTTGGGAAAACGCTTGTATTATTTAAAGTACATACACACAGATTAATTTGTAAAGGTTTTAGGAAAACGCTTGTATTATTTAAAGTACATACACACAGATTAATTTCTATGTTGCCTCTTAGCCCACTAAACATCAAAATATCTACGATCTGGGCACCTTTCGAATAGTGTATCTAGAATTTAATTTGCCCTTAAGGGTGGGATCTGGTCATATCGGCTTCATACAAAAGATAAAACAAGTTGAGACTAAGCAATATTACAAACTTCAAAGTTGGTGGAAAATCTGTGATAATATCCTGAAATCAACACCATTAAAGTAAATTGTAATAACACAATAAAAATATTATGCTATTACAAAACATTATTAACAAGATATTTATTAACTTTACATTTAAACATTTAAAAATGTCAGCTACAGTTAAAAAAAAAATTATAAATCACACACTGTTTGAAACTATTTTAGAATAAGTGTATATTTGCCTTGATTTTTGTTGTTGTTCCATTAACAGTTTCTTATAGGGTCACTGAATTGATTTTCCTATTTATATTTGAAATGTATATGCAGCAAATGGTGTGTAATAAACCTGCTTGTGTATATTTTAAAAAGCGTTACTAGTATATTAGCATACACAGGTGAAATAATAATATACAGCCTAAAAATTAAGAATTTAACAAAATTCCTAGTCAAGTTTTTCAACTCTCTGAGAAAGTCTGGTCCTATTTGCCCCCCCCCCCCACCATCCATAAATACACCCATTAATTTGATGTCCGTTGGTCCAGTCCATTAACAAAATTTCACATCATTTATTATTTTGTGGTTAGTATTAAAGATTAAGAATAATTACAATTTACTAAATTCAAACACTTTGCTGCAGTCTATTTCTTGATGCATGTAATATATTTAATATTTATAATAACTTTACCTCAAAATGTTGTTTCCCTTATTTGGAATATGTTTCGGGACACTTATTGTTCCCATCCTCAGCCTTCTTAATGAAGGCTTCAGGATTAATAACTGACATGCCTGTTTTAGTCAAAGGAACCTCTTCACCAAATAGCAAACAAGGGAAACAGAACACATAAAGGGCATTTTTAATGTCACATCCACAAAGCCAATCTGTTTTGGTATAACATTCAGTTTTAAAATGCCTACAATAGTGTCTGTTACCTGACTTAACGTTTTGAATTATTTCCAGATCTGATATGCGTCAACACAATCTTTTAATTTCTAGTTTTTGGTCATCGTTATGATGTAAAAACGATTTTTTCTATTCTTGGATTTCGTTGTCCATGACGTGTCCGTTGCTTAACTAAATATAATTAATTCACTACCGACTCAGAACTCAAAGTTTTTTAGGGTAAAAGCATAAAAGTTTCACCTTATAGCCTGAACCGGTTTTCACTTTTAAAGAGCTTCTTCAGAGAGTGCCATTGGAAGCACTGTCCGTCTTGTTGTTGGTGACGGTATCAACTTTTGAAAGATCGATGCTGTGTGTGTGTGGGGTGTGATATGTTCGAATAATGCGTGTGATTTGAATTGTGTTTGTTCGTTTAGGATGTCGTTTTTGTGTTTTCATATGTTTGTATATTTCCAATTGATCTAGAGTGTCTAGTTTTCGGCCTTTTGTGTGTACGTGTAGAATGTCCATGTTATTGTCGATGTTTTGTCTAATAAATCACAAACAAAATCATACTGTCAATTTTACATACAACTCTACCACAAACAAACCAATAACAGAAAACAGACAATTCCAATTAAAAATTTAAAACACCTATATTATACTATTAGGAGGTTAAGTACTAATTATTAAATTATAACTCTGTTTACCAGTACAGTACCTTGCCTATGTAGACAATTCGACAGAGATCGTGTCCATGCGATACAGTGAAACAGCTGCACCCACATACATTTCTATATGATAGTATTGCAGTACAGACATACTGTTACACAGTGACACCACAAACTGTCCGGTGTGGTCTGGTCTAGTCTGCTTGCTCACGTACAAGAGGGGGGAGGCTCAAAGTACATGTTTACCTGCTTTATCACACACTATGCACCATGTGTGCTGGTTTTATTGTCTCAACGCACTGAAATCATCTTGACCAATATTTATAAAGTGAAAACACACACGCACACACAGAACGTGATCGATAAACTGGATCCCACATTCCGGTACACTTTGTAATTGCATAATCGTCAACATGAACCAACAAAATGCTGTCCTACGTTTCTAAGAACAACGGCTTTAGTTTTAAACAAAATACAATCTATAAAATGTACATTAAAACAGAAGACTTGTCTTTTACTCTTACTCCATTTTAGTTTTTATACATACAGTATTTCTAAATCAATACTGATTACATGTTACAGTATTATCATTACATTTATTATCTTTGATGGAGTCTATCTCTCAATCTGTTTACTGTGTGCTATGTATCTTTACTGACTCTCTCACTCTCTCTCTCTCTCTCTCTCTCTCTCTCTCTCTCTCTCTCTCTCCCTCCCTCTCATCTCTCCCCCACATACATACAATACACACTTTTCTGGTCTTAATTGGCAACCACTCTCAATTAATTGTCCTAAGACTTTCACGGCCGGTGTCGCTTGTATAAGAAGAGTTTTCCAGGCTTTTTGGCCGTGGTCTATGGTTTACGGTTTGTCATTAAACCGTAGACCATGGCCAAACAGCCCGGAAAACTCTTCTTATACAACTCTCAATTAATATTTACTTTTGTTTTGTATGATATAATTCATAATTCAAGCAACCCCAAATAATTCAAGCAACCCCAAAATGATATTTTTCTGGCAAGAGGCGCTGAATACTATGGGTACGCTTGATAGAACAGCCCAGTATCGACTTAAATGGTCGGAACATCTTAACCGAATGGATGACTGCCGCAAAAATATATATTGTGAAAAATAAATAAACATTACAAAATTGTTTAAGACCAAGTGTTTTTAATTTTAATCCTTAAATTCGTAGTGACCGTCAATCAATGAATTTTTCAGTGAAGGGTTTGTGAGGATCGGTCAAAAAATAACACAAATTTTAACTTATTTGTGTCAACATTTCGACAATGTTTATTGTCATATCAGGACCTGTGTATGAATACAAAAGAAATGCCAAACACAACAGAACAATTATTTGGGTGAACGTGTTTGTGTATGTGAGTGTGTGCACATGCATGTGCGTGCGTATGTATGTATCACTGTATATGTGAAGGAGTTGAGATAGTTTGTTTACATCTTCAACAAACAAGTTTTCTTTAAGGCAACAAGAAATTATAATATCACAGAACTTAATTTATATACTATTACAATTTAAATTAAGGTACAGAAAATGTTTATACATATACCAGTCAATATATAGCATAGTAAAATATATTATAACTAAAAACAGATTAGGGGATGTTCAACAATGTAATTATTAAAAGTTATTTTTAACATGTTTCACTCACTACTGGTATTAAAAACAATAATTAATTTAGAAAAATACAAATTACACAGTAACTGTAGAACTTTATGACCTTTGTTTTTAATTTACTTTACGATTTAATTTACTTTGTTTTTAATTTAATTTACTTTAATTTGTTTAATTTTAACTTTACGACCTTTAATTTTAATGTTTTTCTTTTTTTTCTTTCACTTCCAACCGAATGTTAGCTTAATAGCCTGTTGCGACCTGATCATTCCACATCTTTCTTGGTCTTCCATGGGATATCCGTCCCTGCGGTTGATAGGCTACCTACACATAACTTTGGCATCCTCTCAGTGCTCATTCTTTGTAAATGTTGCTCACAATTTATTCCTATACTCTTAATTTATTTGGTCACGCAGCCAGCAACTTGTAATTGTTCCCTTATTTCTGTATTCCTCATTCTGTCTCTCCCCAAGATCCTCCTTGGCATTTTCATCTCTGTTGTTTGGATTCTTTTTTCATTTGTTCCTGCAAGTGCACATGTTTCAATGGTATACAACAAACTCAGACAGCCATAATTTTACAAAATTTTACTAGCGTATCTTTCCTTACTTGATTCTTCAGGTTCCTATATATTGTACCATTTACACAGTTGAATCATTCTATCTTTTTGCCTGTATCTACTTCATTCTTGTACAATATATAGTTACCTACAAAATTAAATCCGTTTACTCGCTCTATTTTAATATTGTTAACAATTAATTTGCTATTAATAGGTTGTTACCTTTAATTTTTTTTTTTTTGCGATGATACTTGTAAGTTATAGTCATTCGCTATTTTATATCATTCATGCACTGCTTTCTGAAGAGAATATTTGCTGTCTGCAATTATCACTTGGTCATCTGCAAAGCATGATATACAGACTTTCTACAATGTTTGTTTTTTATTTTAGTGTTTCTACAAAATTAAATGTTTTTATTTTATCAATTCATGGTCACTATATTAAACTAAAGGTTGTTGTCTTGAATACGTTTCGAGTCCACCATATAATAGTAATAGTTTAGTCTAGCCATTCTAGTGGCAATGTATGGTGTCTACTCGATCTCCTTTTTACAGATAAGCTAAACTAATAATTTTGTAATCTAACCGTTGTGTATTTGTTAAGAACACAGAATTCACAGATGTGTATTTAAGTTTTAATTAGAGAATTTATTGGTTTCTGAGAACTGTGTGTAGGAACGGGAAATACATCAAAACTGAAGTAAAAGTAGTCAACATGACAAATTGATAACACTTTTACGTTGACTCATAATTTTTATCTTCTGATAACTTCTGATAACTATGCAATTTATCTGAAATGTGAGCAGAAATAGATAGATAACATTACAGTTTGAATATATAATTTGTGTAAATTTTTAGATTATAAGTAATATATTGTTTGTAAAGGTACTCTCTATTATTAATCAACATGCAAAGGAACTTTTCGTAGCAGCCACAAGAATTCCCACGAAATATATTAAAATTATTTAATTATAAATCCTGAGATAAATATCGACCCTGTGACAACCTTATGTATCGAATGGAATTTTCCAATAATTGAATTTATGTTACACAGATTAAATCATTATGTTATTAAATCATATCCATGAGTTATTATTCCATTATTAAATAGATAGTATTATAAATTGTTGTAAATCCAGGCCTCCTCTGGCTTCCTCTCTTACTACCGTTTCCTCCAACAGTTCATCTCGAAGATTTTTCAAATAATAATTGTAAATAATAGTAAGATTTTGACTGTCCGTCCTTAAACTTTGGTTGTTGTTACACTTCAAAATTCTTTTATTTTCCATAATTAGTGTTTCATAATTAGTTGGTAGTAATTTGTTATTACTATGTTTTTGAATTTGGTGGTTATTGTACCCAGTAGTTAGTAGCAGTAAGGGGTCGCGAGGGTTTATTACTGCCTCACTCCGTTTAAATTAAGGCTATCGTGATTATTTTCCGGGCATGACTGTTGATTTGCCTGGACTGGTGTGCTGGTTCCTGGTTGTTCAACCTCTCGGTTGTCTAACTGTTCACTTCCCCTTGATTCTCGGAAGTCCTCCTGGCTTCTACTTCTGACTCGGTTATAATGGTGACTCATCCCTCTGGGATTTCCTCTTTGATCATAACTGTTATTAAAACTGTTCCTCCGAGGTTGATGGTATCTCCAGTAATCCCCTTCTTCGGCACTGATGTAATTTATTCGGGGTCGGTACGAACGATTATTATTATAATTACCCTGATTATTATTGTTATTAACTCCTGAGTTACTCCTAAAATTATTATAATTTTGGTTTGTTCGGTAGTTATTATAATTATTATTGTTTCTATTACCCGGATGGTAATTTTGATTGGGCCTGTTGTTATCATTATTGTTAATTGGGTTTCGATTGAAGTTTGCTGGTTGGTTATTATTTGGGGTAAAATTTTGGTTGTAATTACGATCGTTGACATAACTATTCCGGTTATTCATGTTATTATATTGATTATGATTCATACCATGGTTATTATTTTTTGAACCGCACTGATCAGTTCGTTGTCTGCTTCTTTTGTAGTAACCCTCGTGTTCATAATTTTCTAATAAGTCAGCCATTGCGTGGACCGTTTTAATCTGGCTTCCCAGGCGTGCTCTGGCAATTCCTGTGTCATAATGGTATGCCATTTTAGTTACTAGGGATTCTTCTGGTATTCTTGGCTCTAGGTGTCTCGCCAAACACACCTTTCCCCAGAAGTAAGTAGTTGGAGATGTACCTCTATTTCCATCATATCTTCCCTGACAAATGTTGTCCCTTATAATATTGTGTATAGCTTCGGACCAGTATTTTTCTTTAAACAGTTTTTTAAATTGAGCGTAGTCCACTATCTCATTCCTGGTTGCTGTCCACCAGTTGTCCGTAATCTCCCTAAAATGCTCATCCAACATCTCTCTAATCGAGCTCCAGATAGTTATTCGATGTTTATTAAAATGTTCCTCAATTCTGGCCAGGAATTCCATGGGGTTTCTGCGATAATTTTTGAAATTAATTCCTTCTCTGGTTTCATTTGTGGAAACATGAGTAATATTATGTGGTCTGGTTCTAATTAACTCAATTTCTTCTTGATTTTGGCGTACCTGACCAGTTAAATTATTCACCGTAGTGTTAATATTGTCACACCTTTCTCCGGTTTGTTTCTGTAAATTCACTAAATTTTCTTGTTCCTTTTGTATTCCTTCTATTTGAATACGACTATTTTCTTGGAGCTGGTCTATTCTAGTATTTATCACTGCTTTATTTTGTATGATGGTTTCGTTAGCTTTTCTCAATCTCTCATTAGTGTCAGCTATTTCTTGCTTCCTTTATAATAAATACTATTACTATTAATATTATAAATTATTTGATACTAAACATGCCTCAGTTTATAACTGTAAAACCTTATTAATTTGAATTTCTATGATATGTGGTGGAACAATTTGTTATGATTTATTGTAATTTCTACTTTGACTACCTGAGATAAATATATTTACATAAATTAACTGGTGACATAAAATCTTATAACATACAACAAAACTTTTAATAATAATAATTGTTTTTGACAGTTTTAGTTTATTTATACTGCTAAACTATTGTCTGTATGATAAACTAAAATTCTGTCTAATAATAACAAAACACTTCCATCAAAAATAATTACACTGTTTAACGGTAGTCTGTGTCGCTATTTCTTATGATCACACTCATTACTTTAAAGGTTTGTGTCCCTTTTTCTTTCCTTGATTATAGGCCTATATGATTATAATTAATACAATTTTATTATATGGATTAGGTACTCTTTATTGGGTTTGGATTATTATTCAGGGTAAGTTGATTAGGCCTACTAGGTTTATTTATTTCACTTTTTTCTGTTTACTGCCCTATTCTACTGGGTTATTTCTGGGTTTCTGGATAATATTATATAAGTCAAACCAAATAGTTTTCCTTTAATTTGCTTTCAATTATTATTTCTTGTTTCTTCTCTGGATCGGATTTCACTATTATTTACTATTCTTTTGTAACATTTGTTTCGTTACAATATTAACGTTAATATTTTTAATTTTAACTATAATTATACATTTTATATCTGGGATTTGCGGAATGTGGTCGTACAATAATTAATACAATTACTGGATTTTAGCTGAAGTTTAAATTGTTGGGTAATAAAACTTATACAGTAGGCTACCAGGCTATATGATTGGTTATGTACAATAAATGATAATATGTACTGTACAGTATGTACACACAGTATTAAAAGTATAAAAAAATATTTGTAAACACTAAAACTGTCACCAATTACTACGTACACCAATTCATACAGGACGAGTAATTAGCACGCACTAGTAAGCGTGCTTACACTGAAAAAAAGTGTAAATGAATTGGCTCTATCTATTGCAAGAGCGCCCGCAATTCTAGATATGGAGTTCCATGAATTTGATGTTTTGAACAGTGTTGACTCAATGTTTTCAATTTGCCAGAGCTCGAACTTCAGGACCGCAGAGATGTAGACATAACAACAGCTCAACACTCTTCATACCCAACACAGTTTAGCCACCAAGTGTGGTACCCTACTTTTATTTTCATGTTTATCACGGCAACTTGACATTATTATGACCTGGTGTAGGCTAGACATTACAGTATCTGTTTATTCAGGTGCAGTCATGTAGAGCGATTCTGTCAGCTTGAGACTAAACTATAAAGATTAGTCACTCTTATTTGAATAGCAGTAGGTATGGTACAATAAGTGGATATTGCAAAATGCTTATTACATCATTGTGTATGGGTGGTCATAATTATTGTTTGTGACAGGAGGAAGGAACTATAATTTTTGACAAGACCTCTTATAAACTTTTATTGAAAGCAATTATAATTGCGGTTGCAATGAAACACCAGATTTGACGTCATATCGTACGCAAAAACAAAACTCTAGAAATGCGACATAGCACTGAAACGACAGTAGGAAAAAATTCAGAAGGTGAAACATTAAAAAAATCGGAAGGTCTTCCGAAATTTCGGAAGACCTGGCAACACTACGCACTAGACACTAGATGCCGGCTCACTGAGGCAGCAAAACAACTGACAAGTATGTAAACAAGCTGGTGAGTCATCAACAAGTCGGTGCCTGAGCCGCAGTCGGACCAACTGGAGCGTCGGACCAGCCGGGGGTCGGACTAGAGAGGTTTTACTGTATAAAAATTACCCCCTCCCCCATCAAATATCCTTTTCATTTATAGATATTTAATGTACCTTTCTACAGTGAATTATTACGCCCTTCTTTTCAAGATACTTTACTTATCAAAATTAAGTACTTTACTCTTGTTAAAACGTAAAACGCTGCAGGAAAACTACTCCTTCCCCTTAACTTATCTGCACCAAAATCAATAGGCCTTGAGTCCTCAACAACTCAGGCACATATGCATAAAAATTATTTGATTCCATTTGAATTTGCAGCAGTTATTGTTCGCCATAGAAGAAATTCTATACACAGACACTTTTCAGAAAATGACTTTTCTTCATGTTTCGATGGTAGTACAATGAGAATCAGCCTGTATCTCGAACACGATTTTTTCACCATTACCATACTTCCATTTTGTTATGGAACATGGAAGTAAAATATCGGTATGGAGATCCATACATGACTTCCATGTTCTAAGATTTATATTTAAAATCATATTCGAAATGAAATATTTCCATAGAAACTACTTCTTTCTATTGCTTCAGCCTTAACCATAGTACTGTGGTCACTAACGTATACCACCTCACGTTTTCGCACTCGATTTTCACTTGATGATGGCAGTCGATGGCATTGCCGAAACGTCTGGTTTTGCAGAAAACATTGGACTACAGCTAAACAGCCCGGGAAGGAATTTTAACAAAAAACTACTTCTTTGTTGCCGATAACGTAGTACACATATAAAAATTTCTCCCCTCCTTCTTCAACTATAATTTTCATTAATAGAAAATTACCCCCACCCCGTTCAACTAGCCTCTTCATTTATACATATTTCATCTACGTTTCTACAGTGGATTATTATGAGCTTCTTATCAGGATACTTTGTTTATCAAAATTAAGTACTTTACTCTTGTTAAAACATAAAACGTTGCAGGTAAACTACCCCTTTCTCTTAACCGATCTTCACCAAAATCAATAGGCCTTCAGTCCTCTACAATTCAGGGATGCATGCAAAAAATATCTGATTCTGTTTGAATGTGCGGCAGTTATCGTTCGTCATAAAAAAATTACAGTTGTTAAAACATAATATGTTGCAGGTAAACTACCCCTTTCCCTTAACCGATCTTCACCAAAAACAATAGGTCTTCAGAAATCTACAATTCAGGACTGTATGCAAAAAATTATTTGTTTCTGTTTGAATTTGCGGCTGTTATCGTTTGCCATAGAAAATACCCTTGTTAAAACAAAAAACGTTGCAGGTATACTACCCCTTTCCCTTAACCAATCTTCACCAAAATCAACAGGCCTTCAGTCTGTCACAATTGATGAGCGTATGCAAAAGAATATTTGATTCTGTTTGAATGTGCGGCAGTTATCGTTCGTCAAAGAAAAACTTACCGTTGTTAAAACATAAAATGTTGCAGGTAAACTACCCCTTTCTCTTAACCGATCTTCACCAAAATCAACAGACATTGAGAACTCTATAGCTCAGGAATGTATGCAAAACATTATTTGATTCTGATTAAATTTACGGCAGTTATCGTTCGTCATAGAAAAAATTACCCTTGTTAAAAATAAAACGTTGCTGGTAAACTACCCCTTTCCCTTAACCGATCTTCAACAAAATCAATAGACCTTGAGTTCTGTATAATTCAAAAAGGTATGCAAAAAAATATTTGGTTTTGTTTGAATTTACGGCAGTTATTGTTCGTCACAGAAAAAATTACCCTTGTTAAAACATAAAATGTTGTAGGTAAACTACCCCTTTCCCTTAACTGATCTTCACCAAAACCAACAGATCTTGAGAACTCTACAATTTAGGGCTGTATCCAAAACATTATTTCATTCTGTTTGAATTTGCGGCTGTTATCGTTTGCCATAGAAGAAAAAATCCACACACACACACACACACACACACACACACACACACACACACGCGCACACTTTTCGAAAAATGACTTTTTTTCATGTTTTGAGTGTAGTACAATCAGAATCTACAATAATCTCGAACACGATTTTTTTTTGCCATCACCATACTTCCATTTCCTTAAGGAGCATGGAAGTAAAATGAAAATGAATGGAAGAAGCATAAAGAACTATGTCTGAAAACTGAAAAACTTTATTATCCAGTAACAAAGGGCTGCATTTTATGAACAACTAGCCTAAACAAATCCAGAGAGATTCACAAGAAGAATGAACATCCTGGATGATGAAGAGGATAATTTCTGGAAAAAGGATTCACGAGTTTTAACCCTCTGATGAGTGACAACTTGGTTAGTATGTTAGGGCTCTGATAGTGGAATTTTTGGAAACTTTGTAAAATGTAATTTAATGCAAAAGTATCAACTTTAATTATAGGTAAACTTAAAAAAAATATATAAATTGTGTTAAATGGATCATCAACACTCTCTGATTGTCAAAAATAGACACATCATCGCCTGATTCATTGTTCATAACAATTCATTGTTCAAAATTCACGAATTTTGTTTTTAGTCAAACAGTTAAGACTTTTGCAAAGGTAGTTTACCAGAAACACACATACTAAATTAAAATTCTACACACTGTATAACTCGCATAAAATGAACAATAAGAGTTATTTACAGAATAAAACACTCTTCACACCTCTACACTTTTGTAAACTAAGCACAACATAACCTCCAAGCACACTTGAGCACAATGCTCCAAAACACGTGTGACAGTGAACGCAAATTCTTCACCATACCTATATATACGAGGTGTGTTCAAAAGAAGACCAAACTTTTTGAATAACACATCACCCGCACAAACAATGCGCTGCAACTTTGAGCATTTTATTCTGTCCCGCTATCAGCATTAGTCTTTGAGGTATATCAGATTGAGTGGGGATGTGTGCACGCTGGCTGGCGGATTAGTAAACAAAGTGATTAAGAAAGACCTCTAAGAACAATGTGTGCGTATACAATTTTGCAACAAAACTGGGTTAAAACTTTACAGAGACATTCTGGTTGTTGAATTAAGCATATGCAGAGGCCTGCATGAGCCAAACTATTATTTTAAGAATTTTTAAAGAGGGCACAAACAATGGTCGGTGCAGATCAAAGCGATGTCGAAGATAATGGGAAGAGGTAATGTGGTAATTGACGTGATGTGGTAAGACGTGATGTGGTAATTGTATATTTTTGTTTAACTGCCGAGACTTCCTGAGAGAATGCGCATCCATATAAGATCGTAAAATTAAATTTTG
Organism: Magicicada septendecula; assembly: GCA_034769895.1. Taxonomy (NCBI): domain Eukaryota; kingdom Metazoa; phylum Arthropoda; class Insecta; order Hemiptera; family Cicadidae; genus Magicicada; species Magicicada septendecula. Next base: position 22,036,389 of record CM068371.1, read on the forward strand.
ATAGAAAAATTTAAATGTATCGTATCACTAAAAAAATGTTTACTGTGTTTGTTGACTGACGATCAGAACGAGACCCGTTTTGAAATCTGTCAACAACTGAATACCAATGCAAATGGTAATGACAACTTTGGAATGCAATGGGAATTGGTCTGTAAAGATTTTACGAAGTTAGCAGAAAAACTGTATACACACACGTGTTAAAATCTTCATTCCCAGTTCAATATAAATCTGCCGTATGGTGTGTGTTCGTGCCCTCTACAGCGTGAGTAGCTCGAACACTGATGATCACGATGGGATGGAGATAACAGTATTCTAGCATCAAAACCTGTTGCTAGCAGTACTTAATTGTGCAGCTCGCTCTATGCACTAGTTGACGTGCTACACAAATCGTTTGGTCTTCTTTTGATCAAACAACTTCACCTGTCTCTTCAATCACACTCAGAAAGAATGAATACCAAATGTTTTGGAAAAGAATCCACACTAGAGTGCAGCACAAATAACATTACAACTAACGTTGTATACTGGCAATACTGAGGCAGCAAAATTTGAAAACGTACATACACGTCATTACGGAATTTGGCCTCTCTGAGAAAAAAAATATATATACATGATTACTGATCAAACGGTTAAATTTTGTTATGAGAAGCCTACCGAACAACCCAGAACATTCTTCCCCGGTCCAGTGTGGCAGCTGTTGCGTCATTCAAGCAGCTGATTCTAGTGAGTTCCAGGAACACTTGAGATACATATTACTGTAAGCCGCCAGCGTGCAGTTAAGGAGGGAAAGGTGTACTGGGCCTCAACACGGCATATATAAAGTCATAGCAGCCGGGTTGTCAGTCGGTTATGTAAGCGATTTTCGCTAGTGCGGATTGTGTGTTGTCGAAGTCAAGTAGTATTGTGTTAATAATTGTGTGAAGCTTAATAATAATAATAGACATTGTTATTGCGTGTGGACGAATCTAACTGGAAATATTGTACGAGTTAATTAGAAACTGTGTAATTGTGATAATTAAAGTTGATGATTAGTGACGTAATTGGTGTCTTGTATTTAGTTTTCCACTGTACCATACGAAGATCAGTAGACCATCGTAACAATATGAAGAGATAAAAAAAGACTGTCTTACTAGAAGAAAGAAACAAATAACACAGTGAAGGGGTGAAAAAGTACTTGAACGACATATTGACAACAAGAGAGGGAAGACCGCAGATCAAGAAAAAACTATTTCACAAGGTCCATAATAAATCGGATAAACAAAAAAAAGACAGCAAGAACCAATATCAAAATTCGTGAATCCAAAAGCATACTTACAGTTTCAATATGTCAAACAAGACTGGCAATAGGACATTAACGTTGTTCAACTTCTTTTTGTTCTGTATAAACTCCAACAGACAGACACCCTGTTTCCATTCTGTTGTTGTTAGAAGTTGTAAAGATGGGCCCAACGGTTGTGCAACTCTAGACAAGAAAAATATCATACACACTCATTTAAAACATAATTCACACAAACTGTTTATATATTACAATATGATAAACTAGTAAGTTCTCTGAGCTGCAGAACTCTCTGCAAAGCAAAGTACATTTATTATTATATATATTTTATAATGAATTTACCTCAAGATGTTTTCTCCCTATTTGGAACATGTTTCGGGAAGCCTTGTGTTCCCATCTTCAGCCTTCCTAATTTTGAGCCGTGTGAGGTATTTGTGTGTTGGCTGGTTGTTGCTTTGGTTTTCTGTTGGTCTCTGGTGCTTTAAATTGGTATTACTGTGTGTGTTTGTGGTGTATTGTAACGGTACAAACTAATGAGGGTTTATAATTTAAAGTTTTTCATTTTATTTAACCTGAGTATATTTTTGGTCACGGACTGTAGCTCCGTGTAAGGCACAGCATATTACCAAAGCGCAAGTTATCAGCAAGGGTGTGTATTCCCGCGGACGAGTGCACGGTTCGGCCAATGTTCACATGGAAACGTCACGTACATATATTCCAGAGCCGAACATGTGATGGGAACAAAGAAACACAGAATGTGAGCTGACGGCAAAGCCTAACACCTGGCGGGTAGGCAACCAAGCGCACACAGTCGACAGTTGTAGCCAGTTGAGTTGGACACCATTACTTAAACAGTGCAGACGTAATTTCACAGTAGCCTCGGAAAAACTTTGGTAGACCGAAAAAGTTAAAAGTAGGTCTACCAAAGACTGTATCGTAATAAAACAACAGTAAACAGTGGTTCAACCGGAGGAACAGTGTATAAAAAGAGCGGAGTGAATGAAAACTGGGAGTTAAGTGAAGAAGATGGAGCAGACATAGTGCGCAATACCGGGGACTTCCTACAGTTAAGTAAAAGTGAAATTTATAATAATTGGCCAAAAGTTTATAGTAAACAGTAAATTCATGAGCTCAATAACAGGGGTTTATTCAAATACGTAAAGGGAGTGAGAGCGTGTGCATGTGAGGGAAATATGGAATAAAGGGGGAGAAAGAAACGTTACTGGTTTGTATGATCTATAGAATTTATAATATTGTAACCCTATTAACCAAAATATTGGAAAAGTAACAAAGTTAATTGTTATAGTAAATAAAACAATGTTTGAATTGTCATAAATATGTGTTAGTTGTAAGATATTACGTCATTACCATTTCCTAGTGTTCTGTGCTAAAAAATTCATCTAACGTTTCCGGGAATCTTCTGAATTGGGGGGAAGTCAGATTGCAAAATTATCCAGTTTTAATTAAGGAAGCGTATAAAAGTTTTACATATTTTAACTTAAAAAATATGTTGGCGGCCCTAAACTTCTGTTGGAATTTATAAAAAGGTAAGTCAGCGAGAAGGAAGATCGCAGGTAAGGTTCTGGCAGAGTACTATTTTTATTTTAAATTTATAAATTTGTCTATCTTCACAGTATATATTAGTATTTTGTGTATTTTCTGTGTTGAGTGCTTTGAAAATTGTGTCATGTTTTGTATTGATTTGTATTTGTTCAGGTATTAGTTTGTTTTGTGTTTTATGTTTGTAAATTTTCCCAAATGTTCATTATGGTCCCTTTGTGTGGGATATGTTGTATTAGTGTCATATTGGTTATGTCTGGGAATTCTTGTCCAGTGTTTATTGTATGTGTGGCCAAATTAATTTATATATTTCTGGTTTTTTGTATGCGTTTAGATGTTCAAAATAATGTTTTTTCAGCAGTTTTTTTGTTTGTCCTATGTAACATTTATTGCAACCTTGGCATTCAATTTTGTATATACCATTGGTTGTTGTATTATCTAAGCCAACAAAACAAATGTGTGAATTTATTATTATATAACTTTCCATGTTAGACAATTTTTCAATTATGGGTAAAATTACAAAAATTCCAATTACTATTTATTTAGTAATGATTATTAATAATAAAAAACTTCTAACAACAATATATATTTAATTTTGTAAATTTATATTCTTTAGTAATGTAACAGCTGTAAAGCACACAATCACACAATAAACACTAAAAATTCGAAACATTCAAATTGGATTACTATTCCTTTTAGCCTGACACCCTGCTGGATTTACCATTTTTTTTCAAATTGTCAATCCTTTTTAGGGGCCTGGAGTCCAAAAATTTTGAAATTTCCAAAACTTAACACTATGTTCAAATGTTAATTAAAATTCTCTTAAATTTGATACCCCACATAGGCTTTTGTGATTTTATCAATATTTTCATAATTTTTTTTGGGAGCCCTAATGACAAAATTTTTTGTAATTTTCAAAAATGAACAATATATTCAGATTTTGGTTAAAACCACCTTCGATTTGATACCCAAATGGGCTTTTGCGGTTTTTTTTTTGACTCCTCGCATTTTTACCTTCCATCAAACTCCCATTGGGGGGGGGGGGATCAATCTCAAAAACAATATGGTTTTGTAGGGTAAAAGCATGGGAGCAATCTTATGAAAATTAGTTGATGCATTCAAAAGATATCGTGAGACATGCCTCAAACAGACAGACAATTGCCAGATGTTTGAGTTACAAATGACAACGCGCTTCGCTTGTTCAATTGCTTATACATCTGTAAATGTTTATATTCATGTGCGGATGGTGAATATGTTAATGTAAAAGGCTGGAGCAGTTAATGTAACATTGCTTAATTTGGAGGGGGGCTCCAAGCAGAGTAAAGGAGACAGCTGTTGGCCTCAGTTCTCATCATCAACATCATCTTCAGGAAAGATTAAACCAACAAGGTTTGTCATGGTTCCATGCAGATAGACTAGTGTTGGTCATTCCAATGCTTCTTCCAAGGGTGGGGGGAGGGAGGTGGAGGAGGAGGAGAAGAAGAAGAAGAAGAAGAAGAAGAAGAAGAAGAAGAAGAAGAAGAAGAAGAAGAAGAAGAAGAAGAAGAAGAAGAAGAAGAAGAAGAAGAAGAAGAAGAAGAAGAAGATGATGATGATGAAGTTGGTATCACTTAAAGGAGTTTACTACATATTTAACCTCAATATTTAACAAAATATCAACTTGTGAGAGATGCATGAAACTGTGTATGTCAAAGACAAAGAAACAGCAACTAAATGGAATTACAAACAGAATTATCACTGTTGCGCACCACTATAGAAAAATTATTCCGATTAGCGCTTTCAAGCTTCACAGCTCATCATCAGATCAGATCTTATTGGCTTGAAAGCGCTAATCGGAATAATTTTTCTATAGTGGTGTGCAACAGTGATAATTCTGTTTGTGATTATAACCACTAACACAATTTTTGTAATTAAATGGAATTTGGTAGGATCTGGTGTTCTGATAAGTTTACTGGCATTCTTCGTAATAACAATTATTTTACTTTTTAAATTTAAAATTACCTTCTTCGTCTTTTATCTGGTGACTGGTTAGTAGCAGCAGGAGTAGGTATAGTGGTATCTCGCATTTTCACTAACAATTTGACAACAACTGAAGAGTCAAGAACAATGCGTTTGAACAGAGAATTACAGGCACTGCTGATCTCACTGTTCTCCGTCTCCGCCACAGCCTGCACTACCAGTGTTAACATTTTGCCTTGAGTTTCCTCATTGTATTCTGCAAACAGTTCTCTTGATATCTAAAAAAACACACAAACAAAAATATCCACAGATCTGCAACAAGCAAATACGAAAATAACATGACGAAACCTACGTTTCACAAAATGGCAAGTGAAATACTCTGTACAGTTCAGAAACATGGCATTTATAATAAAGGTAAAGATTATATTCTCAGATCCTTCTCAACAACTTTCATGAAACACATCGTTTTCATTACACACATTACCGCTGGCCTAACAACCATTTCATATAGTCTTATTTTGGTTATGTCTACTAAATTTTTTATTTCATACCATATCTTTACGTTGGTCATACTTATCATGATAATGAAGACAACAAATATGATAAGACTGATTAAATATTAATAAAAACAATAACAATAAAAACAAAAGCATAAAGCATGAAAAATATAATAATATTATTTTCAAAATGTTTTGGTTAAGACAGAAAATTTTGTTTTTATTCTATGCCTAATTTTTTTAAAAACAACTTCTTAAAATTTAGTCCTTAAAATTATTTGTGGTAAATAATTTACATCATAATGTTCTTTCCGCTGTAAGCCAGTACCACTGTGACCTTAAGCAACAGATAGACCTTGGAGTATCAGTTGCTAAATTCATAAAATGTGCTGATAAGTTGCTGTCAAACAGACCACAAAGTTTTCCTCTTTTCACTTCTGACCTTGATTTTTACATTGAGAAGGAAGATGCTTGGTGAAAATCCACTGCAAAACTCTCTCCCCATCCTCTTCGGTTAAATTTGATCCCCATCTTAATATAAATAAAAGTCATTGTATGTATGTAAGTATGTATGTATATATGTATCTATGTATGTATGTATGTATGTTCCACATCTCCTCCTACACCACTGGACTGATTTCAACCAAACTTGGCACAAATATTTTAAGCAACGGGAGAACCAACATAGGACAGGTGTTTTTTCGATACGATCCTTTGGGGTCTAAAAAAAAAACTATTAGATCTGGTTGCCATGGCAACCCAATAGAATATATTCTGGTTGCCATAGCAACCAACAAAATAAATACCTTTGTAGTTTAATGAGAAAAAATTTCTCGATTCTGTTAACCTTACATTTCTAATATTATTGTTGCTCTTTTTGCTTGGCAAAAAATTGCGCACCATATCCGACAATTTAACCAAGGTTTCTAAGTTCATACCAGCATTAATTATAAATAGATAGGTTATGATATCGAAGGTGGTGTATGCATCTTAAGAAACTTCGTAATAGTCGCATGAATTTAGAGTTGTTTCAGTATGAATTTAAAAGTGGATAAGTTAAGATCGAAGTAAGTTATAAGCGAGTATAAAAAACGTTTTGATAGCGAATGTATTCAGATCGTAGTGTTCAGACAATTTAAATGTGCTTGCTTCAGTTTGAATTTAAAAATTGATAAGCTGAAATCTATAGAATTATTGTAAAGTCATTAAAGTTTTTCAAATCTACCCGCCCAAAATATTACCTACCTTGGCAATCTCTTCTTCGTCAGCACATAACAGGGTCACCAGCATATCTGAAGTTAATATGCAAACTATTCCACTCTTTTCATTAAACAATAACTGTATGATTTACACTTTATTTCCCTGGACTCAGAAGACTCTAGAATTCGTTTAGGCGAGATTTGGATGTAGCAAACAGACTAGGTTTCAGCGCAATAATTACATTCAGCACGCGGTCTTTGTGATATAGAAATTGGTTTTTATTTTCATTTTCTGAAATTCAAACGGGCGTTGCTCCTATATATATATAGTGATTAGTAAATCACCCAACATTGAACATATATAATCATTATTTGCACAAGATTACTTTACTTAATCTATCAAGGCGAACCAGTACTTTGCTTTCACGCTCTCAGTCACTCTCTAAAAACCCCCCTTATATTTGGGCTCTCATTACGATCTGAAATTAGTGGTTAATGCTGGATACATAGTTGTTGATAGCTGTCTGGTTGACTTAGTTATCTGGATACGTTATTCCACATGTGGCGTCATTGGTCTTGTAGTGCACTTTGGTTTCAACACTCACTAAACTGTTAATTAATTTTGGTGATGAACTTGTATGCTCGAAGAAATTTATTTAGCACTGTTTTATATGTATTTTCACTCTTTTAAAGGACTAAATCGACTTTGTCCGTGGACTTGGGTTAACACAAGTCCACGGCTTGGAGATGTTGATCGTAGACTGGGCCAATGGCGATCGGTCAGCGTATACTACAGGAGCTGGTCACGTGGTACCCCTTGCTCTCCGCTCCCCGTCTCATCTGTTGTTCATCGAATGTGCTAGACTTTTGTAAATGCCCAAATTGCATTCTGTATTATAAAACACGTGTTCATTTTGTGATATTCTCATGACGTCAATCGGATCGCTAAAAATTCGTGCCCATATATGGTTAGGTTTATTTATTCTGTGACGGTAACGTCTACGTCACACTGGCTGATTCATACCATCCCAATTTCGAAAGTCATATGTTATTCAGTTTTACATAGATCATATTATTTCACAATGTTAAAATAATTATACCCATTTTGTACTGTCACAGTACTGTCAAATGTTAACAATAACATTTTGTATTGTTAGAATATGTTAGTTTAGGAGACACTAATTTACAGGGTGTCCACAGAAATTCTGTTTTAATTTTCCCTGACTTTCCCTGACCTACTTACAGAAATTTCCCTGACTCACTAAAATGCATAGTACGTTAATTCTTTGAGCATTATATTTTACAAGGAAGAAAAAAGGAAACCCAGCCTCCACCTTCCCCATAACTGACCTAATTCTCTCTCCACTTTTTTTTCTTCCTCTTTTATTTTATTTATTTTTTTATTATTTACTTAGTGGAAAATATAAATACATTGATGACATTTTAAAAATAAATATTTCCATTATTACCTAAAGGTAACACTTAGGTAACGTAAGAATGAGAGTATTTTCACTAGAACTTAATAAAATAATATATGAACAAGATAAAATGGACTAATTAATAGAACAACTTACATGGTAACAAATAATTATAATAATCAGCTATAGCTTTCAAAATTGAAAATGAACCAGTCCGACAGGATGAGAATGAAAAAGAAAAATATGCACTCCTTCAAAATTTACTAGTGTGATCTCTTCATGTTCTCCAGCAGTTTTTTCTTTTTTCTTCCAACTCTTTCAACTGTAATTCAATTTTCCTTTTCTCTATTTTCTTTTTTCCTCTTCTGACTGCATTTTTTTTTCTTTTCCAAATATGATTGATATCTTCTTCTTGAAGATCTGACCGAGGTAAGCATACTTCTGTTGATAGTCACATTCCTTAAACCACCTAGATGCTTTATGCTATCACAAATAACTCTTTGGGACACAAGGGATTCTTCTAGAAGATTTTCAACTAGTAAATGCTTATTGACAGAAAAGCCAGATTCAACTGATGCATTACCATGGGATAAAATGAAACACAGCTTCATTACAGACCAGAGATCTTCATATTTCTTATCTTCTCCTAAAAGGCCGTAGTGAAATTCGTCCAATCCCATGTCATCAGATGTTTTGGAAATGAAATCGTTACCTTCTTCAGTTAGCAAAGAAAACTGTCGTTTGGCCTTTTCAGCACTTTTATCACATATTCTTCTATGGCTGTGCAGGTTTTCTAGAACAACATCAATCCTTTTTATTGCCAAACTGGGTTTGAGCATTATCATTTTAGGGTCTCAGGCAGTGAGGCCTCGTGCTAAATGTGATTTCAAAGGACTTTTCTCTCTGAGTTTTTCTATCATGGTGGTAAGGAGATTTTTGAACACATTTTTAAAAACAAGTTTCTCTTTTTCTGAGCATTTAATTTGTTTCATTAAGCTTTCTGCAGCATAACCAACGTCCACCTTTTCTACTGAAACCAGATTGGCACTGTCTTGCAAGTCCAAGTTCATTAATTTTTGAGTAGTACTTGCTTCAGCTATTTTTTCATATTTTACAAATCTCATCATTAGGTTTTTCATAAGTTGTTCAAGTGAAGTAAAGAGATAAGGGACCATAGGCTTCTGACTTTGGAACCTTCTCAGGAACGGCTCAACTTCTGACAATATGCTTCTGAAAGCATTTAGTTTTGCCTTAAAAAATGGATTTTTCATAGCTTCTCTAAGGTATTGCAGGTTTTTGTTGTCTTTTTCGTTGTATTCTTTTACAAATTTATCGACATGATCAAATATTTTGAGAGCTTAATCTACACAGCGACCATTTTCCAGCCATCTTACTGCTGTGAACTTAAAAGGGAAAGATGTGCTGGTTGTAATATCTGAGTATTTTGCTCGCCGAGCTGGGATATCTTTGAAAAGACTGTAGAGAGATCTAAAAAAGTGAAAAAGTTCCCAACCAGTTTTGGAGATCCCAGTCTTCAGGGCTCCATTAACTGTATGCAAACTGCATATGCCAATATCAAGAAGGGACTTTCCCTCTGGATTTAAGACTTGCAAATGGCTCTCGAGTTTTTTCATAGAACTGAGGTTAACATTCGGCCCATCCATTGAGATTTGCAAAATATTTCCTAAAGGTAAGGAGAGCCCTTGAATAAACCCATCTAACAAGTGATCTGCAGTTGCCCTGCCTAAAAATACACTATTCCAATATCGTGTTGAAACTTTCTGAAGGTTTACTTCCCAAAACCTTACACACAAGTCCATTTGTCCTCTTTGAACAAATTTGTTCAGAGATTCATCAAAACAAACAACATAGTCAGAGCACCGTTTCATGTTATTTTGCAACATTTCTTGAAAATATGGGGCTAACCCATGATTTATTACATAGGAAGCCTTAGTCTTGCCCATAGAAAAGCTCCGAGCGATTTTACTGTTTGGAAACATATTTTTAAGGCTGCAGATGTTTCATCACAAGAGTTTAGAGACATTTTTCCAGTGATGACGTGGAGAGCCCATATTGCTTCGGCTGACGTAACATCATCTTCATTCACACTGAAACTCTTTAAACTTGTTTGACTTGTTCCTGGCACTACTAATAATTCTTTTGTAGCTGAAGTTGAAGGTGTTGGCTGCACATCTTTTAATGGAGATGGAGTAGTAAAAAAAGAAATTGCCGGCTGGGAAGCCTTTTTCTCATGTTTTTTACATGAGTTGGTCCCTTAGCATGAGAAACAATTGCTTGTTTCCCCATATTGCTTAGTTTAAAAGATTTGAGACACACATGACAATAAGCCGAATTTGCATCACTAACCACCGAGTCCAACCAACCACTAAATTCCGGAAACACTTTACTGTCCAGCCAAAGTATATTAAACAAACATTTCTTGTTAGCCATTATAATGAGTTTAAGTCAGCAGCCTAAAAAAACTGAAAATAGAAAAAGAATTAGCTAAATCGGTTGAAAAAAGGACACAAGGGCACAAAAAAAATATATAATTGTTGTGCACTTCTTGTGAAAAATACCTGGAAAAAATGCTACAAAATTCCCCTCAAATCCATCATCGGGGAAGATTTCCCTGACTTTTCAGATTTTTCACGGGTTGCGGCAGACTAGATTAAAAAATTACCCTCAAGTCTGTCATCGGGGAAGATTTCCCTGACTTTCCAGATTTTTTGTTTATTTCCCTGACTTTCCCTGACCAACTTTTTTTTCCCTGACTTTCCCTGACTCTCCCTGACTTTCCAGAATTTGGACACCCTGAATTTAACAAATACCTTATTTCAACATTAACACAATGAATATAAAACGACAGTAAAATACCCATCGCATGCAAGTACTGTAGACACTTTATTGAAAACTAATTTAGCTGTTCGCCCTCTCCCAGAGTTAGATATCGAGCAGGAGTATCACGCGCAACAGAATTCTTCTCCAGATATAAGAATAAAGTTTATGACATGTTCTTAAGCAGGTGCGCTACAGAGTATTCCTCAAGTGAGAATGCGAACGTAACAATATAAGGAAGATTATACAATATAGAAGTAATATAATGTTAGAAAAAGAATAGGTGCATTTTATGGATAACTAAATTCACCGTTCGCACTCGCACGAAGGCAGAAATCAAGCATGTGCATTATGCGCAACAGAATTCTTCTCGAGGTATAAGAATAAGTTTTATGACAGATTCTTAAGCAGGTGCGCTGCAAATCGAAGTAAGATATAAGCGAGCATAAAAATAAATTCCTTGATAGCGCGTGAAATCAGATTATAGTGTTCGGTCAATATTATCAGCGTATATACTTTAGCGTTGTTATCTGGTGGATGCCTAGAAGGAAAAGAAAGTCCATCGGTCAAATTCAACCGAAAGCAAACAAAGCCAAGCTTTTGCGAGCAGACGAAACAGATGATCAATGACAGCAATGGCTTCAGGACATGCGGAAACATGGCAGAACATCCCGGGCGGCTGAATCTGAGGATCAATGCCAACGTCGTCTACAAGAAATGCGGGAGCATGCTAGCACTTCCTGGGTGGCTGAATCTGTTGATCAATGCAAATGTCGCCTTCAAGAAATGCGGAAACATGCTAGCACATCCCGGGCGACTGAATCTGAGGAACAACGTGAACATCGTCTTCAAGAAATGCGGAAACATGCTAGCACATCCCGGGTGACTGAATCTGAGGACTACGTGAACGTCGTCTTCAGGAAATGCGGGAACACACTAGATCTCGTGGGCTACTAAATCGGAGTAACAACGTGAACATCGTCTTCAAGAAATGCGGGAACATGCTAGCACATCGTGGGCCACTTAATCGGATGGCCAACGTGAACATCGTCTTCAAGATGTGCGGGAACATGCTAGCACATCCTGGGTGACTGAATCTGAGGAACAACGCGGACGTCACCTTCAAGAAATGCGGGAACATGCTAGCACATCCCGGGCGGCTGAATCTGTGGACCAACGAGAACGTCGTCTTCAAGAAATGCGGGAACACGCTAGCTCATCGTGGGCCACTAAATCGGATGGCCAACATGAATGTCGTCTTCAAGATATGCGGGAACATGCTAGCACATCCTGGGTGACTGAATCTAAGGAACAACACGGACGTCATCTTCAAGAAATGCGGGAACACGCTAGGACATCCCGGGCGGCTGAATCTGTGGACCAACGAGAACGTCGTCTTCAAGAAATGCGGGAACACGCTAGCTCATCGTGGGCCACTAAATCGGAGGACCAACATGAATGTCGTATTCAAGAAATGCAGGAACATACTAGCACATCGCGGGCCACTGAATCGGATGACCAACGTGAACGCCGTCTTCAAGAAATGTGGGAACACACTAGCACATCACGGGCGGCTGAATGGTATTCTAATTTATTTCTCGAAGGTTTTCATTACAATCCAAGAAAAGAGTACAGCAAACATAAAAGCGTTGTTATTGGAGGAATGGACCAAATATGTAAGTACTGTTTTGCCAAGAAATATAAAGGCGATCCTCAGGGTATACGCTGTTGCAGCGGGAAAGTTCGTCTACCAGAACTCGAAACGCCGCCAGAGCCATTACTCTGTTGCATGTCTGGGACTACTTCACATTCCAAACATTTCCTCAAGAATATCAGGAGGTACAATCCATGTTTTCAAATGACTTCGTCTGGAGCCTCATCCATAGAAGGACAAAGTGGGTTTCAAACCACCTTCAAGGTTCAGGGTCAAATATACCATAAGGCGGGTTCTCTCCTCCCTCTTCCGAGTGAAAATGCCAAGTTTTTACAAATTTATTTTCTCGGAAATAAAGATCTGGAAGTGGATCAACGATGTGACTACACAACAGGGGTGAGCGGTGATATTGTGTTAAATCTCCAACAAATGTTTCACAAATATAACCAACTCATAAAAACGTTCAAGACAGCTTTAGAGGATATGCCTTCAGATGAGTGTAAATTAGTCATCCGTGGCGATAAAAGACCAGTTGGAGAACACGAGCGGCGCTTCAACAGACCCCAAATAAATGAGGTGGCAGTCGTCATAGCCGCCAGTGACTGCGACAGAAGGGACATAATAATACAAAGATGAGGCGGCTCGCTACAACGCATTGCAGAGACGCACTTGCTCATATGATGTTCTGCAGTATCCCATTATATATTTGCTAGATGAGGATGGATATCATTTTAACATCAAGCAATACAATAGAAATACGGAGTCAACGATTGATAAGCTAGTTTCAATGATGAACTTTTATGCATACTGGATAATGATTCGAAACAACTCATATAATCATATTTTAAACGCTCGACAGCTATTTCATCAGTTTATCGTTGATATATACACTAAAACTGAGGCTGAGCATCTTCTTTTCATAAGACTTAACCAAAAATGCTTAGGAGTGAAGAATATATTCATTTAAGAGACGCCATTGCGAGTGAGAGAAATGTCGACGATATTGGGAAAATGATGATTTTGCCCGCCACTTTTACAGGAAGTCCCAGGCAAATGCATGAGTACGCACAACATGCTATGACCTACGTCATATCATATGGACGTCCTGACCTGTTTATTACATTTACACGTAATCCAGCTTGGCCAGAATTAAAGGAAGAACTAACTCATGGGCAAACATCAAATGATCGTCATGACTTATTAGCCAGAGTTTTTCGACAAAAACAACAAAAGTTAATCAATGTATTGACCAAGAGCCACGTCTTTGGAGAAACCAGATGTTGGATGTATTCTATTGAGTGGCAGAAAAGAGGACTTCCTCATTCTCATAACTTAATGTGGCGGAAAGAAAAAATTTATCCCACACAAATAGACAATGTTATTTCTGCAGAGTTTCCAAATCCAGAAGTAGATCAAGTTCTTTTGGATGTAGTAAAAAAAAAACATGGTACATGGGCCATGTGGAAACATTAACCAGAATGCACCTTGCATGAAAGACAGGAAATGTGGCAAGAAATATCCTAGACAATTGATTAAGAAGACACAAACTGGGGATGACGGCTACCCCAAGTATAGGAGAAGGGGTCCAGAAGATGGTGGATACACAGTAAAATTAAGTGTTCAAGGCGAGGAAATCGAGATCGACAAAAAATGGGTAGTTCTGTACTCACCTCTGCTTTCTAAAATGTTCCAGGCTCACATAAATGTTAAATACTGTAATTCAGTAAAATCAATAAAGTACATATGCAAATATATCAACAAGGGCAGTGATATGGCTGTCTTTGGTTTGACGAAGGCCAGTGAGCATGATGAGATATCAAATTATCAGTTGGGACGATACATAAGCAGCAATGAGGCAGTTTGGCAAATACTGAGTTTTCCCATTCACGAGAGGCATCCTACAGTCCTTCATCTGAACGTACACTTAGAGAATGGCCAAAGACTCTACTTCACTAAAGAAAATGCACAAGCAGTTGCTGCTGAACTGCCCAGGACAACTTTGACAGCCTTCTTTCAGTTATGTCAACAGGATGCATTTGCAAGGACAGTTATACTGTATTTGGAAGTTCCTCGCTACTATACCTGAGATTATGGAAGGAAAGTTTTTTCCAAAAGAAAAAAAGAAGTACCTGTTTTGGGCAGTGACGTTGTTGCAAGTGAGGCTTTAGGGCGTGTCTACACTGTTCACCCGAATAATGCCAAATGTTTTTTCTTAAGAATGCTGCTTCATACAGTCCGGGGACCAGCTTCTTACGAAATGCTTGAAACTGTGACTGGTGAAGTATGAAACACCTTCAGGGGAGCCTGTCAAAAAATGGGTTTGCTGGAAGATGATGAACACTGGGGCAAAGCAATGTCCGAAGCAACGTTAATGTCATCTCCTGAGAAAATACAAAATTTGTTTGCAATTATCTTGACTACCTGCAATCCATCTAATCCCAGAATTTTGTGGGAGAAATACTGCGAAAGCATGAGTGAAGACATCCTTGCCAGACTTCGCCGAATCAACGTCAACGATAACATACAATTTTCTGCAGAAATATTTAACGAAGTTCTCATTATACAAGAGCACAAATGTCTTATTGATTTGTAGCAAACCTTTGCTACAGTTTGGGCTACCAGCTCCGGAAAGAAACTCTGACAACGCAAACAATGCAGATCTTCTCCATGAAAAAATTACAATACCACAGAATTGAAAAAAATTTATTGAATCCAATACACCACTATTGATGGATGATCAAAGGAAAGCTTATGACGGCATCATGGAATGTGTCAACAGAGAAAAGGGAGGTATCATTTTCCTAGACGCTCCAGGGGGAACTGGTAAAACTTTTTTGATTAATTTGATCCTTGCCGAAATTCGATCAAAAAACGACATAGCACTTGCGATGGCTTCCTCTGGCATAGCGGCTACTCTCCTGGATGGTGGACAGACGGCGCACTCGGCATTAAAACTGCCTCTAAAAATAAATATGGAAGAATACCCTGTTTGCAACATTAGCAAAACAAGTGCCCAGGCAACGGTGCTACGAATGTGCAAAATCAGTGTGTGGGATGAATGCACAATGGCCCATAAGAAATCCCTAGAAGCCCTTGACAGGACTCAGCGGGACCTGAGAAAGAATGATCAGTTGCTGAGAGGATCTCTGCTGGTTCTTGCTGGTGACTTTCGACAAACTCTTCCAGTCATACCGAAATCAACTCCGGTGGATGAACTCAATGCTTGCCTGAAAACTTCGTCTCTGTAGAAGATTCACATTAAAAACAAACATGAGAGTTCAGCTCTTTGGAGATGAGACGGCCCAACATTTTGCAGACAAACTTCTACAAATTGGTGAAGGCACATTTCCGACTGAATCAAACGGCGAAATTAGCTTTCCACATGATTTTTGCACTCTGGTTGCAACAGTGTAACTTTTTATATTTTTACTCAAAAATATTTAACAACCACAAACTCCCACTTACCTTGAATTTATTTACTTCTTCGGCCAGATCATCTAGTGGTGGAAACCCTTTTTCGCCTAGCGAATTTACCAGCACAGAAAATGAAGTTACGTTGTTGAAATGAGTATGCTAACATATATATAGCAAGTTGAAATAAAATATTATTTTATTTTACTGTAATGTGACATTCTTTGTTATACTCCCATTTACATAATATATCCTCCACTAATAAATTATATAGACTGGTAATTACCTTAATCTAATTCCTTCCTTGCAACTTTTGATTGTTTGCGTAACGACGCGTTTCAGGAACACAGTCACATCATTAGGTAAAAAAATGAAATCATGAATTAATCACTCGTCGTTAAGTTTAAAATAAAACCACTGCACAACATTCGAATACACGCGAACACATAGCTATGTGCATTCACACACGTGCGCGTCGTCGTAAAGTTAAAAGTCGACTGATTTTGTTATCGCAAACTTATACAGGCAGTCGTCTGCATTCTTCTTGTTGTGTGCGTATTACTGTGTCGTAGAAGACGTTGGATTTAAATGACAACATATCATTCAATAGCTCGTCATGGTGGAATTTACTGCTTTGTAAATTATAAATTCTTCCATTGCATCCATGAAGCGTCCTTTCTTATGGAACTTCTTAATCTGCTCTTTTATATTTGTAATCAAGTCTTCTATTTTTGTTGACATAGCTTTTTCCACATTCAAGACAGATTTTTCTACTTCAGCTATTTTATTTGTCATGGATTCTTCTACGTCAGATATTCTGGTAATTTGATTGTTAAGCTCACCTCGTAATTCACCTACATCACCGCGTAGAAGACCCAATTCTGCTGTAGTATGTTCTTGCATCTGCATTTGTTCTTGAATTAAGGCTTTGATGTCATCTGCTTCCTGCTTCCGTTCCTCTGCCTCCTGCAGGAGGGTTTTCTGTCTCGCTTCCGCTTTCTCGTCTTGTCGTTTTTCTGCTTCTTCCTGTGTCTGCCGCAGCAGTGTTTGTAAAGCTTCCATCATCTGACTGGGATCCATGTTTACCGATTAATTACGAATCACACTCGTCTTGTACAAAGTGTTCACTGTTTCCACTGTTAAACGTTCTATCCCGCTTCTGACACCACTGTTAAACGTTTTATCCCACTTCTGACACCACTGTTACGACGGTCTACTCGATCGTCGTAGGTACAGTGGAAACAAAATAAGTACAAGACAACAATTAAGTCACTAATCACACCTTCAATCGTTACAGTAAAACTGTTCGTAATTAACAACACAGTCTCTATAACAAATCAAATGAAAATTGTTCACACGCAATAAAATGTCCACTAATATTAAAACTCAATTGTATTACAATTATACTGTCCGATTATAAAACCCAACACTTCACTAATAACTACTTGAATGTACACAGTAACAACTCGAACCATTCTGGAAATATATCGCACTAATACTCTCGAACCGCACTATCCAATATCTCGCATTGAACTGAAAACTAAGGCCGCTACCCGATGTATTTATAGTCACGCTCACACAACAGAAGCTTCCAAACTGCGTCTTATCTCTCGTGAACTACGTAATTACTACGGCCTTGACACAGGCCGAGCGCCCGAGCGAAGCCCGGCACAGTCGAGAAGATTCTCGCAAAATGCATATAGTAGCACGTACGCCACATGCGTTACATCGAGATCCTTCTGGCACATTCGATAAACGCGTAGATTGTTCTGTGCTGTCGTAGCAATATTTACTTTTCACCCCTGTTACAGTCCGTTTCGGACATTATTTAAATACATTTTGACATACAGCTTATGTAATTATGAGAATCTGGTATTTACTTATTCTGATTAACTTAAATATACTATATAAGGCAACCCAGCACCTGTCATTCATTCTCTTTCACGCATTTTACCCCCCTCTTTTGATTTAGCGCTTTTTAATTAAATGGTCATATTTGTTTAAATTTATTTTTTACTGAAATGTAGCTACTTCCCTTTTGCCGCCGTGAAGAACCCGTGCTGTAATTAGTCCGTTTTTTGTTGTTCACTGTTCTATTCCAAATTAAGTTCGCACTGTTAAAATTTTGGTCACTGCCGAAATTATGTTCTCACTGGTTCACTGAAGATGATTTGCAACTACACAATTTTAGATCATTTTGATTTATGGTTTAAAACACATTTTTTCACACTTTTAAATGATTTTCAGCTCGAAAGCTTGTTTACTGAACCGTGTCAATTTTTATTGTTTATGTACACTTTTACTGTTATAACTATCACATTTTCACTCCTTCGGCCAATCTGTCTACATTATTTAATGTATTTCAGGCAGACCACGCGCCAACGCAACTGCGCGCTTTAGATGTTGTTAGCCAACTGTCTTTGTTCTCTACGCACTAGGCGAGAAGGAATTTTTCCAGACGTGACAGTTCCGTGTGAACATTGGCCCAACCATGCGCTCGCACGCGGGAATACGCACCCTTGCTGATAACTTGCATTCTTTGTACCATGCTGTGCCTTACACGAAGCTACAGTCCGTGACCAAAAAAAATATACTCTTGTTAAATCAAAACTGAAAAACTTTATATTATAGCCCCTCAAAAGTCTGTACCGTTACAACGGTTGAAGAACTGATCGATAAAATTTATCCAGGTGTACCTGAAAATTACAGAAATCACAAATGGGTATGCGAAAGAGCCATTCTTGCAGCTAAAAACGATGCCGTGCAAGAGTTAAACAGACGAATTCAAAATATGATACCAAGCCCAGTCACTGAGTGCAAATCTATAGATACAGTAGTGGACACTGATGACGCAGTGAATTTTCCCATGGAATTTCTGAACTCACTATGTAACTTTAATTATAATTTTAAACTTTATAAGTGAACTTTGTTTACAAATATTAATTTCTGACTATTTTAGCCGCCATCTTTGTTGACTACCAACCTCAAAACGTTTTACTTACCGGGTCCAAGGTTCAAAGTTGGACGAGCTGAAAAGCAAAATGGTTGTTCGACACAAATAAAATTCACTTTACAATTTTACTAAAACTTGAATTTTATTTATCATGGTTACTTCCATTCTCTTTCAAACACTTTCCATATTCAAAGCTATTAATCCACAATATTTTTCTTGATAAAAATTAATTAAAATTTTACTTGGTTCTATATAAGCAAAAGTGTAGTTCAAACAAAATAACATATATTTACGGTACCATTTAGAATTGTTTACGCAAACCAGCGCTCGTATAATATTACTTATAAACATTCATCCACACTCATACACCCCGGGCCCTTGAGATCTCATTTTTAGTGATTCAAGTATTTTAAATAATTTTTAATAATTTTTTATATTTGATTTTAAATTTTGTAGTACTCCGCCGATTACTTAGCTGTTCATTTGGTGATCCGGAGCCGTCCCTTATTTTCTGTCATCCCGCACCTTTCTTCTTGCCCTGTTTTTATTGCCAAAACTCTTATAATATTACATTTTGTTACAACACTGTATAGTTACATTATTACTCGAATTATTCTTTTGGTTTAAAAAATCACATTTTAACACCTTTTGGTGTATTGGGCGTGCCCGAAATTCGTTCCGGAACTTTGCGGCTGTACAGCATGAGTTGTTATTGCAGACTGGGGCGAAATTTACTGTCTCAATTTCTAAAGTAGCGGGGGAGTCACATGATTTCAATCTTTTGTTCTTTTTGCGTTTTAAGTCAGTTTTGACGGGATTATTACTGTCTGGCCGCGATTGGAGTGCGCAGGGTAGGTAAAGTGGGGGAATGGGCAGGCTTGTCGCTTGTACTACCTTTTCCCACACTTACACTCACAACAACCCTGCTCCTCATTCCCGTATCAGCTGTCGGCGCGTAAACGGCATGTATATAATTGAGATTTCTGTATTACTTATTAATTGTATATAATTGAGTTTATTACTTATTAGTTAATAGAATTTAGTTACTAGGCTATAGTGAAGTGCCGTGTATTGTGTCTCCTTTCGAACTTTTGACCAGTATGATCAGGAGTGAAACATCTTCACCCGGGCCATCTAAGAGACACGTGATTCACGAGAAAGAAAGGAAGGTTCTAGGAAACGTGATGTCCGCCATGGAAAAAGAGCGTTTGGACAAGAAACTCATGTTCCCTTTCAGTAGCCTGACTAAACGAGCAGAAGTATATACAGGTATGCCTAGAAGAACACTTCAGACAATTCATCGGGAGCTACACACTGAGGGAACCGTAATTTCACCGAGCAAAAAAAGGAAAGCTCCAACAAGGATTCCCAAAGAAGTCGACAGTTTCGATAGAAACATAATAAAGTCAACTATCGAAGAGTTTTATTTAGTCAAGAACACAATCCCATCTGTACGGAAACTTATTAATGAACTGAAGGTAAAAATGAATTTTCCATTTGAACGAATTAAACTGAGAGAGATACTGAAAGAAATGGGATTGAGATGGAAAATAGCTGTGAGCAAGAGGAAAATTTTAGTGGAGAGACACGACATAATTGATTGGTGGTGTAGATATTTGATGCGTTGCGAAGAATACGAGAGGACAATCGAAACATATTTTTTCTTGATGAGTCATGGATCGACTCCAACCTAACGTTTCGTAAGTGTTGGCAAGGATCCGGTGTAGTTGGAGCGATGGAGTGTGTTAGTGGAAGTAATAGGATTATTGTTGTTGGTATTGGCTCTGAGGAGGGATGTCTACCTGGGGCCCAACTGTTCTTTAGGGCTGATGTGGCTACTGGGGATTACCACGGTCAAATGAATTACGACAATTTTTTGAAGTGGGTAACAGAGAAGGTCATCCCCAACTTGCCTGCTAACAGTGTCGTCGTCATGGATGATGCTCCCTACCACAGCAAAATAGAGAACAAGGTCCCAAATAGGTATGATACAAAAAAGACAATGGTCGAATGGCTGACAAAGGTGAACATTCCAGCTGTCCTGGAAATGAGGAAACCTGTACTGTACGAACTAACTGAGAAAAATAAACCGGCCAAAGTGGACTACAAGATCGATAGAATCTTCGCACAATATGGACACGAAGTAGTACGCCTCCCACCCTACAACTGCGAATTAAACCCCATAGAATTAATATGGGCAATAATGAAAAGATTCGTTCGGGAAAATAATGTTGGAGATTTAAGAATTCAGCGCCTTCTCCAGCTTTCAGAAGAGGCCATTAAACACGTCACCAATGAAGACTGGAAAAAATGCTGTGACCACAAAAAGAAGTTGGAAAATGAATATTGGGAAAAAGACAGACTAATGGAAAATGCATTAGATCAGTTTGTCATCGCTGTGAGCAAGGAAGAAGACAGTGAAGAGAGCAGGCTCAGTGACTTGTCAGAAGATTAAGAGGAAGATATTTAGAAAGTAAAAGTTAATATAAATTAATAGAAAATAAAATTTTTAAATGTTTAATATAAAAATTTTAAAATAAAAAATATGAAAAAAAGTTGTAACTAGCCATATTTTCTCACTTCTATGGGAAAAGATGCCTGTCCGAAGCCAGGCTGTCACATTTGAATGAAGAGATTCAATCGTTTTTTTTAGGTAAAGAACTTAGTGAATCACGGTGAAAATGACGAAAAAGTAGGAGGGCAACGTTTTTTCATATTTTTATGAATATTTTTATTTCATAATGAATAATAAATGATTAAGTAAGAATATATATTTTAATATCAAGATGTATTGTTATGAGTAGGTGAGAGATAAATTTTCTAATGCAGTTGTCAATGATGATTACAGTAAGGTAGAATGTTTAAAAGGGGATAGCGCCTGGGTGTAGATAAAGGCATGTGAGTTAGTCAATTAAAGTTGATGGGAGTTAGATAAGAATTTTTAAGAAAATAAAACACAAAGAGGGTGTTAGATATTTTAGGGACACAGTAGTAGTGATTATATGTAGAGAGGTGAGTAAAGTAAAGGGTAAACATATATTTGTTGATGATGATATTTTGTAGTGGGGGTGAGGTGATAAGGAGTAGTCAACGTATAGCGTTGTGGCAGGTAATAGCGTAGTTTAAGGGAGTGTTTGCCGATATTTTGGAAGGGCAAAAAATTATGAATGTATATAGCCAGGTAGGGAACACCCATCTTAATACAAAGACGAGCAGTGCCATAGGATTTAAATGGAATTAGTGAAGTGGATTATAATTGAGAAATGGGTGTCATAATATGTAAATCTGGTTAGTAGTGGTTAGTAGAAAGAAAGGTGAGTAAGATTATAAATGTTAGTGCCTATATAATAAGTCAAATCATAGTGAATACAGGAGTCACCCAGACTAAACAATGATAAGAATGTGAAAGGTTAAGTAGAAAATTCATAGTAAAAGGGTAATAAGAAATGAAATAATAATAATGTAATATGAATATTAATAAAGAATTTGAAATTGTGAAGAATTAAATGGTAGTAAATGATCAATAATTGATGGCTAATTAATAAAAATTTAATAATTAAAAGAATTAATTAATTAATTAATTAAAAGTAATGTTTATAATTTGATACGCAAATTTAAAGAAATTTTGATCAAGCTTAAATGTGAATTGGTTATTTTAATGTATTAACCGTATTACTGTATTAATATAATGATGAGTGTATTATTATGTATTATGTATTAGTGTAAGAGAATGGCACTTCTATATAATTCTTGTTGAGTTGAAGCAAACCCAGTGCTTCTTAACACAAACCAGCACATAGCTAAGGGGAAACAGATCAGTTAGGGATATAGTATTGTACCAAGCCACTATTTTGATATTTTTGATTTGTTGTTTCAGTGTTTGGTGATGTTGTGACGGCGGTCCTGAGCTGGCCAGCGCGTCAGAGCAGGAGCGTTACGCACCTGATTGGCCTTATGGTGTTGGGATCTCGTAGGAGAAGTCCAGTAAGGTCATGCAGGTACTGTCATCATCATCGGACCACGGGTGAGTTGTTGTATTCTTTTCATATAAATAGTAAGGGGGTTGTGGCGACATATCCTAGCCGATCCCTTTAGGAAGTACGAATGTGTAAATGAAAGTCTTTCTGCTTCGGCATAAAATCTTTCATTGAGGGGGTTTTGTGACGGTACAATTCTGGTACCCTAATAATTTTGGGAAACTATGGTTCCAAAACATAATTATTGTATTTTATTTTATATTCCTTTTGGTGAGAATTTTCAACAACGCAATATTGAGTTAACAGGATTTGTGTCGAATTCAGTGGAAAATTACAAAAGTAGCAAAAAACTGTTTGTCACAATAACGAGTAAACAAGACTAGCCCATGATTACGTCAGAGGAAAGCATGCAAGGCGCAGTATTATACAATTGTATTTAACTAGGCCTGGCCGTTGGAACAAAGAACCAGTGACGTAGTTGTTGCCCCACCTCTGCAATGCTTAGTGGTGAAACGTGGTCATTTTCGTCCGGACCGAGAAGTGCGCCGGTCGGCCAATTCACAAGGCCGGCGAATTCACGAAGTGTGATTATCTAAATTTTACACCACCAAAAGTTTATTAATAACAGTTAAATTTTTGAGTTGCAGATCGGAAGCGTGTAATCCACGATGGGACGCTACAGATTTGGCAAAAGTGAGATCTAGATGGGATGCTACAGATTCGGTAGCGTGTGATCAACGAAGAGACGTTTTTCGATGTAACTCAAAAGTGACAGCTAAGTACAAATTGGCTGTAACCAAATTATATAAAATTTTTAATATTCGAAAGTATACAAATAATCTTTCTTTGTATTAATATTGTATTAATACCAGAACAAATACAAATCAATACAAAACATGACACAATATTCAAAGCACTCAACATCGAAAATACACAAAATACAAAAACAGATACCACAACCACTCACAATAATGCAACTTTGAAGGACCAAAGACCAACAAACTACCTTAATAACATCCAGAAGCCACACAAATACTTCACCAGAAACAAGATGGCGAAGGCTGAAGATGGGAGAACAAGAACTCCCGAAACATGTTTCTAAAGAAAAAAAGTATATCTTGAGGTTTTCTTGATATCTTGATATAAAAAAAATAGACAACAACAAACAATCAGTTTATTAACACTTCGAACATCAAACGAGACATGGAACAGCCATAATCTGGAAACCTCTACAGTCAGGGAAGTGCACTTTTTCAATCAGTTTAGTAAAAGAATGAGCTCATTAATAAAATTTGAATTATAAACTGCAGCTATTTAAAATTATCAATTGTATGATGAGAGAGAGAGAGAGAGAGCAATAGAGCGTGTGAGTGTATGGGCCGGCCACGTTTTATAACAGCCGTTGGTTTGTGTTTCAAAGGGTATTTTAGTATGTAATGTTAAATAAAAATCAAATACTGCAGTAATAAACCCATTTTTATAGGTGACAAATGTAGAGAGAAAATAAATATTGTAGAACAGCTTGTATGTAAAGAGCGGAAGAAAGGACCGCCATATTTGGGTGTGGTATATAAGCCACCATGTGTAGACTGAACTATCATCAAAATGCAGTTATTAAACAAATTTTATACCTCTAAATGCCAACTGATTTATTATTTCACACAACCCGATTGTTTTCTGCACTTTCACTTTGTGAAGTTAATCCAATATTACAAATATAAATACATAAATTTATTTATTTTCCACCTACCTTATAAACTGTTTTCTCCGCCTAGGGTCTCGTCACACGAACGTTAGAATGCAAGCATGATTTACAGGTTATGTGAATAACTTACACAACTCGCTTTTCGTGAAGAGAAATTAATTAAATTTTATTTTTTCTTTACATTTTTCTATATCAAATTATTCTTTATTTATTCCTGTATCTTTAAAAAACAATCTATTACTTCTAGTCAAATTTTAAATTAAATACGGCTTTCTTGAAATCATTTAAATAATATCTGGTACCATTAACTTATTTAGGACATATTACCTTATTATAATAGACAGACAGCCCAGTCTGCTCTCACTCTCACATTCACACTGTTACAACACAAACCCCTTTTTTAAACATATATATATATACATATATATATACGCCCCATTTCTTCAAAATAATTAATTAGATACCCCTTGCCGGCACGTGGCGTCCCCTCGACCTCGTGTTACCATCACTCCCAAATTTAGCTACTTTACCCGAAAGCACATTTTATTCGTTCATTTTGTCTGAACTGTTCTCACTGTCGATTTTGACGAAACTACACTCACTGTTTTAAGATGTTAATATATTATTTTTTAAAGCCCGGGTTGCCGGGCAACCTGCACAGGTTGAAGTCGGTGAGGGACTGCGAGCGTCTATAAGTTCCCTCTCTACTAGATATTTTTGTTGAAGACGACGGACACCAATGCCTGATACATTGTAGTCGTAGCGGTGACCCATTTAACACATGTGTTTTCTGTGTTTTGGACGTCGACGATCTGTGATGGGCACTGGTCGACGTCACAATTGTGGGCTGGACTTAACTTTTATTTCCGTCAGTTCGGATCATGTGCTAATAAAACTTTCGCGTCCAAGCCATGTTGGGTTTGCTTCTTGGCGTGGGTCCGCGCACATGCTGGTGTAGTGCGTTTGGGCATAGATGCCACACAGCCGCAAAGTTCTAAGAATTTTATCACTGGCACATTCCTTTCCAATTGTTTCACCACAGTTCCTTTGTTAGAAACTACGCTTTAGATTCAACCAGGGACTGACAACACCGATTAAATAAATTTACCCAAATTGTTAATAAAATAAAATCCCTTTATTTGACCCGTTACAACTTAAAGAACTTTGGACCTTGGGTATAAAACTAATATATGTGTGGGTAGCATGTGTCTACGGAAGTGTGATCAACACGTGGTAAGTACCATAAGTACATATTGTTTTACATATTTATGTATTTATATTTGTGTATCAAAAGGAGAAAGTTAACAAATGGCGCCCGAACTGGGACTTTATATAAAACAAAAATTATATAAATAAGTCAAAGAGCAGAGACAAGCGGGTACCGAAATGATAAAATAGCACGTAACATTGCAAAGAGAGGTTATGTGATTGTTTGAGTAAAATACAAAACAACAACTGAAAATAATTGGTAATTTATTATTAAAAAATTATTATTACTATTATCAAAATGGCAAATAATGAAACTATAAATATGAACGATACAGCGACAGAATCTATATTAATGAGTGGTCCCGAAGCAAACTCAACACCTATTGTAAACAATAAAATATCACTAGAGGACCTTTTTCAATTAATGAAAATACAGAATAATGAATTAAGAGAACAGAGTATTAAGTTCGATACAAAATTAGACAATTTTAATGATAAGTTTAACCAGTTTGAGGAACAGTTCAATGATATGAAAAAGGAAATCAAAGAAAGAAACGATAATTTTGATAAACATTTTGAGAAGTTAAACATGAAAATGAGTAAAGTAATAGACAATTTGAACATAAATAAAAACGAGGTAAGTAGGGGAGAGAATTGTAATAATAAAAATAAAAGTATGATGTTAGAAAATGATTATGTAAACATGGGTAGTGATAATGAGAGTTTAATGGGAATTGAATATGATAATGATGAAATGTTAATGTATAGTAATAAATCAGAGAGAAGGAGGGAGAGTATAATTGTAAAAGAGTTGCAGGGGGTAGATTTTTCCCTTAATGATGGAGTAGGGGGTGAAGTAAAAACTTCACATGTGTTGAGGAAGGACGAGAGTGCCTTCAATGTATATTTGGGAGACGTTAGGTCTATGAATAAAGTTGTCCCTGGTTTTTTTAGTGCACTTCACAGGTGGTGCAGTAATTGTAAATTAGTGTCCCCTGCAAATATTGAAAGAGAGAATGTAGCTTGGTGTGGTAGAGAGAGATATATTAAGAGAGAGAAAGAGTATAGCATGGTGTTGCTGTGAGAGTTATTGTGAGAGAAAGAGGGAAATAGAGATTTTTAAGATAAATAGAAAGTATGAAGAATTTATGGAAAAGTTAGGAGTAGAGATGATTGATAATTACAGTAAATACTTACCTTGGGTGGAAGCTGATATAGCAGTAGGAGAAGATGATAATGAAAACAATGACTTTGCAAATTACCTAATTATGACTAATTATACTGAAGGTGACAGGACAATAACCAATCGTAACAAGTTATATGAGAAATTGATAGGGAATAACCCTATTAATTATGATGATTTTATGAAATATAAGAATTTAAATGTGTGTTATATTAATGATAGTAATATAATGTTTTCAAGTAAAAATAAGTTGTATAGACATAAGATTCGATTATTGTTTGACGATGGAGGTTAGATATTTTATTGTGTTAATGAACATTTAAATATGTGACAGTGTTTTTCAAGATGGACTGCTTTATGAACTGATCTATGGTAAACGACTAAATGATAATTTGGATTGTATATTTTTTGTGTGTATTAATGTCAGTGTATTTGTGTATTCTTGATATTATGTATTTTATATATTTTTTTTATGTAAACCATGTACTGTAGAATTCTAAATAATTGAAGAAAGTTTGATAATGATTTTGAATAATTATGAGATTTAGATTCTAATGGATAATAAATGATTAAACATGTAATATATTGGGATATTGAGAAGTATTGTTATTAGTAGGTGAGGGATGAATTTTCTAATGCAATTGTAAATGATCACAGAAATGTAAAATGTTAAAAAGGGGATACAATTTGGGTGATAATGATAAATAAGGCAGGTGAGTTAGTCAGTTAGAGTTAATGGGAGTTAGAGAGACTAAGAATTTTGAAATACAGATAATATACAAAGAGGGTGTTAGATATGTTAGGGACACAGTAGTTAGTGATTATATGTAGAGAGGTGAGTAATGTGAATGGTATATATATTTGTTGATGATGATATTTTGTAGTAAGGGTAGTGGTGTAAGGAGTGATCAGCGTGCGACGTGGCAAGAGACCAGCGTGCAGCGTTGTGGCAGGCGGAGCAATTTGGGTTAGAGTGTTTGCCGATATTTGGTGGAGGGCAAATGGTTAGGTATGTGTATGGCCAGGTAGGGAACACACATCCTAGTACAAAGATGAGCGGTGCCAGAGGATTTAAATGGGATTAGTGAAGGGGGTTGTTATTGAGATATTGGTGTCATAATATGTTAATGGTTGTTAGTAGCGGATGTTAGTAGAAAAAAGAAGGGTAGTAAGGTTAGATAGACAAATGCCAGAATAAGATATAGATAATAGTGAATAAGAGAGTGTCACCCTAATGAATTGATGAAACGGTTAGAAAAGAAAATTCATGGTATGAAGGTGATGTAACTGAAAGATTAATGATAAATTTAGACATTTTTTTGTAGAATCTAATGATATAATAAATGTTAAATAATACAAGTTGAATAGTGAGTTGATGATAATGATGTTATAAAGTTTTGATAAAAATTATGTAAATATGAATTAAGTAATGTAAATGTAACAATGCTAATGTTTGATGTTCAATGTTTATTATGTTTTTATTATGGTGATAGACCCGCAGTAAGGGCGTATAATTATATAACTTTTAGATATTATGATATCTAACCATTTTTTCTAATGTAATGCTGACGCAAAGACAAGGAGATGACAAAATTCCTCCACCAGCTCAGTCTTTGTGAAGGCACCTGAGCGCTACAGTCCAGTGGGGAGTACAATAGTGTGTGTGGTTAGGAGGTCGTTACAGGGGTAGCGACGGTAACAAATGTTAATATGTAGGAAAGATAAGGTTCAAATGGTTTTGAACAAAATATAGTTTAATTCTGTTGCAAAGAAATATAAGAATAAAGAAGGTAGAGTAAAAAAAAAATATAAAGAGTTTTGAAGTTGTTTGCCATGATAGGTATGTGTTTCAATTTTATATGAAGTAAAATAATAGAGATAGTGGTTGTTGTTTGGAAAATTAAAATTTGTTTTATGTTTAGTATAATAATATGTTTTCTTATGGTAAAGAGGATAAATATGATTGACTGGAGTCCGAAAGTTTTACTAAATGCAGGAGTGTTGAAAGGAGAAGGTAATTCTGTTGTAAATCTTGTTTGTTTTATTAGTGGAGAATTTTAAGTTAAGCAAACCAATGGCTCACAACACAAACCAATGCATCTAAGGGGAGACAGATCAGTTGTGGATATGGATATGGATAAGGCCATCATTTTAAAATTTTGTATTTCATGTTTCAGAGTTTGCTGGTGTTGTGACGGCAGTCCTGAGCTGGCCGGTGCGTCAGAGCAGGAGCGTTAAGTGCCTAATGGCCTTATGGTGTTGGGATCTCTCCTGAGAAGTCCAGTAAGGTCAGATGGTACGATCATCATCATTGAACCAAGGGTAAGTGATTAAAATTGTTTTTATATTAACACTACAGGGGGTTGTGGCAACATATCTGGACTGATCCCTTTAGAATAGTGTGAATGGGTCAATGAAAGTTTTTATGCTTCGGCATCAAACCTTTCATTGAGGGGTTTTTGTAACAGGATAAACAGCCTGTTTTCATAATTATGGGATATAAAGATTTTTATTGTATTTTTATTGTATTCATACATGTCAAATATGGTTAGGTCAGTTTTACCCATGTCTCAATAAACGATGCAGTTCATCGGTACGATTCATCTCAAGGCCGATGGCGTACGTGCAAAACAAAACATATGCAATGGATGCACTGATCGACAAAAGCAAATTGGTATGACAAATATTGACACACGTCACAGCAATGACGAGGAACAATGCCGTCAGCTGTCTTAGACAAAGGGTTGATCACAATAAATCCCCACCACCTGTCGACAATTCGACAAAATGTCGGCCCAGTTAACTACAAGTTGTCATGAAGTAAACTTATATTAAAGTGTACTAGTGCCAAATAGGCCAGAAATAGTGTTTATCATTAATTAAAAATGTAAAAGTCAGCAAAATATAACTAAATTCAATAACCGTCTAACAATGTAGCTTCAGTGACAACAACAAACAATCAGTTTATCAACACTTCGAACATCAAACGAGACATGGAACAGCCATAATCTGGAAACCTCTACAGTCAGGGAAGTGCACTTTTTCAATCAGTTTAGTAAAAGAATGAGCTCATTAATAAAATTTGAATTATAAACCGCAGCTATTTAAAATTATCAATTGTATGATGAGAGAGAGAGAGAGCAATAGAGCGTGTGAGTGTATGGGCCGGCCACGTTTTATAACAGCCGTTGGTTTGTGTTTCAAAGGGTATTTTAGTATGTAATGTTAAATAAAAATCAAATACTGCAGTAATAAACCCATTTGTATAGGTGACAAATGTAGAGAGAAAATAAATATTGTAGAACAGCTTGTATGTAAAGAGCGGAAGAAAGGGCCGCTATATTTGGGTGTGGTATAAGCCACCATGTGTAGACTGAACTATCATCAAAATGCAGTTATTAAACAAATTTTATACCTCTAAATGCCAACTGATTTATTATTTCACACAACCCGATTGTTTTCTGCACTTTCACTTAAAGAACTTTGGACCATGGGTATAAAACTAATATATGTGTGGGTAGCATGTGTCTACGGAAGTGTGATCAACACGTGGTAAGTACCATAAGTACATATTGTTTTGCATATTTATGTATTTATATTTGTGTATCAAAAGGAGAAAGTTAACATTACTGTATTTAAAATACAATAATTTACAACTCTCTAGTTTTTTTTTTTTTTTTTTTTACCGCCACCCTGACTTCTCGAGACTCCAATTCACTTATAGGTCGCCACGATATTTTGTGGTTCAATATCGAAACCTTGAAAACATTTTTATTTAATTGCCAGGTTCGTTAGGCGAAATTTTCTATACGGGTTAGGTGATGTTAATGTGGCGTAATAATTAAGCTAACACATGGTTACGCTACTAATTCATTTTATTAAAATTCAAACTATGAAATTACTTTCTCTTGTTTATAGCTTTTAGTAAATTCTCTACTTACGGTTGTACTTCAAAAAGATTCTGTGAAAACTAGATTGGTTACATTTCTTTTTTTTTTTCTTAATCATGAAAACTGCAAAATATTAATCTAGCTTATTACTTTTTTCTAGTATCAAAACATATATATATAAAAAACAAAAACACTTAAACTATTTGAAACATGTATCTATATTAAAGCGACCCAGATTGCCACACTCTCATTCATTCTATCAATTTAGCCCCCATTTATTTAGTTTAGAGATCTCTGATTTTATAGTAAAAAAATACGTTACGTGTCCCTCGGCGTCGACTCCCGTCGAATATTTGTCTGTTCCTCATATTAGTGATTTATTGAATGCACCATTTTCACTTTTTAATACTGTCACTGGTTTAATTTGGTTGTGGTGTTTTGTTAAAGTTTACAAAAACTTATTTTGGATCCGTACGTCTCGTGTTCGTCCCGGCCGGGATCAAGGGTGTTAGGTGACTGCCTAGAGCGTTAGCACAATGCCCCACCACATCGGATACTGGACAGGAAAACCAATGCCTTCTTGCCTTCTGTTGTTAAAATGTTCGTCACTGTACTCACAGTATGGGTTGTTGATGTTCACAATGCGTTGATGATATTGCAATGCCACTCATCATGTCACCCAGTAGGCGTGGTCTTCTCCAAATTTCCGCCCGCACATCAACACGTGGCCATAAAAATTTGTTACATCTGGCCATGTTTGTTCGGCTTGGCCCGAGACTGTAAGCGTTGTCTGTGCGCACCGCTGGTGTTCGCGCGTTGGTGTGCGCCACACAACCCTTGATTTCCTGGAATTGAATTGCGTTGACAAACATACATCGCATTCCAACGCCCCAACTATGTTCAAAACTTCACTCTGCGGTTCTTGGTTTGCGTACAACGCTATTTAACACGGGACTGGCCACACAGATGGAAAATAATTTTATGAATTGCAATAAAACAAAAACCCCTCTTCTTAGCTCCGTTACAACAGATACAAAGAACTATTTTTATAAGTTTTTGTGAGATTGGCACATGATGCTGTAGTACTTAGTTCAGAAGTTCAGCAGGACAAGTAGGTTAGGTTGCTGATATGATGTTACTCTTACTAATACTTCATCATCATCATATTTATGAAGATGACAACAATGACAAAGACAACAGCAACATTGATGATGTTATCATTATTGGGTCCTTCAGTCTTTCGACTGATTTGTACCCTCCCCGCATATACTCGTGGTGCGTGTGTTACAGAGTCTCTCACAGGTATATGGGACCTACAGTTTAACGCCGGATCAAAATGGCATAGTTGGGGAGGCCTTATACTAGGCAGGATATCTCTTGCTGGTTTGCCATCTAATCTGTATCTAAATCAGATGGCCCCGGCAGGAATTGAACTCGTGCTGACAGCATAGCAGTGCTACATGCTAGCCACTACGTCCGACTGCTCAATTGATGATGACATTACAAAAATTAAATAAATAAATGAACCTATAGTACTATAGTCAATGAACAATGGGACCACTCTCAAGAAATAAAGAGCAGAATTGAAAAGGCAAGAGCAGTGTACACTAGAATGAGCAGTTTATTAAAAAGTCACAATTTAACAGTAAACACAAAGATGATACTTTTACACTATTACGTATTCTCGGTCCTTTTATACGGTGTAGAATCATGGACTTTGACTGAAGTCACAACTAAAAAATTGGAATCTTTCAAAATGTGCCTTTACCATAGAATACTGAGCATTTCATGGACAGCACATATAACTAATGTTGAAGTTCTTAGAAAGATGAAGAAAGAAAGGGAAATTATTAACACAGTGAAGATAAGAAAGCTTCAGTATCCGGGACATCTCATGAGAAATGAACAGAGATTTTACTTATTGCAGTCCATACTACAGGGAAAAATACTTGGAAATGGAGCAGTTGGACGATCGAGAATATCATGGCTGAGAAATTTAAGGACTTGGTTTGGCATGAATACAACTGACTTATTTCGTGCGGCAGTGCAGAGGGTTCAAATAGTCCGTATGATATCCAACATCTGAAATGGATAGGAACTATCAGAAGAAGAAGAAGAAGAAATAAATAAAAATGTTATTACATGTAAAAGACATACCTGGTTCAGAAACATGACAGCTGGACAGACGTTTTGATTTGATTCCACTTGAACGGCTGTTCTCTGATCTTTCAGACACTTTTCAGCAAACAACCACATATCATTGTGCTGAAAACACATGGCCACAGTAGCGGTGATACGGCTCATTATGCAACTGAGTATCTCCGACTGACACGAAGTCATCGTATGTTGTTGCTGCTGCTGCTCTGACATGATCTTCATTGCAGTCGGCAACAGTTTTCCAAATATTTCCTTAAACATATAAAAAAATAGCAATAAAGTATTAAAGTACAGTAAGAGTGGGTGTTTAGTAATATCATCTCACCCTCTTTAATTCTTAACCTGTCATTGGTTGCGTGTGAGATTTTCTCTCACACAGCACGTCTGTCACACTCTGAAATGATAAATCAGGTTTCTGTTGTTATATTATTTATTTGTTTCTTATATTTTAATATTTTGTTTTATTTGTCGAACACATCTGACATCTATAGTGTGTTTTTCTCAAATAAATTTGTGTAAATATGTGTGAAATACAAGGTAATACCATACTTGTATTTTACTGTGCAAAAACCAGCAGTAGATGGGGGTTTTGTTTCCCTTCTTGCTACAGGTTTTACACTTGGTAGAAGTATTACAATATTTGCTTCTCTTAGTGTTCACAGAAGAACTTGAACCAATGTGTTTTTATGTTCTTTTCCCAAATATGAAGGTTCTGGTTCCTTCACCTTGTCTGACTCATGAGTACAGGATTTTTCAGTATCTACAGTACAGTGGTTACACTTTCTGATACATCTATCTGATTATACATTCACATAACTATCTATCTTGATATCCTGAACATAATTTTGTTCTAATATATCAATTCATCTTTTCTAATCAATTCTGGTTGAAAAACATCGGAAGTCATACATTTCCTTCTTTTCATTCTATTCGAAGAGCCAAGTCAAAAATGTTCTTCCCTCTACTTGTGTTAGGAAAACTTACTATAATTCAAATGAATATAGTATGTCACAAAATAGAGAACTTACTGAAAAGAATTAACACATTAATAAAGCTAGTTACTACTATAGCAAAGGTTAAATAACAATAGTTTGTAAAAATTAACATTAGAAAAACCATTATATGCTCTGAAACACACATGAAAACAAAACATAACATGGTTTTCTAAAACATAATTGTAAAAATTTGATAACACGAGAAATTCTCACAAAGGTGCTTTAACAAACCTACTCCCAAAATTCACACACTACAGAACTATTACACAGCCAAATACAGCACTGACAATGATCCCCAAGTCAGCTAGAGAAAGAGCCATCCCCATCACTTGCCACCTCCCTGCACACTTCATGTGGAAAAATCATTATGAGAGAAACTCTCATATAGAGACCTATGATGAGTTAATGTATGGCCAATCCAAAACACAGTTTCTACCACAATTCTACATTTGTTATTAAACTGATCAGAATACTCAACTTATTTTCCCAAAAAGAAATTTGTTAATAAACACATGGAGGTTCAAGTTCTTAACTCACAAAGCACGATACTTCTCACTGGTTAAATATTCTAATGTGACTACTGACTAGGTAACAGCTGTCCATACAATAATTGTACAATATACAGCCTTTTATCCACTGCTGTTCAGCTGGTCTGTTTTGATAGCATGATTGTTAACTAACTTGTTAAAACGGGTTAAATACTGTCAGCTTACTTTAAGCAGTGAAGTCAGTTACATGTTTATGTGAATAGACATACAGCATACTGTCACTAATCCGGCAGATATCACACCAGTGTAGTGGCGGATCAGTGGAAATGCCGGATTAATGGATGGTTATTAGAAAAAAAACCACATTTAAATGACAAAAAGTAGCGTATATTGTATATAATGGTAAAACATGAAAAAACTTACACCTGATTAAATCATCAGATTAAAAACATAATAAATTATCTTCTATTTTTTTTTTCTTAAAATTATTCAAATTAGTTTTACATTTATAATTTACGTTATAATTTAGTCAAACGTAGGGAAAAATGAAACTCGCAGAGTTATGTACAGTACTATTCCAATGGAATTAAATAGCTGTCAATTTTCTTCTGTTTCTTGGTTTGAAACAACACTTTTAATGCTTTTTCTTGCAGTTTTTTCAACACGAGAATTTCACAACCAGACACACCATTTTCTTCTGCCCACTTAATAGAAGTTGTGAAGGCGTACACTGCCTCCGTCCACTGTTTTTTTTTTTTAAGTTTCTTACGACACAGAAAATGTGACACAATGAAGAATGCACAAATAAGAGATTGTGAAGCTACTTACTTTTTGTATCACATAAAATTAACTAACAAACATTGTATACTTCTCGGGCGCCATCTTACCAACTGTAAGAAAATAATTTACCAAGGTTCGAATCAGCGAACTAGGAGAACAGAATGTGGTTGCTGAAATAATAACAATCATTTATGTTCATC
Organism: Magicicada septendecula; assembly: GCA_034769895.1. NCBI lineage: Eukaryota > Metazoa > Arthropoda > Insecta > Hemiptera > Cicadidae > Magicicada > Magicicada septendecula. The sequence goes on from CM068371.1 coordinate 22,071,735, forward strand.
AATAATTAAACGTTATTATTATTTTATTATTATTCATATTTCATATTAATAAAATCATACAGACAAAATTTGAATTAATAATTGACAAAAACGTGAATAATAGTTGTTAATTACCTTGAATCTCTTTTAATTTACTTACTCGCATTACAATAACAGATTCTTGAAATACATTTATTAAGAATTATAATGGGAACGCAAACCAGCCTTCTTATTACGATAAACTATAATAATACTATATTCTCACATACACACACAAAGCTACTTTAGAGATCTCATTTTTTTAAATATTTCAAAATTCATTTCCCCATTTTATTTAAATTTTTTAAAAAGAAAAGAAAAAAAAAACAGCATTTTTAATTATTATTTTTTAATGGCTACTTTCCTGTTTACGAGTAGAAGTCGGCTCCTGGGGTGTCTCCTCATGGCGTGCACTGTTTTATAGTTCGCACTATCACATTTTTTCTGCCGAACTGTTAATTTTGGATGAATATTGGCCAAAGACTGTTTGTATTTTAGATGTACGTATAAAAATTCACATTTTTATTGTATGCGGGCGCGTCGGCGAACACACAATAACTTCGCCCAAAACCGGCGTGAGCCGGGCAGACGCTACAGTTTATTTTGCGTCTGGTCCGCTGAGATGTTAATTTCCGACTACTTTGTTCTGTTGTGTCACAATGTAGCTGGCATGTGTCACACCCTGCATTCATGTTATGTAATGCGCTGACGTAACGTAACGCTCGCCTGATGCTGGTTATGTAATTTGTTGACAGATTTTGTTACATAACGTGTTGATGTTGTTGTTACTGTTTTCGTGTTCGTCATTGTCCTTGAATTTTCCTTGGCTCAGTTAGCCGGTTATTAAAACTGTTTATATGAATATTGTCTAATAACTTTGTCTTCAACGCCTCAAGCAGTGTTGCCGTTGTTGGGATCGCTTCCCCATAACAAATTTACCTCTCGGTCATAAAATTTTTTCTATCACTCAACAAGTTAATTATTATTTATGAAAAAATACAAATTCTGTTATTACCCCAGGCATGCCCAAAAATGCCCCGCTACAATACCCCCTCAATGAGATATTTTATGCCGAAGCATAAAAAATCTCATTGACACATTCATACTTGCTAAAGGGATCAGTCAGGATATGTCGCCACAACCCCCTGTATGGTTTAAAAAAAAAATATAATCAACTCACCCTTGGTCCGGTGACTGTGACCGCATCTGCATGACAATACTGGACTTCTCTCTCGAGATCCCAACACCATAGAGTCAGACAGATACTCAACGCCCCTGCTCTGACGCGCAGGCCAGCTCAGGTCCGCCGCCACAGCATCACCAAACACTGAAACAACAAATCAAAATATCAAATAGTGGCTTTATACAACACCATATCCCCCACTGATCTGTTTCCCCCTAGCGGTGCTGGTTTGCGCTAAGAAGCACTGCTTTGTCTTTTACTTATTACTAACCTATATCATAATATATTTACCAACAATATGACACCCCTCTTAAAATTCCATCTACTTTCCCTTCTTAACTTTATCCTAAAATTCAAATTATTGCCCTGATTCCCATCAGAATTTTAAATAAACAGACGACCGACTTATAAACATTTCCCATTACCATATTACATTTCTCTCATCCCCAATTTAAAAATGCATTTAAAATAGTTAACTTCATAAAATTCTCTTAAATACTAACAAACACAATATAACATAAGAAAATATAATACACTTCTAATTCACATTAAAATAAACAATTGGTATTTAAAATGTTACCCACATTAAGTTGGCATATAAAATCAGAAAATTACTTTTAAACTTGATTTACTCTTATTAATTCGTTTCTCAAAATTACAAAAATTATTTTATTTATTTATTTTTTTTTTCAATTATGGCCATCATTATTCCATTTCATTACTTTGGGTGATTCTCCGTTATTCATTATAATTTACTTTATCCACCTGGCATCTACTCATAAACTTCCCCTTTTATTTCTCTAACGCTCCCTTACAAAATCTTTAACTAGTATGACACCCCAGTATCAAAAATTTACTAACCCTTCTCTACCTCTACTTACTATTTTAACTCAAATCGCCACCTTCTACTCTTATATAAAAAAATACTCTCTAACCCTTTGTACATAGGATACGTGTTCCCCCCCCCCCCCAAAAAACTCAATTCCCGTTCTCTGGCCCCTGGATTTTTACCTAAGGCGGCCCCTTCCCACTAAAACTATACCAAATCCCGTCCCAACCCTTATGTTGCGGACTCCCACATTACACTACCACTACTACAAAATTGCCATCCCCAAAATCTCAATCTCATTACCTCACTACAATTACAACAAAATAACATCAACAAATAAACAACAATATATCACTCAAAACTCTACATAAACTCTCCATTTCTACTGTGTCTCCACTTATACTTCTCAAAATTCTATAACATTACATTAACTCAAAACAACATTGCATTATTTTCATCTCTCATTCTCTTTAATACCTCAATATTTTTTAACTTGGACTGACTCAAACATTTTATTCAAACAATTACTATCACCCATTTCTATCTTTTACAACCCATAGAAAATGTTACCTATCACAACTATTTTTCATTTTATTTTAAAATCTATAACATATTATCATATTTTTATAATTCTTATTCCTAACATACTAAATGCAATCAACACAATAAGACATAATAAACACAATATAGGAAGTATTTAGTGCATCTATTTTTTTTTATTCAAACAAAATTATTGAGCAGCAAATCATCATTATTAATTAACATATAGCAAAATTTTTAATTCATAATTATTATTATTAATTAATATATATATATATCATTCTCAATTATTATTAAAAAAAATTTTTTAATCATTATTTTTATTTAGCACAATTATTTCAAAATATTTCATTACTGAATTAACATATCAATCACTCCTGTCAACCTTTTTGTTATACATTATTCATATTGTAAAATTTCAATACTTACAGCCCATTTCTCAAAACATATACAACATACCACAATACTCTCACCTCACCAGTGAAACATTTCACAAAATATTAGTTTACCTCAAACAATTCAGCCATCTATTATCAAATGATTTAAATTCCTTAAAAGTTAGTTATACAATATTGAAATAGTCAAACAAAATATTTAACATGTATTAAATTGTTTAATTAAATTCATCATTAACAATACAAAATTCATTACCATAAACTATTATTATTCAATTACTGTTTCTCAATATTAATGTTATTACTTATTTAACTGGCAAAATATTATTATTATTATTACCACAATTACACACATTTATTTATTTAACATTCCACATATACACAATCAAAGTTACTACATTATTATTTACAAATTTCAAATTTACAAAATATTCGTCAACAACTGTTCAAGTGTATCTCACTTCATGTCCAAATCAGCAAGGCCATTACCAGAATTTACAGTATCTAACAAGGTCTATACACTGATATTCTAGTTCAGCCACCATCGTCATATATATATATCTAACATATTTGTAACATTCATCATTATTATCCACACACAAATTATTATAATTGTTACTATCATAATAACTCATCAATTCTGTTTCATCCATTATACCACTATAAATCTTGTTACCATAAGTTAGGATTGTCCCGTCTATATCATTGTTATTTGTTAATATCAGGTAAATTGTTTTCTCATTTTTGTATTCCTCAACTACTACATCAGGTAAGTCATTATAGTTAGGTAAGATATTATCAAAATTATTCTCTGTCTCTCTTTCAACAGGTACGTATTTCACATGATTCATCATCACCCCTTCTAGTATTTTTCTCAATTCATCATACTTTCTTTCTAACTTATAAAGTTCTATTTCATTCTCAATACATAACTCTCTTTCTTCATAGCACCACATCACACTCTCACAATTATTACGGACAGATGGTACAACATTATACAACATTAATTCATTTAACAATAAGGGTCTCTTGCCCTGAAAAAACAACATTAAATCATCATCATCATTATAAACAATAAGGGGAAAATTTGGCCTCTGTCCCCATTCAATTACTACATTATTCTTCCACTCTCTCTCTACTTCATAAACACTCATTAACATTTCATTATCGCATTCTAAAACTTCATCAGTACTATTCGTTATTATATTTTCATCATTTGTTTCTACATTATGCTTCACCCCCACTATACTCTCAAAATTGTCTACTATTTCGTCATTTTTACATTTTGTCATATTTAAAACATTGTCACCTAATTTCTCAACATTCCGTTCTAATTTATATAAACTGTTTCTTATTGTTTCGTTAGTGCTTTCTAAATGTTTATTAATTTCTTGTATCTCACTTTTCAACTCATTATTTTGATTTTTTAACTCCTCAAAACTATTCTTTTGTTCATCTAATTTATTGTTCTGAACGTCAAACTTCCCGTTGAAACTACTATTCATTTTATTGATATCACTACTTAAATTCTCAGACATTGTTTTCATTAAATTGAATATATCTGCCATCGACAACTCTGCAACTCGTGTTGTCGACGGGGTAGATTGAGCCGATACATTGTCAATTACCATCGACTCCGTAAGAGTGTTTTCTAAATTTGAATCTAGATTCTCCATTTTATAATACTACAATTCCGACTGTAAATAAAAATACTAATATATCATATCTACTTTCACACCACAATGTATCTACTTGTATAACGCTTTGCGCTACTTTACGTAACTTTCTATGCACTTTATTTATACTTCAATCATTCCAAAATTTACTTATACAATACCCTTTACATTACTTAATAATTATTATGCATATTGCTTCACAATACTCGCTACAAAATATCAACATCAACATTTCACACTTATCATAACATAACCCCTATCTACGTTTATTTTACGTATGAACAAAAAATTCCATTCTTACCCCAACAACCATTCTGTTCTCCCCGTAGGCCGTATTTTATATAATATAATTATATAAATTGTACCTACGTTCGGAAGCCAAATGTGAAGCTACTTACTTTTTGTATCACATAAAATTAACTAACAAACATTGTATACTTCTCGGGCGCCATCTTACCAACTGTAAGAAAATAATTTACCAAGGTTCGAATCAGCGAACTAGGAGAACAGAATGTGGTTGCTGAAATAATAACAATCATTTATGTTCATCAATAATTAAACGTTATTATTATTTTATTATTATTCATATTTCATATTAATAAAATCATACAGACAAAATTTGAATTAATAATTGACAAAAACGTGAATAATAGTTGTTAATTACCTTGAATCTCTTTTAATTTACTTACTCGCATTACAATAACAGATTCTTGAAATACATTTATTAAGAATTATAATGGGAACGCAAACCAGCCTTCTTATTACGATAAACTATAATAATACTATATTCTCACATACACACACAAAGCTACTTTAGAGATCTCATTTTTTTAAATATTTCAAAATTTATTTCCCCATTTTATTTAAATTTTTTAAAAAGAAAAGAAAAAAACCAGCATTTTTAATTATTATTTTTTAATGGCTACTTTCCTGTTTACGAGTAGAAGTCGGCTCCTGGGGTGTCTCCTCATGGCGTGCACTGTTTTATAGTTCGCACTATCACATTTTTTCTGCCGAACTGTTAATTTTGGATGAATATTGGCCAAAGACTGTTTGTATTTTAGATGTACGTATAAAAATTCACATTTTTATTGTATGCGGGCGCGTCGGTGAACACACAATAACTTCGCCCAAAACCGGCGTGAGCCGGGCAGACGCTACAGTTTATTTTGCGTCTGGTCCGCTGAGATGTTAATTTCCGACTACTTTGTTCTGTTGTGTCACAATGTAGCTGGCATGTGTCACACCCTGCATTCATGTTATGTAATGCGCTGACGTAACGTAACGCTCGCCTGATGCTGGTTATGTAATTTGTTGACAGATTTTGTTACATAACGTGTTGATGTTGTTGTTACTGTTTTCGTGTTCGTCATTGTCCTTGAATTTTCCTTGGCTCAGTTAGCCGGTTATTAAAACTGTTTATATGAATATTGTCTAATAACTTTGTCTTCAACGCCTCAAGCAGTGTTGCCGTTGTTGGGATCGCTTCCCCATAACAAATTTACCTCTCGGTCATAAAATTTTTTCTATCACTCAACAAGTTAATTATTATTTATGAAAAAATACAAATTCTGTTATTACCCCAGGCATGCCCAAAAATGCCCCGCTACAAGATTAAACAATAAAACATCTTTTCACTAAATGAGAAATTAAAGAATGCAAACTCGAATGGAAAGAGTGTGTCAGTCATATAAAAGTGCAAACTGCTGAGATTAGTCTTCAAGAACCATCCAAGGGGGAAACGGGACGTAGGACACCTGAGGAAAAGATGGTCTGTAACTGCCACAGGTTGTAAGTAATCCATGACAGAGATAATGTTGATGATCTGTGATGGCAGCGAGGCAAACATCTGCTTCCGCTACCAGCCGATAGGTCGCCGCTAACACCAGGCGGACACATGGACGAGTTTACAGCGCGCCAATCAGAAAAGACCGGAAGATAGCAGCCATCTGAGAGGTTCGCTGCAACCAGCAAAAATTAGAAATAAGAAGAGAGCGGCTGGCAAAAGTCGCCATTCCATCGGACGACGCTAAGCCACCCGGAAGGAAAAGGAAGAAGAGAAGAATGGACTTTTTTCGCTTTCTTGTCCTGTGACAAAAAAAAGAACCAGCAATGGACATCGACTGGGACAGCAGCGGACATCTACATACCGCTGCCGAAAGAAGAAGAGGACTGCAGTATGCCACGAACAGCGGGTGCAGTCGCTGAACATCACAGCGTCCTCGCCACACGGCCCTTTATAAGGGCCACAAAAAAACGACGCGGTGTACGATTGGCACCATTTGTCACTGACACATCCATATCTCTCTCTCTCTCTCTCTCTCTCTCTCTCTCTCTCTCTCTCTCTCTCTCTCTCTCTCACACACACACACACACACACACACACACACACACACAAAGATGAAACTTACTGTTGAATTGACCTGATCCAATAACTTGAGCAGAGCAGCTGTCACGTAGTCTGGAGTGGTGTTTGACGTCACTATGGTGATCAGTATGTCCACAACATTGCTCATTTGTTTCTGAAGCTGATGGTCGAGCAGGGACTTGACACTGGGGTCAGGTGACAGCAGCATGTACAGTATCAAACTAATCTGCCTAGAAAAGATCAAACAACACATCGATTATTAGTAACAAAGTTCCACCATTCAACTTACACTAATAAATATGTACATCTTACAATTCCAAAGTTTTATATTCTTCCAATCAGTTATATGATGCATAAGGCTCAATTGTCTAGGAAACAATGAGGTAAGAAGCAGTGGCAGCTGGTGTTATGGTTGCAGCGTTGCACAACCACCAATATAGAATAACTAAACTGTAAAATAATATACAAAAACATTAAGCAGCTAAACGTGTCATAAATTTAAATGGAAAGCATATTAGATTCTATGCGGTAATGTTAGCGTACAATTCAAATGTGGCACACAGGCTGGTAGTTGTAGGCCACTTGTAACTTCAACAGTAAATAACAGCGCTTACTACACAGACATACGGGAGGACATGCATTACTCTTCACAATTGCCCTATATTCCATATGTAAGCTTGGTGGTTTCAAAGCTTCCACAACACTCCACTAACAGCGTTGTAACGCACCCTTAGTTGTGTCATGAAATCAGCACAGCCTTCTTGATTTGTAAGTTGTGTCAGGTTTAGTGTTTACGGTGGTTGAAGGTAAACGTTATCCATTGTTTGAGGTTAAAAAATTCTTGGATTTCGTTGTCCATGACGTGTCCGTTACTTAACTAAATATAATTAATTCACTACCGACTCTGAACACAAAGTTTTTTTATGGGTAAAAACGTAAAAGTTTTACCTTATAGCCTGAACCGGTTTTCGCTTTTAAAAACCTTCTTCAGAGGCTACCATTGGGAGCACTGTTTGTCTTGTTGTTGGCGACGGTATTGATTTTTGAAAGATCGATATTGTGTGTGTGGGATGTGATAGTTCGAATAATGAGTGTGATTTGCATTGTGTCTGTTCGTTTAGAATGTCGTTTTTATGTGTTTTCGTGTGTTTGTATATTTCCAAAACCGTTTGTTTGTATATTTTTTAAAAGCGAAAACCGGTGCAGGCTATACAGTCAAACGTTTACGTTTTTACCCATAAAAAACTTTGTGTTCCAAGTCGGTAGTGAATTAGTGATATTTAGTTAAAAAATTATATTAATAATTTTGTTTAACTGTGATTATGATATAGTTTTAACGTCTTTTAACCTCTCCCTCACCCAATCATTCTTCTACTGCAACCACCAAAATTTGGAACTACCAGCCGCCACTGGTACGGAGGGAACTTAACATATGGTAGATAATTGTTTTGATCCAGAAGATCAGAATTAACTGGCGTAGTGCCTACGAAAATTAGCAAAAAGATTTCTGAAGCTCAAATTTAGTTATAGGCCTAAGAGAAAAGTAAACCCCTGTAAGAGATGGTGTACTGAACTGAAAACATCCTGACGATGGTGATGATCATTATCATCATCTTTTATGAAGTAAAATCATGAACACAATGTACAAATCCTTGTGATTCAGTATATAAGACGTTATAACCCTCAAAAATAATAGACAGACATACTAAAATAATCACACCCATAAGAATTTAATAAGATTCACGTAACTTGACATATAAATGACACTTCCGTTATGGTGATGACCACTGATGAACATCTACTTCAGATACTGAAGTGCACAGTATTTTAGGAAAGTCTACAGATATGTGAAAATTAATAGAATGCAGACAAATCATTAATGAAAACAAATTGTATGTCAAAGTGGTGTAGTAAGGCATATTAACACAACAAGCTTATGGTCCCTACATGCTGCTGTGTCCTGAGCATTTTTGTAAAAGTTTGAGGGTTAATCAAAAAATTTGTCTCTTCACTTACATCCATTCTGTAAACAGTGCACTGAAGTACACAACTTCTACTTTAAAATGATACATATTTTGTAATTTATTTTTTTTATTAAGTTGAGAAAAGTACACTAAAAAAAAAATTCAGCTCAACTCAATTCTTGCACTGCACATTAATTTTAAACACACGTTACAACTATACACAAAATTATATTGTCTACACCTAAATATTGTAACATAACGCGGGTATCAGCGAAAGTGCATTAAAAGTACCTTTTGCGATCGTCACTTATGAATTATATTTGCTAATGTTCAAAGCAGTTGAATTTGATGATTACCAAAGAAAAACTGAAATTGAGCGTGTGTGATTTGGGAGAGATTAATGAAGTTGTTTAATCGTAGTTAGGAGAGAGAGGAGTACCAAAGATATTACCCCCGGAGTATACGATTACTTATTTTAAATATTCGCTGTTCATAAGACCAGCTGATTTTGACATCGGCCTCAAAATGTTAGGTTAAACCAACACCAATGTTCGGTGATACTCCCCGGCGGTTCGTCCTCTTCTTGGCTTCCTGAAAACCTGTAACAACTACCCTCTACAATAAAGAATACACGTTTTATTATTTATAATAAAATATTCAGAGTATTTATTTATGTAATACACTGATTTTCTCTTCTCCCAATACACAAATATTATAATCGATTTTTTCTTTCAACAATACATTGGATCGATTTAATTAGGTAAACATTGGAATTATAACAAATTTTTTTTCTTGATTAAACATGAAACAATAAAGAATTCATTTTATTAACTTCCCCAGGGTTAAGGGTAAGTTCTTTGTGTTATGACACGGTCAGAAATGAATAATTATATACTACGCTTTACAAGAGAAAAATAAATTTCTAATTTTTTGGTTTTTTCGTAGTATGTAGTTCCGAGTTTCTCTGCGAGAGTAAAGGTTAAGTCTTTATTATACCCATGAAATCAGTTACTAAATTGGAACTGCACAAAGATTCGACATGAGGATTTCTTGGTTAACAATTATTAATAAAGTTTATTTTACCTCTTTTCTCGAAGTGTTTACTTGGATGGTGCCGTTTCTAGTGTTGGAGTTATAGTTGTTTTGTAATTTTGTTGAATTTTCATAAGATACTATCTCACCAAAATCTCATCGTGTCGTTCAACTAGGCCTGATCTGGTAGCTGGGTATTTCAAATTTTCATCAAATAAAGGTCGTTAAAGTTGATATTTGAAGGAGTTCTAACATAAGGTGGATACTACTATTTAATTTTTATTCAATTTAGCACTGTTTCCAAAAGTTTTCATAAGGTTTTATTAATTTTTTGATGGCATTCCACTTTTTCTCAAACGAACGGTTTTTCAATCGTTTTAACAATTAATTCATATCTTGTTATGTGGTTACTCTTAGTAACCAATAATTTTTATATCATTTTTTATTGGTGCATCTATATACTTTTGAGTATATAGGCTGTTTTTAATTATTATAAATTTATTTCTTATTTATAGAAAAATAATCCTTTTTAACTTGGGTTTATTATCCAATTTGATTTATATAAGGTTTTTCCGTTTATTTTCTCTTAATTTTAGATATAGGTCTTTAATATTTTTATTTCCTTTAATTGTATTTATATATTATTTATTAATTTCTTATAGTATCCTTACACTGAACTATTTTCTACTGCCATTTTACTCATACAGTATTATTTTATTTTTATTATTATTTTATATTTAACCCTTTTATTTTTAACCCTGGGTTATTTTATATTCAAACATAATTAATCTATTAAATATAAAATTAAACCTAGGTACAAAATCTTTGTGGCCTACACAATACAAATTATACAAAATTCCAACAAAACACATAATTGGTCATTAACATATAGTCTACTATTATAATCAACTGTTTCTCCTATTATAATCAACTGTTTCTCCATCTACAGCATAAGTCTGTGAGATGCTCCTTTTAAAATCACTTATTTTCTCACTGGGTACACTATAACTCACTTTGTACTCTTTATATCAATTAAGTATAGTTTATAATGTTTTGTGATATAAAGTAATCTAGAGCTAGGTATATTATACCCATTTCTGACCTTTATAGTGGGGTGATTATGTTATCATTTTTGGGACTGGGTTATGTAACGTTACAATATTGTTTTATCAAAAAATTTACTGAAACAGTAAAAAACAAAAGACGTCTTACTAACTGAGGTCAGGATACAACTCTCTTTCTCACACAGGTAACAGTGGTTGTTCATCTAACTCACACTATGGACTTGAATTTGAGATATGAAATTAACTTGTATTCCTTCTACAGCTTCTGATTTTTTAATAAATTAAACTAAAAACTGGGGAGAAGTGTTAGTTATATCATTATATTCACCCCATCACAATGTCACTATCATCAACACATATTACCACTAATTTTTTAATATTAATTTAATGATTCGATGTCTAAGCCAGAACTGTTTATGATTTCATTAATTTCTTCTTCTGTAAGATAATTCTTGGAATACGTTTTCAATTAACAAAAATATAACAAAACACGACTATCTCACGCACAAGCTGTAGGTAAACAACAAAAATTGCTGCCCTCAACAAACACGTGTACATAGCACAAACAGAAATATTTTTCCCCGTGTTTGTCCCAGTTCATGCTATCCTCTACAGTTTAAATAGAGAACTAAAATATTCCACATGGAAACCAAGCCTGTGGACATATAGGAGCCATCTTGTTTCATTTAAACTACGTCAAATTCGCGGACATACCTGGTACATCCTTAGGATTCTGGCACTTGTTTGACTTGGATGTTCTAGGTACGTCCATAGGTCTCAATGTGTTTAAATCTCTACGTAACGCAAGGATTGGTTTTACATATATGTACAATGCATGATTGCACAACTGTAAAAGAAGATGACAAAAAAGGAGATGGAAACATCATAACTACTACTATGCTCCCCGAGCTGGAGAGTTCTCTCACTATTAATGAACAAAGTACATTTGTTATTACATATATTTAAATATCAGATTATTTTTCAATTATGGAAATAATAAAAAAGATACCGATTTCTCTACTACTTCTTTAGTAGCATAACAACTGTAAAGCACACAGTCATACAATGTACACTAAAAATTTGAAACATTCAGATTTGGGTTACAATTCCTTTTAACTGCTGCACGTTTACAATTTTTTTCAAATTTGTGATCTCTTTTTTGGGCTGAAAAAATTCAAAATTTTCAAAACGTAACACTATAGTCAGATGTTAGCTAAAATTCATACATTCAGTTGGACTTTTTCCATTTTTTTTTCACAATTTCAACCTCCCAAATTTTCGCCTTCTGTCCCATTATTTTTTGAGGCATCAATCTCAAAAGCAATAAGGTTCTGTAGGGTAAAAGTACAGAAACGCATGCCAAGTTTTATGAAAATCCATTGATGTGTTCAAAGTTGTTGTGAGACATAGCCCAAACAGAAAGACAGACAGACAAATGCTGAAACGTTGAGTCAGAACTAATAACTTACCTCGCTAGTTCAACAACAATGAGGGCTTATAGGAAATCATAGTACAGGCAGTCCCCGTTATACGCGGTCCCGCTTTACGCGATTTCGCTTTTACGCGGTTTAAAAAAAAAAAATGTTTTCTTGAAGGGTTTTGTATTTGAGTTGAGTTGCGCCAAAGCGGTGATTGTTTGAAGTGTACAGTTAGTAATGGAGGAGCGGTGATGCGCTGTTCTCTCTCCTCAAGGTCAGTGGTCACTTACCGCTTGCCTCTCCTCACCTCTACTTTCTCTGTCATTGTCTGTGTTTGTCTATTTTTACAACGTAGTCAGTCACCTCTCGCTATCGATCGCTGTCAGTAGCACTGCGCTGTGTACCTTGTCTAGCAATTATTTCCTGTTCACGTTTCATTGAGTGGTGAGTGTGACATTTCGTTCAGTGTTTTCGAGTTATTGAAAATGTCACAAAAACGCAAGGAACATTCAAGTGCGAGTACTAAAAAACGTGAGAGAAATTCTCTTTCATTGGAGATTAAACTGGAAGTTTCAAAACGTATCGATAAAGGCGAACGTGTTGTCGATATTCAGCGAGTAATGGGTCTTCCAGAGTCGTCTACAAGGACGATCCGATCGAACGCAGACGCAATTTGTAAAAGTGTTGAATCTTGTACGAATTTAAGTATCGCAAGAATAGCTACATCGAGATCAGATGCAATGGAAAAAATGGAAAAGCTTTTGTCTACCTGGATTGAACACCACAACCAGCGGAATGCACCTATTTCTATGGCAATCATTCAAGAAAAAGCTAAAAGTCTTTATGCAGAATTAACACAAGACAATGAAAATCCACCAACATTTAACGCTAGTAGAGGTTGGTTCAACCGTTTTAAGGCTCGCAACACTTTTCACAGATTAAAAGTTACGGGCGAGGTTGCTTCTGCTGATAATGAAGGAGCTGATGAATTCAGAGAAACTACATTTAAAAATATTATTGCAGAAGGTGGTTATATGGCAAAGCAAGTTTTCAATTTAGACGAGACTGGCCTATATTGGAAAAGAATGCCAAGCAGAACTTTTATTTCTATTGAAGAAAAAACTGCACCTGGTTTCAAAGGTGCTAAAGACCGTTGCACATTGCTTTTTGGGGGCAACGCCTTTGGCGATTGCAAATTAAAACCATTGATGATTTATCAATCAGAAACACCCAGAGCACTTAAAGGTTACGATAAAAGTAAACTGCCTGTGGTTTGGAAATCTAGTAAGAAAGGTTGGATGACAGGAAAAATATTTTATGATTATGTTTCACAAGAGCTTCAAGAGGAACTAAAACGCAACTGTGAAAAGAAAACATTTGAGTTTAAGGTTTTGATTCTTTTGGATAATGTGTCGAGCCATCCCTCAGAAATATGTGAGGTGAATGAAAGCATCAAGGTTGTGTTTCTTCCCCCTAACACTACTTCCATATTGCAGCCTATGGACCAAGGCATAATTTCAGCGTTCAAAGCCAACTACCTTAAGGAGACACTCTCACAACTCATAAACTCATGTGATGCTAATGACCAGCTTTCAATTAATGAATTCTGGAAACAGTTCAATATTAAGATGGCTATTGAAATCATAGATAAATGTTGGAAAGGACTGACACTTCACTGTATGAACAGGGTGTGGAAAAAACTATGGCCTCAGGTTACGGTGGAATCAATCAACAACAGTGAAGAAATTGATGGTGTCTCTCAAACGACCAAAGAAATAGTGAACTTGACTTACCAAGTTGGATTCACTGATGTTGACGAGGAAGATGTTTCTGCGCTTCTACAAGAAGAATATGATCTGAGCATTGAGGACTTGCTGTCCATGGAAGACGAAAATTTTGTGGAAGTGTCCGAGGAAGATGAAGAACCTGAATGTGTTAAAGTGTTAACCGGTAAAGGAATGTCAGAGGCTTTCCAAATGATCAATAATGCTTTAAGCTACTTTGAGAATAATGATCCCGATGAAACAAGAAGTGGAAAAGTTAAAAGAGAAGTTGAACATGTTATAAAGTGCTACCATGAACTGTATAACTCGAAGTTAAAATCCTCAACTCAACTGTCCATAAAAAACTTTTTTTCATAAAGCAGTGTTGTGTCAAATGAACAGGAAACAAGCTCTTCTGAGTCTACAGAAAATGTTGGTCACGAGTAATAATCTTAAATGTAAGTAAAAAACTGAATTTCTTTCAAAATATTTTACAGTAATTTTAATTTGGTAAAAACTATTGTACTGTATAACTTTTTTATTTTTATAACCTCTTACTGTATCTTTATTTAACATAATTTACTCAATTTATATGTGTGATACAGTACTATACAAATTTTTCATTTGCTGTATTGTTTATACTGATTTTGTTGTGTATTTCGTCAATAAATAAAATTAATTTCAATAACAAAACCGTTTGTTTTAATTACTAAAATCCTTTTTAACGTAAGCCTACTTGATCAATATCAATAGTAAGCTGTATGACATTTATTTGCCGCTATCGAGCCAATCTATAAATAGTCCCCGTTATACACGGTTTCGCTTTACACGGCACTTTGCCGGAACGCATCTACCGCGTATAACGGGGACTACCTGTAAGAAACTGAAAATATATATAGAAATGTAAATATCATTTAAAGGAGGAGGAGACATTGCGATTGCATCTCATGTACATAAAACTAAGAAATAAGCAGGATTACTTGTATTGCTTAGAATTAACTCCTTTACTAAAACACAACACACCTTACAACTTTGTCATGTTTACTTGCTGAACTACTTGTCATGTTCCACAAGAGGCCTTTCAGTGTTTCCACCATTTTCAAGTCCTAAACCACGACGGCCTCGTCTGGAACATGACAAGTAGAAGTTCAGCAAGTAAACATGACAAAGTTGGAATTACAGATACTGCTATTTCAAATAACACATCTTACAAGCAAAGCTTTTGGTGTGTTGTACAGGTTTTGATCCACAACTACTTACTCATGATCAGTAATAATCTCTTCTTTTCTGGACAGCAGTTCATTCAAGAGTTGTAAATAACCATTCTGCTCTGGTGTAGGTTCTCTTTCGACCAACCACTCTATCAAAGACAGCGCGGAGTCACGCAACATCGTATCAGGCGAAGACAGTGCAAGCACTATAGCGGGAACCAATACATTGTCCGCTTTGAGTTCTACAGCCCAAGAAATGTCTTCTTCTTCTTCTTCTTCTTCTTCTCCTTCACGGTTTTGCAGAAGTTCCAGTATTAGTTTGGTACACGTGACTGACAGTTCATCTGATGCAGACCCAAATACTGCATTTGCCAAGAAGCATACCTGAGATTCTGTACTTGGAAAGTATTCCTGGAATGCATATTTTTGTAATTAATTTACATAAAATTATAATTATATTATACAGTGAGGAGAAGAGTGAGATATCTTTAAATGGGGTGCTGTGGTCACCAGTTGCTGTAGTTCAGGCATTAAGTCTATTGGTCTTCTTATTCTTCTTCTTCTTAACTTAAAGGATTATGCTTGTAGCCTGTTCCATCTTCACAGCCACCATTTTCTTGGTCTGCCACAAAAAACGGTCTGACCCTGTAGCTATCAGAGGTCCACATCTTGTGGATATGGGTTTGGCAATCCCAATGTTCCCTATCTGGATTCTCGTTTATACAATACTAGCTGTTACCTGCGGCTTCGCATGCAAAAATTTGACTTTTAAAAATTTTGCAAAATTACAAAATATATCGATACAATCGCATATTAAAAACATTAAAAACTGCATGAACAGATAAAGGTACAGTTCCGATGCCGCTAAATATCATTTGTTTATTTACTTGGTACTATGGTAATTAATTCTGGTCTCCATGGTATTGGTGACAAGAAAAGATGGTGTTGGTGTCTTTATACGCATCAACGAAAAGGCATAATTAAAAGGGCCAAAATCGTGCGAACGGGGCAAAATATCAAATATTCCAAGTTAGACAGTGTTTTTTTCGCCTTGTGTCAAAGGTTACCTGTGCAAAATTTGGTGGCAATCGGTGTAACGGTGTGGAATCCTCAGACTTTTTGAGTTTTATGATTTATAACTTCTCACATTATTCTTGTGTAATTATTTTTAATAATATATAAATATTATTTGTTTTGTATATTCTGAAGATGACAGGTGATACTGTTGAAACAGTCTAAATATGTAAAACATATATAAATATGTTCTTGTAAAAAACAAATATTATTTATTGTGTGTGTGTGTGTGTGTGTGTGTGTGTGTGTGTGTGTGTGTGTGTGTGTGTGTGTGTGTGTGTGTGTGTGTGTGTGTGTGTGTGTGTGTGTGTGTGTGTGTGTGTGTGTGTGTGTGTGTGTGATTGTAATGTAAAACAAACAGGTTATAACAACTTTGATAATACAGGTTATATAATACAATCAATAGATACAGCTAAAGCAAAAAACTAGGAACTGACTGGAAGAAAACAGATAATTCTGCAGTGTATAAATATAAACTTATCTAAAAAAAACATAACAAGCGGTACCTTAAAAAACGCAGTTCGACATTTCAAGTAAGCATTTTTCACTTCTACACTGGATACTGTGTCACACGTCGACAGTATGTGTTTGATTATTCCAAATGGTACAGCGACTGAAGGGTCGTTTTTGTTCCAAAAGTCCAACTGTTGCTTTCCGAACTCGTTTTTGCGCATTATACACTCCAGTACATACAAAGCTCCCTGCGCTGGTAACGTGTCATTTTTGCATTGCTTTATCAGTTTGCTTATCGTGTGTCTATCGAGCTGTTCAATAGCTGTGTCCATTTTCAACTGAAACAGACGGAAACTCTGTGTAAGTTGTAACGGTACAGAATTGTGAGCTACCCCAGTTTAATTTTATATTAATTCAAATCATCAATTCAATCACTTTTCAAATTGCCAGACTTCACCTGTGAGGAGCCCCAGTACAGCAATGCACACAGTTAGCCTAAACAATTGCCCAGACATATTGCATAACTGCCCCAGCAGCAGGCTTTTTGTGAATGACAGTCTGCAGTTTGTCATCAGAGAGTGTACAACAGTAGTAAGCAGCATCAGACAGTAAAGTGTGCAATTTAAAATTAAACGGTGGCCTCGGGTGCAAGATAGGCCGTAATAAAGAGCCGGCCTATCTTTTAAACCATAATAAATATTAAAAGTGTATAAACAATAACGCGCGGTCACATAGTTAAAAACATAAGAGCTCGAGCAATAAAAGTCGGCCGACAAACAAGTCTGTAAAAGTAAAATTCGTAATTGCAAACTAAAGTGAATTAAATAAGACGGAGTGTGTAGCGGTAGTGCGGAAGATATGAACTGTGGAAATAACCTTAGTGACCAAAAACAGCCAACAACACAAGGTGGTAATGGAACGGATTAACGCCGTGGGTTAAGTATTCTACATATAACTATCAGAACTACTCCCTAAATACAGACATTAAACATAAATACCGAGTTTTAATTACGGGGTTTTAAAAGAGAATAAAATAAAAAAAAATATGAATGAGAGAGCGTTGCAAAGTGCTGGTCAAGTTATTTGTAAATTGTACTATTGCTAAGTCATTTTCATATGCGTTAAAACCAATTGTTCAAGTATTCATGCCTTATTTAAAAAAAAAAAAAGTAATGTAAAAATAGAGTGAAAGCAAATAGTCAATTAAAGAAAGTTAGTTGTTTAGAATACAAAATTTGGTGTTAGAAAAATTATTTTGAAACGTCAACCCAAGTAACCTTGTCTGTAGCTGGTTTCGTCTGAACGACTTTGGACCCAAATCCGAAGGTAAGAGTAAGATAATATATATTTGCACTAATTAATATTGTTTCACTGGCGCCCGAACAGGGACGCGAGAGTAAATTTTTAATTACATTCGCCAGACCTAACCAAGCTGCAGAACGGGTCATTGGAGAGGGAGGACGTTTTGGTAAATTAAATATAAAAAGGGTTAAGTTAATATTGGATAAGATCAATATTTCTATGTAATATTCTATAAACTTATAAAAAATGGCAGGGAATAATGACGATGTCAATGAAATAACGAGTGTTGACAATTGTGACGAGTCAAATGTTATGAGTAATTATGAGATACAGTCGACTCCAAGGGCGAGTCAAGATAAAATAATACAGCTAAATATAACAGATGAAACAATAGTTACAGAGGACTCTGGGGTTCAATTAACCCCAACCTCAACAAAATGTAATAGCCAATTCGACAATGAGGTAATGAGTTTTTTGCAGAAACAATTTCAAGTAATTAATAGTCGTTTTGATGCTAATGATATTAATATGAAGGAACAGAATGAAAAATTAAGCAATGACTTTGATATCAAATTTGATGATCTCAAATTTGATATTAATGAAGTAAAAATTAACTTTAATAAATTGAAATATGAATTAAATGAAACGTTGAGTCATTCATTAAAAAATATGAATAACAGAATTGACAAAATAGAGAGTAATGTGGTGGAAAAAATTGATAAACAAAGACAAAAGGTAATTGAAAATTTTGAATGTAAAACAAATGATAATTATAATGATATGTGTAAAAACGTGGTAGTTGAGAACAAGGAGATTAATGTTGAAAAAGAATTTGTTGAAGTAGAGTTTAGTAATGAAGTGTTGTTAGTAAATGCTGATGAGAGTGAGAGAGAGTGGGAAGACAGTTTAAATGAAGAGAGTGTACAGAGGGTAGAATTTTCC
Source organism: Magicicada septendecula (assembly GCA_034769895.1). Taxonomy (NCBI): domain Eukaryota; kingdom Metazoa; phylum Arthropoda; class Insecta; order Hemiptera; family Cicadidae; genus Magicicada; species Magicicada septendecula. Next base: position 22,090,967 of record CM068371.1, read on the forward strand.
CGTGATGTGGTTGTGGGTGAAGAAAATGCTTCACTAGTATTGTTGGAGGACAAAGGTTCCTCCTTAGTTTTTGTAAAAGACAAAAGGTCTTTAAATTATTTTTGTGTACCTGGTAAAGCCAGATGTTGTAATAATGTTGTGTTGCCCTCTGTATGGAATGAGAATGTGAAATGTTGTGATAAATATTGTGATGAGAGAATCAGAGAGAGAGAAATAGAAATAATTAAGGTGAAGAGAGATTATGAAGAGTTAATACAGAGTTTAAATAGTGAGAGAAATGGTAGAATTAAAAACATACCTTGTGTGATAAACAATGTGTATATTGATGACCAATATTCGCCTGTTAATGAACCTATAGTAGCAGAATATGGTAATAATAATGTAATGGTAATAACAAAAAACACTGACGGAGACTTTACAAATAATACTGATGTCGACTTGATTTATGTTAAGATAATTTTGGGGGGTAACCCTATAGATTATTGTTTTGGTACAATGGAAAAAATAAGTTCTTGTGGTTATAATACAAAAAATAACCATATGCGGCGTATCAATAAAATTGAAAAGTGTTATATAAAGACCAGACTAATTTTTGACGATGGAGGCTGAAATTCACAAATGAACAATTGTAAATATTTTGTTTTACGGTTCAGACCTCGCAATCTTGGACATTGAAGTGTGATAAAACTGAAATAATAATGATAAAGATTTGTAAATATATTATAGTGGAATTATAGTGAAATTAATTGTGTGTGCACTGTAAAATGTTTCATGTAACCATATGTGTATTGATTGATTTTAATAATAATATTATTTTATGTTGCCAATTAATAACAATAATGAACAGGAGGTAGTCATGAAGCCTATTTTGTATTGTGTATTTATATTCAAAGTGTTTTAAATAATATAACTAAAGAAAATGTTTTTAGTAAAATGTTGTTTAAAGTAAATGTGGTAAATTAAAATTATATTTGATCTGAATTGGAATAAAAAATATAAGAGATAACTATGTTAACTAAAAGATTTATAGAAACCAAAAAGTTGAAGGAAGTATATATGCCAGTATATGATGTAACCAGAATGTTTAGACTATAGGAGTGTTTACAACACCAGTCTGGCAGACGACTGTTTATGTAAACAGGTGTGTTGTATGTTTTGACTAATGTCTACAGTCATGCTGAATTGACAATAACAAAAAATGTTGTAGTCTGCTGAATCATTGCCAGTAGTAAAATCCTATTATGACATAAAAGGAATGCAAGATGTGTTGAAATGGAGGTGGTTTTTTATTGTAATACAATTAATATTTTGCCTTGAACAAATGAGATTGATATAATGAGGTAATTACTGTAACTTAGAGTTTGAAAAATTAAATAAAATTAAAATAATTTGGTAATTAAATTAATTGAAAGGATGATTTTAATAATGAACTTATAATAATGAACTTAACTTTATTTTCAAACTGGAATTATAAATTAAATGCTAAATGCTAAAGGAAAATAATGATTAAAATATTCATTTAAAATTTGAAAATTGAAGGAAATTTTGTGTAAATGTAATTTTGTATAATTAAGGTGTTATTTTGGTTGGGAAATATTATATGGGGAATTGAGCTGCAAGTAGACGGTAAGGTTATATTATTATTTTAAACTAAAGCCAGGACTTTGCGAATAAAAGAACCAGTACTTCGTAAAGAATAAGCCGGTATGGCTAAGAGGAAACGAATCAGTTGTGGGATATGGAGTGATGGAAGGCCGTTTATTAAATTTTAATTGAATGTTCTAGAGCCAGGCGATACTGTGGTGGGTATCGGTCCGAGCTTATGGTGGTGGGATCTCGAGTAGAGAAGTCCCGTAAGATCGGATGGGTGCTGCCGCAGTCGCCAGACTAGGGGGGTAAGAACCCACAATTTTAGTAGAGTGTTCAGGGGGGTTGCGGCGCCATATCCTCACTGATCCTCTTAGGGTTAGGCAATAAGAGTTTGAACGCTTCGGCCTTCAACCTCTTATTGGGGGGGTATTGTAACGGTACAGAATTGTGAGCTACCTCAGTTTAATTTTATATTAATTCAAATCATCAATTCAATCACTTTTCAAATTGCCAGACTTCACCTGTGAGGAGCCCCAGTACAGCAATGCACACAGTTAGCCTAAACAATTGCCCAGACATATTGCATAACTGCCCCAGCAGCAGGCTTTTTGTGAATGACAGTCTGCAGTTTGTCATCAGAGAGTGTATAACAGTAGTAAGCAGCATCAGACAGTAAAGTGTGCAATTTAAAATTAAACGGTGGCCTCGGGTGCAAGATAGGCCGTAATAAAGAGCCGGCCTATCTTTTAAACCATAATAAATATTAAAAGTGTATAAACAATAACGCGCGGTCACATAGTTAAAAACATGAGAGCTCGAGCAATAAAAGTCGGCCGACAAACAAGTCTGTAAAAGTAAAATTCGTAATTGCAAACTAAAGTGAATTAAATAAGACGGAGTGTGTAGCGGTAGTGCGGAAGATTATGAACTGTGGAAATAACCTTAGTGACCAAAAACAGCCAACAACACAAGGTGGTAATGGAACGGATTAACGCCGTGGGTTAAGTATTCTACATATAACTATCAGAACTACTCCCTAAATACAGACATTAAACATAAATACCGATTTTTAATTACGGGGTTTTAAAAGAGAATAAAATTAAAAAAAATATGAATGAGAGAGCGTTGCAAAGTGCTGGTCAAGTTATTTGTAAATTGTACTATTGCTAAGTCATTTTCATATCCGTTAAAACCAATTGTTCAAGTATTCATGCCTTATTTAAAAAAAAAAAAATGTAATGTAAAAATAGAGTGAAAGCAAATAGTCAATTAAAGAAAGTTAGTTGTTTAGAATACAAAATTTGGTGTTAGAAAAATTATTTTGAAACGTCAACCCAAGTAACCTTGTCTGTAGCTGGTTTCGTCTGAACGACTTTGGACCCAAATCCGAAGGTAAGAGTAAGATAATATATATTTGCACTAATTAATATTGTTTCAAAGTAAATACAGCTGGTCTCCAACTTGCTGAAAGCATTGGAAAGTAAAAACAAAAGGGAAAAGTTAGGAAAACCACAGGAGGCATGGAACAACACACTGGGTGAAATTCCAAAAAAAGAAAAGAACTCTTTGGAAGAAATGACACTTTGAACAAAATACAAAGAGCTAACCAGACACTCCCATAAATACGGACCTGATTTTACACATATAGAATGGTCAAGAATGTGCTCCTCTGTATGGACAATCAAATGATACTAACTGACTACTACGACAACCTATTTAAATATTTATATTTAAAATTTAGATTTACTTTATCTCAAAATGTTATTTTTCCCTTATTTGGAACATGTTTCGGAACCCTTAGCATTCCAACCATCAGCCTTCCTAATTTTGAATCTTGCGGAGTACCTGTGTGCTGGTTGGCTGTTGTTATGGCTTCCCATTGGTTTTTGGTTTTTTAAATTGTTATTATTGTGTGTGTTTTTGGTGTATATATTAGTATTTAGTGTATTTTCAATGTGGGATCAAAAATTAAATAACCCACACAACAATATAATACAACAACCAATGGTATATACAAAATTGAATACCAAGATCGCAATAAATGTTACATAGAACCAAAAAAAAAACTGAAAAAAACGTTATTTTGAACATCTAACGCACAAAAAAAAAACAGAAATATATAAATCTAATTTGGCCACACATGCAATAAATACTGGACATGAATTCCCAGACATAACCAACATAACACTAATAAAACACATACCACACAAAGGCACCATAATGAACATTTAGGAAAATTTATGAATATACAAATACAAAACAAACTAATACCTGAACAAATACAAATCAATACAAAACATGATACAATTTTCAAAGCATTCAACATAGAAAATATACAAAATACTAATATATACACCACAAAAACACACAACAATAACAATTTAAAAAATCAAAAACCAATGGAAAGCCATAACAACAGCTAACCAGCACACTGTAATGGGACAGACAAGGGGAACAAATTTTTTAATAATTATAACAATTTTTAACCCATACAGTGTTCAACCTTTGGTGAACCTATTTTTTAACAAAAATTCATACAATCTTATTGTGAAACAACTGTTTGCGTCTGGCGAGACGAGTTGAGAAACCGCACTAACCCAGGATGTCTGTGAATTATGGAACATGCCAATTTCATCAGGCGGCAAAAGTTGTAGAATTTGTTGGCCTAGCTTCTAGAACATTTGAAACCAGCCAATCAGAGAAGGCGTTATAAATTCCAAACGTTTCACGGCCAACGCCCGATGCTTGCAATGTATGCAGCCCGCAGGAAATACCGGAGAGAATAGGTCTCAGTCGACATCCAGCTCCGGGACCGCGCAGTTCGGAAAAAAGGTCACGGTCCAATAAATCAGTACTCGCGAGCAAATATACGGTCAGCCGACTAAAATGTAACTTTATTAATGTGAATCTGTAGTTCAACATTGAAGTGTTATTAGCTTTAAATTAATTAATTAAATTGTTGACATACTGAAGAAACTGTCACTTACCAGTTGCAAATATATATAAGGGTTTACCAGGATGTCGTCTGATGTACTTAGGCAGAGAAAAACGGGCAATGCAATGACAAACACACATTGATGTGTTTAATTGACACTTTTTATTAACTTTTAATTTTTTGATATTAACTATTAAATTTTAACTCCCTCTTCATCAATTTCTTTTACATTACATCGTTAATAATTATTGGAATATCAGTTCAATTTTAATTTACTAGCGGTTCATTCGAAAAACTTTGCTTGAAAACATTGATACTTGTTATACATGAAATGAAAATAGTTGCGATACTTATGACTAAACACTTAACATTCTAACCATGGTATCTAAATTATGAAAGCGACCCATATTGCTCTCTCACTCACTCACATTCGCACACATACCCCATTTAATTAAGCGCTTTTTTCTTTCATTTTATATTTTATAATTAATTGATTTGAGATACTGTTACGTGATATCGGCGTCCCTGCAGGTCACTAGTTGATCCCCACGAGTTCTTTGTTCACTTTTGTCCGAAAAGTTTCCGCTGTTAATTTCGATATTAACTGGTTAAATTTTGCACTGTTTTATGGTTCTGGACTCACATTTCTATAATTACAATTTTTCTTTAGCACGTGACACTATTGTACAGCCGGCCGACTGTAGGTGTGGAAAACGACAACGCAGTTCTCTCAGCGTCTATATAAACCACGCCTTCTTCATCCATGGCAACTTTGTTCGTGATTCGTTGATAAAGATCACATGACACAATAATGAGTCGTCACGTGATATCACCTGTTGAGCGAGTATAGGTAATTTTGTCTTGTCTTTGGGCTCGCCACAAAGTTTTATTTGTCCACCAACGGAAAATACACGCATGTGCGCACAAGCTGACATTCCACGGTGTTATCGTTGTGCGCTAGGCACGGACCGGTACAGGATTGTATACAGGGTGTCCAAATAGGTGTTAGTGGTCTCGGTGGCCGCAAAGGGTGTCCAAACCGATTATTTCCCAATAGTTGATATTAAATGAAATAAAAAAAAACATACCTCCTTCAAAATTGTCCCATTACAATACCCCCCCAATGAGAGATCTTCTGCCGAAACAGAAGATATCTCATTGCCAAAACCCCTAAGAGGACCGGTGAGGATATGGAGCCAACAACCCCCCTTTAATTTCTTAATCTCATGGGTACACGACCCCCCTGGCTCAGCGACCATGGACTCATCTGAACGAGATCACTGGACTTCTCTGTAAGAGATCCCAACACCGAGAAATCGAACCGACAAGTACCACAGCGCACCTCACCTTCTAACATGCTACCCCCCAAAACCCTCACTCCCTGGCTTATATCATGCCAGATCCTCAACCGATCTGTTCCCCCTTACATGCAAACTGGGTCGCCTTCAGCAATACTGGGCGCATACACGTACTTGTTAAATCCTACCTATCATTTTTTTTTTTTCAAAACAAAAAAAAAATTTAAATTCAAAAATTTACATTTTATAACATTTTTTCTCAATAGGAAATTTATTTGAACTTATTTAAATTAACGAATAAACAAAATTGGCCTCGCTTCTTTGCCAAAACTGGTTTAGTATAGAACATCACCCATCAGCTGACCAAAACTGGGTCAAGTCCAGATCCTTGACCTACATACGTTATGTACAAGTTACATCTGTGAATACATTAAACTCCTGTAAAATTCAGTCTTGCAACGCCAAAACATAATAAAATACAACATTTAAAATTAACAAAGTATTATTATAATTAACCATTGGATTGACATTTAAATTATTCAAATAAACACCTTCCCTAGCTAATTGTAAACACATTTCAAAATTGAGCAAATTGCATGAAATATATCTTTATCAATTCTTATATCTAACGTACAACAATAATAATAATACACTTAAAATTATAGCATGAACGACTTGTATTGACTTGTCTGAGCAGCTAGTTATTTAACAGAGCACAAGCAGTTTTTTTATAGGATCAAATTTGAATTAGTAAAACATTTTTATGTTATAAAATTTACATTCGTGGCTCCTCTGAGCCACCTCCCAGCCACACACTCTATTTCAGATTATGGAGGACTGTTTCGCCCTTTCGCTTCCACAGAGACTGTATATTTTGGAGCAGGGTTTTACCTCTCCGTGTCTCTGCTTCCGCTGTTAAGTTTAAATTGGTGAACATCATCATGTTCTCGTTAATAATCATGCACCCTTAAACGGATCTACCACCTGGCTCTGCTGTTCCTTCTCGAACAGAGTGGCAGCCGCTGTTCCATAGTTTGGTGATTCCCCTTTGTATTTACCCCCCATCAATTTCAAAGTACACCTTTACAACGATAACAGCTATGGCCAGTTATGGTCAGCGCGTAATCGTAATGTGCCCCAACCATAGCTGTTAAAGCTAAACCAATTCCACGGTCAGGGTTCGGTGAGGCCGTGACCGCCCGAAAAGTTGGGGAATCACAAGTATAATATGTTTTTTTTTTTTTTTTTTTTTAAAATAAAAATTTAAATTACATGACATTTCTAGTCTTGGTGGTATTATATAAAATATTATATAAAATACATAATGTGCGTATAAACAATAGTAACAATTTATAATAATAGAATATAAAAATGTCTGTTTATGTATGATAATTTTAATATGTACAAATACATCCATCATCACTCAGCTAGATAATACTTTTTTAACTGGGTCACATTATAGGTTCCCTTTATTTCTCGAGTTTGCAAATCTACTAAAACATACGCATTCTCCATTTTCACTTGGCTAACCTCATATGGACCGTCATACAATAGGAAGAATTTCTTAATTTCTTTGTCCAATGCTGATGATTGATCGTGATTTTTTATTAATACTAGTTGTCCTACCTCGTATTGTATGGGTGTTAAATTCCGGTCATGCCTCCGTTTCCGCTGTTCGGCCTTACTCAGCAGGCGCTCCCTAGCGATTACCAATTTCCTATTATGTGGTATTTCCGTCCGGGTTGGAAACTTTACTAGCTCTTCTAATATGCGTGACGGTCTTCTCTGAAACATCAACTCACATGGGCTGTAACTAGTGGATTCATGTAAACTATTGTTAATATACCCCTCAATTTTGCACACAAAAGTGGCCCACAAAGAATGTTTTTTATGGCAAAAAGTCCTAAACATTCTACCTAACTCCCGCATAACCCGTTCACTTGGATTTGATTGTGGATGATACACTGATGTATGTTTAACTAAAATATTTTCCCAACCTAAAGTTTCCCGCCAGGTGTTGCTGGTGAACTGCGAACCATGATCTGATAATACTATTTTCGGCTTACCTACTTCAACAAGGTATTCATTCACTATTTTCCTAGCCAACACTGATGAGGTTGCCTTTTTAATCGGGTACAATTTTACAAATTTGGTAAAAACATCTAATACAACAAATAAATAATTTACCCCTCCTCGACCTTTGGGTAACGGGCCATATAAATCAACGGCAACTAATGCTAAAGGACTGTCTGGCATTACATGTTGCATTAAACCCTCCTGTTTACGATTGTTTACTTTAGCCTTCTGACAAATTTCACATGTTTGTAATATTTTACGCACCGTTCTTTCCATATTATTAAATTTACATGACTCCTTTAATATATCACTACATTTCTTGGGGCCTATATGGCCATGCCTTAGATGGCAGTCTTTCACTACTCCAGGTATTATAACTTTAGGGATACATAACTTCCAATCATCTCCCTGTTCATTTGCCCGATGAAATAAGTGTTTATTAAACAAGCTAAAATGTTTCTCCCACTTATGAGGTACGTTGGGTATTTGACTCAAAGCTAATATTATTTTATTAAGTTCGGTGTCTCTTTCTTGTTCTGTTGCTAAGTTACTTATTAATTTTTTCATATTTACGTTCCCCGCTTCTTTTACTATAAATATTTTATATGTATTTGCTATGTCTACTTCGGTATTATTATCAAAATCTGTTCTGGATAGGACATCAGCTACTATATTTTCTTTACCCTTACAATACTCAATTGTTAAGTCATATTCTTGTAATATTAACATCCACCGCACTAACCTACCATGCGTTAATTTACAGTTTTTTAAAAACGTTAAAGCTTGATGGTCGGACCTTATGATTACTTTATTTCCTAACAAGTACGTTCTAAACTTCCTACAGGCGAAAACAATTGATAACGCCTCCTTCTCCGTCGTAGTGTAGTTCTTTTCACTAGTTAATAGAGATCTACTTGCAAAAGCTACTACTTTGTGGTTATCACTCCCATCTAACTGAAACAACTCTACTCCTAAGGCAATGTCTGACGCGTCTGTGTGTATATAAAATGGCTCTGAAAAATTAGGATGAGCTAATATAACTGTGTTTAAGAATTTATTTTTTATCAGCTCAAATATATTTTGCTCCTTTAAATTCCACCGCCATCGATTGTCTTTATTTAATAAATGTCCCAATTGTACTGTTAAATATGAATATTTGTCTACAAATTGCCTATAATAATTGCACAATCCTAAAAAACTTTGCAACTGTTTAACATTTTTTGGTATCGGAAAATTTTGTATTATTTCTACCTTCTTAGGGTCTGTACTAATTCCCCTTGCTGAAATTATATGACCTAAAAAATTAACTTGTTCTTTCAAAAATTCTGACTTCTTAAATTTAACGGTTATGCCATACTCATGCAGTCTACTTAGTACCCTATCTAACCTTTCACAGTGTGTATCAATGTCTGGTGATGTAATTACTATATCATCTACATAAACGGTTGTGAATTCTAAAATCTCTCTCCCTAGCACATAATCCAGGCATTTGATAAAAATTGAAACACTTACGTTGAGTCCAAAAGGTAGTCTTCGAAATTGGTAATTCCTACCGTTGTATAGAAATGCCACATACTGCCGAGACTCCTCTTCCAGCTCTATCTGCCAGTAGCCTGCAGTCAAGTCTAAGGTGGTGATGTATTTGGTCCCACTAAAACGTTGCAGAATTTCGCTTACTGGTTCCGGTGATTCTCTGTCTGGAACAATTATTCTGTTTACTTGTCTTGCGTCTAAACATAATCTTATCGATAAATCTTTCTTTGTCACCACTACTAAAGGGTTGGAATATGGTGATGTAGATTTTTCTATTATACCTTCCCTCAACATTTTATTTATTTCCTCCTGTACTAAACCCCTCTTGGAGTATGGTACCGGATAGGCTTTAGGTGCAAAGGGTGTTTTTTCTTTAACGACTAATTTACCTTTAAAATTCTTTACCAAACCGGGTTCATCTGAAAAAACTGATTTATTTTTGTTTATTATTAGTACTATTTTTTCTCTGTCTTGGTAGCTAAATTCCCCCTCTTGATATAGGATTTTATTCATTTTCTCCTCCCAATTATTTTCATTGTCAAATAATTCATTATTATTTACTCTCAAGTTACAATAATTTATCATTAAGGGTCTACACTCATTTATATCATTGTCAGAAATTAACATTCCCTTACTAATTATTTTTACTGCTTTCATTCCTACAACTTTCTTTTGTATGAATGGTATTTCAATTATATTATTATTATTATTTAATTTCATAGTCTGTGTGTAATAGTTTAATTCTACTTTGAAATTATTCAAAAAATCATTACCTATTATAGCTCCCATATTTAGTCCTGGAATAACTAAGAAAGGTACATTTATTGTGTTCTCATTTACTTTTAATTGTAGCATTATTTGTTTGGTTACTTTTTTACTGCGAACACCCGTTACTCCTATAACACTAATTCCCAGTACTGGTAATTGTGGAATTGTTTCTGTAGTCTGATTTTTGATTTTTTCAAACATTCTATCGTCTATAGCAGTCAGTTCACTCCCTGAATCTACTAGAAAAATATATTTAGAACTAAATACTTCGGCTTCAAATTCTGCCATCCCGAAAGCATTATTACTCTCTCCCGCTTCTTCATCAGATAAATCATTGTGTATATTAGTAATTAGTGACCCTATTGTCATGTGACTACTAGACGGCTGGGGGCTTTCTTTTTCAACCGCCCTTTTTAGTTTAACGGATGTGAAGGTGGTGGTTCACTGTAAACCCCCCTACTGTTTTGATTATGAGCTGGTACTTCTACGCCCCGAGTTTCATTTGGGTTACTAACATATCCCCCTCTTCCTCTCTGATTAAAATTTCCTGACACTCCCCGATTACTAGTAAAACCTCTCCCCCTATGATTCCCTCTAAATTGATCGCAACCCCTATTATAATTCTCCCCTCTCCCTTGGGCACTACTCCTCGGACCCTGACACCGGTAACATTGATTCCGCGACCCATTATAATTACTGGCTCCACAACTAGGGTTTGGACATAACCACGCCCCCTCCCCTGATCTACTCACATTACTAATAAAATGGTCTAGTTGTCTTGTTTCAGTATTTATTTGACTTGATTCGTTGACTCTAAACTGGTATTTATTATCTTCTTCCTCTTTCATACTCTGGTATGCCTCTAATATTTTTTCTAACTCTGCGATATTGGCAAAATCCCGGGTTCTGATTGTGGACCGTATGTCCTTAGGTAAATGTTTACTAATGTATCTTATAAAAGATGAAAGAGGCATTGGTGGTTCTAAATATTTAACCTGACTATATAGTCTCGTTACATACGATGTAATACTCATGTGTTTAATATTAAAATTTCCCCACCCCATTATGGTACTACGTAACCCCTCTTGTTTCTCTTCTGACCAGTACTTATTTCTAAATGCCTGCTCAAACTCATTAAAATCTACCCAGTTATCGTTATGAGCATCCGCCCATATTTTAGCATCCCCTTTAAAGTACTTTAAAATTCTTACTAATTTAATCTCCCAACTTTCTTGGTTATATTTATTAAAACTTTTTATAGAGTTCAAAAATTGTATGGGGTTCACTCCCCTACTTTCATTACTAAAATAGCTTAACTCTACTTCCATATTCACTCTCTCACTCACACTAGTAAATTTTTGGTTAATTGCTACGCTTAAATCTTCTCTGACTTTAGTTATTTCTTTTTCGTGTTCTGTGTGTTTACTTTTCAAATTAGTTACATCAGTTTTAATTACATCAATCTGCTCAAAGGTACTTCTAAATTCATCATTGATTTTTTCTTGTATTTCACCTGCTTGTCTGAATTGTTCGCACTCATTTATTATAGATTGAACATTACTGTCCATTTTGTCATTTTGCTTTTTAATTCTATCATTAAATTTACTTGTCAATGTGTCAAATTTTTTATTTGTTTCTAACATTTTCTCTTTTTGTTTCTCGTTAATTATTTTGATATCGTTTTTCATTTCAGTTTGTATCTTATTGATATCACTAGTCAGTTCATCTCTCACTCCAATAATAGTCTCATTCATACTTTCCAAACGGCTATTCATATATATTTCACTCGCTCTCAATTCGCTCCTCACATTTATGAACTCGTTATTTAAATCAGTCAGTTTAATATTTATAGTATTCACTTCTGATTTGATCTCTGTTTTCAAATTATCATTTTCTGATTTCATTTTCTCATTTTGTTTGTCAAGTTTATCATTGATTTCAGTTTTCATTCCTGACATCATTTCCATCATTAACGCTAATTGGTTAAATATATTTACGTTATCGCTTATTTTTGCGTCTACTGTCTCAATAGTTAATTCGTGTGTTGTATTGTTTACGCTTTCGTCAATATTTGTCGATATTAAATCGTCTTGCGTAACATTGAGAATTGACCCCTCCCCAACATCTTCACATAAATTTACACTCTCGCTTTTCTCTGCCATTTTTCGATCAGTTTGTAAATTTGTATTATACTAATTTACAAAGTCACTGTCAAAGGGCGCCATTGAAGTGTTATTAGCTTTAAATTAATTAATTAAATTGTTGACATACTGAAGAAACTGTCACTTACCAGTTGCAAATATATATAAGGGTTTACCAGGATGTCGTCTGATGTACTTAGGCAGAGAAAAACGGGCAATGCAATGACAAACACACATTGATGTGTTTAATTGACACTTTTTATTAACTTTTAATTTTTTGATATTAACTATTAAATTTTAACTCCCTCTTCATCAATTTCTTTTACATTACATCGTTAATAATTATTGGAATATCAGTTCAATTTTAATTTACTAGCGGTTCATTCGAAAAACTTTGCTTGAAAACATTGATACTTGTTATACATGAAATGAAAATAGTTGCGATACTTATGACTAAACACTTAACATTCTAACCATGGTATCTAAATTATGAAAGCGACCCATATTGCTCTCTCACTCACTCACATTCGCACACATACCCCATTTAATTAAGCGCTTTTTTCTTTCATTTTATATTTTATAATTAATTGATTTGAGATACTGTTACGTGATATCGGCGTCCCTGCAGGTCACTAGTTGATCCCCACGAGTTCTTTGTTCACTTTTGTCCGAAAAGTTTCCGCTGTTAATTTCGATATTAACTGGTTAAATTTTGCACTGTTTTATGGTTCTGGACTCACATTTCTATAATTACAATTTTTCTTTAGCACGTGACACTATTGTACAGCCGGCCGACTGTAGGTGTGGAAAACGACAACGCAGTTCTCTCAGCGTCTATATAAACCACGCCTTCTTCATCCATGGCAACTTTGTTCGTGATTCGTTGATAAAGATCACATGACACAATAATGAGTCGTCACGTGATATCACCTGTTGAGCGAGTATAGGTAATTTTGTCTTGTCTTTGGGCTCGCCACAAAGTTTTATTTGTCCACCAACGGAAAATACACGCATGTGCGCACAAGCTGACATTCCACGGTGTTATCGTTGTGCGCTAGGCACGGACCGGTACAGGATTGTATACAGGGTGTCCAAATAGGTGTTAGTGGTCTCGGTGGCCGCAAAGGGTGTCCAAACCGATTATTTCCCAATAGTTGATATTAAATGAAATAAAAAAAAACATACCTCCTTCAAAATTGTCCCATTACAACATGTAATTATTGTAACAACCTACACTAGTGGTAAATTTTGAAACAGTTAAAAAAAACGATTTTCGGAACTTTTAAGTGGAAAACAGTGAATTGACAGTAGTGGTGTAACAACTTGGAAACGACGGAGAAAGGACGACTACCTAATATAAACAATTGTCTAAAATTTTGACACAGCTAAAATTTGTAAAACCATAAATCAAATAATCAAAGAGCTCTATAAATGGGGGTTATTAGAATATGAATATAAAAGAATGAGAGCGTGTGTGTGGGGACAAATGTAAAGGTTAAGTACTGGTTCGTCTTAATATACACATATAACTAATCTGCGTTCACTGTTTAGTTGATAGCACGGGCAGGCAATGGCCATACTATTCAAACGGAGACCTTGTACTACTCGCCCGTATAAAAACGACTCATGCTGTTGTAATGTGTCAAAATGGGGGCTTTTATTTTTCAGTAAATTTATTTAAATTTCTTTAATATCATCATTGCAAGTTCCATGTGAAATAGCGTTGTATTCAAACAATGAACGGTACATAACTTTTTGGGCTGTGTGTTGTCGGAGAACGCAATACTTGGTGGTGAATCGAATGTTTGTCACGTACGGGGTGTGCGCATACGCGAGCCCGGGCGCAGCTTCTACGCACAACAGTCGGAACCGACGCTACGAAAATGGCGAAGCAGAACAGATTTTCTTGCCATGTGCTCTGAAGATGGAGGAAATCAATTAGAGGCTCCACCCACTTAAGCCTCTTATATCATCACCACTTAACATCGTTAGCTCATTTGGCACATAGACAGTCAATACTTCATGTACGACGACGAAAAAATTGTAGCCTGAAGACAGTGCCTTCCCGTTCAGCAACAAGCTATAGTGGGGAGTCTCGTGGACAGTCTCAGCTGAGTCACAAACACGGCCGGGTGTTATTAGACTTGACTTATAAAAAACAGAGTCTAATTTTAGTAAAAAAATGTATTAAATTTCATCCAATGTGACAGAAGAATAACGTAGGAGTTGCTGAAGTAATGGCCAAGAACAAAATTTAACCAAATTCAGTAAAATAGTGAAAGTGCGTAAACACGCGTGACGCAACGGCGTGGTACCAGGTAAGTCTTGAACAAGTAACAGTTTTTTTTTATTTTATATAAATGGGCAGAAACTAAAAGTAAATAAATGAGATCTCAAATAATTTTGGATGTGAGTTGTGTGTGTAGATAAGAAAATAAAAATAAAGGTATTGGTTCTTTTAGAATAATCGATGTTAGATAGTTAAAGCTTTGATATAGATAAAAATGATGACGATGTATTTCATAGGTTAAAAAGAAAAAGGTTTACATTTTTTTATTTTTTATATCATACATAGAAGGAAGTGGGAAGAATAAATGTTATATTAATCGTAAATAAAATGTTATCTGCTATATTATACAATTTGTTAAACAAATCATTTCAAACACCTCATTTCATTTGCTGCACTGATCAGTTCGTCGTACTAATGGGGTTAGTTCAACACTAGAGATCACACATAACGGCCAACACACATAAGAATTAAAGGTAGATGGAAGTTTTAAAAATTTTGATTATAGCAAATAGAATTATACAGTTACAATGGTGCGGTGTGACCATGATGTAATATAATCATAAATTGTATTACACCGGCCTATTTTGACAGTGCAGGAAGTGAAATACGGTTGTGAAAGCAAAATTTAATTTACGTAAAATGTACGTAGGTATGGTAAGATTTATGTTATAGTAGGCCTAGTTTTGAAGGGAAGATTAACCAATTGCAATTATAACATAAGTAAAAATAAGTTATAAATCAGTTAAAAATGTCTGACAACGAAAAAGAAAATAATTTGATAGATGCAGTTATGAATGAGAGTGGCCTTGGGTCAATGGACCCGTCACCGAGTGCGAGTGAATTAAGTCGGCCAATGCCAACAGCTGACTTGAGCAGTCAATCAGTAACTAACGCTGACCTAACCGAGTCAATTATAATAAGTAATGCTGAAGCAAAATCTACTCCTGTAGTGATAAAAACAAATACTAAAGAAAAAGAGTTGTCAATGAATGACCTATTTAATTTTATGAGTAAACGTTTTGATGCCAATGATGAAAAATTCGATAGAATAAATTGTCGTTTCGATGTACAGAATAACAAATTTGATGAGTTAAGAAGTGAATTACAGGAACAAAAATTAAAATGTGAAGGGAATTTCAATGAATTAAAAAAGCAAAATAATGAATTAAAAAACGATATTAATGAAATTAATAAGCGTTGTGAAAGTACTAATGAAGAGTTTACCAATAAGCTTAACGAATTAGATACCAAGCTAGATAGTTCAATAAAGAATATCGATATTAAAATTAATGAAATAGATAATAGAATGACAGAAAAAATTGACAAACAAATACATGATATAACAGAGAATATTGTAAAATTACATTTGGAACAAC
This sequence comes from Magicicada septendecula, assembly GCA_034769895.1. Classification (NCBI taxonomy): domain Eukaryota; kingdom Metazoa; phylum Arthropoda; class Insecta; order Hemiptera; family Cicadidae; genus Magicicada; species Magicicada septendecula. Next base: position 22,106,974 of record CM068371.1, read on the forward strand.
TTAATATCGTACCAGATTTAATGAAGACTATGGATAAGAAACTAAACAAGAAGAAAAATATCTTTCAAGATGATAGTGAAGAGGAACGAATAACTATTTTAGACTGACTAGTAATACAACTGACCGTACCCAAATTAATGATTAGGCAAAGTGATGCAAAATACATTCAACCCCGATTATGACATGAACTTCAAATAATGACAAAATAATAATTATAAAGACAGTGTTATATTATTAATTACTTGCCTTTCTATTAATTTATTATTACACTTTGTAAATCTTTTATACTTTCGGCTAGTGAAGCAGCCATATTGTCAAGTACCAACTTATACTCACCATGTCCAGGATCTCGTTAGACGTATTGAAAACTATATGGTTGTTTGAAATAACTATTAATTCACATTAAATGTTCTAATCAATATTACTTTATTAAATTCAAAAAGAAAAGAAAAAAAATCATCAAGTTATATTGTTTCTGTTAAAATACAAAATTTCCTTTGTAATGGGACAATTTTGAAGGAGGTATGTTTTTTTTTATTTCATTTAATATCAACTATTGGGAAATAATCGGTTTGGACACCCTTTGCGGCCACCGAGACCACTAACACCTATTTGGACACCCTGTATACAATCCTGTACCGGTCCGTGCCTAGCGCACAACGATAACACCGTGGAATGTCAGCTTGTGCGCACATGCGTGTATTTTCCGTTGGTGGACAAATAAAACTTTGTGGCGAGCCCAAAGACAAGACAAAATTACCTATACTCGCTCAACAGGTGATATCACGTGACGACTCATTATTGTGTCATGTGATCTTTATCAACGAATCACGAACAAAGTTGCCATGGATGAAGAAGGCGTGGTTTATATAGACGCTGAGAGAACTGCGTTGTCGTTTTCCACACCTACAGTCGGCCGGCTGTACAATAGTGTCACGTGCTAAAGAAAAATTGTAATTATAGAAATGTGAGTCCAGAACCATAAAACAGTGCAAAATTTAACCAGTTAATATCGAAATTAACAGCGGAAACTTTTCGGACAAAAGTGAACAAAGAACTCGTGGGGATCAACTAGTGACCTGCAGGGACGCCGATATCACGTAACAGTATCTCAAATCAATTAATTATAAAATATAAAATGAAAGAAAAAAGCGCTTAATTAAATGGGGTATGTGTGCGAATGTGAGTGAGTGAGAGAGCAATATGGGTCGCTTTCATAATTTAGATACCATGGTTAGAATGTTAAGTGTTTAGTCATAAGTATCGCAACTATTTTCATTTCATGTATAACAAGTATCAATGTTTTCAAGCAAAGTTTTTCGAATGAACCGCTAGTAAATTAAAATTGAACTGATATTCCAATAATTATTAACGATGTAATGTAAAAGAAATTGATGAAGAGGGAGTTAAAATTTAATAGTTAATATCAAAAAATTAAAAGTTAATAAAAAGTGTCAATTAAACACATCAATGTGTGTTTGTCATTGCATTGCCCGTTTTTCTCTGCCTAAGTACATCAGACGACATCCTGGTAAACCCTTATATATATTTGCAACTGGTAAGTGACAGTTTCTTCAGTATGTCAACAATTTAATTAATTAATTTAAAGCTAATAACACTTCAATGGCGCCCTTTGACAGTGACTTTGTAAATTAGTATAATACAAATTTACAAACTGATCGAAAAATGGCAGAGAAAAGCGAGAGTGTAAATTTATGTGAAGATGTTGGGGAGGGGTCAATTCTCAATGTTACGCAAGACGATTTAATATCGACAAATATTGACGAAAGCGTAAACAATACAACACACGAATTAACTATTGAGACAGTAGACGCAAAAATAAGCGATAACGTAAATATATTTAACCAATTAGCGTTAATGATGGAAATGATGTCAGGAATGAAAACTGAAATCAATGATAAACTTGACAAACAAAATGAGAAAATGAAATCAGAAAATGATAATTTGAAAACAGAGATCAAATCAGAAGTGAATACTATAAATATTAAACTGACTGATTTAAATAACGAGTTCATAAATGTGAGGAGCGAATTGAGAGCGAGTGAAATATATATGAATAGCCGTTTGGAAAGTATGAATGAGACTATTATTGGAGTGAGAGATGAACTGACTAGTGATATCAATAAGATACAAACTGAAATGAAAAACGATATCAAAATAATTAACGAGAAACAAAAAGAGAAAATGTTAGAAACAAATAAAAAATTTGACACATTGACAAGTAAATTTAATGATAGAATTAAAAAGCAAAATGACAAAATGGACAGTAATGTTCAATCTATAATAAATGAGTGCGAACAATTCAGACAAGCAGGTGAAATACAAGAAAAAATCAATGATGAATTTAGAAGTACCTTTGAGCAGATTGATGTAATTAAAACTGATGTAACTAATTTGAAAAGTAAACACACAGAACACGAAAAAGAAATAACTAAAGTCAGAGAAGATTTAAGCGTAGCAATTAACCAAAAATTTACTAGTGTGAGTGAGAGAGTGAATATGGAAGTAGAGTTAAGCTATTTTAGTAATGAAAGTAGGGGAGTGAACCCCATACAATTTTTGAACTCTATAAAAAGTTTTAATAAATATAACCAAGAAAGTTGGGAGATTAAATTAGTAAGAATTTTAAAGTACTTTAAAGGGGATGCTAAAATATGGGCGGATGCTCATAACGATAACTGGGTAGATTTTAATGAGTTTGAGCAGGCATTTAGAAATAAGTACTGGTCAGAAGAGAAACAAGAGGGGTTACGTAGTACCATAATGGGGTGGGGAAATTTTAATATTAAACACATGAGTATTACATCGTATGTAACGAGACTATATAGTCAGGTTAAATATTTAGAACCACCAATGCCTCTTTCATCTTTTATAAGATACATTAGTAAACATTTACCTAAGGACATACGGTCCACAATCAGAACCCGGGATTTTGCCAATATCGCAGAGTTAGAAAAAATATTAGAGGCATACCAGAGTATGAAAGAGGAAGAAGATAATAAATACCAGTTTAGAGTCAACGAATCAAGTCAAATAAATACTGAAACAAGACAACTAGACCATTTTATTAGTAATGTGAGTAGATCAGGGGAGGGGGCGTGGTTATGTCCAAACCCTAGTTGTGGAGCCAGTAATTATAATGGGTCGCGGAATCAATGTTACCGGTGTCAGGGTCCGAGGAGTAGTGCCCAAGGGAGAGGGGAGAATTATAATAGGGGTTGCGATCAATTTAGAGGGAATCATAGGGGGAGAGGTTTTACTAGTAATCGGGGAGTGTCAGGAAATTTTAATCAGAGAGGAAGAGGGGGATATGTTAGTAACCCAAATGAAACTCGGGGCGTAGAAGTACCAGCTCATAATCAAAACAGTAGGGGGGTTTACAGTGAACCACCACCTTCACATCCGTTAAACTAAAAAGGGCGGTTGAAAAAGAAAGCCCCCAGCCGTCTAGTAGTCACATGACAATAGGGTCACTAATTACTAATATACACAATGATTTATCTGATGAAGAAGCGGGAGAGAGTAATAATGCTTTCGGGATGGCAGAATTTGAAGCCGAAGTATTTAGTTCTAAATATATTTTTCTAGTAGATTCAGGGAGTGAACTGACTGCTATAGACGATAGAATGTTTGAAAAAATCAAAAATCAGACTACAGAAACAATTCCACAATTACCAGTACTGGGAATTAGTGTTATAGGAGTAACGGGTGTTCGCAGTAAAAAAGTAACCAAACAAATAATGCTACAATTAAAAGTAAATGAGAACACAATAAATGTACCTTTCTTAGTTATTCCAGGACTAAATATGGGAGCTATAATAGGTAATGATTTTTTGAATAATTTCAAAGTAGAATTAAACTATTACACACAGACTATGAAATTAAATAATAATAATAATATAATTGAAATACCATTCATACAAAAGAAAGTTGTAGGAATGAAAGCAGTAAAAATAATTAGTAAGGGAATGTTAATTTCTGACAATGATATAAATGAGTGTAGACCCTTAATGATAAATTATTGTAACTTGAGAGTAAATAATAATGAATTATTTGACAATGAAAATAATTGGGAGGAGAAAATGAATAAAATCCTATATCAAGAGGGGGAATTTAGCTACCAAGACAGAGAAAAAATAGTACTAATAATAAACAAAAATAAATCAGTTTTTTCAGATGAACCCGGTTTGGTAAAGAATTTTAAAGGTAAATTAGTCGTTAAAGAAAAAACACCCTTTGCACCTAAAGCCTATCCGGTACCATACTCCAAGAGGGGTTTAGTACAGGAGGAAATAAATAAAATGTTGAGGGAAGGTATAATAGAAAAATCTACATCACCATATTCCAACCCTTTAGTAGTGGTGACAAAGAAAGATTTATCGATAAGATTATGTTTAGACGCAAGACAAGTAAACAGAATAATTGTTCCAGACAGAGAATCACCGGAACCAGTAAGCGAAATTCTGCAACGTTTTAGTGGGACCAAATACATCACCACCTTAGACTTGACTGCAGGCTACTGGCAGATAGAGCCGGAAGAGGAGTCTCGGCAGTATGTGGCATTTCTATACAACGGTAGGAATTACCAATTTCGAAGACTACCTTTTGGACTCAACGTAAGTGTTTCAATTTTTATCAAATGCCTGGATTATGTGCTAGGGAGAGAGATTTTAGAATTCACAACCGTTTATGTAGATGATATAGTAATTACATCACCAGACATTGATACACACTGTGAAAGGTTAGATAGGGTACTAAGTAGACTGCATGAGTATGGCATAACCGTTAAATTTAAGAAGTCAGAATTTTTGAAAGAACAAGTTAATTTTTTAGGTCATATAATTTCAGCAAGGGGAATTAGTACAGACCCTAAGAAGGTAGAAATAATACAAAATTTTCCGATACCAAAAAATGTTAAACAGTTGCAAAGTTTTTTAGGATTGTGCAATTATTATAGGCAATTTGTAGACAAATATTCATATTTAACAGTACAATTGGGACATTTATTAAATAAAGACAATCGATGGCGGTGGAATTTAAAGGAGCAAAATATATTTGAGCTGATAAAAAATAAATTCTTAAACACAGTTATATTAGCTCATCCTAATTTTTCAGAGCCATTTTATATACACACAGACGCGTCAGACATTGCCTTAGGAGTAGAGTTGTTTCAGTTAGATGGGAGTGATAACCACAAAGTAGTAGCTTTTGCAAGTAGATCTCTATTAACTAGTGAAAAGAACTACACTACGACGGAGAAGGAGGCGTTATCAATTGTTTTCGCCTGTAGGAAGTTTAGAACGTACTTGTTAGGAAATAAAGTAATCATAAGGTCCGACCATCAAGCTTTAACGTTTTTAAAAAACTGTAAATTAACGCATGGTAGGTTAGTGCGGTGGATGTTAATATTACAAGAATATGACTTAACAATTGAGTATTGTAAGGGTAAAGAAAATATAGTAGCTGATGTCCTATCCAGAACAGATTTTGATAATAATACCGAAGTAGACATAGCAAATACATATAAAATATTTATAGTAAAAGAAGCGGGGAACGTAAATATGAAAAAATTAATAAGTAACTTAGCAACAGAACAAGAAAGAGACACCGAACTTAATAAAATAATATTAGCTTTGAGTCAAATACCCAACGTACCTCATAAGTGGGAGAAACATTTTAGCTTGTTTAATAAACACTTATTTCATCGGGCAAATGAACAGGGAGATGATTGGAAGTTATGTATCCCTAAAGTTATAATACCTGGAGTAGTGAAAGACTGCCATCTAAGGCATGGCCATATAGGCCCCAAGAAATGTAGTGATATATTAAAGGAGTCATGTAAATTTAATAATATGGAAAGAACGGTGCGTAAAATATTACAAACATGTGAAATTTGTCAGAAGGCTAAAGTAAACAATCGTAAACAGGAGGGTTTAATGCAACATGTAATGCCAGACAGTCCTTTAGCATTAGTTGCCGTTGATTTATATGGCCCGTTACCCAAAGGTCGAGGAGGGGTAAATTATTTATTTGTTGTATTAGATGTTTTTACCAAATTTGTAAAATTGTACCCGATTAAAAAGGCAACCTCATCAGTGTTGGCTAGGAAAATAGTGAATGAATACCTTGTTGAAGTAGGTAAGCCGAAAATAGTATTATCAGATCATGGTTCGCAGTTCACCAGCAACACCTGGCGGGAAACTTTAGGTTGGGAAAATATTTTAGTTAAACATACATCAGTGTATCATCCACAATCAAATCCAAGTGAACGGGTTATGCGGGAGTTAGGTAGAATGTTTAGGACTTTTTGCCATAAAAAACATTCTTTGTGGGCCACTTTTGTGTGCAAAATTGAGGGGTATATTAACAATAGTTTACATGAATCCACTAGTTACAGCCCATGTGAGTTGATGTTTCAGAGAAGACCGTCACGCATATTAGAAGAGCTAGTAAAGTTTCCAACCCGGACGGAAATACCACATAATAGGAAATTGGTAATCGCTAGGGAGCGCCTGCTGAGTAAGGCCGAACAGCGGAAACGGAGGCATGACCGGAATTTAACACCCATACAATACGAGGTAGGACAACTAGTATTAATAAAAAATCACGATCAATCATCAGCATTGGACAAAGAAATTAAGAAATTCTTCCTATTGTATGACGGTCCATATGAGGTTAGCCAAGTGAAAATGGAGAATGCGTATGTTTTAGTAGATTTGCAAACTCGAGAAATAAAGGGAACCTATAATGTGACCCAGTTAAAAAAGTATTATCTAGCTGAGTGATGATGGATGTATTTGTACATATTAAAATTATCATACATAAACAGACATTTTTATATTCTATTATTATAAATTGTTACTATTGTTTATACGCACATTATGTATTTTATATAATATTTTATATAATACCACCAAGACTAGAAATGTCATGTAATTTAAATTTTTATTTTAAAAAAAAAAAGAAAAAAAAACATATTATACTTGTGATTCCCCAACTTTTCGGGCGGTCACGGCCTCACCGAACCCTGACCGTGGAATTGGTTTAGCTTTAACAGCTATGGTTGGGGCACATTACGATTACGCGCTGACCATAACTGGCCATAGCTGTTATCGTTGTAAAGGTGTACTTTGAAATTGATGGGGGGTAAATACAAAGGGGAATCACCAAACTATGGAACAGCGGCTGCCACTCTGTTCGAGAAGGAACAGCAGAGCCAGGTGGTAGATCCGTTTAAGGGTGCATGATTATTAACGAGAACATGATGATGTTCACCAATTTAAACTTAACAGCGGAAGCAGAGACACGGAGAGGTAAAACCCTGCTCCAAAATATACAGTCTCTGTGGAAGCGAAAGGGCGAAACAGTCCTCCATAATCTGAAATAGAGTGTGTGGCTGGGAGGTGGCTCAGAGGAGCCACGAATGTAAATTTTATAACATAAAAATGTTTTACTAATTCAAATTTGATCCTATAAAAAAACTGCTTGTGCTCTGTTAAATAACTAGCTGCTCAGACAAGTCAATACAAGTCGTTCATGCTATAATTTTAAGTGTATTATTATTATTGTTGTACGTTAGATATAAGAATTGATAAAGATATATTTCATGCAATTTGCTCAATTTTGAAATGTGTTTACAATTAGCTAGGGAAGGTGTTTATTTGAATAATTTAAATGTCAATCCAATGGTTAATTATAATAATACTTTGTTAATTTTAAATGTTGTATTTTATTATGTTTTGGCGTTGCAAGACTGAATTTTACAGGAGTTTAATGTATTCACAGATGTAACTTGTACATAACGTATGTAGGTCAAGGATCTGGACTTGACCCAGTTTTGGTCAGCTGATGGGTGATGTTCTATACTAAACCAGTTTTGGCAAAGAAGCGAGGCCAATTTTGTTTATTCGTTAATTTAAATAAGTTCAAATAAATTTCCTATTGAGAAAAAATGTTATAAAATGTAAATTTTTGAATTTAAATTTTTTTTTTGTTTTGAAAAAAAAAAAATGATAGGTAGGATTTAACAAGTACGTGTATGCGCCCAGTATTGCTGAAGGCGACCCAGTTTGCATGTAAGGGGGAACAGATCGGTTGAGGATCTGGCATGATATAAGCCAGGGAGTGAGGGTTTTGGGGGGTAGCATGTTAGAAGGTGAGGTGCGCTGTGGTACTTGTCGGTTCGATTTCTCGGTGTTGGGATCTCTTACAGAGAAGTCCAGTGATCTCGTTCAGATGAGTCCATGGTCGCTGAGCCAGGGGGGTCGTGTACCCATGAGATTAAGAAATTAAAGGGGGGTTGTTGGCTCCATATCCTCACCGGTCCTCTTAGGGGTTTTGGCAATGAGATATCTTCTGTTTCGGCAGAAGATCTCTCATTGGGGGGGTATTGTAATGGGACAATTTTGAAGGAGGTATGTTTTTTTTTATTTCATTTAATATCAACTATTGGGAAATAATCGGTTTGGACACCCTTTGCGGCCACCGAGACCACTAACACCTATTTGGACACCCTGTATACAATCCTGTACCGGTCCGTGCCTAGCGCACAACGATAACACCGTGGAATGTCAGCTTGTGCGCACATGCGTGTATTTTCCGTTGGTGGACAAATAAAACTTTGTGGCGAGCCCAAAGACAAGACAAAATTACCTATACTCGCTCAACAGGTGATATCACGTGACGACTCATTATTGTGTCATGTGATCTTTATCAACGAATCACGAACAAAGTTGCCATGGATGAAGAAGGCGTGGTTTATATAGACGCTGAGAGAACTGCGTTGTCGTTTTCCACACCTACAGTCGGCCGGCTGTACAATAGTGTCACGTGCTAAAGAAAAATTGTAATTATAGAAATGTGAGTCCAGAACCATAAAACAGTGCAAAATTTAACCAGTTAATATCGAAATTAACAGCGGAAACTTTTCGGACAAAAGTGAACAAAGAACTCGTGGGGATCAACTAGTGACCTGCAGGGACGCCGATATCACGTAACAGTATCTCAAATCAATTAATTATAAAATATAAAATGAAAGAAAAAAGCGCTTAATTAAATGGGGTATGTGTGCGAATGTGAGTGAGTGAGAGAGCAATATGGGTCGCTTTCATAATTTAGATACCATGGTTAGAATGTTAAGTGTTTAGTCATAAGTATCGCAACTATTTTCATTTCATGTATAACAAGTATCAATGTTTTCAAGCAAAGTTTTTCGAATGAACCGCTAGTAAATTAAAATTGAACTGATATTCCAATAATTATTAACGATGTAATGTAAAAGAAATTGATGAAGAGGGAGTTAAAATTTAATAGTTAATATCAAAAAATTAAAAGTTAATAAAAAGTGTCAATTAAACACATCAATGTGTGTTTGTCATTGCATTGCCCGTTTTTCTCTGCCTAAGTACATCAGACGACATCCTGGTAAACCCTTATATATATTTGCAACTGGTAAGTGACAGTTTCTTCAGTATGTCAACAATTTAATTAATTAATTTAAAGCTAATAACACTTCACCTTTCTCCCTCATACATTTTAACTTTAATGATATTCCAAAAGTGTATTCATAAAATAGATCATTTGTTTAAAATCGTCTGCAAAATAAGAAATAATATAACTAAAATTATTTGCTACAAATATCACCTATAACGAAAACCAGCGCTTTCACACACACACACACACACACACACACACACACACACACACACACACACACACACACACACACACACATCTTCCCCTATTTTTAAGAGCTCATATTTAGTTTAATTTCACCCCTCTGTTCTTGTTTTACGAAAATAATAAAATTTGATAATTTGTGTATTTCCTTGTATGTACTTAGCTGAATTTGAATCCGATTATTAGTCCAGAAGACGTCACATTGTTTTACGTGCGCACTTTCATTTTTAAAAATCATTAGTTCCGAACGGTGTTAATGGAAATAAACTGTTAATCACTTTTTCGTATGAATTTCTATTGTTAAATCATATTTTAAATCTATTATTCACATTTTAGAAAGTTTTTGCGGGCCCGCACTTACGTTCCGAAACTTTTATATACCACTCGCGCGAGTGATGAGATGAGACTGGGGCAGAGCTACAGGCGCTAATTTGTGAAGCGGCTGTTGTAGGATGATCAATTTCCTTTGTTTTCCAGTTTGTATCATTGCGCCAGTAGACTATTTTTGTTATATAACTGGACTCTACAACAAGGATCGGCTCTGACGTATGTACTTACGTCAGATGGTCTGACTCTGTTACATAATTTGTTTACCGTTGTGTTGTGTCCTTGAACTGACTTTGGCACAGTTTGTCGGTTATTAAATCCGTTCATATAAAATATTACTGGATAATTCTGCATTCAACGCCTCAAGCAGTGCTGCCACGGTTGTTTTCCTCGCCACCAATAAATTTACCTAAGTTTTTCCCTATTACTCAAAAATTGTTATTTGTTAAAAAAAAATATACAAATTGTGTTATTGCCCCAAAATAAGCCCGTTACAACAGACAGCTTATGTACCAATGCTAGAAGGAAACAAATGGTTTCATTCAATGTATCAAAGTATAAAGATAATCAAAATACAAATTGAGGGATAATAGGCCCAAACATACAATACTATGTAAAAAGAAATATTAGTAAGTTATTAATTTGAATGACATAATGAAACAATATAACAAACTTTATTATAGATACATGAAACATACAACTAATAGTAATGAATAGTGGACATAAGGTTGTCCAGAGAATAACAAATAATAACTTATTCACATTAATATTTTATAACAAGAGTGAAGTGATGAGGGAAAAGTTAGCAATAATTAATCAAACAGAACAGACTGTACAGATTAATTAGTTCTTTTAATGACAATAAAAATGTAAACACAAACACAAAAACAATGAATGTGACAAGTAGAAATACAATACAATATATTGTAGTATTAAATGTATTTTAATGAATAAGGAAGTAGCTGAATATTATGTGTCAGTGAAACCAAAACAATCAGTAACAAAAGTGTCTAAAGGTAGAATTAAAAGTGAACCAGTGGAAATTATTTATATAATGGAAAAAACAAATCTTAATAATCCTATATAAATAAGATTCTTAATCTTATAAGACTATAAAACTGACTAGAGATAAGATCAAAGAATACCAGTGCAAGCTATTTTATTATGTTAAATAGACTTCAAGTGTCAATGTGTAAATTCATGAACTAAGTGAATTAGTGCCTATATACAAGTTTAAAGTTTTGTATTGAATACAGAAATAATATTTGGTAGAATATTATTATGAAAACAGAGTATAAAAATGTTTCTAAGTGAGAGCCACTCTTTATCTAATAACATTTATTGAAATGAAAATAAGAGCAGGCAATAAATCAGTGAAGTGACAAAGGGTACATCCCCAAAATAAAATAAAAACAGCCAAGACTGCATAAATTTAATTTTAAGAAATACTTTAAATAATGAAGGGACAGATATGTTGTTTATATTAAGGTCAATGAACTCTATACTTAAATGTTGGAAATAGAGTATTGTGTTTTTGTTATTCTTAAATATTTATTATGGTTAATAATATCAATCAAGGCTAAATGTCTGAGATGGAATACAATTCTTTTATTATAAGATATTCATTATATGTTTACTAGTATTAATCAAGACTGAAATGTCTGAGTTAGAGTACAACTCTTTTGTTTTCAAATATTTGTTGTTAAATAACCTACTACAGTCTTTTTTATACATAAATTGTTTGTAATTATATATGTATAATAATTATCAAAGTATGGTACACATGTGTACTTACCGTTTTTTGTTATTAGTGAGCACGTGCTTTTCCTTTTGCAACACTTTTTACCTAAGGGGTCCAGGGATTCATTACAGCGAGATTTGAATACACAGAAAAGGCGACACAATGATAACACAGTTTCTTTAGAGAATTTGATTACCAGTTTTAATTGCATAAATAACATAACATACATCAAAAGGTTGCCTCAAAATGGCGTCAAGTGTTATTACAAAAACAAAATGGTGGCTATCTTTCTTCCGCCTTTATTTCATTATTTTAATTAAGTATATGAATTGAAAGTCTCATCATTAGTTTTAGATATATTCTTTTGTTTTCTATAACTGCAGTTATCGTACTATGTGAAACACAAACCAATGCCCTATATGTATAGAAGCATGGCCACGCCTTAATTCAATCGCACACTCATTCACGCGTTGCTACAATTACATTTCATACAATTTTATGATTCGTTTACTGAGCTCATTAATAGGATAATAAAAGAAAGACATTGTGACTTCTCTGAGAATGGTGTATCGTCGCTCCCTCGCTGGCCTCAGATGTTCCCCAGGAGTATGGTCGGTGTTCGCCTCATTTCTAGTTTTTAAATTGTCTGCACTGACTCTACATTAAATGTTTTTTACTATATACTGTTGTTTAAGTGTTCTCTGACTTTTAAATCACATTTTATAAGATTTTGATTAGTTTTTACAACTTTTGGATGAATATTAATGCCAACAGCGATACATCGCTGTGGCCTCTCTGGTGTACGGTGCTGAACTGATTCTACATTTCATATTTAAATAATAATTTGTTGTTTTTAGTCCTTGAAGATTTACTGTTACATTTTGATTATAAATATTAACTTGTCTAAGACACTTCTAGTTAAAACTACGTCAACAGCGATGTAAGCTGTTGACGCCCTGATGTGCTGAGCAGAACTGAGACCGATGAATATGCAAATTTATGCTTGTGTGCGTGAGTTTGACGTCATTAAGCTTTGTCATGCAGGACAACGCCTAGTCGTATGCATTGTATTCAGTGCGTCATTGTTTTTGGCTATGACGGAATAGCGTTATTGTCCAATCACAATGTATATTTAAAGTCATTCGTCACAAACACCACCATGGCTTTTACCGACTCCTGCACGTTCCACCGGTGACCTTGGTATGATACACTGGCTGATTCTGCTTTGTTCTCTCTTTATATTGGGACAATGGACCTAACCATTCTGTATGTTAATAATTAAACAATAAAACATTGAAAATTACCCTTAACTCCCACAATTATGGTATTGGGTCATTGTGTACTGTTACATTGTTATGTATTAATAGTAAGGATTAATTAGTTATCAAAGCAAAATGGACTGAAAGGAGATGTTCTTACTATGTGTTAAACAGTTGTTTATGTTTAATGAAAGTTAACTTATTTATTCAATGTCCATAAAAGTCATAGCCATGTGGGCATGACATGAAATTGATTTGATTGTATATTGTTTTGTTATTGTTCATGTAATGATGTTATCAGAATAGCCAGTAAAGCAACCAACCATTCTAAATTAATGAGAAATAGAAGAAATAACAAAGCAGACAGTAGTTATATAAGGACGATCACATTTTTTGAACAAATAAATGGAGTAGCAAATGTTTTGTGGATGGCAAACTGTATGAAGCCATGTAAAACCAACTTTTGTAAATTTTAGGAAATACTGTTAGAATTTTGTAAAACAAATGTTGAAGGATGAATAGATTTATAGTTAATAGTATACACAACAAATCTAGAAGCAAAATAATCTGTTTTAAGTTATTTAAGAAAAATTCAAATAACAAAAATGTAACATCTGTATTTCTTAAGTAAAGGTAAGCATGTTTAGTGTCTATATGTCACAAATGTAAAGACCAAAATAATGTGGCTAATAGTTTTAAATTCCCAATCAGTACAGAAAAGTTATACTAATTTAAAAGTTTTGAACAAATTCAGACATTGAAATAATGAATTTGTATGACAATGTATATCTGAATCAACCAACCAGATTTCAAGTTTTACCTTAGCAACCAAAAATTTCAGATAAATAAAATAGGACTTCTTTAACAACGGTCATAGAGTACAGACGCGTTAGTAAAACGTCTTATATAATTAAACTATAAACTGTGAAAACACGTTCCAGACATATTAAAACAAATTGATGTACACAATACGAACTATTACAACCAAGAGAGGAACATTCAGCATTTGAAATAAAAGAAGTGAGATCCAGGGAGAAGAACCGAAGCAGACGTGGACCCTATCTTCGTCTTAGAACCATTTAAAGAAGAGGATCTGGTGAATTCGAACATTTTATTATATTATGTATCAACACCAACATTTGTATACACAACTTTCTAAGAATTAAGCAACTAAAACTACAGACACCATATCACACCAACACTAAGAACACTCACGAATAACATGAATTGAACTTTACACCTTTTTAAACACCACAAGAACTTTTAATAATAACTAATAAACACATAAACTGGACATAACCTATAATAACAAGCAACCTCTACTCGACTGCCTGCGTGCACTTTACACACTAAAATTTTGTAATATCCTTTGTAGCGGGTCGATTTTTGGGTGTTTTATTTTAACCGTTTGGGACATTATTTATATTTTTATTTATTTCATTTTGGGCGGATTATCATTGTGCAACGTATTTGTTCATATAACAGAACAGTGAAACAACGTAAGACGCAGTTGTTGTTGAGGAATGCGGCTGAAGAATTTACCTCCACAAAATTCTGAGAACTTTGTACCTGTGTGTGGCAGCGCACATACGCAACTGCTCAATCACGCTCCAAGTGACGCTCTAACAAAAACCAAGATGGCTAGAGAGAATAATCTTTGTCGATTTCTTCAAGATCTTGCGGAAATGCTGTTTTAAGTCCGGCCCACTTAAATGACATCAGCAGAGCAGAAGCCAATATTGTCCTCTGGTCACACACATATACCAGCTCTATGCCACGCATAAAATGGTTACACAACAGCAAAGCGTGAGCGACAACGAAAACATTGTGGCGGTAGAGCACCAGTTTCCATGCAGTAACAGGTACATGTACCTGTTACGTTCCACGTGACAGTCGACAGTAGTCAGAGACGCCAAGCGGTCAACGAGATACAGAGTTCCGCTACAGACGCATATATTTTGTTTCGGACCCGGTTGGTCAAGTTTTCGGAAAATGTAATTAATTCAGGAAGACCGACCGGGACCCGAGGAATTAACGGAAATAATTAGTTTCCAATAAGTGAAGTGGAGTGAACAAACGGGCAACTAACCGGGTTAACGAAGGACACGTGTCTGGCCAGAATCGCGACCGCAAGTTCGTAGAAACACAAGTGAATTTATAAAAGTAAAATAAAAGTTTTTTTCATTGTTTTAAATAAGAATGAGTGAGAGAGAGTAAGAAAAGCAGACTGGGCAGTCTATCTAGTAGTAAGTAATAATAACTAAGTTACACAAGTTTATAATTACATTCTAATCAGACAAAACAAAGGGAAAAAAGGTACTAAAGTTTTCAAGCAATATACTAAAAATTTAACTGTACAAATGTTTATTAAATAATCGCTCATTAAAAATAAGGATTACTTCCGATAAAATGTGTTAGACTAAGTTATTTCGTCATTACCACTGTCTTATTCCTGTGTTAAAAATTCGTCTAACGTTCCGGAATCTTTCTGAATTATTAGTTGGGTGGGGTCAGATTGCTAAATTGTCCTTTTTATTTAAGGTGGAGTGTAAAGGTTTTCGATATTTTATCCTATGTAAAAAATAATCGTGGCGACCTTGGTCTTCTGGTAAAATTTTAACAGGTAAGTGTTGTAATTGCGTGCAGGTAAGTCCTGGTATAGTGGTTTTATTTATTTTATATATTTAGGCCTCTTTTTTATTGTTACAAATGTCGACGCGCTGCCAGGATTTTCGTTTAATTATAATTTTATACGAGATAGACCTATTTTAATACACAGAAAATAGGATGTGGTAATGACGAATGTATAAAAATTTTATCGTACATAAGTAGGTTAGGTTTATGTTATTGTGATTCACAATGTGGTAGGTGTTTAAGCAGAGAGCAATAGTAGCTTTATATATAAAAGTGTTATACAAACAAACTTTAAAAATGTCTATAATACAAAGTAATGAGAGTGATTTTGTTTGGGATGAGTGGGAGAATGAATTTCGAGGTGTTGTGGGTGAGATGACAGACGAGGAATGGGGTAATTTAGACGATAGGTTAACCCGAATGGAAGAACAAGAAGAAGGAATATTCGCAGAAATTAATAAACATAGTGAGATGACCAATGATACAGGTAAGATAGTTGAAGAGATAGTGGTAGAAAATAAGACAGAAAATAGGCCTAATGATAATGATAGTGTAGGGGCGGAAGAAAAAGAGTATACAGTATATGACCTATTTAACCTACTTAATGAGTTAAAAACAAAAATGGATAAGGGTTCTGATATGATAAATAAACATTTTAACGAGTGGGACAAAATGATGGACAAACAGTTTGATAATCTGAATAGAATAATGGATGAGGGTTTCAATAAAGTAAAAAATGCTTGTGATAAACCAGACGAGAAGTGGGAGGGAGATAGATATCAGTTAAAAGAGAGTACAGAAGTGGAGTTAACACAGGTAAGTGGTAATGATGTCTTTGATAATAGCGAAGAAATAACTAACAAGGTAAGTTGCAGTTGTAAAACTGAATTAATAAATAATAGTGATAAAATAGTTGAAAACGAGCTATTTAATAATGATGTGGTGAAAACAAATAGTGATGATGGAGTTTGTGGTGAAGTAGAATTTAATAACAAAATGTTAGCGAGTGTTGATGAAATTGAGAGAGAGTGTGATGAAAGGTTAGGGTGTCAAAGGGCAAATTTTCCCCGTGATATAAGTGGAGTAAGGACTCCGCTAGTAGTGAATTTTGAGGACAGAGTTTCCTCCGTTAATTGTGTGGAAGACGAGGTGTCTTCAAGCAGTCCCCTAATTTTTTGTAAACCTGGAAAAGCCAGGAAATGGTATAGTAAGTTTGTTGTGCCCTTTGCATGGAGTGAAGTAGGTCAGTGGTGTGGTGACAGGTATTGTGATGAAAGTGATTATGAGAGAGAGAAAGAGTTAGAGTGGTTCAAGGTAAATAGAGGTTATGTAGAGCTGATAGAGAAGATGGATATAAAGAGAGTTATGATAAATAATGTAGACATACCTTGTGTAGTAGTAGACAATGATTATATTGATGATAAATGTGTACCTGTAGGAAGAATTAGTGTACTTGTAGTGGAGGAGTATGATGAGAAAATAAATTACCTGGGTGTAACAACAAATATTCACGGAGGCGGGATAAAAACAAATAATAGTGACAAGTCTTATGAGATAATAAAAGGGAAAATGAATGACATAGAGGTAATGGTCTATGATAAAAATAATTATAATAAATTGGATGTAAATAAAAATCATTTAATATACAAATATGTGAGGTATATTTTTGACGATGGTGGCTAAAATATAAAACAGAAAAGACAGTTAAATATTTTGTTTTAAGCTATTTGACTTGGCTGATTTGGAAATTGAGATGTGATAACTGAGTAAATACTGAAGTAAATTTGTAAATAAATATGTAGTAAAGCCAATGGTATGTGTTGTGGTTAAGTGAACAGTGTATGTAGGTAATTAATTGTTGTAAGAATAATATTGAAATACTTGCCATTTAAATAAATAAACCAAATTAATTTGAAAAACAAGTAATCAGAGAATTGTAATTGTTTGGATGGTAATGAATTCTATATTGTTAATAATTAATTTAATTAAACAATTTAATACATGTTAAATATTTTGTTTGACTATTTCAATATTGTATAATTAACTTTTTAAGGAATTTAGATCATTTTGATAATAGATGGCTGAATTATTTGAGGTGAACTAATATGTTGTGAAATGTTTCAGTGGTGAGGTGAGAGTATTGTGGTATGTTGTATATGTTTTGAGAAATGGGCTGTAAGTATTGAAATTTTACAATATGAATTATGTATGACAAAAAGGTTGACAGGAGTGATTGATATGTTAATTCAGTAATGAAATATTTTGAAATAATTGCGCTAAATAAAAATGATGGTTAAAAATCTATGTTAATAATAAATTTAGAATTTTTGAAAATCTGATTACAACACAGGATAAATTCATCATGATGATAAATAAAAAGAGTTAATGAAAAATTTTGAATAATAATGTTTATAAATTTTTATATAAATTATTTAAAAGAGAATTGTGTGTTTGATGTATGCTAATAATCCAGGTTTATTGCTATTTGTGTATTGTGTTATGTGATGGATTATAACAGTGTAGTGTGGAACTGCTATGGGTTGTAAATTTTGTATTTAATATTTTATGTTAATAATGGTTAAGCTTCCATATAAAGTGGGTTAAAACCCCATCTAAATTAATATTGTCATTTAAATTTTAATTTAAGATTACGAAAGATATTTTACTTGTGATTCCCCAAATTTTCGGGCGGTCACGGCCTCACCGAACCCTGACCGTGGAATTGGTTTAGCTTTAACAGCTATGGTTGGGGCACATTACGATTACGCGCTGACCATAACTGGCCATAGCTGTTATCGTTGTAAAGGTGTATTTTGAAATTGATGGGGGGTAATAACAAGGGGAATCACCAAACTATGGAACAGCGGCTGCCACTCTGTTCGAGAAGGAACAGCAGAGCCAGGTGGTAGAACCGTTTAAGGGTGCATGATTATTAACGAGAACATGATGATGTTCACCAATTTAAACTTAACAGCAGAAGCAGAGACACGGAGAGGTAAAACCCTGCTCCAAAATATACAGTCTCTGTGGAAGCGAAAGGGCGAAACAGTCCTCCATAATCGGAAATAGTGTGTGTGGCTGGGAGGTGACGTAAAGGAGTCACGAATTTAAAATTTTATGACGTAAAAGTTTTGCTTATTCAAAGTAATCCAATCAAAAATGCTTGTGCTCTGTCCACATAATTATATGCTCAGACTAGCAAAATAAGGTTCATACTATAATTTTAAAGGTATCATTTTATTGTTGTGTGTTAAATATAGTTGTTGATAAAATGTATTTTCATTATGTGTATAATTTTTTTCCTAAGCCAGTCATTAGACGCCTGGCAGGCAATCAACATAATAGAAGTAAGTGTCGATAATGTATTACATGTAACTGTTCAATTTTGAAAGGTATCCATGGTGCTTTAATTATGTTAGGATATCAGCTGATCAGCAATACCATGTCACTGGTATATGGGTTTGTAAATGTTACAAGTAATTAATGTTTAGTGTACTACAGATATTTTGAAGTAAAGATAAGAAGAATATGCAGATTAATAAAAGATAATTCATGGGTGATAAATGTTTTATGGGACATGTAGACCTGTCCAAGTTGAATTAAAAGTTGAATGTGAAATAGTAGAGATGTACTGTTGTTTTTGAGTTAATGTATGTTATAGAAGTTGGTGAAGTATTAATGTTGACACCGTGGTAATGGAGACTTTATGTAGATTTTGAGTGATATATTGTTGTTTTTATAGTTAATGAGGTTATTTTGTGTATTTGTAGTAATGAAATGAGATTGAGATTTTTGGGGATGGCAATTTTGTATTAGGGGGTAGTGTATTTGGGGAGTCCGCAACAAGGGTTGGGACGGGATAGGATAGATTTAGTGGGGCTGGGGTCGCCTTAGGTAAAATCCGGGGGCCAAATAAGGGAAATGAGTTTTTGGGAAGGAAACACGTATCCTATGTACAAAGGGTTAGAGAGTATTTTTTTTATATATGGGGAGAAGGCGGCGTTTTGAGTTAAATGATAAGTTGGGGTTTAGAGTGTCCTGATTAGTAGATATTTTGAGAGAGATGGGTGTCATGGGAGTTGTAGTTGATGAATATTAGAGTCAGAGGGAGAAAGTTTATATAGGTATAGAAATCTAATACAGAAAAACGAGAATAAATAATTTACATCACCCACAGTATATTAAAGTAAGATTGTTGAAAAGAAAGAGGAATTTATAATAAAGAATATATAATTGTTTATTTTTTTGTTTCAACCAGTGACAGAATTTTGATAAAATTTGAAAATAATGTAAAGTCAAGAAGTGTTTATTTTAAATGATGTAAATGTCAAGTTGATGATTAATTATATTAATATTTGTTTGTTTTAAATATTTTGTTTATTATGTTTGGTATTTCAAGTTAGGATATTACCGATGTTTAAAGTGTTTTCAGAAATCATACATAACATATGTAGGTCAAGGGTTTTGGGACTTGACCTAGTTATGATCAGCTGATGAGTTCATACACCTACTAAGCTTGTGTATAGTAGGAATTTAATTTTAATTTGTTTGCTTGATTAATTCAAACTAATCTTTGAATAATTTTAATAAATGTTATTTAATAAATAAATTTAATAAATATTTAATGAATAATTTTTTTGAATTTTAAAATTTTGAAAATTTTAAATTTTTTTTTGAAAAAAAAAAAAAAAAAAAAAAAAAAAAAACTTGATTTGTCGCCTGCCAGCGAGTGAATATGTTGAGTAATGATTATTTTATTGTGTATGTATTGATGATGTTTCTTTTATTGTATTGCTTTATATTGGTAGGCTGTAAATTGTTCTCATGCTAGAGTAAGGATGTACTTGTATCAATAGGAATGTTTAGGTTAAATCATTGAAACAAAAATTAGAAAAAAGAGGAAGAGAATTTTTTGGTAAAAGATTTTTTTTGAATATTGAATTTTTTGAATTTATAATAAATTTTAAAAAGGAAGTTTTTAGTTTAATGTGTTAGGGTATCATGTAATGTGAGTGTGTGTGAGCCCAGTATCTGCTAAAGGCAGCCCAGCTTGCAAAAAGGGGAAACATATCGGCGGAGGAGCTGGAGTAATTTTAGCCAGGGATTGCGGATTTTGGGGGTAGCATGTTAGAAGGCGAGGTGTGCCGTGGTGCGAGTCTGATCAATTTCTCGGTGTTGGGATCTCTTACGGAGAAGTCCAGTGATCTCGTTCAGATGAGTCCATGGTCGCTGAGCCAGGGGGGTCGTGTACCCATGCAGAGTAAGAACAAGGGGGTTGTTGGCACCAGTTCCTCACCGGTCCTCTTCAGGGTTATCGATGAGATTTCTTCTGTCGTGGACAGCAGAATTCTCATCGAGGGGGTATTGTAGCGGGTCGATTTTTGGGTGTTTTATTTTAACCGTTTGGGACATTATTTATATTTTTATTTATTTCATTTTGGGCGGATTATCATTGTGCAACGTATTTGTTCATATAACAGAACAGTGAAACAACGTAAGACGCAGTTGTTGTTGAGGAATGCGGCTGAAGAATTTACCTCCACAAAATTCTGAGAACTTTGTACCTGTGTGTGGCAGCGCACATACGCAACTGCTCAATCACGCTCCAAGTGACGCTCTAACAAAAACCAAGATGGCTAGAGAGAATAATCTTTGTCGATTTCTTCAAGATCTTGCGGAAATGCTGTTTTAAGTCCGGCCCACTTAAATGACATCAGCAGAGCAGAAGCCAATATTGTCCTCTGGTCACACACATATACCAGCTCTATGCCACGCATAAAATGGTTACACAACAGCAAAGCGTGAGCGACAACGAAAACATTGTGGCGGTAGAGCACCAGTTTCCATGCAGTAACAGGTACATGTACCTGTTACGTTCCACGTGACAGTCGACAGTAGTCAGAGACGCCAAGCGGTCAACGAGATACAGAGTTCCGCTACAGACGCATATATTTTGTTTCGGACCCGGTTGGTCAAGTTTTCGGAAAATGTAATTAATTCAGGAAGACCGACCGGGACCCGAGGAATTAACGGAAATAATTAGTTTCCAATAAGTGAAGTGGAGTGAACAAACGGGCAACTAACCGGGTTAACGAAGGACACGTGTCTGGCCAGAATCGCGACCGCAAGTTCGTAGAAACACAAGTGAATTTATAAAAGTAAAATAAAAGTTTTTTTCATTGTTTTAAATAAGAATGAGTGAGAGAGAGTAAGAAAAGCAGACTGGGCAGTCTATCTAGTAGTAAGTAATAATAACTAAGTTACACAAGTTTATAATTACATTCTAATCAGACAAAACAAAGGGAAAAAAGGTACTAAAGTTTTCAAGCAATATACTAAAAATTTAACTGTACAAATGTTTATTAAATAATCGCTCATTAAAAATAAGGATTACTTCCGATAAAATGTGTTAGACTAAGTTATTTCGTCATTACCACTGTCTTATTCCTGTGTTAAAAATTCGTCTAACGTTCCGGAATCTTTCTGAATTATTAGTTGGGTGGGGTCAGATTGCTAAATTGTCCTTTTTATTTAAGGTGGAGTGTAAAGGTTTTCGATATTTTATCCTATGTAAAAAATAATCGTGGCGACCTTGGTCTTCTGGTAAAATTTTAACAGGTAAGTGTTGTAATTGCGTGCAGGTAAGTCCTGGTATAGTGGTTTTATTTATTTTATATATTTAGGCCTCTTTTTTATTGTTACACCTTGAACTGTGAAATTTGTATTTTGATCTATAGAATAGTATTATTTGTTTAAACGTAATCCCCGAACCAGATACGCCCTGAGATATTTTATTTTAATAGAAATAATAACCAATGCATTATTTTGGACTAGCTGACTACTGAATAAGATTTGCAACTACTGTACCAACTGATAAAAAAGACGCATAATTTTGCCACAATTGTGATTACAATAAAAAGAAACGAGAAAGAATTAACCAATGCTTTACTGAATAAATGGTTTCTATAAAGATATATGTTTGGTGTTATATTTGCGTCATTATTATTGCTGTTCCATTTTAAAAAATAAGTTCACAGAGCACAGCGGACACAACAACGGTTGGCAACTGTGGATGACGTCATTGAAACTGCACGTATAGTGGGAGCGAGCGGCAGAATACAAAATCATTCGCCGTTCAACATATCATATTAATAGTAACAGATTGACAAAAACAACGGTGTGGTTGAATAATTTTAATACATATATATTGAATTTGCTAAAATTCACGCATGCTAGTCGGAGCATAAGAGCTCGTTTATCATCACAAATTGTTATATTGTTTACTCGCGAGACCTCATCTCCTTTATTGATTACTATTACAAATTGACGAACCCAACAGTGGGGCAGAAAATAAAGAGCGACACATTTAAGTATCAACACATCATTAATAAAATTTGTAACAAATTGACGCTTCCAACAGGCAGCCTATATAATTTAAGTGCCCGCAACATAACACAAACATAGTAACACAAATTGGACTGTTACAATATTTAAACCAAAATAAATGAGTGTAACTCTAACAGTGAGTATAAAGTTAATTGTGCTATTAATACAATAGAAAATAATAACCGTAAAACAAGTGAGGTAGAAAATAGTTGTAAACTTCAATTTAAAACAATACAAAATACAATAAGTAACCTTGAATCTGATAATCACAATAGATTTACGAATGTTGAAAAGAGTATTGTGAATGTAAAAGATGAATTAAGTATGGCCATCAGCCAACAAGTAAATACTGTTATAAAATAGGTTAATTACCTTCTGTCAACGTTTCTTAAAATCCTTTTAGGATAACTCGAGTTTCGACACCATTTGGTGTCATCATCAGATCGGATATGAATTAGGTCAAAACATTTTGATGTATATACATCTCGTCAGATATTAAAAAATTAAAAACAACACATAACATTACACAAATAATAAATAAACTATATCACAACAAAATAACATTACAACAATGAAATATAAAAACAACGCGGCCGCAAACGAACCGCGGTTCGTTTGCGGCCGCGTTGTTTTTATATTTCATAACCTATTTTATAGTCTTAATCGTTTCTGGAGGCAAGAACAATGTTTAAATACTGTTACCGAACGAGTAATTATGACTCGCGACGTAAGCAGTGAAGTCGAATTAGAACCTTTTAGTTGTGACAATAAAAGAGTGCATCCTATGCAATTCCTGAATAGAGTGAGGGAGTTTAATAAATTTAATACCAGTAACTGGGAGGTACAATTATTAAAAATCTTAAAATGTTTTAAAGGTAGTGTGGAAATCTGGGCCGAAGTACACTGAACAGAGTGGGGGAATTATGAAGAATTTGAAGCTGCACTCAGAGCTAAATATTGGTCTGAAGAAGACCAAGAAGTGTTGCAGAGTAGAATCATGGGAACTGGAAATTTTGGGGGACCCAATAATAATTTAACTGGTTACGTGATGAAAATATTTAGCGAAGCGAAGTATTTAGAACCGCCAATGCCGTTCAGATCTTTAGACACATAAGTACCAAAGGAAGTACAGATATCATTAATGACGCGGGAGATAGCAAATATTAGTGAATTGGAGAGTATTTTAGATGTGTTTCAGAACATCCGTGACCAAGAAATAAGTCGTAGTCACAACCAACCGAATATGAACAACGGAGGGAACCATGGACCGCAGAGGGGACCACCACATGGACAGGCATACCCGACGAGAACAAAATAATCGAGGCCCAATGTGGAGTTGTCCGGCGTGTTCGCATGAAAATTATGCCTCGCAAAATTTTTGTTTTAGATGTAGGAGAGAGAGACCTGGTCAGCAACATGGAACACCACCCGAACATAACAACCAAACATACCAACGAAGAGGAGATGGCCAAGTAGGAGCGCCGAGGGGTAACGAACATGGAAAACAGGTGAACCGGAGCAAAGGTGGATACAACCCAGGGGTGGCGAGCACGTCTGCGGTAAACTAAGAGAGACAATGGAGAACCGGACCCGACCGTTGTCGACGGAGGATTCTGGGGTCCAAATAAATGACAGCTACCAAAACAACATCATTATAACAGATTTGTCTGAGGAGTTGATGGAGGAAGACGATGTCGAAGCGATTAGACAGGAGAATGGACTAACAGAGGTGAAAATCAACATTGAAGGTAAGGAGATAAAAACTTTAGTAGATACCGGTAGTGAAGTCTCGGTTATTTCCGAACACACATTAGATGAATTGAAAGAATTAAATAAAAATATTCCATCTTTGCCAGTTGCGGGAGTGACTATTGTAGGTATTACGGGTGTCAGGAGTAAAAAAGTCACTAAACAAGTACATTTGAATATGATAATTAACGGGGTAGGGTACGATAATACATTTCTAGTCGTACGGGGATTAAATCTTGAGGTTATTTTGGGGAATGATTTTTTGATTAAACATAAGGCAGTCATTGATTTTCAGAAGCGGGTGCTAGAGTTGAACAATGGCATAGAACCAGTTCGTATTAATTTTGAGCGTGCAGTAGATGCGGTAAGAATTTTGGGTGTAAGGGTGATACATAATCGGGTTAGTAAACAAGAAGCGGAAATTAGTATGAATGTATGTAGTGAGAGGGAAATAGAGGGTGATGAAAGTGTAGAGCAAATATGGGCTGAGAGGGCACTGCGCCCTACGTACAAAGAGTTATCCGGTGCCGTATTCAAAGCGAAGAGTGGTTCAGATTGAGTTAGATAAAATGTTAGAGGGGGATATAATTGAGCGATCCGTATCACCATATTCTAACCCTTTGGTAGTAGTGATTAAAAAAGATGGGAGAGTCAGGCGATGTTTAGATGCCCGCAAAATTAATCAAATAATTATTCCAGACCGGGAGTCACCCGAAGCAATCGAGGAAATTTTTCAGAAATTTAGCGGTGTAAAATATATGACCTCATTAGACCTAACCGCAGGATATTGACAAGTTCCGTTAGCAGCGAATAGTAGAAAATATACAGCTTTCTTGTTCAACGGAAAAAATTATCAATTCAATATAAAAAAAAAATATCAATACTTGCTAAAAGCAACCCAGTATGCATGTAAGGGGGAACATATCAGTTGAGGATCTGGTATGGTATAAGGCCAGTCTTTGATTTTTTGGTGAAATGTTAAAAGGTTAGGGGTACTATGGTGAGTATCTGTCCGATTTTATGGTGTTGGGATCTCGCACAGAGAAGTCCAGTAATCTCGTTCGGGTGCAGCCATAGTCGCCTAGCTAGGGAGGTAGTTTACCCATGATGTGTTAAGAATTAAAGGGGGGTTGTTGGCACCATATCCTCACTGGTCATCTTAGGGTTTAGCAATGAGAGTTTTTCTGTTTTGGCAGAAACAAAACAATTTCCTTTGTTGTGAATGCATTATCATTTTATTTAACTTAACTGGCATTACACAGATACGTCAGGTCTAACTTAGAAGTTGGCGCAAGCCGTCTGTTGAAGTTTTAACGTAATGAATTAAGATTTTATTTATCCGAGGTAATCACTCTCCTACTAAGCAATTATAATAGTTGGGTTGTATTATCGTTTAGTATCTTGCAGACTAAAAGAACCCATGTTTATTAATAATTATTGTAAACAAAACATCGTGGAGTATTTCATCCGCGCATGCAGCTTAACCACCCTGAGATTTAAAGAAACATTTTAAGAAATGTAAAAATAATTGTGAAGTTTGACTTTCTGGTTTTAATTGTTCAAAGAAACCAATACATGCGCATTAACAAGAAATAAATTATATTTAACGCAATGATTAGAGTTGGATAAATTATTTCACTAAGATAGGTATTTACAGGCTCAGTGGATGACATGCAACGGTTGGCACCAATGATAGCGCCAACGAGCGATTTTTGAATTACTTTTGTTTTTAGATGATCAGATCTACACTACATGATAACCAGGACATCAATTAAAGTAAGTACCTCTATCATAAAATAACTCTGATTTCAGTGACAGCCTACTAAGCCGAAGCATCTCTATTAGTGAAGAAAGATCAACATCTATTCAATCCACAACATACGACTAACAACGAGCAGTTTAAACTATTATCTCTTATTGTGAACACATTAAACCAACGACTTCATAATAATTAAGTTGAACCCAACTTTAAACTTAACTCAAAATACAACCAAGGATTAAAATATAGTAGTCTAAAGAGGAAGAGTCCTCGTTATTTTTAACAATTGACATGTTCCATGATTTCAATACCTTATATGAACCAGTGTAGAGAGAGAGCACTTCCAACAGTGCCTCTATTTGTGACAACAAAGCGTTTAGTGGAAGTGCAGCCGCTGCTAAAATGGCTCCTGAAAATATATACACTTGATTCGATGAAGCTGGATCACTGCCGAAATTGTTAATTACAATACGTGTTATCTTGTCACACTCTGGAAGTGTCTGTATATCTGCCAGTTGCTTGCACACTGCATTCACGACACTCTTCTTATCGCGCTGTTTTCGTACACCTGTAACAGAAAAAATTAAGTGTAACAATTTGCCCAAAAATACAGCAGTACAAGTTATACAAAATGTATTTATTATTTGGTGTTCTGTCCTAAGGCAGGTCTTCAAATGGTTTAAGCTCTACAAGCTGTCATATAGCATGCCTGTCTTTTCGTCTCTTTGTAACACCCTCTGATTTTAATGCTATCTATTGACTTCATTCTTCTACACCCTCTTCTTTTTTCTGCTTCTATGACACCCTCCATGGCAGTTGTAAGCAAGCAGTCTCTTCTTAAACAATGACCCAACCAATTCCTTTGTCTATTTTCTATTACCTTCAGGATTCTTCTCTGTTCCCCTATTCTCTTAAAACTTCATCATTCCTTACTTTATCAACCCACCTCACTTTTTCCATTGCTCGCCAAATCCACATCTCAAATGCTTCTAATCTTTTCTCACCCTCCATCCTCAGTGTCCATGTCTCTGCACCATATAAAGCAACATAACATAACCACATAACATTTTCTTAAAGGCCAACATTTTTCTTAAATTCTTATTAATTTTGCCACACAGCAGTCTTTTCTTCACATTAAATGCCTCTTATCTATAGCAATTCTTGCTCTAATTTTACGAGTGCAGAACATATCTTCACTTGTCAAGCTTCCAAGACATTTAAACGACTCCACCTGTTGTATTTTGTCTTGCTCTATCTTTATGTTTGCCCTTTTTCCTCCTCTGCTAATCACCATACACTTAGTACAAAATCTATACAATGATAAAATATGAGGTCTGACCGAAAAGTATCCGACAATTTTGAATATTCGAAAACTAGTTGCCCAACTTCACTGCAACTCAGGATCACTTTCAACAGATTCCCAGCAATCATTAAAACAGTTGTACCACTATTTTTTCTCTGTCACTTGTTGAGTCCTCTCCCAAACCCTTCTCAATCTTTTTGTGATAGTTTCCATAGTTAAATGTTCAAGTTTTCCACAAAATTTAATACAAATTCACTGACCCAGTCTGCAACAACTTAAAACGATAATAAAAATGTCCCAATACTAATCACTTACCTTGCATCTTCAAAAGATTCCAAAAAAACCCAAAAGCCCTTGTCGCCACCACATTTTGACAGGCAGAATGTGGAAACCGCAATGTTGTCCCCGTGAAAACAACTTAAAAATAACAAACTTTCAATTAACATAATTTCCCAATTCGTCTACACGAACTCGTTGAGCACAGGTTATGTTAAGGCAAGATGATGTTAATATGGATTTTATCTGAGGTGATGAACATACAGATTTTAAACATTTCTTTCAATTAAAATTCAAATGAATGTTTAAGTTTAGCAAATACATCTTGTAATGGTACATTTCCTTAAGCATCGCGAAAACAGATTTTCAATATGACGCTGAAACAGATTTTCATGTGCAAGAACATCAGAGAGCTTGGATTTTTTTGTGACTTTAGTTTGGGAAGTGTTGTTGTCAGTCGGTCAAATACATAATTATTTTGTGTAGCTGTACGTGCCTAAAAGATGGTTTTGCACACCCAAGGAGCATTACATCAGCTAAACTGGCCGATTTTCTTACAGAAGAGCGGAAAAAAACTAGTTTTAGTGGAGAGAAAGAAAAGCAAGCATCAGCCCCAGTCAAAGTTTCGACACCAAGCATCAGTCAGTGCCTGGAAACAAAATTACAGATGGCAGTGGCAGCAGCAGTGACTCCAGAAGGCCGTGCCTTGGTAAAAAAGTAACCAATTCATGAAGAACAGTATCAGCAGTGCCTTGGATGACAACATAATTAAAAAAAAAACAATTAAAGTTTTATAGTCGGATAGTGCGCGCACGTTAAAAGTACAGACACTTGGGTATGTGGTAAGTGTGAGGTAATATCGGCCGTGTGGTGTCGCGAGAGAACTGGAATACAAAAAACAGATACAGTAAGTAGTAAGAAATAAAACAATGAGTGTGGGAAAAGTTTTTGGTCAAATAAAAAAAAATATATAAAAACAAATTATGAACTAAAATTATATATATATATATATATATATATATATATATATATACATAGGATCAGAGAAAGAGTGTGCAAGAGTAAGAGAGTGAAAAGGGGAAAATGGGGGTGAAAGAGAGAGAGAGTATAAAGAGATAGAGTGAGACAGTGTGTGTGAGAGAGAGAGAGAGAGCATAAAGGTACTGCGAGTATTGATATAATATCAGTTAATATAAGATTTTTATTGAGTTATTTAATATGATGTTTTTATTGATAAAGACTGTAGTTTTTCAAAATTCTCATGTAGAAGGTGATTGCACCACAGGACGTAACCGTTCAAATAGGTTACCTTATAAAGGACTATTATTTTACAAAACATATTGTCTCATTAACCTTTATGGAATATTTTATATCAGTCATATCAATGAACAAATTAGCAATATCAATTAAAAAATTAATGTGAATTATAATGAATATGTGTTAAATTATTTTTATGTCATCTACCTAACCTATGCTCTGTGCTCAAATAGTTCGTCTAACGTATCCTGAATCTTCTGCTAAGGGAAAGTTTTGGTTTTAAATTGTTTTCATGGGGAAAGTTGATACGGTTTCCACATTTCCTCCTATAAAAATGTGGTGGTGACCCAGTCACACACAAAAATTCCATGCAGTTCTAAGTTCTGTTTCACACCCACGAAAATCTGTCTTTACATTACGCTCAATGAAATCTACCATTACAAGTTGTTCACAAATTATGAATACAACGGTTAATGACAACAGTCTCACAGCGACTTCGATAGCCAAATACACTACACTCTCGTTTATCTGGCCTTCGTTTATCCGGAATTCCGGCTTATCCGGAATAAGTTTACAAAATAATTTTTTATTACGACTTTACCGGTGAATTTTAAGATACTATTTGTACCAAAAACACCCTGTTTTGTTATAAATTCAATGTTATACCTGTTCAGAGCTCATCAACATGAAAGTAATTAATCTAAACTGCAAGGGTAAAAATAACACAGTGCTATTATTAATAAGTGTCAATAATACTTTGATCATTCATGTATGTGTGTTTATTATTGTTTTTGATCGCTAAATTAAACTTGTTAATTTTTAGAAATGCTACTACTGTACTGTACTGCATTTGTAACGTGACGAATTTGGAGGGATTTTATTTTATTAAATTTTTGGGGTTTATTAAAAATATTCATAAATATAATTTCCATGTGTGACCAGTCCACGTGTCTGAATAAAGCACTGCGCTAACAAAGGAACAGTACGCCTTAACTGTTGTGCAACCGTTACAAAAGAATGTACCAGGGCGTCAATTCTAAGAACTTTACATTTGTGTGACGTCCGCGCCCACACGCACCACAGGAGCAGATGCGCAGACCGACACGGAATTGTAAAAACTCAAAATGGCTATGAGACGAAAGTTTGGACGTACATGTTATCAAAACGACGGATGTAAAGTTTAAGCCCATCCTACTTGTGTGACGTAGACCAGCAAGCATCTAAATATCGTCGACGTACAGCACCCAAAACTCCTATGTGTCATGTGCATAGCCACTAGACTTTGACAACTGAGGCTGTGTGCGGCGACGAAATTTGTTTTGCCGGGATGGCATTGATGTCCGGCATCATGCATAAAGGCAGTCCACAAAGAACCATAACAGCTAACGGACGCAGATAGTGCTGCGTGGGCCCGGTCGGGTTGAATTTTCTAAATATGAATAACTAAGTGTAATACCGCCTTCCTACCAACCGGGACCCAAGGAAATAATGGACTTATAACGGGAGAAGTGCAGTGGTCAGCTGGTGAATTATTTAAGGTGCAGTGAACTGGCGAACTGGGAAACGCGTGTCCGGGCGGTGTCGCGATGTACATACAAATTTTAATATAAAATGGGGCTTCAAAATAAAGGTTTTTTAAATCGTGTGAATGTGCGTGTGAGCAAGCTGGGCTGTCTTGTAGATTATAAGAAGTATATTTAAATATAATATATATCTATATATTTCAAAATTTGTTTTCGTGTTCTTGTTCTAATGAATTGAGTCGGTCTTATATTAATTAAAACTATTTAAGTCAAGGTAAAACAATGTGTTAGTCTAGTTATTTCGTCATTACCACTTTCTCATTTCTGTGCTGCAAGATTCGTCTAAACGTTCCAGGATTTCTTCTGAATTATTATTGGGGGGTAGTCAGATTGCAAAATTGTCCCGTTTAATTAAGGTAGAGTGTAAAGGTTTCCATATCTGTCCTTCAAAGATATTGGTGGCGACTCTGGGCTTCTGATCGAAATTTAAAAAGGTAAGTAGGTGAAAAAGATAAGTTCCTGGCAGTATTTTTATTTATTTATTTATTTCGATAAAGTTTGTTTATTTACATTTGGCGACGTGCTGCCAGGATCCTGATATAATTTTATACGAGGTAGACCTATTTTAAAGCACAGAAAATAGGATGTGGTAATGATGTATTTATGTAAAATTTATCGTATATAATTACGTATGTGTGAATAGGTTATGTTTGGGTTGTTATGGTTTACAAGTGTGTTAGGTGTTTTGGTTTTATAATAATAGTGGTTTTTTTTATACATAAAAGGGTTATATAAATAAATTTTGAATATGGGTGAAGTACAAGGTAATGATATTGGTTTCGTGTGGGATGAGTGGGAGAGTGAATTTAGAGGGGTTGTAGGTGAGATGACAGACGAGGAGTGGGGTAATTTGGATGATAGTTTAGCACGAATGGAAGAACAGGAAGAGGGAATATTTGCGGAAATTAAGAAGCACAGTGATGATATTGATAGTAAGATAACAAATGATAAAGGTAAGATAGTTGAAGTAATAGTGGTAGAAAATAACACAGTGAATAGGCCTAGTGAGAAGGATGATAGTATAAGGGGAGTGGACAACGGCAGAGAAACAGATCAAGTTAACAAAAATAAAGTCGATCAGGTGGCAGATAATGAGGTAAGTAATGAGATGAGTGAATCTGATTATAAAACGATAATGGATATGATAAACAAACAGTTTGAAAAAATGGATAAACATTTTGATAAACTGAATAAACGGTTTGACGAAAGGGACAAGATGTTGGATGAATGGTTGCGGGAACTAAAGACAGACCGATTAAAGGAGAACTCGGAAGTTGAATTAAAACAGGTAAGTGATAATAATGTTGTTAATGATAGTGAGGGAATAATTAACCAGGTGAGTGATAACGATAATTCTAATAATGAATTAATAAATAACAGTGACAAAATAGTGGGAGAGGTAGGGTTGACTAGTGAAGATAATGATGGTGATTACAATTCTGAGGTAAGTGGCGATGTTAATATAATTAATTCTAATGATGAAATAATGGTAAATAATAATAATGATATAGTTGAGATAAAGATAGTGAGTGAGAGAGAGAGAGAGAGTAATAGATTGTAAAGGAGTAGCAATTAGTATTGATGAATTAGATAATGAGTGGAAAGAGAGTTATATTGTGGGTATGAAACAGAGGGTAAATTTTTTCCGAGGTGTTAAGGGGGGTGAAGAAAGGTCTTCACAAAGGTATTGGGTAGAAAAGTGTTCTACAAATAATTCTTTTTTGAAGTTTTTTATTGTTCCTGGAGAAATCAGGAAATTTTTAAATGAGTTAGTACCCTCTGCATGGAATGAGAGAGAAAGCGTGATATGGCACTATGGTGAGGGAGGTTTCGATAGAGAGTTGTGTATAGAGAGAGAAATAGAATTATATAAGTTAAAGAGAAATTATAATGAATTGAGAAAAAGGTTAGAAGTGTGTTTAAATAAGAGTAATTTAATTTATGCTGAAAAAATAACTGACCCGATATTGAATATGATTACTAATGGAGACTGGATGGAAATACATAATGTTGACTTGGTATATGATTATTATGATAAAATGAATAAACTGAAATTTTATGGTTATGACACACAAAATAGCCACATGTGTGTAACTGAAATTGAAAATTGTTATTTGAAACAGAGACTAATTTTTGATGATGGAGGGTGAATTAAGAAATTAGGGAAGGAACAGTTTAAATGTTAATATATGGTAATGACCTAGCTGATTTTTGACATTGAAATGTGATATAACTGAATAATTGATGATGAAGATTTGTAAATAAAGGTTTAGTGAATTTAATTGTGTGTATTGTAAAATTTTAGATAAACAATATGTATGTAGGTAATTGTTGTAATAATAATATTAATATTTTGCAATCTAAATAAATAACAAAATTAATTTTGAAGACAGTACTTAGCGAATTGTAATTGTTTGATAGCAAGGGAACTTGTATTTTCAATAATTAATTTAATTCAGATAATTTGAAATGTTTATGTTATATGATTGAATTTTCTAATGTATTTAAATTATTTTACGAGATGTGAATTTGGTAATTAATTGTTAAATTGTTTGATTTGAAATAACACTGTTGTTAAATGTTTCAGAGATTACGTGGAAGTAATGGTGTGTATGGTATATATATTTTGTGTTTATGTCAGTAGGTGAATAAAGTACTGTAAGTATAAAATTTGATAATACAAGTCAGATATAATAAAATGTTTACAGGTAAAAAGAATTTTAAATTCAATAATGATAAAATAATTTGAAATAATTGTTTTAAATAGAAACTATAAATAAAAATACAATAGTGTGTGTGGTTTGGGGGGTTGCTCAGATGAGCAACGAATTTAAATTTCATAACGTAAAATGATAAATCAGTTTTTGCACTAATTAAATGCTTGTATTATGCTTTGATCAATAGGTGTTCATACGTTCAGTATACTGTGTTTATTCTGTTTTATAAATGCATTATTTTATTGTGTTAAGAGGTAAGAATTGATAAAAATATGTTTTATATAATTTATGTAATTTTGAAATGTGTTTATAACAAAGTAAATACCTAGACTGACCGGCAGGCGGTTTACATAATTGTACCAGAGTCAGAGCAGGGGGAAACAATGATGTGTAGTATGGTAGATATAAGGATTGATAAAAATATGTATTTCATATAATGTGTATAATTTTGAAATGTGTTGGTAGTGAGGTCATTCACCTGGCTAAGCAAATCAGCTGATCAGTAGTAGAATGTCACTGATAAATTGTTTATTAATTTCCAAGGTAATTAATGTTAAATATAATGTTTTAATGTGTTAAAGATGTTATTTCAAATAATGAGGAAAGTAATTTGATAAAGCTAAGATTTTTAAAGGATTGTGAAAGATAGTAAAAGATAGATTTTGGGTGATTAGTATTTTGTTGGGACATGTAGATCAGTCCAAGTTGAAGTCAAAGTGGTACTAGAGATGAAAATGTTGTTATGAGTTAATGTAATAGAATTTGAGAAGTATTGATGCTGACACAGTAGATATGGGGAATATATGTAGAGAAATGATTGATATTTTGTGGTAATAAGTAAATAATGATATTTTGTTGTAGTTGAAGTGATGTATTGAGAGTGGTAATTAGGGGATGGTAATTTTGTAAGAGGGGATAGTGTAGTGTAGGAGTCCGCAACAAAAGTGGTTGGGACGGGAAGGAACCGATTAGCGCGGAAAGGGGTTGCCTTAGGTAGAATCCAGGGACCAGATTAAGGGAATGAGCTTTGGGGGGGGACACACATCCTAAGTACAAAGGGTTAGAGAGTATTTTTTTTTATATATCGAGAGAATGATGCGGATTGAGTTTAGTAGTAAGTTGGGTTTAGAGTGTTTGATAGATGTTTTGATAGAGATGGGTGTCATGATAGTTAAAGCTGTTGGTGGTATTAGAGTCAGAGGGGTAAAGATTATAAATGTATACATATCAAGTTGTAAATCAAGTTAGTATAAATAATTAAATCACCCAAAGTAATGGAGAATGAGATTATTAAAGAAAGAAAGTTATAGTAAAAATATAAAATTTTGATTGAAACAAGTGACCATTTTAATAGAATTTGAAAAGGTAAAGTTATAAAGTGTTTATTTTGATTAATTTAAATATCAATTTTATTGTTAATCATAATAATATTTTGTTATTTTAAATGTTTTATTTTATTATGTTTTTGTGTTTAAAGATAGAATTTTGAAGGTGTTCAATGTATTTTCTGAGGTAACTTATGTATAACTTATGTAGGTCAAGGTTCTTGACTTGACCCAGTTTGATCAGCTGATGGGTGATGTTCTATACTAGACCCGTTTTGGCAAGGAAGTAATGCCGATTTTGCTTTTAACTGATTTGAATAAATTTAAATAATTTAATATTGAGAAAAGATATATTTTAATAAATTTAAATTTTTTTGAAAAAAAAAAAATTTTTGATTTTGTGCCTGCCATCTAATTGATATTTTGGATTTTGATTATATTATTGTTTGTGTGTATTAATAGTGTTTTTTATTGAATTGTATTGTTTAGGATATATGTCTAAACACATGTTAGGATAAGGAAGTTCATGTTTTTGACAAATGTTCCATTTATTGGTTTTCTAAGTATCACGAATAATGCAGAGAGTTAATTACTGCAGATAAAAGATTTTATTTTGATTTTAAAAGATAGCTGTTGATTTGTAACTTAAATAAAATTTTGAAGCTAAGAATGTTTCAATTGGGATAGGATGTATCAATAAGTATGTACGAGCCCAGTAACTGCTAAAGGCAGCCCAGTGTGCATGATAAGGGGGAACATATCGGTTGAGGATCTGGCATGATATAAGACCAGGGATTTGGATTTTTGGGGTGGCATGTTAGGAGGTGAGGTGCGCTGTGGTGCGTATCTGTTCGATTTTATGGTGTTGGGATCTCGTACAGAGAAGTCCAGTGATCTTGTTCAGATGCGGCCATAGTCGCCGAGCCAGGGGGGTTGTTTACCCATGAAGTATAAGAGCTACAGGGGGTTGTTGGCACCATATCCTCACCGGTCCTCTTAAGGGTTTTAACAATGAGATTTCTTCTGTTTTGGCAGAAGATATCTCATTGGGGGGGGGGGTATTGTAACGTGACGAATTTGGAGGGATTTTATTTTATTAAATTTTTGGGGTTTATTAAAAATATTCATAAATATAATTTCCATGTGTGACCAGTCCACGTGTCTGAATAAAGCACTGCGCTAACAAAGGAACAGTACGCCTTAACTGTTGTGTAACCATTACAAAAGAATGTACCAGGGCGTCAATTCTAAGAACTTTACATTTGTGTGACGTCCGCGCCCACACGTACCACAAGAGCAGACGCGCAGACCGACGCGGAATTGTAAAACTCAAAATGGCTATGAGACGAATGTTTGGACGTACATGTTATCAAAACGACAGATGTAAAGTTTAAGCCCATCCTACTTGTGTGACGTAGACCAGCAAGCATCTAAATATCGTCGACGTACAACACCCAAAACTCCTATGTGTCATGTGCATAGCCACTAGACTTTGACAACTGAGGCTGTGTGCGGCGACAAAATTTGTTTTGCCGGGATGACATTGATGTCCGGCATCATGCATAAAGGCAGTCCACAAAGAACCATAACAGCTAACGGACGCAGATAGTGCCGCGTGGGCCCGGTCGGGTTGAATTTTCTAAATATGAATAACTAAGTGTAATACCGCCTTCCTACCAACCGGGACCCAAGGAAATAATGGACTTATAACAGGAGAAGCGCAGTGGTCAGCTGGTGAATTATTTAAGGTGCAGTGAACTGGCGAACTGGGAAACGCGTGTCCGGGCGGTGTCGCGATGTACATACAAATTTTAATATAAAATGGGGCTTCAAAATAAAGGTTTTTTAAATCGTGTGAATGTGCGTGTGAGCAAGCTGGGCTGTCTTGTAGATTATAAGAAGTATATTTAAATATAATATATATCTATATATTTCAAAATTTGTTTTCCTGTTCTTGTTCTAATGAATTGAGTCGGTCTTATATTAATTAAAACTATTTAAGTCAAGGTAAAACAATGTGTTAGTCTAGTTATTTCGTCATTACCACTTTCTCATTTCTGTGCTGCAAGATTCGTCTAAACGTTCCCGGATTTCTTCTGAATTATTATTGGGGGGTAGTCAGATTGCAAAATTGTCCCGTTTAATTAAGGTAGAGTGTAAAGGTTTCCATATCTGTCCTTCAAAGATATTGGTGGCGACTCTGGGCTTCTGATCGAAATTTAAAAAGGTAAGTAGGTGAAAAAGATAAGTTCCTGGCAGTATTTTTATTTATTTATTTATTTCGATAAAGTAAGTTTATTTACACATTTAATATAATGTATGTATGTCTAATGCTAAATAAATTTTTTCTAGTTTATACAGTATATTATTCTGAAATAGATTTAGTTTTTCCTTAAGACTTACTTGTAAAATACAGTACAGTAGGCTATTACAGTTTGAATAAAGTCTTCAAAATAAAAAAAAAAAAACTTTTCTGTACAGCAGTGGATAAACGTCGCTAATACCGGCATTTTTGTCATTAGTTTGGTTTATCTGTAATTTCGTTTATCTGGTAAGCGTCCGGTCCCATCAATTCCGAATAAACGAAAGTGTAGTGTATATAGTTTATGTTCACGTGCATGTCAAAAGATCCTGTCTGACTGCCTACTGAGTTACAATGCAGTTGTACCTTTTTCTTCTTCTTATTACGTGTTTCCAGATTGTTCTCCGATGACACGATGTCTCCTGTAGATGTTCTCCGCCACTAAAATACGAGGGTTATTCGGAAAGTAAGGTCCGATTTCTTATAAAAAATAAACCATCACAGATTTTTTCAAAAACTTTTTTTATTTAATTCCTTACATCTTTCTCTATTTTTCTACATAGTTTCCATTTTTGTTTAAACATTTGTCATAACGTTCTACAAGCTTTTGTATGCCGAAGTCATAGAAGTCTGCCACCTGTGAGGATAACCAGTCTTTAACTGCTTCTTTCACCTCGTCATCTGTGGCGAAGCGCTTGCCGTCGAGAAACTCCTTTAGGTAGCGGAACAAGTGAAAATCGCTCGGCGCCAAGTCTGGACTGTACGGTGGGTGGTCAATCTGTTCCCATCCAAAAATCTGATCAGATTTTGGGTCTGAATGGCAGAATGGGGTCTGGCATTGTCATGCAGCAACAAAACTCCAGACGTCAGAAGGCCACGTCGCTTATTCTGTATTGCACGTCGAAGTTTAGTCAGGGTAGCGCAGTAAGCGGCTGCATTTATTGTTGTCCCTTGCTGCATAAACTCGACTAACAAGACTCCATGTCTATCCCAAAGCACGGTTGCCATAACCTTGCATGTTGAGATTGTCTGCTTGGCCTTGACTTTGACTGGTGATGTCGTGTGACGCCATTCCATTGACTGACGTTTAGACTCTGGGGTCATGTGAGAAACCCACATCTCGTCCCCTGTGACAATGTTCTCTAAAAGTTGATCACCTTCCTTATGATATCGGTCCAAAAAACCAAGAGGACAAGCCATTCTTTTCATTTGGTGTTCCTCTGTAAGCAGCCTGGGAACCCAACGTGAGCACAATTTGTGAAATTGCAAATTTTCAGAGACAATTTTGTGCAAAGTTGTTCTACCCACATTCGGAAATTCCAATGCTAAAGTTGAAATTGTGAATCGCCGGTCTTCACGAATTTTTTCGTCCACGGCATTGACCAAATCTTCTGTGATCACTGATGGTCGGCCTGATAGCGGTTCATCATGGACATTTTCCCGTCCGTCCTTGAAAACTCTCACCCACTTACGCACTTTGCTGTCACTCATCACATTGGGGTGGTACACTTCACTTATCTGTCGGTGAATTTCCACTGCTGAAACGTTTTTTGCTGTCAAAAACCGAATCACTGAACGTATTTCACAGTCGGCGGGCTAATCAATTGTTTTAAACATTTTGAACTGACACTGTAAACAGCACACTGCAACAATACCAATGCAAATGGCGTCGTTTGACGCGCATGGCATGCCGGGAGTCGGTGTGCATGCGCGTTTCAATGTTCGTGCGTCATTCGATTAGCTACGGCGATTCGGACCTTACTCTCCGAATAACCCTCGTATGAGTTTCTCCACCACTTATCTCGGCTATTTCTCGGGTCATCAACGATATCTGTACCTCACGGGGTAAATGTTTGCTAATGTGTCTCATGAACGATCTATATGGTAGTGGAGGTTCAAGGTATTTAGCTTCATTAAAAATCTTCATCACATAGATGGTCACATTGTTACTATGCATCCCAAAATTCCCCATTCCCATTACCTTACTCCTCAACACCTCCTGATCCTCTTCCGACCAATATTTTTCTCAGAAAGCTCGTTCAAACTTCTCGTAACTCTCCCATTCGTTTTTATGAACCTCCGCCCAGATCGCGGAACTCCCCTTAAAGTATTTGCTAATTTTTAGTAGTTTACTTCCCAGCTGTTATTGTTAAATTGGTTAAACTCTTGGACCCGATTCAAAAAATGCATAGGATGCACACCCCGATTGTCGCAACTAAATTGTTCTACTTCAATTTCATTGTTTAAATCTCGAGTAACTATTACCCGTTCTGTAATATTATTTATTTTCTGGCTTATGGCCACTTGCAACTCGTCTTTAACCTCGATAATACTTTATTCTATTGACATAATTTTGTTACTGTTAATACCTTCGAACTGAATGCTATATTTGTTCATAACATCCACGTTCTCTTGTATTGACTGTATCTCTAAGTTATACTTATTCTCTATGTCTTTAAATTTAAGGTTAGTATTGTTTTTATACTGCTGAATATTTTTACTTATTTCGTCTATCTGAACTACAGTGTTCTGTTTACATTCATTTATTTTAATTCTATTTCATTGTTGTATTCATTTATTTTAATTACTAACTTTTCGTTATTCTCATTTATTTGTTCAATGAACTTGGTATTTACTGACTCTATTACTTGTTCCTTAATTGTATGGAAACGCTCATTAATTTCGTTTATTATATCACTCTTTACTCCATTGAATCGAGTATTTACCTTGTTAATTTCACTACTTATTTCATTGAATCTGGTATTTATGTCATTTAGTTTTACATTCTGTTCAGCAAATTTACTATCGTTTCCATCAAAACATTTATTTATCTCATTCTTTTGTTCATCAAATTTATTGCATAACATTGTATTTTGTTTTTCTGAATTTTCTTTCACACTGCACATCATGCTACATAGATACTTCATCAGGTCATTACAATCAGGTTTTTTTACTTTGGATTGGCGTTGAATAACTTACAACGTCATCCATTATTTTGGACTAGGTTAAACTACGGTCTGTATTGACCACAGTAGTTGACTGTGTTTCTATTTCATTAATGACTGTTACGTCAGTCAAGTTGACTCCCTCTTCATTACTCTCCATGTTTTAATTACAATATTTATTACA
Organism: Magicicada septendecula; assembly: GCA_034769895.1. Classification (NCBI taxonomy): domain Eukaryota; kingdom Metazoa; phylum Arthropoda; class Insecta; order Hemiptera; family Cicadidae; genus Magicicada; species Magicicada septendecula. The sequence goes on from CM068371.1 coordinate 22,147,420, forward strand.
GTTTAATTTAATATTGAGATAAATATGAGTGTTAATCTTTTTAACTAACAAATTTTTAGACGTGTTTTTTGAATATCTTAACCTAACATTTTAACTTCCGCTTTTTCTCAATCTGTTCCCGTTCATTCAATCCAGACTTATTCCACATGAAATTTACGCAGAATCCTGGTCACAGCACCACTTGTTGAGTTACAAACAAATGATTTTTTTTTGTAACTTTCAAAATACCCAAAATACCACCTACCTTTGACATTCCAACTCTTACCTGTATCCAGAAATCCACAGCATCCGTTAAGCGAGGATTAAATGGCGAAAACAGATTGAGGTAAAGTTTTAATAAATTACACTACATATGGTTGTTGTGAAATCGACATTACTTTTTATTTTCACTTTCGTTTACATTTTTATAACTGCAAACATATTACCCTTTTTATATTGGTAATGAACAAGTCCTTACTGGACATACATAATTTGTTATATTAAAAAAATAAAACTTATCTGCTATAAGACTCGCCAGTACTCATTCTTCCTCTCTCTCTCTCTCTCTCTCTCTCTCTCTCTCTCTCTCTCTCTCTCTCTCTCTCTCTCTCTCTCTCTCTCACATACATTTTCCCCACCAATTCTAGATTTGAGATCGCATTTCTTAAATAAAAACAATTTAGAAAAGGATAATTGCATCAATAGTGAGTTGATCGATCTGTTTCTGTATACATACATCAACGTAGCTGGAAACCCACAGAGGGGAAATTTCCCCTCCGCTGACAAACTTCCCACTACTACGTGAGTACGCGTGTACTAGTTGGTACAGTCACCACTGCAAGCAGTGTTCAGAACGCTTTGTTTTTGTCAGTGTTTGTTTAAATATCAATAATTTAAGAGCTGTTTTAAATATAAAAATTGCACACTCGTGCGCTCATAGCCCCCAGGTGGTAGCAAATATGCCTTATATTTTTATGTCTTAAGAAAAATATCCACTGTCACTTTAAAAATAGAACCAAACAACGAAATGCAAATACTACTGGTAATTATGTACTACTGTAATTTCTAAATTTTGTAATGCAAATTATTTTCTATTTAATGTTTTTGGATCTAAAGAACAACATTTATAATCGTTAACGTACTACAAATTAAACACAGAACACTAACAAAGCATACCGAAAATTATTGTAGGCCTATAAATATGCCGACATTATCAAATTAATCCATTCATCACCTCACCCCACTTGCTCCTATTTATGCAGTAAAATAGATCATTGGAACTACGTACTATAGAAGTAGGCCTACACAAGACAACAAAAATGAAAAATGGAATTATGTTTATACAAATTACCTTTCATGATTCCAAGGCCATCTTCAGGGCTCTTTTTCGTTTCATTTCAGTAGACGATCAGTAATATGCAGTCCTATGGTCACAAATAATTGCTAACTGTTCAAATAGAAAATAATAAAATTTTTACTGTGCAAGTCATATAGTAATATGACTTTTTTTATAGTAATGTACTTTATTGTAACAAAAAAATTTTCAACTAATTTAACAGCTATGACAGCAGGTAAACCACACTTCACATTAAGTCTTCAATTCCTGATAGAGTTTCTTCACTGTCCGTGTCCATTTGAGGATCCGCTGGCGTCATCCTCATCTGTGTCACTGGTTTCCCCTCCAAGTTGAATGATGAAATTTTCAACAGCGTTTTCTATTTGTGGTTGAGATGTAACGTAGTCTTCTTCAACCTTTTTTACATGGTCACATTTTTTTTGCCAGGATTCTCTGGTGATTTCCTCGAATTTTTGTACTGTTAGCTGCTTCACGTCTTCAATTGTAAACGTTGTGTTGTTGGTTGCTACCCAGTTCTTCACCTCGGCCCGAATAAGTTCTATTGGGTTGAGCTCCGGATGGTATGGAGGTAAGCGCAATACAGTGTGGCCGTGTTGTTGAAGGAGCGAATCGATTCCATATTCTTTGATCGTTCGTTTATGTAACGAAATCAACTGCAGTAACTGTACCTTCAGCATCGAATCATCGAAAGGTATTCGGTTACTTCGAAGCCACTCTTGCATTTTACTTTTAGTCGAAGCAGAGGTTGGACACTTTTTTGACTGCACATTATGGTATGGTGCATTGTCAATGACAAGTACACTTTTTCTGGCAGGTTTGGTATTAATTTTTCTGTCAACCACTTTTGGTAGTTATCAAAGTTCATTGAACTGTGATAGTCTCCTGAACACAGACTTGATTTCCACATGGTGAAGCAGTTTTCAATAAAACCCATCTCTCCTCCCGCATGAATTATTATAAGTCTTGCTCCTTTAGTGAGGGGTATAGCGACACCATCATTGTTATTGTCTGCCCACGATTTCTGGCTCACATGTGACGAGTGAATATAAGTCTCGTCCATGTAAACTACTGGTCGCCCTTCTTCTCTGTATTTCCTAATGTTTTTTTAAATATTCGTGTCTGTGGAAGGCTATGTGTTGTTGTTCAATAAGTACATGTCTGTTGTTTCTCGTCTTTTTCCATTTAAAACCCAACTGTTTGATTACTGTCCTTAAACTTGTCTTCCCTCCATTAAACCCTATATCTTTCACTAATTTTGAATGTAATTTTGGTAGTGTAGGTAGACATTTTTCAACGAGGTAAAAGCCGTTGATCATTCGGCGTATAACAGATTTATCAAAATCGTCCAAATCTGTCACAGGCTTTTCTCTCTTCCTTTTCTTATTTGGCGTTTCAAATATTGATTGCCCCTCGCTTCTCTGCCTCTTCGCTTCCTGGTTTATTCTCGCTAGTGTCATCCGACTTACACCAACTGCAGCCGACACTCTTTCTGTAACTTTTTTACAGTCTATTAAAAACCCTCCATGATCTGCTTCCTTCTTCATAAACTCCATCACATTGTATATAACTTCGCGAGTTTGGCTTTTAAGCACCTTTCCCGACAACTTACTCATTGTTAAGCAATCACTAATAACAAAAATTAAAGATATAAAATGTACCGCGACAAAAAACAATACAAACAAATTAGTTTTAAATAACGTCACAGAAAGGTAAACCTAAGCACTAAGATAGCTATTAAAATACAAAACCCAGCAACTCAGTAAATTTTGGAATGCTTGCAGACTGTACGTGTAAACAACACCACCCTTACAGTCACACTGTATGGTGGGAGACGCTCATTCATTGCGCATGCGCTAACTAGGCAACTTCCTAAATTGATGTGTGTATACTTAGCTGTCTTTGTTACTCCTCGTGGTACGTCATTCCCCAGACCCACTTTCCTTTTACACCCGTTAAAACAGTCCGAACTGTTTTTCAATGTTTAATTTATTTGTCACTTACTGTCGAAACTTGTTGATACTGAAATTTACTTTATTTGAATCACATTTGTGCTGTTTAAAGTTAAAATTTATTTGTCCGCGGACTTTAGTTGTACAGAGACCCGGCCGAGATCAGATTTCAGTTGAAACAGAGCGAGCGTGGGCAAAGGGCGGCCAATATAAAACCCGGTCACGTGGTATTCCCCTCTCTGCTGAATGTTCCACGCTGGTGAAATTATACGTCTCAGCGGCCCCAGACTACACTCCGATATTACAAAACGAGGGATTGTTCCGTGACGTTTTAGTGACGTCCTTTGATAACTAAGATTCTGTGCCCGCATATGGCTATGAGGAGTGCTGTTTTCGTCGGTTCATCGATTGGTACGGCTAAGAATAGCTATTGACTCAGCAACATGTGTTGCCAGCTCCTACTGCAAAAGTTAGATTTGATTCGCTTTTACATAACTTGTGTTATTGACCAATATCGAACAATGATCAAAAGTGGTTTTACCCCATTCTGTACAGTTACAATCTCATCTGCTTTTTCGTAAAGCACTGATATGCATATCACTGTAGTGATATGCAGTGTTATCAGTAATATATACGTGACTGGGAATCCATTGTAGAGTTAACTCAATTTTGTTTCTTCACAGTTTTCTGATTATGTGGAATATGTGGACTGTTCTAAAGTAGTAAGCAGATGGTTTGTATTGCTGTAGTAATAGTAGTGCAGCCTGTGAGTCTGTAAAGATACATACTTTTGTAACGGGGCAAAACTAAGGGGTCTTGTAATTTCATAATTTTCTTGTAACAAACCATGCTAGGCAACACTTTTAGATCACCAAATGTGTGACTTTTGTGAACACCCGGTAGTCAGTTCGGTGCAATGCTGTGCAAGGTACGACAAAAATTAGAACAATGGAATGTGTATGAGCGCGCGTGTATGCCGCCTTTTGCGACATGTGCTCAGAGGACACGAAAGGGCATGAGGAAATATGTAATCTTCAACCCAAAATTCATAATGGAAGAAAGACGAATTATTCCTGCTCGCTGCATTTAAACCAATCTTGGAACGAGTTGACGGCAGCAGCCACACCTAACGCCTGGCATGTGGGCAACCAAGCGCACGAGGTTCGCCGAGTTCATCACCAGTAGCCAAACACTATACTAGACAGTACAGTAACAGGCTCCATTAAAAAACGTCGGGAGGCCGGCGTGTGTAAGTACGCGCGGCCTGCCCCAACATAGTGTACAAGAAGGATAGATGGAAGATAGGGTGGTGTGAAAAGAATACTTAAGTTTGAATAACCAAAACAGTTCGGGGTGTCTTAGTGAAAGTGAACGTACCTGGCCGGTAATGGCGGACCGCTGTGGATGGCGCGAGCAGATGAGAACAACACAAAAGTAACTATATCGATTTGAATCAATAAAGAAATAAATACCAATGAGCTCAGTAAATAAAAGGGGTTTAAAATATATATATATATATAAATTTGTAAACAGAATGTGTGCGTGTATGTGTGTGTGGGGGGGTAAAGTATTGGCTTGTTGTAGAAAATAAAGTTATAACGTATGGTAGTTTTGGAAATTGTGTTTTTTAAAGAAAAGAGATTTTAAGCTTGGGTCATAAAAAATAAAACAAGATTTGGTCTTATAAATAATGTGTTAGGCTTAGTCATTTTGCCTGTAACCATTTCCTATACTTTGTGCTGTAAAACTTGTCTAACGAATCGGGGATTTTCTGAATTAGGGGAAGTCAGATAGCAAAATTGTCCAAGTGTTTTTTTAATTAAGGTTGTAACGGTACATATATTACCCACCCGAAACATTGGTAATATGTAAAGGTTATTTGAAAATATTGGTATTATAAACGTCATACACGAATTGACTCAAGATCAACAGTTTAACCACTGGAGACAGTTATTTTTAGCCATCTGACCTGTGAACTATGCATGTTAGACAAAGCAACATACGACGTCATAAGCCAAACCCAGCCGACGTCATACAGGAATTCAGGAGTGTCCGCAGCAATAGCAGTTTGCGCTTGAGTTAACAAAGACAGTCGTCATCTAACATCTAGCGACGACGGACGCGGGCCGTGTGCTCGCCCGTTTATAATAAACGGAGTTGAAACTACAAAAGTTCCAGAATGCCCATAACAGCAAAATATGTAAATTCACAACACATCTATTATTAATTAAAATGAAGTAACAGTTGCGTCTTAAATTAACAGTTTTGGTAAGAGTGGTGAACAAAAAGTGAAAAGGGAAGGTGCGAAATGAAGGCAATGGACTGTTCTGGACGAAAATTCAGATGAGTAACAAAATGGGGGGGTAGAATAATATTTTAATAAGGGCTAAACAAAATTTCACATCATTGTATTTTTTAACTGAGATCTCACATAAGGGAATGGGATATGTACGAGTGTGTGCGTGAATAAAAAAATGATAAAATATCATTTGCAAAAAGTAAATTTAAGTTTGTGTTAAAGTTTTCTTTCTATTTTGAATTTATATAAAATTTTTCTAATTTTCATATATAGACATATAATCATAAAATCAAGATATTGTTTCTTTTTTATATAGATATCGTTAAAAAATCATATTGAAACAATATTAATTTAGTCAACTGATAATAAAATACTCGTGTCCCTAGTTCGGGGCCAATGAAACAATATAAATTAATTCACTTTATATAAAACTCTTACCTTTGGGTTCCTCTCCAAGGTTTTACAGACGAACACAGCTGCAGAAAGGATTATTTGAGATGAACGGTACCAATATAAATACGCAGTTTATGTTAAAACAAATGCTTCTGGTTTATTAAACACATTAAAATACTAGTATATTATTTTCTATTAGTAATACAACTAATCAGTAACGAATAACCTAAAATCTAGCAGATTAACAAAGGAAATTTTTCTTACTTCTAACCTATTACAAATTATTTATTTTTTGTATGAACCAATACGTTTTTTATATCTTTTCCCTTAGAGATCTCTATTATTTAGGTTTACATGTAACTATCAACATTCATTTTAAACTGATTTTTTAATATGCATATTTAGGGTTATTAGTTACCCGTCCACCGTGTGTGTCCCTGTGGTTTGTTGTACTGTGTTGACCGTTTTCTTGGTTTGCGCGCACTCACGCCACTGTTAATATTGAGTTCACTGTGTTTTTTCAATTCAATTCACTGATTTAATTTAATATTACCACATGAGTTAATATTAAGTTGGCCGACGTAACTTTATTCGCACTTAGATGATTAAGTTTTTCTGCCGCGATCTATTGTTTGCATACTTTTTATAAATGTTTTCACTTTATTAGATAGGCCGAATTTATTTTACGGCCTATCTTGCACACCTGACGCCACTGTTTTGAATTAACGAACTGTATGCTGATTTTCTGGCCGTGCGATCATGAGCTGCAATGGAACTGAACTCATTACTGCGCTAAGGCGGTAATACACGGATGTTCGTCTAGTCACGTGATCAACAGTCTGCGCTCCAATTGGTGCTTTTTAAAAGGCGCTATAAAGCAGGCATGGGGTTTTGCAACATTTTGCCGCCTGGTGAAATGTATGACTTGACGTTATTTTCTCCGTGATTCACGGCTGACGCAAAACTGTATGTTGTTTCATAATCTGTCTGGACTGTTTGAGTGCGGAGACAAAACACAGACGTTTTGTTTTGTAATAACACTGTATACGTGGTTGACCAGCTCGAGGTTCTAAAAAGGTGAACGATGACTACATAGGGAATACAATGTTTTAAAATATTACATTGGCCCTACAATTCTGTACCGTTACAGTACCCCCCCCCCAATGAGAGGTTGTAGGCCGAAGCATACAAACTCTCATTGCCTATAACCTAAGAGGATCAGTGAGGATATGGCACCGCAACCCCCCTGAACTCTCTACTAAAATCATGGGTACTTACTCCCTAGTCTGGCGACTGTCGCAGCACCCATCCGATCTTACTAGACTTATCTACTCGAGATCCCAACACCATAAGCTAGGACCGATACCCGCCACAGTATCGCCTGACTCTGAAAGATTTAATTACAATATCAATAAATGGCCTTCCGTTATTCCATATCCACAACTGATTGGTTCCTCTTAGTCGTACTGGTTCATTAACAAAGTACTGGTTCGTGTTTATATAATACAAAATGCATCACCCACCAAAATCATACATGGATTACATAAAATACAAATCTAATACTAACAACCTTATTGTAGGATACATACTACAAACAAAATACATTGCTATCTCAAAAAAAATAGACTTTAGTTATTGCTTTGTAACCAATTGCCTTTTTTTTTCCTACTACCCCCCACAAATCCCTTAACCCTTGATACCCGTTACATTCTACTATGTTCAGCACTAGGCTTCTTGGCCCTTACAGACCTCATTCTAGCCGTAATCACATCTCCCTCGTGACCTGTAACTGGGTCACCCCCTAATCCACACTCACTATTACCCCCCCTGGACTGTAGCCCCCAGTTGCTTCCACAAGGACTGATGCGGAAGGGGTGGACATTTTTCTTTTATTCCACCCCATCCTTGCTTCGGTGTTACAATAAAAAAATTCAGTATAATATACTTATTAGTATTGAATGATACTGTAACGGTACATAATGACCCAGTAACAGAATTATGGGAATTAAGGGTGATTTTCGATGTTTTATTATGTAATTTTTAAACACAGATTGGTTAGGTACATTGTCCCTCTGGAAAAAGGAACAACGCCAATTCAGCCAGCGTAAGACACCAAGATCGCCGATGGACGTGCTGAACTCAAAATATACCATGGCGGTGTTTGTGACGAAAAGACTACAATATGAATTAGGATTGGACAATAACACTGTTCCGTCATAAACAAATCACGTGCACACAAGCGCAAATTTGCATTTGCCTCCTTCTCAATTCAACGTAGTCCTTCAAGGGTGCAGCAGCGATGTATCGCTGTCTGTTCAGTTTTAACATAAAAGTTTAATATAACCAGACTATTAATTGCAAATGTGATGGTGGAGCGATAGTTGCTCAAATTTGATAACACTTAAAATCAGAAACATGTAAAATCAGTGCTAATGTTGTAATTAAAACAAAAGAATTATTAGGCGAACACCAGCCATGCATTGGGGAATCAACCAAACACAGCGAGGGAGCAACGCAGATCACCGTTAAGAGAAGTCAACCTTTTGTCATTTTTTCTATTAATATAATGAGCTCATTAATTGAAAAACAAACTAATTAAATAATGTACTTGTAATCAGATGAATGTATGTGAGCGTGTGTGAGTGAGCACATGGCCATGAGTATCTCTGCCAAGGGCATTGGTTTGTGTACAACCTCAGATACAAATTAATAATTAATTCAAGCTGCAGCACAAAATAACAGTTTTAATGATCTTGATTAGAGACCAAAAGAAAATATTTAAAATGAATAAAATTAATTAAAACAACCACCATTTTGTTTTTTTGTTGTAACATTGTACGACGCCATTTTGAGCACATGGTTTTATATAATGAAGTTACTTTGGCAATTAAAATTCGATAATTACTTTCACTCTAAAACAGTGATATCATTTGTGTCACCTTCTTTGACTCAAGAATCTCGCTGTAACGAATTCCTGGACCCCTTAGGTAAAAAAGCATATTACATAAGAAGAGTATGAACCCGGCAATAATTAAAGTTGGTAAGTACACACGTGCCATATTATGGTACTATTTATATGTATAAATCAAATAGATTAGAATGATGTAGTGAGTAAGATAACAAATGCCGCCCTCACAGTGACTTTATAAGTAAGATAACAAATGGCCCCGAACAGTTGACTTTATATAAAAAATTATTTTATATAAATAAGCCAGATTCAGAGACATAGAGGGTGACGAAATAATCCAGAACCTAACAAGAGAGGTTATGGAGGTTATGTTAATAGAGTAAATAGTAATTGTGTAATTTCGTTATAAGTAGAACGAAATAATAATTCCAACATTTGAAATACAAAATGGCAGAAAATAATAATAGCATGGAAATGGAAAACACAGAGACAGAATCCATTTTATTGGAAAGACACATTAGCTCAACGCCCAAAGTAGTTGAAAATAAAATCTCATTAGAAAATATATTCACATTAATCAGTGACAAATTCAATCAAATGAATGGTAACGCTTAATGCAAAATTAGATAGTTTTGAGAGTGAGTTAAAAAAGCAAAATACTTTACTAAATGTCAAATTAAATCAAGTAGATGAAAACTACGAGAGTAAAATGGGGGTAGAGAATAGTAGAGAATCAAATAAATTGAATGAAAATAAAGACAAGGTAAGTAGTGGTGAGAATTATGATAATAGAATTAAAAATATGGTGTTAGAAAATAATTGTGTGAGTATTGAGAGTGGTGATAAAAGTATAATGGGAGTAGAATTTGATAATGAAGTGATAAAAAGTGTTGATGAATTAGAGAGAAAGTATAGAGAGAATTTACAAATAAAGGGGTTGCAGGGGGTAAATTTTTCCCTTAATGGTGTAGTAGGGGGTGAAGTAAAGACTTCACGTGTGTTTAGGAAGGACGAGAGTGCCTTCGATGAATATGTGAAAGACGATAGGTCTACAGAGAAATTTCCCTTGGTTTTTTGTGCACTTCACAGGTGGTGCTGTAATGATAAGTTAGTATCCCCTGCAAATATTGAAAGAGAGTGTATAGCTTGGTATGATGGAGAGAGATATATTGAGAGAGAGAGTGTAGAGAGGTATTGTGAGAAATATGGTGAAAGAAAGAAATAGAGATTTTTAAGATGAATAGGAATTATAAAGAATTTGTGAAAAGGTTAGGTGTAGAGATGATATATAATAAAAATAAGTACTTACCTTGTAATGAAGCTGATATAGCAGGAGGAGAAGATGATAATGGAAATAACGACTTTATAACGTACCTAGTGGTGACTAATTATACTGGAGGTGACAGGACAATAACCAATCGTGACAGGTTGTATGATGAATTAATAGGTAATAACCCTATTAATTATGATGGTTTTATAAAATATAAGAATTTAAATGTGTATTATATTAATGATGTTAATATAATGTATTTAATAAAAAATAAATTGTACAGACCAAAGATAAGACTATTGTTTGACGATGGAGGATAGATATTCTATTGTGTTATGAACATTTAATTGTGTGGACAGTGTTTTTAAAAATGGACTGAATAGGACTGATTATAGTAAATGATTTCATGATTATGTGAATTGTATATTTTGTGTATTATGTCTATGTATTTGTGTATTTTTACTGTTGTGTATTTTATGTATTTTTTAGGTAAGCATGTATTGTACGATTTTAAATAACTGAAGAAAGTTTAAATGATATTATGAGATGTAGATTCTAAAGGGTTAGTAAATGATTAAGCAGGTAATAGATTTGGGTATTGAGAGGTATTGTTGTTAGTTGGTAAGTGATGAATTTTGTAATGGTGTATTAAGTTGAAATGTTGTAAAGAGTTTGGGGTAATAGTGATAAATAAGGGCATTGGAGTTAGTTAGTTAGAGTTATTGGGAGTTAGGAAAAATAAAGTGTTGAGATATTGATAGTATATAAAGAGGTGTTAGATATTTTAGGGACACAGTGGTTAGTAATTATATGTAGAGTTGAGTGATGTGAGTGGTAATTATATTTGTTGTTGATGGTGATATTTTGTAATAAGGGTATTGGTGTAGCAGTCCAACGAGAGATGTTGAGACAGGGGGATCGTTGTGTGCCGGAAAGGGTTATCTGAAAGGGTCAGGAACCGATAAGGGAATGAGTTGGTTAGAGGGAATACACACATACTAGTATAAAAAATGCGCGGTGCCAGAGGTTTTAAATGGGATTTGTGAAGGGGGTTATTATAGAGATATTGGTGTCAAAATGTATTAATGGTTAGAAGCGGCTAGTGTAGAAAAAAGAGGTGAGTAAGGTTAGGTTGACAGATGCCAAAATAAGACAGAGAAAATAATGAATAATAGAGAGACACCCAAACGAGTAAGGATAGAAGGGTTAGAAAAGGAAAATTCATGGTAGGAAGGTGAGGTAACAAAGGAAGGTGAGGGAAAAGAAGGTAAGGATAAATTTGAAATTGTTGCATAGAATATGATGAATGTCAAATAATTAAAAGTTAATAGAGAATTGTTGAAGTAGTAATGTGATAAAGTTTGGTACAAATCATATAAATATAAATTGTTTAATGTAAGGTAAATGTAACAATGTTAATATGTAATGTACAATGTTTTATGATGTTTTATTATGTTGGGGGGCAATAGAGTGTGTGGTTAGGAGGTCGTTACAGGGGTAATGACGATAACAAGTGTTAAGAGATAGTATATTTTAAAGTTGAAAATCTAAAGTTACAAATGAAGTTGATAAAATATTATAGTAAGCTGCCAGGTACAGAATAGAAGAAGTGAGTCTAAGTTGAGTAACAAAATTTAAATAAAAGTGTCTGCCATGATAGTTGTAAGCTGAATTTGTAGAAATAATTAGGTGAAGGTATTTTGGGGGTATATTAAAGAATTATTGATATATTGTGTTATGTGTAGTTATATATAGGTTGTTTATTTTCTTACAAGGAAGAAATTGAGTTTGGTGGTGGTAAAAAATCAATGTAGTTTAAGTCTTGTAGTTGTGAGGTTGAAACTTTTGAATTAACAACAAACCAATGCCCCAAACACAAACCAATGCGTCTAAAAGGGAACATATCAGTTATAGATATGTAAGTGTACTAGACCACTATTTTAAATTTTTGTATTCGATGTTTCAGAGTTTTGTGGTGTTGTGACCGCAGTCCTGGGCTGGCTGGAGCGTCAGAACAGGAGTGTAGAGTGCCTCATGGCCTTATGGTGTAGGGATCTCTCAGGAGAAGTCCAGTAAGGTCAGAGGGTGCGACCAACATCATGGGACCAAGGGTAAGTAATGATAAATTTTTTGTAACGTTACAGGGGGTTGTGGTGACACATCTAGACTGATCTTTTTAGGAAAGTGTGAATGAGTCAAGGAAATTTTTTGGGTTTCGACACAAAAATTTTCCTTGAGGGGGTTTGTAATGGTACATAATGACCCAGTAACAGAATTATGGGAATTAAGGGTGATTTTCGATGTTTTATTATGTAATTTTTAAACACAGATTGGTTAGGTACATTGTCCCTCTGGAAAAAGGAACAACGCCAATTCAGCCAGCGTAAGACACCAAGATCGCCGATGGACGTGCTGAACTCAAAATATACCATGGCGGTGTTTGTGACGAAAAGACTACAATATGAATTAGGATTGGACAATAACACTGTTCCGTCATAACAAAACAATGACGCACTGACTACAACGCAGTCTAACCAGGCGTTGTAGTGTATAAAAAAGCTTGTTGACGTAAAATCACACGCACACAAGCGCAAATTTGCATTTGCCTCCTTCTCAATTCAATGTAGTCCTTCAAGGGTGCAGCAGCGATGTATCGCTGTCTGTTCAGTTTTAACATAAAAGTTTAATATAACCAGACTATTAATTGCAAATGTGATGGTGGAGCGATAGTTGCTCAAATTTGATAACACTTAAAATCAGAAACATGTAAAATCAGTGCTAATGTTGTAATTAAAACAAAAGAATTATTAGGCGAACACCAGCCATGCATTGGGGAATCAACCAAACATAGCGAGGGAGCAACGCAGATCACCGTTAAGAGAAGTCAACCTTTTGTCATTTTTTCTATTAATATAATGAGCTCATTAATTGAAAAACAAACTAATTAAACAATGTACTTGTAATCAGATGAATGTATGTGAGCGTGTGTGAGTGAGCACATGGCCATGAGTATCTCTGCCAAGGGCATTGGTTTGTGTACAACCTCAGATACAAATTAATAATTAATTCAAGCTGCAGCACAAAATAACAGTTTTAATGATCTTGATTAGAGACCAAAAGAAAATATTTAAAATGAATAAAATTAATTAAAACAACCACCATTTTGTTTTTTGTTGTAACATTGTACGACGCCATTTTGAGCACATGGTTTTATATAATGAAGTTACTTTGGCAATTAAAATTCGATAATTACTTTCACTCTAAAACAGTGTTATCATTTGTGTCACCTTCTTTGACTCAAGAATCTCGCTGTAACGAATTCCTGGACCCCTTAGGTAAAAAAGCATATTACATAAGAAGAGTATGAAACCGGCAATAATTAAAGTTGGTAAGTACACACGTGCCATATTATGGTACTATTTATATGTATAAATCAAATAGATTAGAATGATGTAGTGAGTAAGATAACAAATGCCGCCCTCGCAGTGACTTTATATAATATAACAATACACCCCTAATGGACTACCACCCCTATCTGGGTGAAAATAGCCCTGTTCCAAAATTTGGTAGATTCCCCAAAAAATAACCCCCTACTAAGTCTAACAAACCACCGGGTTAACAAAACAAAACAAACCACAAGCCGGTTATAACAAGTAAAATTTATGATTTGTCACAATTAACTACTTTCACGGTCATTGTAACGGGCCAAATAAAAGGATTTTTATTTTATTAAATTTGGGGATTTATTATAAAATATTCATAAATTCATTTTCCATCTGGGTATACGGCCACGTGTTTGAATAAAGCATTGTGCGAACAAAGAAGACGGTACGCAATAACTGTTGTGAAACAATCGCCAAAGAATGTGCAAGACGTCGATTCTAAGAACTTAACGTTTGTGTGACACCTGCGCTCAAACGCACCACACCAGCATGTGCGCAAACAACGCCACTGTAGTAAAACAAACATGGCTTAAAGGTGAAAGTTTTATTCGCTTCATGATCCTGGACGGCGGATGTGAGTTTAAGCCCAACCTCTTTTGTGACGTCAACCAGTGCTTACCGAATGTCATCCACGTCTTCAACACACAAAAACACATGTGTTGAATGTGCTACAGCAGTGCCGATAAAATAGAAGGCATCGGTGTCCGTCGTCTTAACAAAAAATTATCAAGTAGTGGGGAACAGATAGATGCTCGCAGTTCCTTGCCGATTTTCGCCTGCGCAGGCAGCTCGCAAAACAGGGCTCACAATGACATCTTAAACATCAAATAAAGAGTGTGCCGTTTTGTAGAATTACGGAAGTGCATACAGTTTTTGAAGAATGACATCCTAAATTAGTTTCGGAAATGTTGGTCGACTTTAATAAGTGATGCATTACAAAGTTGAGGAGACGCCACGTACCGGCAAGTGGTATCTGTAGTAATTGCAATTAAAATGGAGAGTATTTCTATTCAAAGGGTTTTGTCAAATTAGTGTGAATGTGCGTATGAAAAAGCAGGCTGGGCTGTCTGTGTTAAATTAAGGTAAGATGTTAAAATAAGATAAAAATAGTAATTGTCTCAGTCATGGAGCGAATAACAGAGAATCATTATGCTTGTATTTCATTTTCAAATTTTGAAGAAATAGTCTGACAAAAAGTTTTTTTTTTAAGTAAAGAAATAAAATTTTAATTCTCTTCAAATAACGAGTTGCGTAAGTTTTTTGTCTAACCTGAAAACCATGCTTGTTTCTACGTTCGTGTGACAAGATCCTGGCCCAAGAAACAGTTTACGAGGTAGGTAAAAAATATATAAATAATGTATTTGTATTAATAGATGTAAAAACTTCACAATGGTGCAGCCGAAAGGGACCGTTTTTATAAACTAAAAAGTTAATATAAAAACCACACCTACGAATAAGATGCAAGTATGGTTTGAAGGTTAAATAACGGTATGTAACAATTATGTAAGGTACGTAAGTCTAAGAGCAGTATATGTAAATTAAGAAAATCAGTAAATTTACAATTTAAAATGGCAGATAATAACGAAGTCAGCTTCTCTGACAGTCAAACGGAGAGTCAAATAAATACCGACTCAGGTATTCAAATGGAGTCACTATCAATAGATGACCGTAATGTAGAAGAATCTGTAATTAGTATGCCGGGAGCGATTTCCACTCCCGTAACGATTAAAACAAATACAAAAGGAAAAGAGTTGTCGATGGACGATCTGTTTAATCTGATAAAAACCATGTCTGAAAATATAAATAGCAACGTAAATGAAAAATTTGACAGACAAAGTAGTGATTTTAATGAGAAATTCGATGTTCAAAAGAATAGTTTTGATGAGTTAAAAAACCAAATTAACGAAATTAATAAACGTTTTGATAATACCAATGAGATAATAGAAACTAGCTGTAACAGATTAGAACAGAGTATTGAGAAAATAGTAGAGTCAGTAGGAGAACAGAGTAAAAGTAAGAATAATAATGATAAACAAGTAACTAGTGAGAAAAATAATGTCGAAAATGAGAATATAATTAAAAATGTGGCGTTAGAAAATAAGGTAACAAATGATAACAATGATGTTGAAAATGGTAATGTAATTGATAAGGTAGTATCAGAGAGTGATACGTTGAAAATAAATAGTGAGAGTACTGATGAAGTGGTAGAATGTAATAATGGAATGTTAATGTGTGTTTATGAGTTAGAGAGAAAGTGGAAAGATAGTATAGAGGTAGAATGGTGGCAGAGGGTAAATTTTCCCCATATTTATGATGAACCAAAGTGTTCACAAGTGTTGTTTGTGAAGGGCAAGAGTCCCGTGTTATTGGAAGATTTAAGTTGTTTCCCATTTTTGTATAAGTTTGTACCCTCTGTGTGGAATGGTGTTGAAAGTGTGAGATGGTGTTATGATGAGAGAAATTTAGATGGAGAGTTGTGTGTTGATAGAGAGATAGAATTACATAAATTAAAGAGAGATTGTAGTGAGTTGAAAGAGATGTTAAATGATATGAAATACTTACCTGTTAAAATAGAGAGTGAAGATTATTTTGATGATACATGTTTAAATAATAATAATTTACCTTATGATGAAAAAATAACTGACCCGATATTGAATATAATTACTAATGGAGACTGGACAGAAATGAGCAATGTTGACCTGATATATGATTATTATGGTAAAATGAATGAGATAAAATTTTATGGTTATTACACACAAGATGTGTAACTGAAATTGAAAATTGTTATTTGAAACCAAGACTAGTTTTTGACGATGGAGGTTAAACAGTAAGTAAAGCAATGGACAATTTTAAATATTTTGTTTTATGGGTCTGACCTCGCAACCTTGGACAATGAAGTGTGATATAACTGAAAAATTAATGATGAAGAATTGTAAATAAATGTTTAGTGAATTTAATTGTGTGTATTGTAAGAGGTTAGGTAAACAACGTGTGTATGTAGTAGAAAGTGTTGTGATAATAATAAAATTTTGCAGTATAAGTAAGTAACAAAAATAATTTAGAAGAAGATAATAAATAAATTGTAATTATTGTAATTGGGGAAAGTAATTAAAATGTTGTGTTTTCAATAATTAATTTAATTAAAATAATTTGAAATGTTTAAATATTTTTGAGCGATTTAAATGTTGTATAATTGAATTTTCTAATGAATTTAAATTATTTTATGAGATGTGAAGTTGATCATGATTTATTAATAAATAAATGTTCAATTGTTTTGTATGAAATAACACTGTTGTTAAATGTTTCAGAGGTTACGTGGAAGTATTGGTGTGTATGTTTTGTGTTTATGTCAGTAGGTGGATAAAGTACTGTAAGTATAAAATTTATAATACAAGTCAGATATAATAAAATGTTTACAGGTGTGAAAAGATTTTGATTCAATGCTGAGAGTAATTCGCGACAATTGTTCTAAATAGAAACTCACTAAAAAATAATATAATAATGTAAAATAAATGTTAATAATAAATTTGAAAATTTTAAGGAATCTAATTGTAGAAAGTGATGAATGATTTAAATGATGATGGATAAAAGAGTTAATGAAAATTTCACATTAGAATGTTTTATATAAAGTTTTAGTCTAGTTAGTAGTGTGCTGTCGCTGTGGTGGCATGTGCCACAGTAGATAGCGGAAGGTGTTGGGGGTAACAGAGTGTGTTACCTCCATCGGGGGCCGAAAGGGTGAAAATGCACGGCACACCTTTTTGTACAATTTCATATTGTACCTTGATAGACTGCCGTGCCGTGCAGAGTAATGATGTTGTAACATGCATGAAGGTAAAGATGATTTCCCCGATTTTTCGGGCGATTACTGCCTTACCAGCACTAATCGTGGTTTTGGCTAGCGGTCAGCTATGGCCATAATTTAAGTGCCTTGACCATAGCTGGCTTGAAATTGGTTGATATTAGAAATTAATGGGGGGTGAAACTAGGGGAAATCCCGGAAACTATGGAACAGCGGCTGCCACTCTGTCCGAGTAGGGACAGCAAGCCAGGTGGTAGACACGCATTAAGGGCGCATAATTATAAGACAAAGATATGTCGATATCTAAACAGTTCAAATGTAACGCCGAAGCAAGGGCACGAAGATGTCAAATTCCTCCAACTATGCCGTCCTTGTGGAGGCCAATGGGCGCTACAGTCCAACAGAACAAAACGATAGTGTGTGTGGCCAGGGGGTTGCTCAGGTGAGCAACGAATTCAAATTTTATAACTTAAAGATGATAACTCATTTTTGCACTAACTAAACGCTCGTATTACGATTTGATAAATAGATGTTCATATGTTTATTATACTATGTTTAGTCTGTCTCATAAATGTTTTTATTTCATTGTGGTAGATATAGGGGTTGAAGAAATAGGTAATCTATATAATTTTGAAATGTGGTTATAACAAAGTAAATACCTAAACCGACCGGCAGGTGGTTTACCTAATTGTACCAGAGTCAGAAAAAATGGGAAACAATGATGTGTAGTATGTTAGATATAAGGATTGATAAAAATATGTATTTCATGTAATTTGTAGAGATTTGAAATGTGTTTGTCGTAAGGTCATTCACCTTGCTAAGAAAATCAGCTGATCCGCTGTAGAATGTCACTTATGAATTATTTGTAGATTTCCAAGGTAATCAATGCTTGAATATAATGTTTTTAATGTGTAAAGAGTTTATTTTAAATGATGAGAATAATTTGATATAGTTGAGAATTTTAATGATTTGTAAAAGATAGTAAAAGATAGATTTTGGGTGATTAATATTTTGTTTGGGACAATTAGATCAGTCCAAGTTGAGTTTAAAGTGGTAGCAGAGAGAATAATATTGTTATGAATTAATGTAATGTAGAATTTGAGAAGTATTGATAGTGACACAGTAGATATGGGGAAAATATGTAGAGAAATGATTGATATTTTGTGGTAATAAGTAAATGGTGATATTTTGTTGTAGTTGGTATGAGGTAATGAGAATGGTAATGAGGGGATGGTAATTTTGTAAGAGGGGATAGTGTAGTGTAGGAGTCCGCAATAAAAGGGTTGGGACGGGAAGGGACCGTTTAGCGCCAGAACGGGTTGCCTTAGGTAGAATCCAGGGACCAGATTAAGGGAATGAGCTTTTGGGGGGGGGAATACACATCCTAAGTACAAAGGGTTAGAGAGTATTTTTTTTATATAAGAGTAGAAGTGATGCGAATTGAGTTGAATAGTAAGTTGGGTTAAGAGAGTATTTGATAGATGTATTTGATAGAGATGGGTGTCATGTTAGTTAAAGCGGTTAGTGGTATTAGAGTCAGAGAGGTAAAGATTATAAATGTATACCTGCCAAGTGGCAAATCAAGTCACTATGAATAATTAAATCACCCAAACGAATGGGGAATGAGACTATTAAAGAAAGAGATTTATAGTAAAAATACAGAATTTCAATTGAAACAAGTGACAATTTTAATAGAATTTGAGAGTAAAGTTGTAAAGTGTGTAATTTTGAGTAATTTAAAAGTCAATTTTATTGTTAATTATAATAATACTGTGTTAATTTTAAAGGTCACATTTTATTATGTTTTTGTGTTTAAAGATAGAATTTTAAAGATGTTCAATGTATTTTCTGATGTAACTTATGTATAACTTATGTAGGTCAAGGTTCTTGACTTGACCCAGTTTGATCAGCTGATGGGTGATGTTCTATACTAGACCCATTTTGGCAATGAAGTGATGCCAATTTTGTTTCTTAATTAGTTTAACTAAATGTAAATAATTTCAATATTGGGAAAAATAATATTTTAATAAATTAAAATTTTTTTTGAAAAAAAAAATTGATTTTGTGCCTGCCATCTAATTGATGTTTTGAATTTTGATTATATTCTTGTTTGTGTGTATTAATACTGTTTTTATTGAATTGTATTGTTTAGGATATATGTATAATCAAATGTTAGGATAAGGAAGTTCATGTTTTTAACAATTGTTCAAGTTATTTGTTTTTCTAATTATCAATAATAACGAAGAGAATTATTCAATTCAGATAAAAGATTTGTATTTTGATTTTTGAGATTGATGGTAATATAGATTTGGTTTCAATTTCAAGGAAACTACTAAATTTGATAACAAGATTTGATAGGATGTAGCAATAAGTGTGTGTACAAGCCCAGTAACTGCTAAAGGCAGCCCAGTGTGCATGAAAAGAGGGAACATATCGGTTGAGGATCTGGCATGATATAAGACCAGGGATTTGGATTTTGGGGCGGCATGTTAGAAGGTGAGGTGCGCTGTGGTGCGTGTCTGTTCGATTTTATGGTGTTGGGATCTCGTACAGAGAAGTCCAGTAATCTCGTTCAGATGCAGCCATAGTCGCCGAGCCAGGGGGGTTGTTTACCCATGAAGTATAAGAGCTAAAGGGGGTTGTTGGCACCAGTTCCTCACCGGTCCTCTTAGGGGTTTTAGCAATGAGATTTCTTCTGTTTCGGCAGAAGATATCTCATTGGGGGGGTATTGTAACGGGCCAAATAAAAGGATTTTTATTTTATTAAATTTGGGGATTTATTATAAAATATTCATAAATTCATTTTCCATCTGGGTATACGGCCACGTGTTTGAATAAAGCACTGTGTGAACAAAGAAGACAGTACGCAATAACTGTTGTGTAACAATCGCCAAAGAATGTGCAAGACGTCGATTCTAAGAACTTAACGTTTGTGTGACACCTGCGCTCAAACGCACCACACCAGCATGTGCGCAAACGACGCCACTGTAGTAAAACAAACATGGCTTAAAGGTGGAAAGTTTTATTCACTTCATGACCCTGGACGGCGGATGTGAGTTTAAGCCCAACCTCTTTTGTGACGTCAACCAGTGCTTACCGAATGTCATCCATGTCTTCAACACACAAAAACACATGTGTTGAATGTGCCACAGCAGTGCCGATAAAATAGAAGGCATCGGTGTCCGTCGTGTTAACAAAAAATTATCAAGTAGTGGGGAACAGATAGACGCTCGCAGTTCCTCGCAGATTTTCGCCTACGCAGGCAGCTCACAATGACATCTTAAACATCAAATAAAGAGTGTGCCGTTTTGTAGAATTACGGAAGTGCATACAGTTTTTGAAGAATGACATCCTAAATTAGTTTCGGAAATGTTGGTCGAGTTTTAATAAGTGATGCATTACAAAGTTGAGGAGACGCCACGTACCGGCAAGTGGTATCTGTAGTAATTGCAATTAAAATGGGGAGTATTTCTATTCAAAGGGTTTTGTCAAATTAGTGTGAATGTGCGTATGAAAAAGCAGGCTGGGCTGTCTGTGTTAAATTAAGGTAAGATGTCAAAATAAGATAAAAATAGTAATTGTCTCAGTCATGGAGCGAATAACAGAGAATCATTATGCTTGTATTTCATTTTCAAATTTTGAAGAAATAGTCTGACAAAAAGTTTTTTTTTTAAGTAAAGAAATAAAATTTTAATTCTCTTCAAATAATGAGTTGCGTAAGTGATTTGTCTAACCTGAAAACCATGCTTGTTTCTACGTTCGTGTGACAAGATCCTGGCACAAGAAACAGTTTATGAGGTAGGTAAAAAATATATAAATAATGTATTTGTATTAATAGATGTAAAAACTTCACATCATGATCCGGTGAGGTCATGTCCGCACTTAGGTGGGGAATCTAGAGTTAAACATAAAACATAGATTGACATTGATAAAAGTTTACATGAACAGTTATATGCACATCTTATTTTACAAACACTATCTCAACCTGAACATTTTTGATTATTTTTTACCCAAAAATTTCCTTCAGTTTTCATCAGTTTTTATTTAATTTATCATTACAGTTGAAATTCAAATCAAAATAAAGTTAAACGCGTCACTAACATTCACATTATTAAGTTAATCCAAAGCCACCTTAAAGTTAATTTAGTTTCTTCATATGTTCTAAACAAAAATATTAATTGCATTACAATTAAAACACTATGTCATTTCCTTTTGTTATTCATAAAAAACTACCTCCATTTCGACACATAGTACATTTCTTTCGTTTCATAATAAGATTTTACTTATGGCAATGATTCATCAAACTACAACATTCTTGTTGTTGTCAAGTACACCATGACTGTAAACATTGGTCACACAACATACAACATACCTGTTTACATTAACAGTTGTCTGCCAGACTGGTGTTATAAACACTAACTCAGTCTCAACATTCTGATTACAACACTACTAACACATGTACTTCCTTCAATTTTCAGTCTCTATAAATCTTTTAGTGTTAGTAAAATTCATCAATTACTATTTATTACAATTCACATCAATATTAATTATACTGCATTAATCAAATTCACCTTTTACATTACTTTAATTCCACCTCCCCTCAAAACAATTTAGCTTTAATTACATTATTTAAAACACTTTTAATACAGACACACAATTAAAAAAAAATCCTTAATATCTCCTGTTAATTATTATTGTTAATTAACAAAATAAAATATTACTATTATTAAAATCAATTTCTACTACATACACACATGGTTTACATAAAACGTTTTACAATACAAACACAATTAATTTCACTATAAATTTATTTACAATCTTTTGTCATTATTTTTCAGTTTACCACACCTCATTTCCTGGATTAGCAAGGTCAGAACCATAAACTAAAATATTTAAAATGTCCATTCACTGATTTTTTAATCAACCTCCATCATCGTATAAATATCTAACATATTTAAAACATAAATCATTTTTATCGACCTTCAATTTATTTTTATTATTATAATAGCTATCTGTGTTCTCAAATGTTTCCATTATCCAGTAACAATGTTTTATAGGCTTACCCCACATCATTATTATCTCATACAACCTGTTTACATTTGGAATTCTGGTCTTGTCACCGTCAGTATTTATTGTTACAATTACATCATTATCGCAATTATCTGCTACTACCAGTACACTCCTTCTCCCCACAGGTAAATATTTATCATCCCTATACTCATGGTTTACTACTACACAAGGTAAATTTTTATTATTGATAATAATTCTCTCATTATTTAACTCCTTAATTAATCCTTCATAATCTCTATTTAATCGAAACAATTCTATCACTCTATCTCTTTCATAATCACTTACAATACCACACCATTTCATATTCTCACTCCACACAGAGGGCAACACAAACTTACTATTCGTATTGGTACTTCCAAGACCATCACAAAAATTAAAGGGACCCTTCGAAGACACCTCGTCTTCCACACAACTACTGGAGGAAACTCTGTCCTCATACAACATTGGTGAAGCTTTTTCTTCACCTCTACTACAAGAAAAATTTGCCCTCTGTTCATATTCTATATTTAAACTACTTCTATACTCCCTTTCTGAATCATAAACACTAACTAGCAATCCCTGATCAACCTCAACTCTCATTCTACTCTCATTATTTACTATATCACTTTTTGATACCCCACTTTCAATTACATCACCATTTTTAATATCATTGTTATCACTTGTTAACACATCATTATAATCATCGGTGTTACTCACCTTGTTATTAATTCCTCCACTATCTATTGTCATATTACCACTGTTACTTGCAAAGCTTTTTAAATTATCATTTACTGTAATTACTTGTTCAAGAATAACATTGCATCGCTCATCTATATCATTTATACGTTTCTCGATATTAAAGTTTTGTAGTTTCATCTCATTAATATCGCTCTTTATTTCATCAAATTTATGGTCATTTATATCAAAACGTTTATTTAATTTATCGAATTTTGTCTCAAACTTTTTCTCATTACTATCAAAACGACTATTTACTACCTCGAAGCTACTTTCTAGCTTAATATTCACACTCTGCTTAATATCATCGGACATTGCTCTCATGAAATTGAATATATCATTCATTGAATACTCTTTTTCTTTTATTTTAGTTGCTACGGGAGTGGAATTTGCTCCTGCCTCACTAATTACTACAGATCGTGTTAAATTACTTTCATCTAAATTAATTTCATCTATTCGGCTTGGAGTTGTCTCCAACCCCGAATCATTCGCTACCACTGATTCAATTGGAATAATTGGCGTTAAGTCACCTCCTGACTCACTCGTAACTACCCGAGTTGGTCAGATTCATTTCATTCTTCTCTATATTTTCCATCTTTGTCAATTAATTTGAATACACAATAAACTATATAATTAACTATATAAAACTTCATTAAACATTTATATTTTTGACAAACACGCCCTCACTTCCCAAATAACCCGTTCTGCAGCTTAATTAAGTCTGGCGAATGTAATAAAAAATTACACTCGCCGTCCCTGTTCGGGCGCCAATGAAACAATATTAATTTAGTCAACTGATAATAAAATACTCGTGTCCCTGTTCGGGCGCCAGTGAAACTATATAACTTAGTGCAAATAATAAAATACCCGAGTCCCTGTTCTCGGGCGTCCATGAAACAATATTAATTACTTTATATCAATTATTAACTCTTACCTTAGGGTTCTTTTCCAGAGTCGTACAGATGAAAACACAGCTGCAGATAGGATTATTTGAGATAAACGGGACAAATATAAATACACAGTTTATATTTAAACAAATAGCGTCTGGTTTATTGGACAATTTAATTACTTCGTCTTCCTTTGATAACAATGAAATACTGGTATATTATTTTATTAGTAATTAATTGAATTAATAGCAAATAACATGGAATCAAACAAATTTACAAATGAAATCTTTTTTACTTCTAACCTATTACAAATTGTTTATATTTTAAATGAACCAGTACATATTTATCTCTTTTCCCCTTGCTATTTTCTTTTACCAAAATCCCTTCCCTTAGAGATCTCAATTATTTAGGTTTACATGTATATCAGCTATCATCATGTGTTTTAAAACTGATTTACATATATATATGTAAGGTTGTTAGTTACCCGTCCACCGTGTGTGTGTCCATATGGTTTGTTGCACGGTCTTATTTTAACCGCTTTCGTTTTTCGGGCGCACTCACGCAATTGCTTATAATTAGTTTACTGTATTTACTTAGATTTTTCACTGGTTTAATTTAATGTTTCCACATGTGGTAATATAAAGTTTCCGACGTAACTTTGTTTTTGAACACTTGAATGGTTAAATTTCCTGGCCACGATATATACATGTTTTAACACAACTGGATAGGCCGAATTTATTTTACAGCCTATCTTGCACGCCCGAGGCCACTGTTTTGAATTAACGAACTGTATGCTGATTTTCTGGCCGTGCGATCATGAGCTGCAATGGAACTGAACTCATTACTGCGCTAAGGCGGTAATACACGGATGTTCGTCTAGTCACGTGATCAACAGTCTGCGCTCCAATTGGTGCTTTTTAAAAGGCGCTATAAAGCAGGCATGGGGTTTTGCAAATTTTGGCGCCTGGTGAAATTTATGACTTGACGTTATTTTCTCCGTGATTCACGGCTGACGCAAAACTGTATGTTGTTTCATAATCTGTCTGGACTGTTTGAGTGCGGAGACAAAACACAGACGTTTTGTTTTATAATAACACTGCATACGTGGTTGACCAGCTCGAGGTTCTAAAAAGGTGAACGATGACTACATGGGGAATACAATGTTTTAAAATATTACCTTGGCCCTACAATTCTGTACCGTTACAATATCAGCATTAGAAGAGGGAGAAGGGATATTTTTTGGTAAATGATGGGAGTCGAATGACTTTAAATTGTTTTGTTTTGTAATAAAAATGAATTGGAATATAAATGCATAATAAACGAGATCAAAAGATGTGTACAAGTAATCAATCTGTTTTATTGAAATAACCATTTCTGTTCTCCAGTTCGCCTAACCGAACTCTGGTAAGTATTTTGACAAAGTTGGCAGTAATGCAAGATGGCGTCCGGAATATGGATGCAAACATACCTGTGTGTGGTTAACTAAGGTAAACAAAATTGTTAAAGAAATAATTAAAGTTACAAGGTAAAGTGTAAAGGTTTCCATATCTATCCTTTTAAAGATATTGGTGGCGGCTCTGAAGTTCTGATGGTGTTTGGAATAAGGTAAGTTTGCGAGAAAAGATCGCAAGACTGGTAAGATTCTGGCAGGTTATATTTATTAAAAATGTTTGTTTGTTTACAATTGGCGACGATGCCAGGATATTCGTATAAATATTATATGAATTAGACCTGTTCTGAAGCACAGAAAATAGGATTTGGTAACAGCGTAGTTGTGAAATTATCGTACATATTTACATTGCGTAAGTGATAAGTTTATGTTTTGGTAGCGTTATTGTGTTTACTTTTACATTTGGATAGCGATTTTATGTGTGGGGTATTTTGATTTGGAGTGTGTAATTAGTGTGTAATAGAAGGGTTATAGTGGGTGTTATATAAAGGGTATTATAATAAAAAAATTTGTTTAATATGGCTGAGGTACAATCTACTACCGTTTTAGTTAAAGAAAATAAAACTGATGACAAAACAAGAAATTGGTTTCGTGAGATAATGGGGGTGATTAAACGAATGTCTAATGAATTAAGAGGGGAAATAAAAGAACAATATATTAATTTAAAGGGGGAGATGAACAAACGTTTTGACGAAAGTGACGAAAAGTGGGATAAGTTAATAGATTCAACAAAACAAATGAACAATGATTATAGTACTGATAGTGTAGTGGCGGTAGAAAATGATGAAGAGACAGATCAATTAAACAACAATAAAGACGATCAGGTAACATATAATAAGGTAAGTAGTGGTGAGAATATTGGTGATATAATTAGAAATGTGGTGTTGTAAAGTTGTGAATAATGATAGTGGTGATGAAGTTTTAGTGGAAATAAGAAATTATTGATGAGATAGTGGTTGATGAGATTGAGAGAGAGAGTGTGACGAGAGGTTAGGTTGGCAAAGGGCAAACTTTCCCTGCTGTTTAAGTGGAGTAAAGACTCCAAAAGTGGTTTATGAGGACAGAGTTTCCTCCAGAGGTTGTGTGGGAGATGCAGTGCCTCTAAGTAGTCCCTTAATTTTTTGTGGTAAACCTGGTAAAGCCAGGAAGTGTTATAGTAATTTTGTGGTGCCCTTTGCATGGAGTGACGTAGTTCAGGGGGGTTGTGACAGGTGTTATAATGAGAGGTATTTTGAGAGAGAGAGAGAGAGAGAGAGAGAGAGAGAGAGAGAGAGAGAGATATGTTCAAGTTAAATAGAGGTTATGAAGGATTGGTAGAGAGAATAAATATTGAAATAATGGATAGTTATATTGTTAATAATAAAGACTTACCTTATGAAGTAAATAGCACAGTAGCAGATGATGATTATTTTGAGGGTATTGATAATAACTACTTACCTGGGTATAAAATGGGTATACTAATAGCAGATGATGGCTATAATGATAAAATGGTAAACTATTTAAGTGTGACAAAAATTACTAACGGAGACTGTAACATACCTAATGTAGACAAGTTTTATGATGAAACAATAAGGAGTAATCCTGTAGAATATTGTGGCATATTGGATGGAATGAATTTAAATGGTTATTATATTAATGGTAATCATATAATGTATGTAAATAAAACTGAAATGTGTAAGGTAGGTATAAGACTAATTTTCAATGATGGTGGTTAGACAGTTATTGTTAGTGAACATTTAATTATGAGAATTAATGGTTTTAATTACTGGACTGAATAATATAAGGATTTGTGGTTAACAAGAACATTTAATGACGTATATTGTAGATAGTTTTGTATTGTGTTTACATGTGTTAAATGTACTTATGCAATAAGGTTAGGCCTATGTTGATGTTTCGAGAAAGTACCAGCTGAGACACCGATACATTGTATTTAATGTAGTCAATTTACAGGTTTGTTTGAGTTCATGACAGTAATATTTTGTTTCAATTGAATAATTAACAGTATGTAGTCATGAATCTTTATAATGAAAATTAAATTAATGTAAAATGTTTAAAAGATAGAAATCTTGGTAGTCAATTTGAAAGTTTTAATTTGAAGGTTATAAAAAAAATGACAAATGAAATTTATTATGAAAATAAAATAAATGCAAGGGGAAATTAAATGAATTGAAAGTGTTTTGAATAATGTAATTACAGTAACTTACAGTGTTTTGAAAAATTATGGAATTAAACTAATTAAAAGAGATGGTCTAATTAATTTAAAAGATGGAAATATGTGTAATAAATTTGAATAATTTATTTTTGATTTGAAATGGATAATACATGGTAGACAAGTAAAATTAAATGATGAAAATGTTTAATAAAAAGTGAAAGTTGAAGTGATAATGCAAGATAAAGAGTTAAAATGTTTAATCAATAGAAATTGAAATTGTAACGGTACAGGTAGGCCACCCAGGGATATTTTGGTAATAATTAAAAATAATAAATTGTATTTGAAAAGTACTGGAGAAGCAATGTGAACATATTAGTTTCAAGGTCGGGTGAATCAAGCTGCTGGAGACAGTAGTTATTTTTAGAAGTTTGAACTCTGAACTATGCACCGTTGGGATCACGTTATATGACGTAAATGGCCAAACCTTTGTTTACGTCACTTTGGAATGCAGGAGTGTCAGGCGTCAGCAGTCTGTCAACGCTTGGCGTGAAGTCAGTCGTCATCTAACATCTAACGATGGCGGACGCGGGCCGTGTGCTCGCCCGTTTTGTACAAACTATGTCGAAACTACGAAAGTTCAGTGCGCCCATACAAAAATGTAACGATACTGTATAATCAAATATAAAAATGTGGATTTACAAAGTTTGTGTATTTAATTAAAATGAGGTAACAGTCTCGGTGCACGGTGAAAGCAAGAAAAGGTGCGGAGTGAGGAAATTAGGTACTGGACTGTGGAGGTACAAATGTCAGCTAAGTAAACAACGAGAGAATGAAACTAAGACTTTTTCCAAAATTCTAAATTAACTAAAATTTTACAAAAGAAATGGAAGTCTAGGTTTTAAATTTTACAAAAAATGTCTATACAGTTTAAAGTATAATGGCCCCAAAGGGGTGGGAAAGTAAGGGATATGTACAGGATGAAAGCATGAGTGTGTGTGAGTGTGGATATATATATATATTTGATAAATAACCAAGAAGTGCTGGTTTGGGGCAACAAAAGTTATATTTCTTTTAATTTAATTTTAAGTCACGTTTGTTAAAATAAACATTGTTAACTTCTACATTTTAAAATCATGCAACTATAAAAGAGAAAGAAAAGGCCAATTTATCAGTACGTAAAAACATGTTGTTTCTAGATGCTAATAAACATTAAATTGATCTGAACTTAAGTAAATGAATTATTATTTATTTCGAACAACCATATTTGTTCTCACGAAATACGTCCAAACGAACTCTGGGTAAGAAGTTGGTAACAATGCAAGATGGCGTCCGGAATGTGGACGTAAACAAACAAAGGTAAAGTGAAAGCGTATATAGTCAAAAGTGTAAAGTACATAATCAAATTAATTAAAGTAATAAACTAAAGTTACAAAATTAAAGGTTGTGTAATGTTAGTAAATGTTATTCAAATTCAGAGATGAAATCTTTTATGTTAACCTGAGGTTAGTAACGTTTATTTTGGGTCTACGTTTTTGTGAAATATAAAAGTTTATTTGATTAGGATGTAATTAATGTGTAACATGTATGGTATACTTTAAATAGATTCCTCACTTTCGGGCGGTCACGACCTCACCAGCCCTGACCGTGGTTTTGGCTGACAACCAGTTACGGGCAGACTTTATTGTACACTGACCATAGTTGGTTGCCTTTGAAATTGGTGACTTTAGAAATTAACCGGGGGTGAATCAGGGGAATCAATCATAAATTTTGGAACAGCGGATATCCATCGAATGGGATGGTAGATCGTATAAGGGCATGTGACTAATTTTTAGTGTTATCCAAGGATACCAGTAATGCCGAATGTTTTATAACGCCAAAACAAGAACGGCATAAGCAGCGTTTACACCATAAAAACTTCAGTTCTTGTGGAAGCAAATGGGCGCTACAGTCCAACCTAAAAATCAATAGAGTGTGTGGAAAGGAGCTGACCGTTACGAGCCAGGGGCATAAATATAGCATTTATGCAAATGTGTAGATGCCTTGCATGGTTTACCTGTGAGGTTATTTACCAAATTGTAATGGGGTTAGGGGGGATATGATAAAATGATGTGGCAGGAGGAGTATAACTGAATAGTCAGTTATGGATTATGATGTGATCATAATGACAGTGAAGTTGGATTTGATTTGTTCTGTGTGTGTGTGTGTGTGCGTGTGTGTGTGTGTGTGTGGTTATTGTATTGACTCACTTGCTGTTTTGTAATGATGATGCTTTATGTTGTATACAAAATAACAGAAATAGTCTGCCTTATAATGGAGATATTAACTGTAAATCTTAATGGAAATGGAAGAGGGAAATATTGATAAATTAAACTCATAGTTGAACTGTTGACTTAATTTTTTGTGTTTGCATTCTATCTTGTAAACGTATCATTATATGTAGTTTCAATCAAATGTACAATGTTAGATTAAGGGTATATAGTAAACCAAGTATTTATGTATTAGTGGATAAATAAGATGAGCAACCAGTACTTTGCAAAAGACAAACCAGTACGGGCTAAGAGGAAACCACATCAGTTGGGGATATGGCATTGTGAAAGACCAGTTATCGATGTTTTTGTTTGCTTGTTATAGAGTCTTGTGATACTGTGGTGGCGAGCCTGTCTGCCTTTATGGTGTTGGGATCTTGACAAGGGAAGTCCAATAAGGTCATGCAGGTGCAGCCGCAGTCACCGGACTAGGGGGGTAAGTTACCCATGAGTATAGTAATGAATTATGGAGGGTCGTGGCGCCATATCCTTGCTGATCCTCTTGGATTTTAGGCAATGAGAGTTTTTCTGTTTCGGCAGAAAACCTCTCATTGGGGGGGGGGTATTGTAACGCAGCAAAACTAAGGGGTTTTGTAATTTCATAATTTTCTTGTAACAAACCATGCTAGGCAACACTTTTATATCACCAAATGTGTGACTTTTGTGAACACCCGGTAGTCAGTTCAGTGCAATGCTGTGCAAGGTACGACGAAAATTAGAACAATGGAATGTGTAAGAGTGCGCGTGTGTGCCGCCTTTTGTGACATGTGCTCAGAGGACACGAAAGGGCATGAGAAAATATGTAATCTTCAACCCAAAATTCATAATGGAAGTAAGGCGAATTATTCCCGCTCGCTGCATTTAAACCAATCACGGAACGAGTTGACGGCAGACGACACAAAAGTAACTATATCGATTTGAATCAATAAAGAAATAAATACCAATGAGCTCAGTAAATAAAAGGGGTTTAAAATATATATATAAATTTGTAAACAGAATGTGTGTGTGTGTGTGTGTGTGGGCGGGCGGGGGGGGTAAAGTACTGGCTTGTCATAGAAAATAAGGTTATAACGTATGGTAGTTTTGGAAATTGTGTTTTAAAGAAAAGAGAGAGAGATTTTAAGCTTGGTTCATAAAAAATAAAACCAAGATTTGGTCTTATAAATAATGTGTTATGCTTAGTCATTTTGCCTGTACCATTTCCTATACTTTGTGCTGAAAAACTCATCTAACGAATCGGGGATTTTCTGAATTAGGGGAAGTCAGATAGCAAAATTGTTTTTTAATTAAGGTAAAGTGTAAAGGTTTCCATATCTATCCTTTTAAAGATATTGGTGGCGGCCCTGAAGTTCTGATGGTGTTTGGAATAAGGTAAGTTTGCAAGAAAAGATCGCGAGACAGGTAAGACAGGTACCTTTTTTGTTGTTTAAGGTAAGGCATAGGTGAATATGCCTTAAGGTAAGGTTTAAGGTGAATATTCACCTTGGCGTGGTGAGGAGGCTTAAGCTTAGCTTAAGCATCATTAAGCAAACTAAGAGATACTCACAGAAGCTGCAATCCTACCAAATATCCAGTCCTCCAACAATACCAACATAAAGCGTTCTTCTAAGAACGCCACGCAATTGACATTTGTCAGACATCACCCTGACAGACTATGCTTAAATATATGGACAACCAGTACCTGTAATATTCAAAATGGTCCGATACTTTTTAGTCATACCTTCTATATTAAAGTACGACTGCCTATAAATTGTTTCTGTTCCTTCTGATTAGCTCCAAGATTTTGCAGTCATAAGTTGAAATACTCTCGACAATAAGTTTACACCCCATGGTTTTAATTTCTACATGAATTCTATCATTCCGCAACATTGTACTACAGAGCCACCCTTTTACCCTTGTGATTTGGTCAGAAAATATCCATCCTTATTGAACATCATAACTAACTATCTGAAAGCAGTATACAGTGAACCCTTGATATAACGCTCTTCTGTGGACTGGCCAAAAAGCGCTTTATGTCCCAAGTGTAACTATTTAATTTGCTGGGACCGTGAAAAATGAGCATTACATCAAGGGTCGCGTTTCATCACAGGGGTGTTATATCGAGGTTCCACTGTATATCTTTATATTGTCGATAAAGAAGTCTAGTATGTCTGGATCTTGTCCTATCACTACCCATATACTCTGTTTCAATATAAACAGGACGTCTAAATATAATGGAGAAAAATTAATTGTATTTAATTTATATATCAATTTATTTGTACTTAATACAAGTATCATGTATTTAACATTTATAGCTGTTAAGAAGTCAATACTCGACATTCAGCAAACATGTAAAATTAGTATGAACTTACTTTTCTTGATGTGTTTAAGAAATTTGATCTTTGAAGGTAATGCTGAATCCAGTATACACTTTACACAATCCTCTCTGCCACTCAACAAGTACGGCAACATAATGATCAGCAACAGTGTCTTATCACCGTCCAGACTGCACAACTGGTGCAACGCCTTTGTGGACAGTTCACTGTCGCCACACCATGATTTGGCCAAGATGTTGATCAAACGCGTAACCAGCTCGTCTTTTGGCAACAGCTCACAGAATACAGGCTGAGGGAAATCAAGCAACACCTTCACTACATCTGTGCAGTCGTCATTCAAACACTCGGCCACACTGTCGTGTATCCACATTTCCTGAATAAATAAAAGAAACAAAGTATGGGTAAATAAAAGAAACAAAACAAATGATGAAATATATCAGAGTATATGGATTAACGAAGTCCTAAAGTATTTCGAAAACAATAATATAAACACAGAAGAAGCGATTGAAAGAGAAGTTTTTCAGGCAAGTGTTAAAAACGGAAGGAGTCGAAAGCAGGAGAGAGAAAAATGCAGGTTCAAAGTGGACTGAAGAAGGAAGAAAAGAACGAAGAATAAAGAACTGAAATTGGCATGTGGTCCTTAGATGGCCAATACAAAAAAATGAGTTGTAGTAAGGCCCTGATCAAGTCAGTAAATGTAATCAAAGGAGTTTTGCTTATTGTAACGGTACATTTTGGCCTATCTGAGGCAATATAAAGAAATTGGTAATTTTAAATAAAGTAAATAACATTTTTTTTCGATAATTGGGAAATAACGTAAACAAAGATAAATTTATTGTTAGCGACAGTGGTAGCGGCAGTGGTAACACTGATTGCGAAAATTATTAGTGAATTTCTATAACGCAGAATCAACGAGCTGGAATTGTGCCAAGGTCAACCAAGGACACCCAAAACAGTCAACAAGTTATGTAATTGGGCATCATGCGATGTTATGCCAGTGCATTGTATAATGCTGGAATGTGGGTATGGCAGCGCCACTAGTTTTTCGTCACACCCACAGAACAAAGAGCAGTCGGAAAACAACATCTACAAGTGACGGACGCATAAAAACTGTCGCGTCCGCCGACTGGCCGGCTGTGCGAAGTTTTAGTCGCCCGCATACAACAAAAATGTGAATGTATATCTATTTTAAAATACAAACAGTTCTTGACTAAATATTCATAATTGCAGTAAATTGACAGTTCGGCCATAAAATGTGAAAGTGCAACAGTGCAACAGTAAAATACAACAGCAAACAGTGTAAACAACGCACGCCATGTGGTGAAATTCTATGCAGCATAATCAAGGGAAGTAGACATTTCAGCAATAAATACCATTTCAAAATTATTTAAAATACTGGCATTTTTAAATTGAGCTCTTAAAATCTGGGATTGGATGTGTGTGTGTGTGTGTGTGTGTGTGTGTGTGTGTGTGTGTGTGTGTGTGTGTGTGTGTGTGTGTGTGTGTGTGTGTGTGTGTGTGTGTGTGTGTGTGTGTGTGTGTGTGTGTGTGTGTGTGTGTGTGTGTGTGTGTGTGTGTGTGTGTGTGTGTGTGTGTGTGTAAAAGCGCTGGTTTTCGTTATACTATAAGTAGTCGTAAGTTTATATATATGTATTCAAATTAGTAAAACTAGTAGGGTTAGGAATCAATTATTGTTCGGAATGTTATTTCAGTAAATTTAAACCGAAAGGTGAACAGAAAATTGTCATGCTACAAAAAATAAAGTAACATTTATTTGTGCTTGCAAAATAGGTGTTTGTCATTACACTGCCAGTCGTTTTTCTCTGCCTAAGTACATCAGACGACACCCTGGTAAATAATTACATTTATTCATTAAAGGTAAGTAACAGAATGCAGTATTCAATAACTTAATAAAACTCGTAACGTTTTATTATTTAAATATACCATAATATACTCGCTATGACACATTTAAATTACTTCATAACAGAGCAACTAGCCCTAGAAAATAAATCGACTATGTGTTACATTACGTACACAAAAGGCCAATCGCTGCTACTACTACATATACAAAAAGTTAATGACTTTTAAATATGTAGATCTTTTCATAATATTTAATTAAGAAAGTTGTGTTAGTGGTTATAATCACAAACAGAATTACCACTGTTGCACAACACTATAGAAAAATTATTCCGATTAGCGCTTTCGAGCTTCACACCTCATCGTCAGATCGGAAATAACAATAATAGGACAAACAACTTCTTCATACCCCCACTTGCCCTACCGCCCATACACATTTTTGTAAACAAGCTGTAAGTCAAATGTCCTTTCTGGCTACTATTAACTAGCGAGTTCAGTCACTCATGTCTATACTGTTACATCATCTTGTTACATCTCTGGGCAAATAGAAAACATTAAGAAAGAAATTAAATTGCATACATGGATGTTTTTTGAAATAAGGATGAGTGACTGCGCCCATAGGCGGTGATAGAAAGGGACAAAAAGGGGTTTACCTAAGTTGTTGTTTGCGTTGAATATAGAAAGAAAAAGGGAAGGTTTTAAAAATATAACGCATTGTAAAACTGTACTGAAAAGGAACTTGCAGTTAAAAGTGTGAATGAGATAGGTTTTACAACGTTAGGTATCGAAAAGAATGGACAGACACACACACACACACACACACACACACACACACACACACACACAGAGAATGTACTAAAAAAGATGTAACAGTACAGACATGGGTGACTGAACTCGCTAGTTAATAATAGCCAGAAAGGACATTTGACTTACAGCTTGTTTACGAAAATGTGAACGGGTGGTGGGCAAGTGGCGGTATGAAGAAGTTGTTTGTTTTATTGTTGTTATTTCCGATCTGACTACGAGCTGTGAAGCTTGAAAGCACTAATTGGAATAATTTTTCTATAGTGGTGTCCAACAGTGGTAATTCTGCTTTTCATAATGATTTGTTTATAATTACCTGCTGGAGCCTATTTAACAGTACTTCTGCGCATTTGATATCAAGGTAAGTCGATTAGTTATCCAGCACATTTCTCAGAAAAAATTATAAAAAAGTTTATTTATGAGACAAAGTGATCCATGATCTAGTTCCATGTTTATCTTTTCTAGAAAATTAGCCAATCAGTTTCATAGAAGTATCATAGTGTCCAGTGAGTTGAAATTTAATGCATTCAAAATTACACATTATGGCAAAATGGACAAGTGTAATAATTTTAAATTTTAACATCTTTGTCACAATATGTTTTTTATCTATTTCTCTGTTACATGTGGATTGCTTATAAAAATATCGCAATAAAATCCCTTTCAATATGAAATTTCAATTATCTACAATGTGCAGACGATGAGTATTCCAGAAAAATTAATGTCCCACTGTAATGCCATGGAGTTGTACAGTGTTACAGTACCTTCAAAATGTCGGTGTTCCCAGCTACGTGTTTCAGTGCCTCGATTCGGACGTGATCGGTCGCATGGTGCAGTTTCTCAAATATGGCAGCACGAGGAGTATGGTTTGGTGCAAAATTCAGAACCTCTGGAATCGTCTCCACAACTCTGTCAAAAGCTTCCGGATATCTCTTCTCCAAATCAGTGATTATTCTGTAATTCCATTTCAAGAAGTTTGCATTCCTGTTTTCGTTATCACCGCACTCTTCAGTCATGACCCTATGAACAAACAGGAAAGAAGACAGTCAAATGAATCAGTCGGTGACTGTAATTGTATTAAAATAAGTCAATGAACATTTCTATTGTGTTTCACGTCATAAACATAAGACGGGAAAGATTAGAAAGGATGAGAAACTTCATATCATAATATTACAATGTTCGACAAAATACTGTAGCGATAGAACCCTATCGAACAGCTGAGAGTGTCCTCCACCCGTCCCTCCACTAGTTGAGCAGGTGTAGCCTCAGTCTTGCTGCACTCAAGTATGTTCCAGAGTGTTCAAAAACACTTGAGATACGCATTAAGCTGGTGTGCAGTAAGGGTGGAAAATTATTCTGGAACACGTGCGCTACCTATAAAAGGGACAGAGGCTGGCTTTGTCAGTCAATTATAAGTGGCGATTTATTCAAGTGCGGTTCGAAGTATTGTGGTGAAGTGTTAGTGTGTTAGTGTGGAACTCTAATAGTTGGCATTATTATTGTGTGTGGACAAATTTAACTTGAATTACTGTATGAATATAATCTTGTTGAATAACTTGTTGATTGCAAACTGTTATTTGTGATTAATTAAAGCTGGTGATTAATGACTTCATTGGTGTCAGTATTTTGTTTTCCACTGTACCATACGATGATCAGTGAGACCATCATAACAATGCTAAAAACTTTTGAATCATAACAGTACAACCCCCACATGCAAAAGGTTAAAATTATTAATTTTAATCAGAACTATTGACATCACAAAAGATGAAATTAAATATGACTACTGTTATTTTTGTAAATAACAAAATTTGTTTTTTGCTTTTTGTAAACAAAATTTCTGGTTCATTTGAAATCACTTATTCACAATATTTTTTGTTAATCCAAAAAAAAGTTACTTTTTTAAAGCCATAAAAACGAAAATTCATACTACACATTATACTCGAGCCATTCACTAATCAACTCTGACATTCTGCTGTGACACTGCCAACTGTACACGAGAAGCTTTACGTTTACCAAGCTCTGCTCTGCAGTGAATACAATACGTTCTTTGTACGAGACAGTCACACAAGGATTAATTCACAAAGCATAAGTATTTTTTCACTACTACTCTTGAGTCTACACACAAAAACAACTGTGCACCATGTACAATGTCAAATCATGTAAAATCTATACCGACAAAACTGATCACGTCTTTCTTTATCTGGGTAAGAACATGGCAACACAGTATCATTTCTATGGTAACTTGAACAAATTCCTGTAACGTGATTAGCAGAGGCATGTGAGTACACATGCTGTTACTCCCACCAGATATGGGCTGACCTTGGCTCTTGCACAACCCCCCTCCATCTCAACGCCCTCACAGATGTTCCAATATACCCCCTAAACAGATGGTCACCACCACCACCACCACCTTTACTAACACATCCTGTGTTTAGGTTGTAATTCATTTCTCCAGAAGGACACCTGACCTTCCCTTGGCTCTTGCACAACCCCCCCTCCATCTCAATGCCCTCACAGATGTTCCAATATACCCCCTAAACAGATGGTCACCACCACCACCACCACCACCACCTTTACTAACACATCCTGTGTTTAGGTTGTAATTCATTCCTTTCTTTGACAATGGCTTAGATAGTCGAAACAGCTGTCAGAGTTAAATAAAATCTGTGAAACGTGCCAAGTGTTTTTATATATTTTACAAAACCTTTGTAAATATACTGTGTATAACCTAAAGAATATATATTCAGATTTTGTCATTTATGACAATCAATAACAAATTAACAAACTGTCTATTATAAAAAAAAATCAGACAATACAAAAGCTGTACATTTACACTTTGCCTGGAAAGTATTAATGTAGTTATACATTTTTGAAAAATTTAATTATTATTTTACAGCTGTATTCCAAGTATGGTGAACTCGGGTATACTCATGATAGAGGTAATCTCACGATACTTTTTGTGAAGCTCCTCACAGGTTAACCAATACTCCCACAAATGCCTAGTTTCTCCATTGAGAACAGCGCATTCTAACATTCAGTTTGAGATATTGTAGGCACCACTGCGACATGTTTATTCTTTTAGAACGTTTTGAAGTGAAAAGTACGGAATAATTCTTATATTTCTGCATCTGTTAATAGGACGTGTATTTTTATTGTACCATCATTGTAATTCACTATATTAAGCATCAGATTTAGTCTTAAATTGTATGATGGTACATACAGTAGACTCCCGACTATCCGGCCTAATGTGGCAGAAGGGCAGGCCGGAAAACAAAAAAGCCGGATAAGCCATGCCGGAGTTCTATAATTACTCACTTCCTGCCTCACCCATACCATTAAAAACACACTTTTTATCCCAAAACCCGCTCGTATTAATATTTTCTGACATCTTAGTACACGCTAGTACTTTATAAATGTTTGTTATGTACTGTACTGTACGTTTTAAATATTTATTACAGAAAAAGGAAGTCAAAGAATAAAAATATTGTACACATAATTTAAGATAAATTTTATAATGTCTAACTTAATTGCAGGGAACATAAAATGATGTACACTGTACAGTATGAATAAATACAATTTTTAAAATAAACATAACATTAACATAAAACATAGGCCTAATTCTTAAAAAAAAAAAATGGTTTAAACTTATTTTACTGTGCATTGATAATGATTACACAATTTGAAAAGGTAGGCCAAAATGTATTCTTGTATTCTGCTCTTTGCATCCGATACACAAACGAAATGAAGAGCAGGTAGCAGGGTGGGGGGAAATCTGCGCTTTTCATGTTGCAACTTGTGTTTTGCACACGGTACGTAGGTTCAAAAATAGGCCGGATGGTCGTGAGCCGGATAGTCGAGAGTCTACTGTATTTTGATAGGTTATGGACGGCGTATATGTTGTAGGAGCTTATTTCCGGATCGTACTTTCTTAAATAATTTTTGTTGTTTTCCAAGTAAAGCTGCTTCCTCGTAATGTACAAATTTATTCAGTTTTTGACATTTACTTCTGAAAAAGACTTCCATTAAATATAAATCTTCTAAATTGTTTTCTACTAAAATTTTTGATAGTTTTTATTTCCTGGCTTGCATTTCTCAGTACGATTTTAATATTAATGAAGTTTTTAATTTTCATGTTTTTTTGACCGTATGATTTTAGCTTTATTTTATTTATGATTTTAGATGCCACAAGTATGCCTGACGTATCACGAGATTGCCTCAATCCAGGTAAAGTCGTGATATCATGTGAACAGCGGAGTGTTGTCACGAGATTACCTGGAAAATCACGAGATTACCAAGCAAGAACATTGTTTCAATATTTAATTAAAATAAATATAATATGTAGTTTTATCTAAAAAACATTTTAGTGCGATAAAGTCCTTAGACAACATTCTTTACAACTAATAAAACAGAATAAAAAATTAAAAATTTTTGGTTGGCACAAATGGTATTTTATATACTTTATCACGAGTTTACCCAAGTTTACCATACATTAATTCTGATAATTTATCCACAAAGTTTAAAAATTACTTACTTGAAAAGTTTTTCCGCTTCGGTGTTGTCAAATCGAATAACCTCTAACAGTTTAGAAACAAAATTGTTCAACACATCGTGTGGCGTATCAGCTGTTTCATGACTCCACAGAGCTTGTCGACACACCTTGACGATGGCACAAACCAGCGGGTATACGACAACGCCTGCTGCTGCCAAATCAGT
Source organism: Magicicada septendecula (assembly GCA_034769895.1). Lineage (NCBI taxonomy): Eukaryota > Metazoa > Arthropoda > Insecta > Hemiptera > Cicadidae > Magicicada > Magicicada septendecula. Next base: position 22,187,085 of record CM068371.1, read on the forward strand.
CAGAGTACCGATGAACCAGTCACTGGCAGATGCCAGGTGATTCACTGCATTCAATGTGACACCACCACTGTGATCCTGACTTTGTGACAACACCACAAGTAGCAGGCATCTCTCCTTACCCAGCTGTGGCTGATCACTCTGCAACACAGCATTATGTCATACACAATACAAGGTGTGTTCAAAAAAAAGGCCGAACTATCACAATACCACGGCAGTATATGCAAAGAGCGTGCTCTGACAAGTGGCACTGACTAGCAGCAACTTTTGGAAACATCATCCAATATTCACTTATTTCTACCATTGTGGTGATTCTCACTACAGCAGCTGAAATTAATACGTGTTCTAACCTGTCAGCAAATTTTCCCCATAGTGAAAATGAAGAGCTTGAAGAACATGTTTGCATAAATTTTTTCTTCAAACTTGGTAAAACTTTTACAGAAACGTTCAAAATGCTTCAACAAGCATATGGGGGATGATTGTACGAGCAGAATGCAGTGCTGCGACTGGTTTACTCGTTACAAAGTGGGAAGAACATCAACCGATGAAAATCCAAGACCTGGTCACCCTTCAAGTCAATAAGTGACGACAAAATTGATGAAGTTTGCACTATGATACACTAAGATCGTCTTTTAACTGTACGTAAGATTCCTGAGGAATCAGGTATCAGTGTGAGTTCATACCACAAAATTTTAACAGGAAAACTGAACATGCATCGCATCTCAGCAAAATTCATGCCACGTTTGTTGCCTGATGATCAGAAAGAGAATCGCGTTAAACATCAGTCAGGAACTGCTTGAGTACGCAAATGCCGCTGAAAACTTCATTGAAAACATTATAACTGGGGACGTAACCTGAGTGTACAGATACTTTGACAAAGTGAAACAAATACTGCGAAACAAAGGCACAGTCTTCACAGTGGGTGTAAAAAGGATCGCCTCGACCAAAAGAAGCCCGGATGAGTCAGTCAAACAAGAAGGTGATGTTGGAGGTGTTTTTTGACTGGAAAGGGTTGGTTCATCATGAATTTGTTCAATGAGGTCAGACAGTAAATAAGGAGTATGATATAGAAGTCTTAAGGCGTTTCAGGGAAGCAGTACACAAGAAGAGGCCTGACCTATGGAAAGAACAGAATTTGGTGTTACAACATGATAATGCATCAGCTCATGTGTCACTCCCTGTTGTCGATTATCTGGCGAAAAACAATACGACTGTTCTGGGTCCCAAAACTGAAGGCGACCTTGAAAGGATGTCATTTTGAAACAACAGAGGAGATCAAGAAATATATGGACAACAGCTGTGCGCCATTCCAAAAAGTGTGTTCCAGGAATCATTCCAGAACTTGAATTAACGCTGGGAGCGGTCCACTGCCAGCAGAGGGGAATACTTTGAAGGGGACAAGCATGCATAAAGTTGTAAGTACATTAATAAAGTTTTTGTTGCAAAAGTTTGGTCTTTTTCTTAGTGCGTAGGCTTTCACGGCCGGTGTCATTACGATTATTAACTAAAACTTCCGGGCTGAAAGGCCGTGGTCGATTGCTTAAGTTTCTGCTAAACGTTTCGGCCGCACCACCGGTGGCCATCTTCAGTAGTAAAAGAAAAGTGTTCGATAGATGATACGCCGAACACGTGTCCCAATGGACTGGGAACAAGCAACAGTGAGTACCTGCTACGATGCCTCTATTTATAACATTTTGTCCGCTTCAGGTGTATCGCACGGACCAATGAGAAGCCAGCTCGTCATACTCAATTCTGATTGGCCATGGAAAATAGACCATGCCAGACACTATTTAAGGAGATGCTTTCTCCTCGGCGGTTCATAGCGACGGACGCATTCTTATGAATATGGATGGACTCCAGATGCAGGCGAGTGAAGTAACCCCGGACAGAAGACAACACGCGGGCTTCATCAAACATTACCCGGTGATCGTCGTGGGACAGAGCGTGTTCAGCAACTGCGGACTTCTCCGGCTGGCCCAGGCGGCAGTATCTCCGATGTTCAGAGAGGCGCGTCCGGACACTACGCTTCGTGGTGCCTATGTAGACCTGGCCACACGTACAAGGAATACTGTACACCCCGCACGACGAGAGTGGATCCCTGGCGTCTTTCACCGGTCGCAGGAACTGTTGGATCTTTTTGGTTGGCTTAAAGATCGTCCTGACGCCCCGCTTACTCAGCAACCTGCCGATGCGATCAGTCACGCCACGGATGCAGGGCAAGACAGCAGAGCCAACAACCTCAGGCAACTCCGACTGGTCCGGCCTACCAATCATTCTGGTAGGCCGGACCAGTCGGAGTTGCCTGAGGTTGTTGGCTCTGCTGTCTTGCCCTGCATCCGTGGCGTGACTGATCGCATCGGCAGGTTGCTGAGTAAGCGGGGCGTCAGGACGATCTTTAAGCCAACCAAAAAGATCCAACAGTTCCTGCGACCGGTGAAAGACGCCAGGGATCCACTCTCGTCGTGCGGGGTGTACAGTATTCCTTGTACGTGTGGCCAGGTCTACATAGGCACCACGAAGCGTAGTGTCCGGATGCGCCTCTCTGAACATCGGAGATACTGCCGCCTGGGCCAGCCGGAGAAGTCCGCAGTTGCTGAACACGCTCTGTCCCACGACGATCACCGGGTAATGTTTGATGAAGCCCGCGTGTTGTCTTCTGTCCGGGGTTACTTCACTCGCCTGCATCTGGAGTCCATCCATATTCATAAGAATGCGTCCGTTGCTATGAACCGCCGAGGAGAAAGCATCTCCTTAAATAGTGTCTGGCATGGTCTATTTTCCATGGCCAATCAGAATTGAGTATGACGAGCTGGCTTCTCATTGGTCCGTGCGATACACCTGAAGCGGACAAAATGTTATAAATAGAGGCATCGTAGCAGGTACTCACTGTTGCTTGTTCCCAGTCCATTGGGACACGTGTTCGGCGTATCATCTATCGAACACTTTTCTTTTGCTACTGAAGATGGCCACCGGTGGTGCGGCCGAAACGTTTAGCAGAAACTTAAGCAATCGACCACGGCCTTTCAGCCCGGAAGTTTTAGTTAATAATCGTTTGGTCTTTTTGTTTTAATACACCTCGTATAATGGATGGTGATGTTTGGATTCAACAGAAATTTAATTACCGGTATGTTTGATTTGTGAGACAATTTATATCATTACTAAATTAATCATTATCTCTCTTTAATCATGAAGTTTAATATATATTTTAATTTTTGTAAAATTAAAAACGAGAAACAGAATCTGAAAAGCACTTACTAAAATTCCATAATTTTGAAATGTTTTAAAAAAATTCCAAACATAAGTATTTTTGGACCACATATTCTATAACATGTTCTTCTACAGTTGCATGTCTAGTGTCATACTAAGGGAAATAATACCCAGCTCCAATGTAAGTGTAGTTCCTTTCTTTTTAATATTTTAATAATTTAATTATGTCAAATAATCTTTCTTACACACTGTAACTGTCTCAGCACTGTAAAAACTTAACTACCTTGGGGTAACGATGTAAGCAAAGATAGAAGGGTTTTGGGGACAAGATTACTATACATGTATTACTTGGCTCTGTTAACATTTAATACAGAAAACAATGTGAAACAAGGGAATCCAGACAGAGAATCGCACATGTGACTCATGCCAACAAGTGATCATTAATCACCTCAAAAGTTTGTTAGTAGAACGCATGTTTCCTAACTGTGAGTTTCTAACCAACCTTCAAGAAAACCAATTACCACTCTCTAGAGAACCATACATCCAACCAACCAATCCAACAGATACCCCACAGATAATTTCAAATCCTTTATTGTTAGAAGATGTCAAGAAAAAAGAACCCCAGCAGCCTTAATCAGTGGCCTTAACTAGCTATCTCCACTATAGAAGAGAGACACAGTAGAACCTACATTAACCGAAACACTTTTAACTGAAATAATGTTTAACTGAAACGACCAACCAAAAAAAATTATTAATTCCAGATTTTTACTACAATGAAAATTTGTTTTTTTGGATAAAACATGAAAACTAATGTAATAAATTGTGCGTCATGTCAACAAAGTGGAAACAGCTCATGATAACGAATGAAGAAAAATTTGAGGCAATTAAAAGAATTAAAAATTATGAGATTTTGCCAACTGTGGCAGCCAATTTTGGTGTTAGTGTTCCTACTGTTTCTGACTGGGTCAACATGAAAAATAAGTTTGAACAGCATGCTTCGAAGATGCCAAACAAGAAAACAATGAAGACGTGTCACAAAACGAGAAAGTAAATGAGGCTGTCCTTTTATGGTTCACGAAACAAAGGGGCGACAAAGATGATGACACAGCAGAGAGCAGCAGCCATGACACCGCTGACGAGATCTTCAATGCCTTAGAGGTAAGAGATTTTATTTTGGACTGAGGCATTAAATTAGACTATATGAAATACACGCTTTTCTCATGGAGTTTTATTCATATTTTTAGATAGCGTTACGGTTTGTCAAAAGATCTGAAGAATCAAACTGCTCTGACGTTCTGCTAATGAAGCAATGGCGAGAACTGCTGCAAGAAAGCGATGTGAAAATAAAAAGCAAAGGAAAATAGATTTAAAAAAATAATAATAATCATACAACTAGTGTTAAAAATGACTATGTAAATAGTTTGATTTTTATTAAAATATTTTGATAATATTGTATATTGCCTCCACACTTACAAAAAAAAATGACATCTTAAGTATTATCCGAAATTTTGGTTTTCCGAAACCCCCCTCCATTTGTTTCGGTTAACAGAGATTCTACTGTACCCATCAGACAAGTGGCTGAAAATATACACAAATGAATCAAAGAATGACAGAGGTAACACTGGAGCAGGAATCTACTCATTCCTGTTTTCACACCACTTCCCTGTGGCCCTGTACAAAACAAACTTTGATGCAGAGATCAAGGCCACATCGTGGGCTCTTCTGGTGGTACTGAACTGCCCCCACAAATACCAAAATATGGTTATACTGACAGATTCAAAGGCAGCAGGAATACAAGCTGCATCTTCATTTCTAGCAAACCTCTTAGGAGAGACCCACAACAGATGATAAAAACTCTACAAAAGCTAAAAATAAACATAATTTTGCAACGGATCCCTTCACATGTGGTAATACCAGGGAATGAGGTGGCAGACAACCTAGCAAAGAAAGGTACCCCTCTACAACAACCCAGGGGTGTACCTGCTGTCATCATTGCAAAAAACTTACTCAAAAGAACATGTATAAAAAAACAAGAGCAACTGATCAAGAACATCAATAGTGACAAGATGTGCTACAACTTGGGAGAAAAATAAAAAACAAATCTAGGAGATATTCTGTTGCTTCCTTTCGTCTCAATACCGGACATGACTGCCTTGCTGCCCACCTCGGCCGAATCAAAGTCTACTCCTCTGAAAGATGCACACTATGCCACGCGCTGAACTGCAGGACAGATAGTAAACACCTCCTCCATTGCCGAAAACTAGACGCAAGTCTGCGAGCTGCAGGAAACATCACACAACTGTATTGGGATGCCAGAAAGCTGATGGACTGGAGTCCGTACAAAAAAAGCAACAACAGTTTCTAACTTTAAGTTTTCGATGATAATTAAATTTTGAAGTCAAGCAGGAGTTTCAAGCTGGCTGTACTAACAGGACTCCACCAATATGGGATGCCGCTACACCCGTTCACAATGCTAAGAGCACAAATACTGCTGTTCTCCCCACTCCTTTCATATTTAATGTTAACTGGGCCAAGTAATATACATTAAATTTGATATCGATTGCTGAGCCCACCAGAACATAACTCTGATACTTCTTGGTGACAGAAAATGTCTCTATTTTTTTTTTATTAATATTATTAGTATTTTTCTTTTTGGTGTTCTGCCCTAAGGCAGGTCTTCAAATGGTAAAAGGTCTCCAAGCTGTGCTATCTTATGCCAGTCTTTTCGTTTCTTCATAAACACCCCCTGAGTTTAATGCTATCTATTAACTTAATTTTTTTACGCCCTCTCCTTTTTGCCTCCTATGACACCCTCCATGGCAGATGTAAGCAAGCAGTCTCTTCTTAAACAATGACCTAACCAATTCCTTTTCCTATTTTCTATAACCTTCACGATTCTTCTCTCTTCCCATATTCTTCTTGAAACTTCATCATTCCTTACTTTATCAACCCACCTTACTTTTCTATTGCTCGCCAAACCCACATCTCAAATGCTTCTAATCTTTTCTCATCCTCCTTCCCCAGTGTCCATGTCTTTGCACCATATAAAGCAATGCTCCACACATAGCAATTGGCCAACCTTTTCTTTAAATTCTTATTAATTTTGCCACACAGCAGTCTTTTAATATTATTAGTATTAAGTCCTTAAATTCGTAGTAACCGTCAATCAATGAATTTTTCTGGTGAAAGGTTTGTGAGGATCGGTCAAAAAATATAACACAAATTTTAAATTGTGTCGACGTTTCGACAATATTTATTGTCATCATCAGGACCTGTGTATGAAAACAAAAGAAATGCCGCACACAGCAGAACAATTATTTGAGTGAACGTGTTTGTGTATATGAGTATGTATGTGTGTGCGCATGTACGTATGTGTGTATCCTTGTTTTACAACAATTACAAATTACAATTACAAATACCATTATATTATGAGTCATTTAAATTGTAATACTGTATAAATTAAGTTCTGTGATATTATTTTCTTGTTATATTTAAAGAAAACCTTTGATGATGTAAAAACAAACTGCCTTAACTCCTTCACATATACAAGGATACACACATATGCACACACACACAAACACTCAAGTACACAAACACGTTCACTCAAATAATTGTTCTGTTGTGTTTGACATTTCTTTGTATTCATACACGGGTCCCGATGATGACAATAAATACTGTCGAAATGTCAACACAAATAATTTAAAATTTTTGTTATATTTTTTGACCAATCCTCACAAACCCTTCACCAGAAAAAACTATTAGTATTACATTCCATTACAGTAGAATGCTGCTGTTTAATTTCAAGGTCCTGTCAGTTTCATTATGCAGAATTTCCTCACTTCTTTACAACTTCTCCTTTCTGGTTATCCAGATATACCAGCAGCACTGATGGCACTGTTAATAAGCTGTCAGTCCTGTTTGGGCTTTGCAATCAATTCCATTGTCTTATAAACATTTACAGATAGAAAGCAGTATTATAGCGTAACTAGCAAGCGTCCTCTACTGCAGCATTCACTCACTATTTTTAACGAAGGAAATATATTATTAGATAAATTTTGATATTACATAATTTTTTAATTATCAGAAAAATTATGAAAATCCTAACTGCACTATTAAATAACAAACATACAATAAGCACAAAACAGGGTGGCCACTAAACCAAGGCCAGAAAATTCATGCATAATTCCAGGTTTTCGAGGACATTTTCAAAAAAATTCCAGGTTACTGATTACACATTTGACATAAATCAAAATATGACACGATACATTAAAAAAAATTAACACCATATTCATATTTATGACATGTCTTACGCTTTCACTTACTCTTAATTCTAAATAATCAGCACATATAGGTTATCAAATTAAATGTTTATGTTATTAATACAGGTTAAAAAATTACTCCACACAAAAGAACTGTCACTCTACAAAGTGTACTGAGCAGCGCTTGGACCATGTACGCTCATAACACACTTACCGAAATAATTAAGTTCTGATTAGTATGACCAGTACTGAAAAATTTCATTTTAAATTAAATGCTAACTACAAAAAAAAAGAATTATTAGTTCTTCCCACACTTGTTAAATAAACTTAGTAGGCCTATTTATATTCCACATTCCAGGTCTTGAAGCAGGTTTTGAAGTCCAAAAAAGTGATAAACGTGACTAATTAAAAATAAAGTTACTTTCAATTATTAAAAAAAGACTGAATAAAGTGACTAAAACTTACAAAAAAATATATGCAGGAATTTACATGTAGGAATTTGTCTTATACTCTTAGTTGTCTTTTATATTTTACTAATTTGCATGGGAAGTCATTCAAATTATAAATTGGTAATTTTTCACTATTTCACCATAACCTCTAATGTTTAGATTGACTTTATAATCATAGATGAAACATTTTTAAATGTCGGAAAAGTAAAAATAACAATAAAAGTAACTTTAAAAGTCGAACGAGGCCGGTAACAAAACACGAAAAAAGTTAGGTTATGTTTGGTTAGGAACAGTTTGAAAAGCCCGATTTGGATCTATAAAATTATAGATTAAGCATTTTTGAAGGTCGGAAAATTAAGTATAACAATACAACTAATTACCTAAAACTATAAATCTATATGATAATTAATTACTCGTATTTAAATCTAAAACTTAAAATGAATTATTTCGTCGCATGGTTTCGTTAATAATCATGAAAAGAACAAAGGTGTTCACACCGTTATAATCACATTTAAAATAAACAATGGTGTTTGAATTGAACGACTGACTACGCAGCTTAGATACCAAAACCACAGTTTTACGTGAGAAAAACACTGTTCCGTTCACTAGCTCTGTTAGACTTGAGATTGGATACGATATTTTGTTATGTATATGTCGCATTAATGAATTTTAATGAATATATTTCTAACATTGAACCTCAGAAATATTGTTAGGCTCGTCAAAAGACACTGCCTTAATATTTTAAAAGCAGCTGAGAGGAAAAGTGCGCGTACTGCTCATGCCCGAATCGCATGCTTTACTGGCATCTCTGGTTCAAATGGGGAGTTACAACACTGACGGCGTTCACATCTCCTACTGAAATACAAATTTATAAAGGATTTCTGCATGGTTTTCGTTTCTTGAACGTAAAAAAGTAGTCACCAGTTGCTAGAAAACACATATTAATAATGTCGTACTCTTAACTTTATTTCTTCTTTTAAAATTCCAGGATACCCTGAAAATAAACCACGCTCTGCTACCATTTGTAACCCCTCTTTCCTTTTTTGCTTTATAAAAAAAAAACCTTTTTTTTGTATTTTATTTTCTTTTTGTATTTATTTATTTATTTTTTTTTTTTAAAGAGAAGCCACTAGTTATTTAAAACTAGGCATAAGCCTAGAGAAGCTAAAAGGCACTAGGTCCAGGGTGACGGGACTTGCAATTAAACTCTCTGTTATAAACAAACATAACATTTATTGAGTCTTGTATTGTGTTACATATCGTGTATTAAGCGGTTTCCTTGTTTTTTGAATCTCAATTTAGTGTATAAATTTTTCCCCGTGCATACCCCACGAAAGTGACACAAACCTAAATCACACATAATATGTATAGATATAAAACAATTGTTTTCTTTTTTTTTTTTTTTTTTTATAATGTAAATATATTTCATGTAAATATCTTCCCCGTACATACCCCACAAAAAGTGACACAAACAAACCACAAATAAATAAATAAATAAATATATATATATATATCTATAAAACAATTGTTTTCCTTTTATAATGTAAATATTTTTTTTGGTGTAAATAATTCTTCCCCACAAAAAGTGACACAAACATAATTCACAAAGTATAAATATATATATCGATAACACAATTGTTTTCCTTTTATAATGTAAATATTTTTGGTGGAAATAATTCTTCCCCACAAAAAGTGACACAAACATAATTCACAAAGTATAAATATTATAAAATAACTTATAGATGTAGATATATTTTGGTGTGGTGTAGTTGTGTGAGTGCAGATACGCACCGGTATCTACGATGATGTTGTTTTTTATAAAATGTCGTAATTATAACTATTATGGTTATTAGTATGATTGTATTGTTTAGTGGGTGCGTAATAATAGTCCACTTCTTTGATTTAAAATGTTTCGCGCACTCTGTTATATACCTCCCTCACTTACCACACGTAGATATTTCAGTCCTGTTCAGTGACGGTTCCGCTGAAATACATACACTTGACATACAAGTAAATATTCAGGTTGAATATTTAATATAGTTATCACACACAATATAAATGAAATAATATCTAAATAATATTCTGAATTATTATTGGATCTATTTAAACTCTTCCGCCACCTCTGGTAGAACTGATTAAAAATAAATGAACTAATTTAGAATTGAAATGATACTCTTTTTCACTGGTAATAAAAGTGGAGGTTTATTAACAATTTGATATATCATAAAATTTTTGAACAATTAACAATCAAAGGCTAATAACCTTTTAGATAATAATTACAATTAAAAAATTCAAAATAAGACTCTGTTCAGCCTCAAGGCTGGTAAACCTGTTATTTGTACAATAATTTAATTTCAAGAGGTTATGTTCTCTTGTATCAGTGAATTACCATATTCGTAAGGTTCTTTTAGGTAACATGATACCAGGCACAAGATGTAATATTAATAACAATATAAAATGAACAATAATTAATAATAAACAAACAAATATAAAAATCGAAAATTAATACCATATATCTGATATTTATGGTACTATCGTACGCGGGAATGCGCACGCAACTTATAGTACTCTGACAATTATCCAGCTCGTTGACTTGTACAGTTAAAATGTATCACTTTATTTTAATAATTCACCTTGAGAATTATCTATTTGCAAGAGAAAAATTTAATAAAAAACTCTTGTTATTATTTCTATCTGGTTGGATTTTACTTGAGAACAGACTGGTAACAGTGAAATTAGTAAGTTACCGTTACGATTCTGAGGTTATGTCATAACGTGTATTGATATAATGGTTAATTATTTCTTAATATTTATTATTTCTTAATCTAGATATAAACACATTATTCGTAATATTTTGATATGTTATTATCAGGATTACATTTATTTTTTCGTATTAACGTTAATAATGTTTACTTTAAAACATCGAAAAAATCAAGAAAAAACAATTTTAGTCAAATGAGTGACTATTTTTTTATTACTCGTATTTAGTAATAAATGCTTCTAATATAATTTTTAATAATGATAAATAATTAAAATATTTTTTCAATATTTTAATAATTGTGAATTAATATTTCTTTTAATTCTGATAATTCAATCATAGTTTTCGATACTTCGCCTTTTTCTGACTTGCGTAGTATCAAAAAAAATATTTGTTTACGAAGTTATTATTTCGGTTTCAATATTATTTAAATAAAAAATTGTACTCCCTGTTTTTTATCTTTCACAACACTCGCGAGTACGATTGACATTATACACTAATCGTACTGATTTAAACAAATAACTACGCACATTCCACTCGTATATATTGGTGTAGTGTTAAGGTTATGTATGTTGGTTTACTTAATGTCACTGCCGCGCACAAATTCAAAATTAAAACTTTTTCATGTTGTCGAGTGGCGTGGCCTCTCCGTCGAAAGACTGATCGTGAACTGTGTTGCTTCCTCCAAGCGTCTGCTGCTCGTCTGACTAAGATTCATTCATTCTATTGGTTGAAAACACTATACTCTCAAACCCAAAGGCCTTTGTTTTCTTAAAATATTTAATTTTTTAACAAATTCGGTTTTGAGGTTGAGGCTTTGTGACGTCAGCACTGGTACAAAAATTTAATCGAAAAGTTTAAAATTACAATAACTTTCTTAATCTATGTCCTATCGTTAAATGGTTGATGTCAGTGAATTGCGGACATCCTACGCTTTAATTTAAGTCTAAGAACGATTATTTTCCGTCCATCACTTCTATCACTATAACGATTTTATTAATTATTTCTGGTGTATCTTATATTTATAAGTCTATTACACCAAATTTTACTTATTTATATTAAAACACTTTTTAAATAAACACTCTGAGTCCATATCTCAATTGGTTTGATTCAAAATTTGAGAATAATTGTTCCCTAAACAAAATCTCGTTATGGCGTCATTAGGCGTCCATGTTTGATTTTTCCTAAATGTGCTTAAAACTAACTTTTCTTATTTAAAACAGTAATATCGCAATCTAATGATACTAGTAATGTCTATTTACACAATTTTACACTAGAATACTTGTATATGACTGCGTTTAATCTACTATTTACATAGTTTTAGTCCCCTCCTATCTCTCTTATACAATTGTTACCTTATTTCTGGTTTTCTCTATATAAATTATATCATGTACTAATTATAATTAGTGTACACACATTGTACCTAATTCATTACACATAATGGTTAGCTTTTAGTTAGCTCAGAACCCTTCAATTTTTCAATAATGGGTCTGTTTATGTTGTGTCATTTCATGGTAGTCATTTATTTTTGTTAATACAATAACTAAATTGTTATTGTTACACTTGGTTTGGGTTTCCAAAGTAGTATTAGACATTATTCTGACTCTTGATAATGTTTTCATTTACTTTTAAACAAGTTTACATATTATATTTTTCATAAATAACTTGCTCCTCATGGTTTGTTTACATCTGTGTTCCTTCATTATAGTCATTTGGTTTTTAATTATTTGTATATTAAATGACTGTTTTTCTGGTTTTAGTCTGTTCTCAAAGTAGCATTGGGATTTCCTCTTACTACTGGTAATAACTTTAATAATCTGTGTTCAATCTTTGATACAGTATTTTTCTTAACTAATTGGTTATACAATGGTTCAGCTTACTTCTGGTTATATGTACATAGTTAGTTAGTTTACAATATTTTGGTTACAATACTGTTATTATTATGTTCAGAATCTGTTCTCAATGTAGTACCAGATATTTATCTCACTACTGGTAATACTTTTGTTAACATTGGTATTTGTTTTGATATTGTATTTTGCCTAACTAAATTGGCATACTTGTTCCATCTCTATTATTCTCTGTGCCATCATATTTGATTTGTTTAATTTGTATTGTTTTGCAATATAATACATTGTCTCTTAGGATTTATTATTATTTATAACAAATTCTTGATTGATATCATAGTTGATGATCATTTATTTACATTAACATGTATGATTTTCTGTTTAATAGGTGTCTTCCCTATGGGGTTATGTAACAATGTACCATCTGTTTTAATGCAGTATTTTTCTACTACTAACATGACTTCAGTATGGTATCTTACTATAATATTTTAATTATTTTGTTACACATGTTTATACTACTCCTTCTTAAACACTAACACAAATCTTTTTGTATTAATTACAATATTTTTCTGGTCATTGGTTGAATTCAATTCCTGTCACTTTGTTTGATACATAACAAAGGTTTTTTATTTGTTGTCAGTTCTCTATGAATAATAACATAATTGTTCTATTTTATTCTATCCTGGTGGACTTATGATTATCTGTAGTGATCACAACTTTTATTAAATTAGTCACACTCATTGTCTGTGTTTATTTGACTATTTTAATTCTTGCTGTTTCATTATGAAATTAACATATTTTCTTACACTGTAAACTTCATCACTGTGATTGTTTGTGTGGTTTATTCAGTTGAAATTAGTTAACTATTCACAGGTTTCACATCTATATTAAGTACACACTGGAATTGTTTGTGGTTCCTTAAATGTTAAACACTGGTTTTCTTTTCATACTTGATAATCACCATTCCTTTGGTCACTTATATAGTCTTTAGTACACGTGGTTTATGTTGAGTCCTTGCATGATTTATCCTTCTTCTTCTCTCTTCAAGGTACTTTTCCTTGTCCTTCTTCTTTCTTCTTCTTCAATATTTTTGTTGTAGTCACTATTTTTATTTGTTTCCCTCGCCGTTGGAGTGTGTTGGTCCTTATTTTGTCGGTTCCCCTCACTGTTGGATCCTATTGGGTCTGGTTACTGATATTTTGTTTTGGCTCATGGCATTTTCTTTCTTCATTTTGTATTTGATGTTGCTAGGTTAATTTTATCTTCTTCATCGTTGGATTTGTATATTAATATATTTGTAGATACACACTTTTATACACTTAGGTTTATTTATCTAGACATACTTCCATGTTTTTCTCTTACTTGACATTATATTAGCTTATATTATGTAACTGCCATATTTGGTAACGTTACAATATATATATCGATAAAACAATTGTTTTCCTTTTATAATGTAAATATTTTTGGTTTAAATAATTCTTCCCCGTACATATCCCATAAAAATGACACAACATAAATCACAAAAGTATAAACGGATATCTCCGTCACATCCACATTCTAAGTCTCGTCACATCCACATTCTAAGTCTCGCTATATCGATACCCAACAGGCTTATAAGTTTAAAAAAATATCAGAGGCACTCGCCTACATACCCACCTTTTATTTTATTATAGACATTTCCGTGCAAACATACGAAAGTATAAAAGTGTCACTAGTTCTCCCACGAATCTGGACTGGCCAAAATGCCAGAAGTAAATTAAAGAAGTCTTAAATTTGGTAAGAAAAGAAACGAGTCTGAAAATTTAACTAAGGATGATACATGGGAAAGACGGTGACCCACCATCTTTCCTACGGCCGGAACTGTAATTGTGAATTGGTTGAGATAATGATTTATAATTTTAAAAATGATTAATGCTTTAACAATAGCGTTTAAGAAAAATTCACAATAATAAAATGTCCTGAGCAGTTATGTAATATTTAAGAAAACTGCAGTGGCCCGGGAACTAACATGTTCCTCAGCCTGGAGCAGGCCTGTGTCTGCATACCAGGCTGCCTATACAGGATTAAGCAGGGGCTGGACTGTTACTGATTTTGACAATTATAACCCTTACATAAACCCCAAAATTGTAATCTAAATTTGTGAAATAAATTGACAGAAATTACAACTAAACTCTACCAGCCGGTGAGGTTTCATCCTGTCACAAACGGAACTTCCCCCCCTTACATACATGGAAATGCCAGACCCCAAATACTAAAAAAAAAACCCTTTTACTGGAACCTAGAAAGAAACTACTGATTGAATTAATGAAACAGGCCTTGGATACCTGCCAGCCCCCGGGCTTACACTGAATATCAAGTTATTACATTATCAAAGAATCCGCGCACAATTCTGTCTAGTTAAAGTGAGGCCTGATTAAAACGTTTTGAAGATGATTAAATTTGACAATGTACCACTTGTGCTCCACAAAAGCTATGAGTTGTTAACAGCACAGATCCGGGTGTGTATTGTAGATATAATTAAGTATAATAATGGTTGGAGGTCACCTGGTGAAGTTGAGGTTACCAAGTCCAGGGTGAGTGTTGGTTAGGTCATCCTGTTGTCCTCTACGACAGGCGAAGTCGAAAGCCCTTCATGATACGTTCAGGTGGAGATGGTCATCCTGAGGCACGTCCACGTCTTAGAGCAGGGGCCCGCAGTTTTGTGAGTGTTTAGCTACTCATAGTAGAAGATAGAATTTCAAACACAAAAGACTTCGCTCTGTCGAAGTGGTACTTGATGTTACCTTTGTGGATGGTGGGACGAGACAAAACCAACATAATTTAGTTACATCGCAGTATCGCAATCCGGTACCAGGCGCACACCAGAATGCGCTGGCATGCCCTCGACGAACTGTATTTCGTCATTTCTCTTAACGTTAAACGCCGTATCACCTAAGAATTTCAAACACAAAAGACTTCGCTCTATCGAAGTGGTACTTGATGTTACCTTTGTGGATGGTGGGACGAGACAAAACCAACATAATTTAGTTACATCGCAGTATCGCAATCCGGTACCAGGCGCACACCAGAATGTGCTGGCATGCCCTCGACGAACTGTATTTCGTCATTTCTCTTAACGTTAAACGCCGTATCACCTAAACTGATTGTGCGTATGAATTATAATGTCTATAATTAAAAAAAAATATACGGTATTAGGCTTATTTGCGTATTTAACTCGCCGGCTCGTAAAACGACCGGGACAGATTTCTGCATGGTTTTCGTTTCTTGAACGTAAAAAAGTAGTCACCAGTTGCTAGAAAACACATATTAATAATGTCGTACTCTTAACTTTATTTCTTCTTTTAAAATTCCAGGATCCCCTGAAAATTCACGCATAATTCACGTAGTTTTTCCCCGTTAATGAAATTCACGCATTATTCCCGGTTTTCCCGATTTTCCCGGTCGGTGGCCACCCTGACAAAAATTCTGAACAGTCGGATTTGTTTTTATCACCAAGTACAGTTACGATGTTTATAATATAAAACATATTTTGTGATGGTACAATTCTGGTACGATCTTAAATTAACAAAAACATGGTATAAAAGACCATAAGTATTGTATTCCTTCATTTTTTAACAATTTGGTCATAATTAATTAAACCTGTAATAATCCCTGTAAAGTTTCGGTGAGTGAACTATATAAATATTTTGTGAACGCAAAAGTGAATTGACAAGATTCTAACTGTTTTCATCGCAAAAAACAAGAAACACAGCAAAAAACGTATGTCGCATACTGAGATAAGGTGCCTATCCCTGATGACGCCAGCGATGAGGAATGTATTTCCGGAAACAAGTTGAAGCTGTAAACAGATGAACAATAACTTGATGACATAGTTTTCGCCCCACCTACGAAATGTGGAACAAAGAATCTGGGTCATTTTCTTCTAAAGCGTGAACGCAGCCGGCCGGCAAACAGTTCACCGAGTGTGAATTTTAACTTTTACACCACTAAAAGTGGTTAATTAACTAGATTAAATATCGGAAATGTTGGGGCGTTAAAGAATTTGAACAGGTGTCATCGGCCGTTGGATCGTCCAAAAAGCATTGTGCGTGTAGGATCTGCCCAAAGTGTTTTCGTGGGCAGACACGACGGTGTGGGCCATTAACACGATGTAAAGAAGGAACAGATTGTACGACTGGACGACCCTAGTAGTGCGGTGAGACCTATCCAAAAAATTGGGTGAGAACGTTCCAACATCATTTTTTTTAGTTTCAAGTAAAACAATATAATTCAATATAATGACCAACTCAAAATTCAATCACTGTTAAAATGAATTCAATTCAATCTTATTTAAAATTTTAAAATGAGCTCAGTAAAAAAATAAGAAATTGTACCAGAGCGTGAGAGAGAGAGTGAGAGGGAGAGAGTGTCGTAAATTCTCTAAGTGCTGGGTTGTGCGAGGTATATATCTATGTTTAATAATCTATTATATAATATTTCATAATTACATATCCAATGTTTCAGGTTTACTTGTAGATATTTTGGAGGGTTTAAAGTTCGCTGAATGCAGCATTGTGTAAGATGTACTTATAGTAAAATAAATAGGGTATATCATTGGTAACAATTTTAACCAGGTATTTTATTATTTCACATAACAATTTCCGCTAATCAAAAGTTCGCTTAACGAATTCCTGCCCTATAGTGACTCTGAAAGGTAAGTAAAATTACAAAGTTATTTACGTCTATATTGCTAATCAAGATGGCGCCCGACTTTTGAAATCATTGTTTATATCGTATATCGTATATTGTATGTTTTATTATCAGCAATAAACATATAGTTACAATTTTACGTACAATATATGAGAAATAAGGTATGCAATGTAGCTTTGTTAATCACATATTTACTTACTTTTGCAACTTTACAGAAAAGCTCTTCGAGAATCCTTGATGAAAACTTAGTTTTTGTAGCAATATGACCGAGAATCATGAATGCAGACGATGCAAAGTCTATATACAGAGAACTTATACCAGCCATCAGAGACGGCAACAAGTGCGTCACTTGGAGTTCAGTGACTTTGGGTGATTTCTCGATGCCGCCGATCACTGTAGTGCAATAGAACGCAAACATTGTGGACAAAACGTCACTTTTTGTACCCCACACCTGTAACACATGACCACACTAAACAGATTAAGCAGCACAAAACAAAAAAGTATGGTACGCATTATAAGTGTGTGTGTGTTCAAAAAAGTATTTTACCACTAATAATAAATTTAGTAATTTACTGGCTCTTCCTATTCTTTCAAAAGTATGATTCACGCCTATTAAGTCTTGCTACAAATTCAAATACAATTCATTTATTCACAATTATCACTATTTAATACTACAATTTTAACCCATTAATTCAAACTGCTGTGTGAGTTAGTAAGACATTTGATATTGTTACGTAATGTGGAAAAAGTGTTATGCCATTACGGAACGTTCTGGTATATTGGAGAACATTGTTCTACACTTTTCTCGGCTATTCCCGCAGCTGTAATGCGTACGTGACGCTCGACATGAGAGGCAGTATTATGTAATGCGGAACGTCTCGTGTGTTCGATGGTGTCGTTCTAGAAGCTTCTTGACTAGCCCAATGGTGTGTGTTTCTGCCTTGGCCGCGCTTAAGTATTCTCTAGAATTGTAAAGTGTCAAAAAATGGGGTTTTATTTTTTATTAAAATTATTCAATATCGTCATTGAAAGTCCCACGTACAAAGGTTATATTCAAACAATGAACCGTGACGTAACTTTTTGAGTGGAGTATAGTGGAGAATGCGACACTTGTTTGGAAACTGACCGATTGTCACGTACAGATACGCGCATACACTCAACGGGGCGTGGTTTCTACGCTTAACAGGCTGAACCGACGCCACGAAAAATGGCAAGGCATAAAGATTTTATTTCCACGTGATCTGTAGACGGCGGAAATCAAGTCGAGGCTCCGCCTACCTCACCCTCCTATATCGTCTCCGTGTAACAACACTATCCCATGTGGTCCATAGACAATCCAGACATATGGTAAGACGACGAAAAAATCATAGTATGAAGGGCAGTGTTTTTCCTGTTGAGCCACCAGCAAAAGTGGGGAGCCTGGTTCGCAGTGGCCGGGCAGTCGACATAGAACTCCAGACCACGCGTGGTCAATAATAACATCGCTCGAGCTAGTTAGGGTCGGCCGACCAGTAAATTGTGTTTAAAAAATGTATAAAAGAATATAAAACGTATAGATCAACTGGGAAGTCGAAATAGACAGTGAGAATGTAATTTCGGACATGTGAGTGAGTAAGTCTACAGAGTGCAACACGTGGTCGACAGAATGAACAGAGAAGTACCAGTGCAACTTTCTTTTTAATTTCTTTTATTTATGCTAAATTTTATATAACGCCAAATTTAAAATAAAAGGGGGATTTAAACTGTATGAGTGTGAGAGTGAGCAAGCTGGGTTGTTTTTCTTTATTAGTTAAATAAGTAATTTAAGTATATAAATTAAAGATACTTGTGGTTTTGTATTTCAATGTGTTTGTAATTTTGGTCAGATGGGGTTCGCTACCTCAATATTTAATTCTGTTCATTTGAAAGATTAGAGAGTGTAAAATGAGAAAGCACGTTTTAATTGATTCATAAAAAGAATGATAAAAGGATAATAAACTGAAGTTGAAATAGTTAACCGAAATGTGAGAGTAATTATTACGACCCATATAACCTTGAAATCACGCTTGTACTTCACAGTTCGTGTGACGGACCTGGGCTGGCAAGGTAAGTGGATCACGATTTATTAAAAAATTTAAATCTGGTAATTATTATTAATATTAACATCACAATTGGCGCATCCGAACTGGGACAAGTTTTATAAATTAAAATTTATACATAAACCGCACCTACATGTGAATAGCGTGATTTGGAGGTTAGGTGATATACGTACTAATTACGTATAAAAGATAAGGTAGAATTAAATGATACTTATGTTATACTATACTGAATACAGTTAAGATTGATTGTGTGTAGAGGAAAACCTCATAAAGAAGTAATTAATTATTTGATTAAAGAATAATTAAATTCATAAAAATGAATAATAATGAAAATAAAGTCAGTATGAGTGAACTAACTGTCACGGAGGAGGTAGAAATGAATTTAGACCCAAATACAGTAAAAGAAAGCATGGTAAATGAATCAGATGATATAAATGATTCAGGAATGGAGACCACTCCAAGCCTGACAGATGAATCTGTAATAATTAGTGAAGCGGGAGCAAATTCCACTCCCGTAGCAACTAAAATAAGAGAAAAAGAGTTGTCACTAAATGACTTATTTAATCTTATCAATAAACGATTTGATGTTAATGATACTAAATTTAATGATATTAGGGGTGAGATTAACGAACGTTTTGATATTAATGACAGTAAGTTTAATGAAATAAATACCAGAGTCAATGGTATAAAGAGTGAGATAGTAAACGAAATAAATGAGCGTTTTAGTACAATTAAAGAACAAATATTAGAATCAATAAGTAGCAATTGCGAGCAAAAGATTGAAGAAATGAATAAAAAGTTAGACAGCAAAAGAAATCAGATAATGAATAAAAGGGTAAGTAACAGTGGTAGTAATATGACAAAAATTAATGAAGAAATAATTAACAAGGTGAGTAATAATGAGAGAGTAAGGTTGTGAGCATAGCAAGTGTTAATGAAAGGGAGAGAGAGTGTGATGAAAGGTTAGGTGGGCAAAGGGCAAGTTTTCCCCAAGTATATGGTGAAACAGAGGTTTCACAAGTGTTGTATGAGGACAGAGTTTCCTCCAGTAATTGTGTGGAAGACGAGGTGTCTTCAGATAGTCCCGTAATTTGTTGTAATATTCTTGGAAGAGCCAAGAAATATAGTGAGTCTGTTGTGCCCTTTGCGTGGTATGAAATAGGTCAGGGGAGTTGTGACAGGTGTTATGATGTGGAGAGATATTTAGAGAGAGAGTTGTGTGTAGATAGAGAGATAAAAGTATAAAAATAGATAAAGAGATAAAATATAATCTTGAAATCACGCTTGTACTTCACAGTTCGTGTGACAGACCTGGGCTGGCAAGGTAAGTGGATCAGGATTTATTAAAAATTTAAATATGGTAATTCTTATTAATATTAACCTCACAGAATGTTCACGTGTTTGTTAAAGACACATACTACGGAAGCCTGCAGACTATAAATACCCCATACCAGCCGCTTAGTGTTCAGTGTTATGTCGGGTGATTTACACAGTGAGTCACAAGTGGTGTATTAGTGAACAGTTAGTATAGCGCAGAAGTATATTTGACATTATTATTGCATGTGGACAAATCTAACTGGAATTATTGTACGAGTTGATTATTATAAACTGTTATTTGTGATAATAATTAAAGCCGGTTTTTACTGACTTCATTGGTGTCTTGTATTTTGTTTTCCACTGTACCATATGACGATCAAGGAGACCGTCGTAACAATATTGTTACGACGTCACAGAACAATTTACGTGTTTATTGAATGTGCCAGAAGAGTCTCCCTGTAACGCATGTGGCGTACGTGCTTGTAGACGCATTTTGCGAGAATCTTCTCGACTGTGCCAGGCTTTGCTCGGGCGTGCGGACTATGTCAAGGCCGCAGTTAATTATGTAGTTCACACGAGAGATAAGACGCAGTTTGGAAGCTTCTGGTGTGTGTGCGGGGCTATAAATACCAGTACTCAACGACATTCAAGTCAGTATTAGGCGAAGTTTTGACTGTGCGGTTCGGGAGTTATAGTAGCGATATTACTGTGCGCGTTCAAGTGGTTATTAGTTAAGTGTTGTGTTTTATAATGAGGAGGTATAATTGTAATACAATTGTCTTTAATATTAGTGACATTTTATTGTGTGTGAACAATTTTTATTTGATTTGTTGTAGAGACTGTGTTATTAATTATGAACTGTTAACTGTGGAAATTAAATCTGGTAATTAGTGACTTAATTGGTGTCTTGTACTTATTTTGTTTCCACTGTACCTACGACAATCGAGTAGTCCGTCATAACAGTGGTGTCAGAAGTGGGATAAAACGGTTACCAGTGGAAACAGTGGACACTTTGTACAAGACGAGTGTGATTCGTAATTAATCGGTAAACATGGATCCGTCAGATGATTGAAGCTTTACAAACACTCCTGCGGTAGACACAGGAAGAAACAGAACGAAGACAGGAAAGAGAAGACACTGAGGAACATCAGAAAGCACTAATGCTAGAATCGAAGAAGTCAACAGGTCTGGTCAAGAGGAACCCTCCCTATTGCAAACACAAATGGAGGAAGAACTAGCAGAGGAAATGCAAATAAGTGTAACGACAAAAGAAGTGATTGGAATGCCAACTATGGGTGTCGAGACAAAACTCTTGCTTGTTCCTGAGCAGATAGAAGTGCCCGAGGGAAAAGTGGCTGAAGATGAGGTTACAAAAGAGGTTGTTGACGAGAACTAAACAAACATGGATCAGCCAGTGGAGGTTAGGTCATCAGTACATGACACAACGGGAGTGATTCCAGCGAAACTAGTGGTTGAGCAGAAGACTCGCGTTCCTTGAAACGTGATGTTTGGATCACACGGGACTGAATTCGAAGAACCGGAGAATTATCTTTGGCAAGGACATCCACCTAGACTACCTGGTCGAGTATTACTTCAGAGACGGTTTGCCAGTTCGGGATGAACAGGGTTAAGGAGGAGGCAGTGTTACGACGTCACAGAACAATTTACGTGTTTATCGAATGTGCCAGAAGAATCTCGGTATAACGCGTATGGCATACGTGCTTGTAGACGCATTTTGCGAGAATCTTCTCGACTGTGCCGGGCTTCGCTCGGGCGTGCGGACTATGTCAAGGCTGCAGTTAATTATGTAGTTCACACGAGAGATAAGACGCAGTTTGGAAGCTTCTGGTGTGTGAGCGGGGCTATAAATACCAGTACTCAATGACGTTCAAGTCAGTATTAGGCGAAGTTTTGACTGCGCGGGTCGAGAGTTATAGTAGCAATATTACTGTGCGCATTCAAGTGGTTATTAGTTAAGTGTTGTGTTTTATAATCACGCGGTATAATTGTAATACAATTGTCTTTAATATTAGTGACATTTTATTGCGTGTGAACAATTTTTATTTGATTTGTTGTAGAGACTGTGTTATTAATTATGAACTGTTAACTGTGGAAATTAAATCTGGTAATTAGTGACTTAATTGGTGTCTTGTACTTATTTTGTTTCCACTGTACCTACGACGATCGAGTAGACCGTGGTAGCAATATTAACTAAACAACAAAATTATTCTTGTAAGTGGAAGATACCACAGTAGCACACACTGAAAATAAAAAAGGGCTGAAGTGGTTTGGTCAGAAGATGAGAATGAGAACGGGAGACTAACAACTTTATAAGACAAAGTGCATAGTTGAGGAGAGCGAACCAAAAGTTGGAAGAGAGGAGGACCACAAAGACCTTGGAACAATGGTGTGGGAGAAAACATGGGAGCACGAAGATTTGAAGTGTGTAACACCCTGAATAGATATTGTACTGCTGTAAATTGTTACAGTACATAAATTTTATTAAACTAATAAAAAATATATAACTTGTAAAACAGTTAGGTTACAGAAAAGCAAGAAGTCTTTCAGCCATATTAAATTGGGTAAAATGACAAACTTTAGTGTAATTAGAAATTATGGTAAACGATGTAAAATAAAAATAATAAGCAAAATTAACCAATGTATGCAAAAAACTGAAAACAGTTAACCTATAATTATTTACGTAATAGCGCAACTAATCAAAATTCAATTAATCATGTGTATAAAATGTTGAAGTAGTTTGTAAGAAACAGAACCTAAAATACTATATAGGCCTAATCAAGGCATCACAAGCATTATGCGAAGCTAGGTACTATAACAAATTTTATATATTATGAATGATTGTAAAATGTTAACACAGTGTACATTATATAAAAAATAAGCATATTTAAATTATACTGTGAAGATAAAAAGCCATGCAACAGACAAAAATAAGAATATAAAATCATTATAGTGTAAATATAGAGTAAAAATAGGCTTTTGGTATTTTTCATTTAGAAGCAATAACAGTAGTGTTACACGCACAATATATGTGGTACTTCAGGATGAAGGATACGCCAAGACACTCTATAAACCCCATTAAGAAGAGAAACAAAAATGATCTACAACAGTTTAAATTTTCATTATAATGTACGATGAAAAAATACAAATATGAGAATTATTGTTAGTTTTATACTGTAATAGATCTACAGTATACAATAATTTCTAATCAAATGTTAATGACATCCAGTACCATAATTGAGCCTTCCAGTAAGCAACCCTTTACATTTGATTATACTACATTAAACTGCCAACTGAACACGGAAAACTTTACATTTACTGAGCACTGTATGGTGAAAAAACTGACAATCTGTTTATTTGGGACAACAACGTGACAACACAGTACTGTTACAGCCCATTACTATGGTGATATCAACAAATTCCAGTATCGTGGCTGGCAGAGATTCTTATACTTACTTTTATTCCCACCGCATATATCAGATGTCAGATTCGCTTACTCAATGGCTTGAGTCTAAGTCGACTGATAGGCATGGTTAAAATGGGGTACATAATTCCTGAACTCAGTACTACTATGTTTGAGTAACTCATGTTCTTAGAATGTGGCATTTGAAAACAACAATATTTTATTGTTTGTCAATAAATCTTCTAATTTAAAGTCTGTTTAGAGACTCATCAATCATAAGAAATTAATTAAGAGAAAATATACGACCAAAAAATATATTACTGATATTACTGTATATAGGAAAGGAGCTACATGTTTTGACAGAGAGGTACACATAAATTATTTTAATGATAAAAACACATATTACAAAATACATAACACAAAACATATGAAATATAATGCAACTTAATGCGTTTATTTATGTACTAGGAAAATTTTTGTTTTAACATGACTCATAATTCTCTACCACTTACAAAATTATTTTTACCAATTTTCGGTTTTGTATTAAATATTATTTTGTTCACATGATGACAATTTAATTGATTAGTGTTAACTCTGCCTTTTCATTCACCATATTAAAGTACATACCACATCTTCACATCAATTGTTTGGATCTCCTGGTAATTAATGTTCTACAAAAGAAGACTACTTAATAGTGAAAGCTGAGTAAAAGTTAAAAAATAAATAACCAAATTTCATTTTGGGGTTTGATTTATATTAAAAAGATGAGTGGTTCTATAAAACTCCTATGTAATTGGTTATAAACACTACATTTTAACTGCCAAACATAATATTTTTTTCCATTGACATTTTGATCCCTAGAAAAAACTGGGATTGTCTTCAGAAGCTGTGAGTGGCGGTTGAAATACCATGTTGTCACCTCTTTCAAAGCGATCTTTGAACCACCACTCATAGATTCTAAGGACAGTTCCAGATTCTAGGGATCAAAATGTTGAATGAAAAAATATTATAATGGAGACAGTATGAGTAGGTTTACATGATGAGTGGTTCTCACAATACAAATATTTAAATACATACCGCGTTCTACTTTTTATGTAAGTACAGAGGACTATACTGTATTAAGGAAATATAAGTTACTTACTTAACTCACAGGAAATAAAATATTATATAGTTAAGTGTTTTTTAGTAACATACTAGAACTATGTAACCCCTCCAAAATAAATTCACTTATGCATCACACTATTTTGTGAGTTTAATTGCGCGACTTAATTTACAGCAAAATTCTGAAGAACAGCACCCAACAAGCAGAACATTTGGCTAATATGAGTGCTTCAGCTTGCCGGGCTATAAGTTGTTTTGAGCAAACGTTTAGGCCATGCCTTCGACAGCCATCTTCAGTGCAGAAGGCTGCAACACACTGACCAAGGTTTGTTGTGTTGCAGCCTTCTTCACTGAAGATGGCCGTCGAAGGCACGGCTGAAACGTTTGCTCAAAACAACTATATGGATAACAGTCAATATATCATTGAAGCCGGCCATGAAAGCCTTAGACAGAAGTTGGCTAATATGTTTGTAAATAACATATGTAACAACTCTAAAGAATTCCTTAAAACTCCCAAGCAATCACCTTAAAACTTGGGTGATTTCTCTCAAGTAAACTCTTTACTCTTCCATCATAATATTTTTTCGCTTGATGTTTCGATCCCTACAAACTGGGATCATTCTCACAATTGAAAGACCCAACTTCTGAGGATGATCCAGATTCTAGAGATTTAAATGGCAAGTGGAAAAATATTATGATGGACCCAGTCCGAGTACACAGTTTACCTGAAAATTCTGAAGAACCGTTCTGATGATTCATATTTTTTTGGTATGACATTCGTACAGGCCACTTTCATACTCCCTTCCTCACCCTCATCATCGAGTTGCTCACCATCATTAAAGTAACTGAACCGCATTTATTCCTTTACTATTTGGACTAAATTTGTTTAGTTAAGTCGAATGTTCCCTAATTCAGAATTTCATTCGAGTTAACAAGGTTCTACTTTAAACATTATATAATTATCTACAACTTAAGCATTATTCCTTTGTAAGTAAATTATTACATTATTATTATTATTATTATTAAATTATTACAATTTAAACAAACCTCTGAAGATACAGAATAATTTCTGTGAAACCTGTGTCAGGTGAAAAAAATACTTGCAGTGTAGTTATTTGAAGATATTAACTTAAACATTAAAAATATTTTTGTGTATTATCAAGACACCACACAGGGGCACTCACTTGAATTGCCTGTAATGGCAGATTGCACACAAACTTGAAGAAGCCTGTATCACAGGCAGCTCGGGTTAGTAGCGATATCTTTGGTAAAGGAATGCCGTTCTTCTGCACAGACTCGAGCCAGAACCAGCGATTCTTGTCGTCTTTCAGAGGAATTATCTGAAGCATTCTTGCAAACAGCTTTGTTTCATGATATGGTAGAATCAAAGCCATTATAGAATCAACGTTATACTCCTCAATATGATACCTGCATTAAAAGAAAAACATACTATAAAAAATAAATTATATACAGTGAAACCTTGATGTAATGCTCTACAGCAGACCAAGCAACAAGAAGAGCTTTATATTGAGGGTCGCTTTATATAAAGGTTTCGAGCTTTAACTTCAGAAATGTAAAGGAATTTCTAATAAAAAGTTTGTTTATGTCATATGTACTAGTTTCTTGGTGAAACTTGGCAACCTAAACTTTATAATTATTAGAGTTAGTTTGGGATGATTTCTTCTAAGAAATCTTAAAGCTGAGCTCGAAAATCATATTCCTGTCTTGCAAATAATATGCGACACTAATAATATATCATCCATTTGTAGTATATGTTATATAAAAAATAATTATCATATTCTTGGTTTTCCTTGTCCATGACATGTCCGTTGATTAATTAAATATTATTAAATCACTACCGACTCGGAACACAAAGTTTCTTTATGGGTAAAAACGTAAAGGTTTTACCTTATAGCCTGAACCAGTTTTCGCTTATTGTAAGCTTCGTCAGAGGCTGCAACTGGGAGTGCTGTCCAGCTTGTTCTTGGCGTCGGTTTCAACTTTTGAAGGATCGATGTTGTGTGTGTGGGGTGTGATATGTTTGAATAATGCGTATGATTTCAATTGTGTCTGTTTTTTAGGATGTCATTTTTATGTGTTTTTGTATGTTTTGTGACGGTAGCGATATGCGAACATCTGCTCTCCGTTACCAGCGGCCGAGACGTGACCAACTACGTGCTCGGAGCGAGCCAATCCGGCATCAGCAGCCGCCGAGACGTGACCAACTTCGTGTTCGGAGCTAGCCAATCAGCGATGCCGGTTAGTTAATAAAACCCGGGCCGGCAGAAAATTTTGCACTCTTCATCGCCACGCCATCGAACGCACTTCATCTCCTCTCCTCTCTCGGACGACATCGGGGCGGAGTCAGCCGGAAGGAACAGCCGAAGAATAGAACCGCCGCCGTTCTTGCGTCTTCGCACTCCCGTTCCGCGCCAGCGATGGATTTCGCTGGGCCGGCAGCCGACTCTACAACCGGTGCCGAAAGAAGAGGAAGACTGCAGTACGCCACGATCAGCAGGCGCAGCCGCCGAACTTCTCAGCGCGGCCCGACCAACATCACCGTTCTCGCCACTCGGTCCTTTTTAGGGCCACCAAAAACGATAGTGTGTACGACTGGCGCCAGTTGTCATGCGGCAAGCCTTTTGTCCGGTGACATTTTGTATATTTCCAACTGTTCAAGAGTGTCAGTTTTCGGGCTTTTGTGTGTACATGTACAATATCCATGTTGGTTGATGTTTTTGTATATGTGGTTTGCTTCAATGAGGTGGTTTGCAAAGGTGGATTCGGTAATGCCTTTGTGTTCAATGTATCTTTGTTTAAAGCTATGTCCTGTCTGGCCTATGTAAAATTTGTTGCAATCTGAGCAACTTTTATGTTTTTACCCATAAAAAACTTTGTGTTCCGAGTTGGTAGAGAGTTAATTATATTTAATTATCATATGTAAATTGTAGAGAAGTTATCATAAAACTTTGAGAACTAAATTTGGGGATTAAAAAAATGAACAAACTTGCATAACAAAAGTGCCTTGAATTTTATTCTAAACACTGATGTATACTTTAGTTTTATTTATCTAACATACACATTAAATAGAGAAAAATTAAAATATTAATACACCCAGTTATATAAATATAGATATTTAAAAGAACTGTTATAAAAAAAAATTAACACAACATAACGTTTAATAAAAATATACTAAAAACTCTAAAAATAATTAGACCTATTCTAAAAAAATTGCAAAAAAAAATAAAAAACTGACAGATCAATCACTGTGCGTTCTAGTTCTGCAATTCAGGAGGAGGAGGAGGAGGAGGGGAGGAGGGGAGGGGAGGGGAGGAGGAGGAGGAGGACGACAACGACGACGACGACGACGACGACTACATTGTAACAATCACAGATTTAAATTCAAAATTACAACTAAAAACCGGGCTGTAAGGCCGTGGTTGGTTGCTATCAAACATCATTACGTCAGCAACATTTTGATTCCCCATTGGAAATCTTCTTCAGGCCGCTAAGAAGTGACAGAGAGTAAAAACCGAATAGCAACAGACATATGCTGAACACTACCCGATACCTGTATCAGGTAAAAGCAACAAGGCAGCCAGGTAACAAAGGTTACCTTTATAATCTCACCTGAGGCCTGAAGAAGATTCCCAATGGGGAATCGGAACGTTGCTGATATAATGATGTTTAATAGTTACCGACCATGGCCTAACAACCCGGTTTTTCATCGTAATTTTGAATTTATTGACACCGGCCGTGTGAAATTCAGACAAAGTTACAGATTTAAATGTGTTTGAAAAAGTCACATATTTTTTGCACTGATTTCTTTAGTGATGAATCATGTATTTTTTCTCAATTTCTTGTAAATAGATATGAATATCATCTTCATCTTCTGTGCTACACAGACTTATTTACCTAAAAAACAACTTTTACCACTAACAATGCAAGAACTGAAGGATGAAATAAGGGGATGAGACAGACGATTTAACTGCCATCCTAAAATGGTTAAGGTCATAAAGCATTTCTGTCAAAGATTCCAGGAACATGTAAAGCACTGTTGTGATCACCTACATGATGTAACTTTTAAACACTAATGTATGAGAAATAAATGGTAAATATTAAGTACATTATTTGTTGACTTTATTTTTATTTCCATGTTATTTTCCAGTACTTGTGAGCCTCTGAACATTATCAGATCCTGTTACTGGACCCTATACTTCATCATCATCACTGGCTCGACAGCCCTTTGTGGGCCCTGGCCTTCTTCAGAAGATTTCGCCATTCTTCCCTATTCATAACCATATTCTTCCAGTTTCTAATTCCAAGAGGACGATGTCTTGACTCACCCTGTCCCTCCATCACAGTTTTTGCCTTCCAACTTTCATTTTACCTTCTGGCTTTGCATTAAATATCTTCTTAATAATACAAGCATGTATAATGTGTCCACCCCAAACTGATCTTTTTAATTTAATAAAGGTGACCACATCAGGTTCATCATACAAATTATAGAGCTCAAAATTACATCGTTTCCTCCAGGCTCCTCCCTCTTCGACTGGACCAAAAATTTTCCTGGGGATCCTGCTTTCAAGTACATTTAATTACCTCTCATCTGATCTAGGTAGCATCCATGTCATTGATGCATAAGTGAGTACGGGGCGCACTAGGACCTTATACATCAATACCTTGGTCTTATTTTGTATTACCTGAGACTTTAAATGTTTTCTGAGGCCTTGCATATACCTATTTGCTGATGAAATATGCTTTCGGATTTCCACACTAACATTATTTTTACAGTTAACTTCTAAGCCGAGGTAGGTAAAGCTATGTACTATCTCGAAATTACAAGATCCTATTTCTAAATTTTTGGGCCCCACACAACAGTCTTTTTTTGTCACTGGCATATACAGTAAACCCTCGATTTAATGGACCTCGGTTTAACGGACTTCGGATTTAACGGACAAAATTTGACAGACAAAAAAAATTGTTGAGATGAAAAAAACCACGATTAGTTTTTGAAGTCCATGGTTGTGATTTAAATTTGGTGTAGTTCATAACCATAGCAACACATTTTCACACTTGAATATTCGGCTATCTTCATGATAATTCGTATGCACGCGCAGTTCACGTTCGTACAGCGTCGCATCAGTTTATTCAGAGAATGCAGCGTGTACACTATATGTGTTTCTATAGTACGAACCTTGTAACGGGACAGGTAAACCCACCCAGGGATATTGTGGTAATAATTAAAAATAATAAATGGTATTTGAAAAGTATTGAAGAAAACAACGAATGTGAATCAGTGTCAAGGTCGGGTGAATCAAGCTGCTGGAGACAGTTATTTTTAGAAGTTTGAACTCTGAACTATGCACAGTTGGGATCACGCCATATGACGTCATTAGCCTAGCCCATATATATAACCATATATATATATTGTAACATAACCAAATATGGCAGTTACATAAAATGAGCTTAAAGGACGGCAAGTAAGAGAAAAATATGAATGTAAATCTAGATAAGTAAATCCATGTATATAAAGTGTGTATCTACAAATGTGTTAATATGAAAATCCAACTATGAATAAGATAATATCAACCTAGTGACATCAACTACGAAACATAAAAAAGAAAATGACATGAGCCAAAACAAAATACCAGTAACTAGACCCAATAGGATCCAAAAGTGAGGGGAAAACAACGAAATAAGGATTAACAAACTCAAACAGCGAGAGGAACAATTAAGGAATAATGACTACGATGAAAATAACGAGAAAGAAGAAAGAAGAAGGACAAGAAAGCTGACTCAGAAGAGAGAAAAAGATGAATAAATCATACCAGAAATCAACATAAACCACGTGTACCAAAGGCTATATAAGTGACAAGTGAAACAATGATTATCAAATGTGAGGATGAAAACCAGTGTTTAGCATTTAAGGAAACACAAACAATAACAGTGCGTACTTAATAGATGTGAAACATGTGAATAATTAACTATTTCAACTGAATAACCACACAAACAATTATAGTGATGAAGTTTATAAGTATATGAAAATATGTTAATTCCATGATGAAAACAACAAGATGTTAAATAAGTCAAATAGACACGAACAATGAGTGTGACACATTTAATAAAGTTGTGATCAACACAGATAATCATAAGACCACCAGAATAAAACAAAATAGAACAATATAATTATGTTTTTTTTTTTGGTAAAGAACTGGCAACAAATAAAAAACCCTTGTATCAAACAAAATGGATTGAATTGAATTCAACCTATGACTAGAAAAATATGATAAATAATACAATAAGATACGTGTTAGTGTTTAAGAAGGAATTGTATGAACATGTGTAACAAAATAAGTAAAATATTATTGTGGAATACCATGCTGATACCATGTAAGTAGTAGAGACATACTGCATTAAAACAGATGGTACATTGTTACATAACCCATAGAGAAGGTACCTGTTAAACAGAAAACCAAACATATCAATGAAAATAAATGATTATCAACAATGATATCAATTAAGGAATTGTTATAAATAACAGTACATCCTAATGGACAATGCATTATAATACAACCATGTAAATAAAACCAATCAAATGCAATGGCAAACAGAAATAGCAAAGATGCAACAAATACGCCAATTCAGTTAGGCAAAGTGCAATATCAAAACCAATACTAAAGTGAATAACAATATTACCAGTAGTAAGACCAATATCTGGTAATGCTATGAGAACAGATCCTTAACATAATAGCAACAGTATTATAAACAAAATGTTGTAAACTAACTAACCATGTAAATACAATCAGATGTAAGATGGACCATTGTATGGCCCATTAGTTAAGGAAAATAGTGTATTAAAGATTAAACACAGATTGTTCACAATATTACCAGTAGTTAGAGGGAAACTCAATACAACTTTGAGAACAGATTAGAACTATAAAAACAGTCAGTATATATGCAAATAATTAAAAACCAACTGACCATAGTGACAGAAATCAGATGTAAACAAACCATGTTAAGTAAGTTACTTAGGAAAAATATGACATATAAATTTGTCTAAGAGTAAATGAGAACATTACCAAAAGTAGGAGTAATGTCTAATACCAATATAGAAACAAAAACAAAATGTAACAATAACAGTTTAATTATTGTTTTTATGAAAAACAAATGACCACTATGATGAGACACAATAGGAACAAACCCATTATTAAAGAATTGAAGGATTCTGAACTAGCTACAAGCTGACCACTATATGTAATGCATTAAGTACAATATATTGTGATGGTACAATCATGGTACATTTCATAATTACCTAAAATATGGTAAAGAGATCATAAATATTGTATTTTCCTATTTTTTGACATACCCAACCCAATCTCAAACACCCGATATCGAATTTACAGTGAGTGGACTATATTACAGTATTTGCCAGGATTTGAACTAATTCATGACAAAAAACGGTGTCACATCACAAAAACAGTGTGCAGTTATTGAGATAAGCAGAGCCAAGCCTTCGTTACGTCAGAGGCGGAGAATGTGTTGACAGCAACCAAACTGCGATGTCAACACGTTAGACAAAGGAATGTGACGTCAATACGCCCCACTTCCGCAGATTTCAACCAGAAATTGCCGTCATTTCATCTGCAGCTCTGATTTGAGCCGGCCGGCCGCCCATTCACTTACGAGTGAATTTTAACTTTTTAGACCACTGTAGGTGGTTAATAAACAGAGTAAATACAGTGCGTCAACGAAATGTGACCGTAACGTGTATGCGTAAAACTCGCGGTAACGTACGCGAAGTTTTACCGCAACTATAACAACCAGGAACATCTACGAAATGGGTGAGAGCGTTCCTTATATATTTTGAATCCTTTATTTCCCAATATATGTTATTGTAGAAATCAATCATTTAACAAATTATTCAAAATTTCAATCTAAATTTAAGGAGCTCCAAAATTTAAATAAGTTGTACCGTGATAATGAAAGGGTGAGTGGTTGTGTGCGTGCGTAATTATTCTAAGTGCTGGGTTGAGCACCACTATATAAATATAAATATTTCATTCACTTTCTGCTAGTGAATATAAATATAAATATATACATGTTATTATTGTATAATCATTTAATCATATAATCATTAAACTTAATCAAAGTTATTATTACACATTATGTTTTTGGAAGGGTTACAGTTGGTTTTAAAAAATGTTATGTAACAAAGTAAAGAATAAAAAGGGGTATTTCATTGGTAACAATTAGAACAGCTGTTTTGTTATTTCAAGCAATTTCCGTTTCCTATGACTTCGCGTAACGAACTTTTGGCCCATGACTTAGGTAGTAAAAGATGGCGTCTTAGTTTTTGTATACATAACCACATTTGTGAGATATAATATATCGTATCTATAAAATCAAAATAAACGTAAGTATACAGGTGTCGCCTATACGAACAGGGACCTTATGTAATATTATGTATGTATATTATTACATGGGATACGCCTAGAAAGAACACGGGAAAAAATTGCTTGAGGTAACAGACAAAATTTTATAACTAGTACACATAACCCCACAATTAGGTAATACAATTGTATGCATGCGTGCATTACACAATTGCCAAAATGAGTACTAATGACAATATTACGTTAGAAATAGGTACAACTAATGTAAATTTGACTGGCGAGATGGATGTACAAACACCTCAAACTAGTCAGATTGACGAGGTGCATACGCCTGTATCTGTAGAAATAACGAAAGTCAATACATCCATTTCAACTAATTTAGACAGTAAATCAGATGAAAGTAATGCAATGATACAATTGTTATTAAAACTAGATAAAAAACTAGACGAACAGAAAAGCGATACGGATATTAAATTCACACATTTGAATGACAAATTCGATAATTTTGATATTAAATTCAGAGAGTTAAAAGGTCACAATTTTCACTTAGAAGAATGAATTAATATAGTAGAAACACGTTGTGATAACATTCAGAAAAAGACACTAGCCATTGTTGATGACAAGTTCAATAGTACCATTAGTGATTTAGACACTAAAATTGATCTAGTACAAGACACAGTAAATAACACGATTAAAAGTAAATTACAGTCAACAAGTACAGAAATACAACAGAAATGTTTACATTTTGTAGAAAGTCAAGTAGAAGTTAAGACCAATGTGTTGCAAAATCATTTAGAAAACATTGAAATAAACGTGATAGATATTACTAAAAATTTAGAAGCTATAGATAGTACTATGACTGAACATGAGAAAAATACCAAGAGTAGTTTTAATTTGTTACAAAGTAAGATTAAAGAAATTGATGACTTAACTGTACAAAATAGTATGGATGTGCATGATAAATATGATATGATTGCAAATAATTTGACCAGTGTAAAAAACGAATTACGGGGAGAAATAAATAAAAATGTTTCAAGCATAACTGATAGAGTAGTAGTAACTAGAGATTTCTATAATGAAATAGAACTAGAGAATTTTAGCCATGAAAACAGAGTAATACATCCCATGCGATTCCTTAATCAGACTAGGGATTATAATCATTTTAGTAGTAGTAGCTGGGAAGTGAAATTAAATAAAATTATTAAATGTTTCAAGGGTAACTCAGTCATATGGGCTGAAGCTCATAGGTTAGAATGGGATTGTTATAATACTTTTGAGAAAGCTTTTAAGGGTAAATATTGGACAGAAGAAGAGCAGGAGACTTTAAGAAGCCGTATTATGGGAACGGGTAATTTCATGGGACGTAACGTTAGTAATAATAACATTACTATTTATGTAACAAGATTGTACAACGAAGCTAAATATTTAGAGCCTCCAATACCATTTAAGTCATTTGTTAGGTATGTTAGTAAGCACTTACCTAGAGAAGTGCAAGTCACTTTGATGACTAAAGAGATAGAAAATCTTGATGAACTGGAAAGGGTATTAGATATACTACAAAGTATAAATGATCGTGAAATGGGTAGACGCCCTATACAACCAAATATGTATAACCATAACAATAATAACAATGAGTTTAATCGACCAAGGCCTTATTTTAATCATACTGGCAATAAATATAATGTTAGAAATGATTTACAGACACCAGGCGGTTGGAGTTGTTCTAGTTGCAGGAAGGAGAATCGGGGTCACATGCAGCATTGTTATTTCTGTAAAGCACCAAGAAATAACCAAGTAAAGCAATTCATACCTGCGAACAGAGGAGCCCCGAGTAACAGAGGAGCACCGTACCACCATCAGGGACCAACACGCGGACACCCTGTGCCATCAACAAGTCATAATAGGACACAGCCGGAAAACTGAAGTCAACAGTGGTAAGTAGGACCCGACCACTGTTCAGGGAAACTCATGAGGTCCGACCCATCGAGAACTTAAAATCCAACGTTATAAAAGCAGACATCGTTGCAGATTTATTGGAGGAGGAGTGTAACACGACATTGGAGGTGAGAGCTGGACTCACGGAAATACAGGTAACAATAGATAATAGAAACTTTAAAACACTTGTCGATACAGGGAGCGAAATTTCAGTAATAGCCGAGAACATTTTAAGTGAATTGAAAGAATTGAATAAGAATATTCCAGTTTTACCCGTAGCAGGGGTTACAGTAATAGGAGTCACGGGGGTACGTAGTAAAAGGGTGACAAAACAGATACATTTAAGTTTCTCAATTGGAGATATGAATTTTGATAATACATTTTTGGTAGTCAAGGGGTTAAGTTTGGATATCATTTTGGGAAATGATTTTTTACAAAGAAATAAAGCTGTAATAAATTTTAAAGAAAAAATTTTGGAGTTAGATGGGGGTGAGCGGTCTGTGAAGATTAATTTTGAAAACGTGATAAATAAAGTTAGAACAACTGGTGTGAAATTGTTACAGAAACAAGTAGTTGAGAATCACTTAGATACTAAAGTAAATTTTTGTATAGAGGGTGAGTATTTAGAAGATGTTGATAATGAAATGAGTAATATTAATAATGAAGTATGGGAGATAAGGGCGGATGAATTCTGTAGTGGGGGTGAGGTGATAAGGAGTGGCCAACGTAGAGCGTTATGGCAGGTAATAGAGCAGTTTAAGGGAGTGTTTGCCGATATTCCAGGAAGGGCAAAAAATTATGAATGTATGTTACAGATAAAGGAACACACACCATTCATGCAGCGGTGCCAGAAGAGTTGGACAAGATGTTAGATAATGGTATCATAGAGAGGTCAGTGTCTCACTACTCAAATCCGTTAGTGGTGGTAATCAAGAAGGAAGGAGGAGTAAGATTATGCCTAGACGCAAGGAAAATTAACCAAATTATTATACCAGACCGAGAATCACCAGAATCTATAAATGAGATCTTTCAAAAGTTTAGTGGCGTAAGATTTATGACGTCCTTAGATCTGACTGCTGGATATTGGCAGGTACCTTTAGCCGAGGTAAGTAGGCAATACACAGCATTTTTATTTAATGGGAAAAATTATCAGTTTAAGCGACTACCATTTGGGCTGAATACCAGCGTAGCTAGTTTCATTAAATGTTTGGATAGAATTTTGAGACCAAAAGATTTAGATTTTCTCACAGTTTATGTAGATGATATTTTAATAGCTTCACGTACATTTGAAGACCATTTAGAACATTTAAAATATGTTTTAGGAAAATTAGAAGTGGGAGGATTAACCGTAAATTGGGATAAGTCCAAATTTCTACAAACGAAGATTAATTTTTTAGGATTCATTATTACATCGGAAGGAATTTCCGCAAACCCGGACAAGGTCGAATCTATTATGCGTTTCCCTGAACCGCGAAACATCAAACAACTTCAGAGTTTTCTTGGGCTGTGCAACTTTTATAGGAAATTTCAGAGGAACTACGCCTACCTAACCGCTAAGTTAAGTGCGGTATTACAGAAAAACCGACAATGGAAATGGGGAGAAGTGGAGCGTGGAGCCTTTGAAGAAATAAAACGCAGATTTAGTGACATGATTATGATGAACCACCCGGATTTTGATAAGATGTTTTATTTACAGACGGACGCCAGCAATGTCGCTGTGGGAGCAGAGCTGTATCAGGAAGATGAGGAGAAGGAACATAAGACAATTGCATTCGCTAGTCGATCCTTACTGCCAGCTGAAAAGAATTATACGACCACCGAGAAGGAATTACTCAGTATTGTGTTTGCAGTTGGTAAATTTCGAACGTACATCTTAGGAAACAAAACGATCATTAGAACTGATCATAAAGCATTGTCATTCCTCAACACTTGTAAACTTGCTCATAGTCGATTAACCAGGTGGGTACTTGTTTTACAGGAGTACAACTTCGAGTGGGAGTACATTAAAGGAACAGAAAATAAGGTACCCGACACTCTATCCAGAGTAGATTGTGAAAATAACAAAACAGGTAGGGACTTAAAAGAAATTGAAATATTTCAGATTAGTAGAGAAGACAGAATCTTTGGAGAGGAGCTGAAGGATATTAACACCATGCAGAGAGCAGATGGTAAGTCTGGAAAAATAATACACAGTTTAGAGACGGAGTTGGATGATTCTGAGTACAATCAATATTTTAAAATTTATCAAGGGTTATTGTTTAAGAAGGTAGTAGGGGGTGAGCGTGACTGGAAATTAGTGATACCAGCAGTGTTGGAAGAGAAAATTATTTGGGATTGTCATATACGATATGGTCATTTTGGGGCTAAAAAGTGTGTAAATGTTTTAAAAGAATCATGTATTTTCAGAAATATGGAGAGGCGAGTGAGGCAGTTGCTGAGGAGTTGTGATTTGTGTCAAAAGTCGAAGGTGGTTAACTACAGAGTAGAAGGTGAGTTAAATTATATTAAGGTAGATCGACCTTTTGATTTAGTTGCTGTTGATTTGTTTGGACCATTGCCGAAGGGTAGAGGCGGAGTAGTATATATATTTGTATTGCTTGACACTTTCTCAAAATATGTAAAATTGTATAGCGTAAAAAGAGCTACCAGTAAGGTATTGAGTGAAAAAATAACCAAAGACTATGTGATTAACGTGGGTAAGCCAAAAGTGATTTTATCAGACCATGGGCCGCAGTTCATCAGCGGGAGATGGCGTCAAACCTTAGGATGGGAAGGCATCCTCACGAAGCATACGGCTGTGTATCATCCCCAGTCCAACCAGGCTGAGCGTGTAATGAGAGAAATAGGCAGGATCTTCAGAGCCTATTGTCACGCTAAACACAGCGAGTGGCCATTGTACGTACGAAAGGTGGAAACTTGGCTGAACAGTACCACCCACGAGTCCACTGGCTATACACCTTATGAATTAGTTAGGGGAACACGCCCCCAAGAATCTTAGAACAATTATTCGACTATCCACCTGAAGGTAGAACAACTGATATAAACATTAAAATCCGGTTGGCGAATGAACACTTAATTAGTAAGGGTGAACAGAGAAAACGTAGACACGACGCAAGAGGTAAGTGGATTAAGTATAATGTAGGACAAATGGTATTAGTTAAAAGA
Organism: Magicicada septendecula; assembly: GCA_034769895.1. Classification (NCBI taxonomy): domain Eukaryota; kingdom Metazoa; phylum Arthropoda; class Insecta; order Hemiptera; family Cicadidae; genus Magicicada; species Magicicada septendecula. Next base: position 22,225,698 of record CM068371.1, read on the forward strand.
CATGACTTATCGAGTGCACAAGACAAAGAAATTAAGAAATTCTTTCTCTTATACGAAGGGCCATATGAGGTCATAGAAGTTAAGATGCAAAATTCTTATGTATTACAGAACAACGTAACTGGAGAGATAGTAGGAACACACAATGCTACAAATTTAAAGTTGTACTGGTCGTCTTAGTTATTTTATATTGATGTTTTATATTTTGAGTGTATGAGTATTAACTTAGCTATTGGTTTACAGAAGGGACTATCCCCCATTTTCGGGCGATCACAGACTCACCACCTCTGATCGTGGATTTTGGAGTTTGGGAGGTGGACCATGGTTGGCGGAACTGACGTAAGGAAGTAAAAGCAACGATGGTCTTCCTCCACACAAAATTGGTAGAAATTTGAAAATTTAATCTTATTATTGAACGGGGAGGGGGACCCCTAATTCTTGGGATATATATAAAAAAAAAAAAAAAAAAAAAAAAAAAAAAAAATCTATATTTTGGCATTGATCCCTTGAATCTTGTTTTATTCTAAAATTTTATAGAATAGAAAAGTTGAAATTTGTGTAACTTAAGAGGTTAACTCATTAAGGAGTTGTATATTTTTTTTATGTAACTAAGTATATCAGAAGATCCATTGTTTTCCTGGAGTGTTAGAAAAGTGATGTTTTGGACTTGGAAAGTGTCTACAAATTTATTAATGTAACTAATGAAAAAATTAACATTTTTTTAAATGATATTTCAATTTTGATATATCTTAATTATTTATTAAGATATGATTAAATATGATTGAGTATTTAAAATGTATTAACTGTATTATTAATATATCAGTGTTAATTATTAATGTATTATGTATTTATTTGAAAACTTTTTAACATGATTTTATAATATGTGTAGGAAGAGAAAAAATTTTAAATGGCGCTGTTAATAATATTTATCAGCCAGATGATTAACTGTTAATAATAATAATAATAATACTAATAATCATAATAAAAGTTTATTTTAAAAGTTATAAGTAAATAAATCGATTCATTAAATTTCTTGATTTGTTTTTCTCCAAGTTTGGGAGATAGATAATTATATTTTATATTATATATATTTTATATTTTCAAATATATTTTATTCAATTTTTTATAATTTTGTGCTTATGTTACAATTATAGTAATTATAGAACGAAGATAATTATTATCGATAGGAATCGAAACTATTATTCAAGCTAGGGTTTGTAATATGCAGGCAAGGTATTCTTTTTAATCCTTGAGATTTATTATTTTTATAATTTTTATACTTTCTAATTTTATTTAATATAATTTATAATTTTATAAATAGTAAGCCAACCCAGTGCTTATTGGCACAAACCAGCACTTAGCTAAGGGGAACCAGATCAGTTGAGGATGGAGTGATTCAATAAGCCACTATATTAATATTTTTTATAAATTGTTTCAGTGTTTGGGGTGTGACAGCGGTCCTGAGCTGGCCAACGCGTCAGAGCAGGGGCGTTAAGAGCCTAAGTGGCCTTATGGTGTTGGGATCTCGCAGGAGAAGTCCAGTAAGGTCATGAAGGTACAGTCATTATCACCAGACCAAGGGTGAGTTATTGTTATTTTTTATATAAAATTGTAAGGGGGTTGTGGCGACTTGTCCTGACTGATCCCTTTAGCAAGTATGAAAGGGTCAATGAAAGTTTGTGTGCTTCGTCACACCATCTTTCATTGAGGGGGTTTTGTGATGGTACAATCATGGTACATTTCATAATTACCTAAAATATGGTAAAGAGATCATAAATATTGTATGTAGCGGGGCATTTTTGGGCATACCTGGGGTAATAACAGAATTTGTATTTTTTCATAAATAATAATTAACTTGTCGAGTGATAGGGACAGAAATTACAGACTTGGGTAAATTTGTTATGTGGAAGCGATCCCAACAACGGCAACACTGCTTGAGGCGTTGAAAACAAAGTTATTAGACAATATTCATATAAACAGTTTTAATAACCGGCAAACTGTACCAAAGTCAGTTCAAGGACAATGACGAACACGAAAAACGTAAACACGTTACACAACCAGACATCAGGCGATGCGTTGCGTCAGCAACTTATATAACGATGTGTGTCACCAGTTTTGTCAACAAGCCAAAAACAGTCCACTGGCGAACGAATACAAACTGTAGACCAATGAGAATTGGCGAACAACAGTCGCTTCACAAATTAGCGCAAGTAGTTCGCCCCAGTCAAAATTCTATGCTCGCGCGAGCAACAAGTGTGTAAAGTTTCGGAACATAAGTGCGGGCCCGCAGACAAACTAAAATGTGAATCTTTCTATACATTTCAGAGTGCAAACCGTATTTGGTTAAATATTCATCAAAAGTAACTAATTAAAACATATTAACAGTTCGGCAGTAACACGTAAAAAATGTGACAGTGAAAACAGTAAAACAACGCATACCATGTGGCGAAATTCAACACCATTAGGCCGACGCAGCATAATAAAGGAAAGTAGACATTTCAACATTATACTATATAATACGTTTTTTTTTCATAAATTAAATTGAGCTCTTAAAATCTGGGGTTGGATACAGGTGTGTGTGTGTGTGTGTGTGTATGAGTGAGTAAAATTAGATAAATTAAGAAGGCTGGTTTGTGTTGGTAGGTTAAGGTAATTCATGTTTAATTTTATAGAAGTTTGTTGTTTTCAATTTATATACTATGTTTCAATTACCATTCTATACTAAATAAATTTCATTAATCTGAATTAATAGTAGGGATGTCAGGAGGTAGTGTGTTAGCAGTAATAAAATGTCAATAAAAATCTATTAAGGGGAAACAAAGTAAAGTTTTCTTTTATTTCGAATAACCATGTTCTGTTCTCCTAGTTCGCTGAAACGAACCTTGGTAATGTTTTCCTTTACAGTTGGCAATAAAGATGGCGCCTGAAGAAATTATTAGGAAGTTTGAATCAACAGTGAACCCCTTAGGTATTTGTATTTTGTATTTATATATTTTGTGTAATAAGTAGCTTCACAGTGGCTTCCGAACGTAGGGACGATTTATATAATATAATTATATAAATATAGGCCTACGGGGAGAACGGAATGATTGTTTGAAGTAGAAAAGAAAATTTTATGCATACGTAAATTAGACGTAAGAGGTTATGTTTAATATGGGTGAGTAGAATATTTTTCAATAAGTATATGTTATGTACAATAAGATTATATGAAGATATATATATAAAAATTTTTTTTAAGAAAAATGGCAGACAATCATGAAACTGTCGGCGTCACTGACAGAGTAGATGAAAGCCAGATAAGCATAACTGAATCTCAAATCATGCATGAAGGTGTTCACTCAACACCAGTCATGAACAAAACGGCTGAAGATAATGAGATGATCAAGATGATGAAATTACTTTTTAATGAACAGAAAAACGATATGCAAGAGTTATTAAAAAATCAGAATAAAGAGTTGAAACATGAAATACAAGAAATGAATAAACATTTAGAAAGCACTAACGAAATAATAAGAAACAGTTTAAATAAGTTAGAACAGAAGTTCGAGAAATTAGGTGACAATGTTTTAAGTAAGACAAAATGTAAAAATGACGAAATAGTAGACAATTTTGAGAGTATAGTGGGGGTGAAGAATAATGTAGAAGCAAATGATGAAAATATAATAACAAAGAGTACTGAGGAAGTTTTAGAATGCGATAATGAAATGTTAATGAGTGTTTATGAAATAGAAAGAGAGTGGAAAAATAATGTTGTAGTTGAGTGGGGACAGAGGGCAAATTTTCCCCTTATTGTTTATAATGATGATGATGATTTAATGTTGTTTTTTCAGGGCAAGAGACCCTTATTGTTAAATGAAGTAATGTTGTATAATGTTGTACCCTCTGTCCGTAATAATTGTGAGAGTGTGATGTGGTGCTATGAAGAAAGAGAGTTATATGTTGAGAATGAAATAGAAATATATAAGTTAGAAAGAAAGTATGATGAATTGAGAAAATTACTAGAAGGGGTGATGATGAATCATGTGAAATACTTATCTGTTGAAGGAGAGATAGAGAATAATTTTGATAATATCTTACCTGACTATAATGACTTACCTGACGTAGTAGTTGAGGAATACAGGAATGAGAAAACGATTTACCGGACATTAACAAATAACACTGATATAGACGGGACAATCCTAACTGATGTTGACATGATGTATAGTGGTACAATGGATGAAATAGAATGGATGGATTATTATGATAGTAATGATTATCATAATTTGTGTGTTGATAAAAATGATGAATGTTACAAATACACTAGATATATATATGACGATGGAGGATGAGCTAAAAGATCAGTGTTGGGACATTTTTAAATATTGTAAATTTTTGGTAATGACCTTGCTGATTTGGACATCTGAAGTGAGATACACTTGAACAGTTTTGACGCATATTTTGTAAATAATATTGAATTCATTTGTGTGTATTGTGAAATGTTAGAAAAGTAATGTGTATATGTTTTGGAAAATGTTGTGTTAATAATAATAATATTATTAATATTTTTGCATTATAATTAAATGTTACAATAATTATGAAGACAATAATTAATGATTTATAGAATGTTGATAATAATTGAAATATGTTATTTTAATAATCAAATGAATTAAATAAGTGGAGATGTTTAGATAGTGTGATTGAATATTATGTGTTTGAATTTTATAAGGTAATTAAATTGTTTGGTGAGATTTTGATTTAATAATAATTAATAAGTAAATAAATGTTAACTGGTCTATTTTGTGGAACATAATGGTTAAAAATATATGTTAATAATAAATTTAGAATTTTTGAAAATCTGATTGCAACACAGGATAAATAAATAATGAGGATAAATAAAAAGAGTTGATAAAAAATTTTAAATAATGTTTATAAATTTTTAGATAAATTAGTTAAAAGAGAATTGTTGGTTCAATGTATATTTGTGTATTATGTTATGTAATGTATTGAAATAGTGTGTGTGGCTGGGAGGTTATCCAAGGGGATAACGTATTAAAAATTTGATATATTTTAATTAATAATGATGATTTGCTACTCAATAATTTTGTTTGAATTTAAAAAATAGATGCACTAAATACTTCTTATATTGTGTTATTATGTCTTATTGTGTTGATTGCATTAGTATGTTAGGAATAAGTATTATAAAAATATAATATTATGTTTTCAATGTGTTTATCGATTGTAAAATAAAATGAAAAATAGTTGTAATAGGTAAAATTTTCAATAGGTTGTAAAAGATAGAAGTGGGTGATAGTAATTGTTTGAATAAAATGTTTGAATCAGTTCAAGTTGAATTTTGTGGGACATAGATTTGTCCAAATCGAAGTAAGAGTTAAAGTAATAGTGGAAATGAAAATAATGCAATGTTGTTTTGAGTTAATGTATGTTATAGAATTTTGAGAAGTATAAGTGGAGACACAGTAGAATGGAGAATTTATGTAGAGATTTGAGTGATATATTGTTGTTTATTTGTTGATGTTAATTTGTTGTAATTGTAGTGAGGTTATGAGATTGAGATTTTTTGGGGATGGCAATTTTGTAGTAGTGGTAGTGTAATGTGGGAGTCCGCAACATAAGGGTTGGGACGGGATTTGGTATAGTTTTAGTGGGAAGGGGCCGCCGTAGGTAAAAATCCAGGGGCCAGAGAACGGGAATTGAGTTTTTTTTTTGGGGGGGGGGAAACACGTATCCTATGTACAAAGGGTTAGAGAGTATTTTTTTTTATATAAGAGTAGAAGGCGGAGATGGGAGTTAAAGTAGTAAGTAGTTAGAGGTAGAGAAGTGTTAGTAGATTTTTGATAGTGGGGTGTCATACTAGTTAGAGATTTTGTAAGGGAACGTTAGAGTAATAAAAGGGGTAAGATTATGAGTAAATGCCAAGTTGATAAAGTGAATTATAATGAGTAATGTAGAATCACCCAGATTAATGAAAGAAAATGATAAATGAAAATGATGGGTAAAACGAAGATTGAAAAAAAAAAAGAAAAAAAAATAAATAAATAAATAAATTTTTGTAATTTTGAGAAATGCATTAATAAGAGTAAATCAAGTTTAAAAGTAATTTTTTGATTTTATATGCCAATTTAATGATGTAAAGTGTGTAACATTTCAAATACCAGTTGTTTATTTTAATGGGAGTTAGAAGTGTAATATGTTTCTTATTTTATGTTTTATGTCTATGTTTTCTTATGTTATGTTGTGTTTGTTAGTATTTAAGAGAATTTTATGAATTTCAATATTTTAAATGCATTTTTAAATTGGGGATGAGAGAAATTTAATATGGTAATGGGAAATGTTTGTGAGTCAGTCGTCTGTTTGCTTAAATTCTGATGGGAATCAGGGCAATGATTTTGAATTTTGGGGTAAAGTTGATAAGGGTAAGTAGATGGAATTTTAAGAGGGGTATATATATATTGTTGGTAAATATGTTATGATATATACATGTTAGCGATAAATGAAAAACAAAACCAGTGCTTCTTAGCGCAAACCAGCACCGCTAGGGGGAAACAGATCAGTTGGGGATATGGTGTTGTATAAGGCCACTATTTAATATTTTGATTTGTTGTTTCAGTGTTTGGTGATGCTGTGGCGGCGGACCTGAGCTGGCCTGTGCGTCAGAGCAGGGGCGTGGAGTATCTGTCTGACTCTACGGTGTTGGGATCTCGAGAGAGAAGTCCAGTATTGTCATGCAGATGCGGTCACAGTCACCGGACCAAGGGTGAGTTGATTATTTTTTTTTTTTGAAAACCATACAGGGGGTTGTGGCGACATATCCTGGCTGATCCCTTTAGCAAGTATGAATGTGTCAATGAGATTTTTTATGCTTCGGCATAAAATATCTCATTGAGGGGGTATTGTAGCGGGGCATTTTTGGGCATACCTGGGGTAATAACAGAATTTGTATTTTTTCATAAATAATAATTAACTTGTCGAGTGATAGGGACAGAAATTACAGACTTGGGTAAATTTGTTATGTGGAAGCGATCCCAACAACGGCAACACTGCTTGAGGCGTTGAAAACAAAGTTATTAGACAATATTCATATAAACAGTTTTAATAACCGGCAAACTGTACCAAAGTCAGTTCAAGGACAATGACGAACACGAAAAACGTAAACACGTTACACAACCAGACATCAGGCGATGCGTTGCGTCAGCAACTTATATAACGATGTGTGTCACCAGTTTTGTCAACAAGCCAAAAACAGTCCACTGGCGAACGAATACAAACTGTAGACCAATGAGAATTGGCGAACAACAGTCGCTTCACAAATTAGCGCAAGTAGTTCGCCCCAGTCAAAATTCTATGCTCGCGCGAGCAACAAGTGTGTAAAGTTTCGGAACATAAGTGCGGGCCCGCAGACAAACTAAAATGTGAATCTTTCTATACATTTCAGAGTGCAAACCGTATTTGGTTAAATATTCATCAAAAGTAACTAATTAAAACATATTAACAGTTCGGCAGTAACACGTAAAAAATGTGACAGTGAAAACAGTAAAACAACGCATACCATGTGGTGAAATTCAACACCATTAGGCCGACGCAGCATAATAAAGGAAAGTAGACATTTCAACATTATACTATATAATACGTTTTTTTTTTCATAAATTAAATTGAGCTCTTAAAATCTGGGGTTGGATACAGGTGTGTGTGTGTGTGTGTGTGTGTATGAGTGAGTAAAATTAGATAAATTAAGAAGACTGGTTTGTGTTGGTAGGTTAAGGTAATTCATGTTTAATTTTATAGAAGTTTGTTGTTTTCAATTTATATACTATGTTTCAATTACCATTCTATACTAAATAAATTTCATTAATCTGAATTAATAGTAGGGATGTCAGGAGGTAGTGTGTTAGCAGTAATAAAATGTCAATAAAAATCTATTAAGGGGAAACAAAGTAAAGTTTTCTTTTATTTCAAATAACCATGTTCTGTTCTCCTAGTTCGCTGAAACGAACCTTGGTAATGTTTTCCTTTACAGTTGGCAATAAAGATGGCGCCTGAAGAAATTATTAGGAAGTTTGAATCAACAGTGAACCCCTTAGGTATTTGTATTTTGTATTTATATATTTTGTGTAAAAAGTAGCTTCACATGTATTTTCCTATTTTTTGACATACCCAACCCAATCTCAAACACCCGATATCGAATTTACAGTGAGTGGACTATATTACAGTATTTGCCAGGATTTGAACTAATTCATGACAAAAAACGGTGTCACATCACAAAAACAGTGTGCAGTTATTGAGATAAGCAGAGCCAAGCCTTCGTTACGTCAGAGGCGGAGAATGTGTTGACAGCAACCAAACTGCGATGTCAACACGTTAGACAAAGGAATGTGACGTCAATACGCCCCACTTCCGCAGATTTCAACCAGAAATTGCCGTCATTTCATCTGCAGCTCTGATTTGAGCCGGCCGGCCGCCTATTCACTTACGAGTGAATTTTAACTTTTTAGACCACTGTAGGTGGTTAATAAACAGAGTAAATACAGTGCGTCAACGAAATGTGACCGTAACGTGTATGCGTAAAACTCGCGGTAACGTACGCGAAGTTTTACCGCAACTATAACAACCAGGAACATCTACGAAATGGGTGAGAGCGTTCCTTATATATTTTGAATCCTTTATTTCCCAATATATGTTATTGTAGAAATCAATCATTTAACAAATTATTCAAAATTTCAATCTAAATTTAAGGAGCTCCAAAATTTAAATAAGTTGTACCGTGATAATGAAAGGGTGAGTGGTTGTGTGCGTGCGTAATTATTCTAAGTGCTGGGTTGAGCACCACTATATAAATATAAATATATACATGTTATTATTGTATAATCATTTAATCATATAATCATTAAACTTAATCAAAGTTATTATTACACATTATGTTTTTGGAAGGGTTACAGTTGGTTTTAAAAAATGTTATGTAACAAAGTAAAGAATAAAAAGGGGTATTTCATTGGTAACAATTAGAACAGCTGTTTTGTTATTTCAAGCAATTTCCGTTTCCTATGACTTCGCGTAACGAACTTTTGGCCCATGACTTAGGTAGTAAAAGATGGCGTCTTAGTTTTTGTATACATAACCACATTTGTGAGATATAATATATCGTATCTATAAAATCAAAATAAACGTAAGTATACAATATGTACACTAATGACATTTAATACATAATATAATTTACATAGAAAAGACTAAAATTATGTTGACAATTGTATGAAACAGGTAGAAGAGGAATAAGACAGTATGTATATTATATTTAATACAATCATGTAAAGATATTTTAGTGTGAAGTCATGTAAATAATCGTTTTAGTATTATTAGATTGTAAGATTACTTGTATTAAATAAGGGAAATTCATTTTAAATACATTTATATAAAAACAAAGATGGACGCCTAATGACGCTATAATGAGCTATTGTTAAGGAAATAATTATTTCCAAATAATAAATCAAACCAAGTGAGAAATGGACTCCAAGTGTTTATTTAGAAAGTGTTTTTATTAAAAATAATTAAATCTGGTGTCAAAGACTTATAAAAATAAGAAACACCAAAGATAATTAATAAAAACGTTATATTAAGAGAAGCGATGTAAATAAAATAATGTTGTTTAGACTTAAATTAAAGAAGAAAATGTCTACAATTCAATGACATAACTCATGTAACGATAGGACGTTCAGTAAGGAAGTTATTGTAATTATTAACTTTTCAATTATTTTTTACACTAGTGCTTACGTCACATAAACTCCAACCCAAAGTCAAAATTTGGTAAAACATCAAATATTTTAATAAAACAAAGGCTTTTGGGGTGAAGACTATAGTGTTTACAACCAATCAAATCAACGCATTTTGTCAGACTTGAAAGAGCGCTCCGGCGAAATGTAACAGTCTACGAACAGCCTTCAGACGAAGTGTCCACGCAGCTCTACACCATGAAAAAGTATTATTTTCAAATTTGTGCGCGTCCATTGACAATAAGTTGATAAACATACATAACCTTGACACAACAAAAATACTTCCGAGTGAAATGTGCGGGATTATCGAATTATACAAGTACGATAGTGTATAATCCCGGTCGTACTTGCGTGTGTTGTGATAAATAAACAGGGAGTACAATATTTTATTTAAATAACTTTGATTTAAAAAATGATATTTTTAAATAGACATCTATGAATACTATGCGAGTCAAGTACTAGCGAAAGATCAAACTTATAATGGAATTATCAGAATTCCAAGAAATGTCAATTTATACTTATTAAAATATTAGATAAATATTTTAATTAATTTTCATAATTTTAAAAACTATGTTTGAAGTAATTGTCATTAATTACAATAGTTAACATTTAGTCACTCTTTTGACTAAACTTATTTTGTTTTGATTATTTCGATGTTTTGAAATAAATAATATTAACTTTCATACAAAAGTATAAAAGCAATTCTAATAACAACATGTCAAAATGTTACTAATAATGTGTTCAGAAGATATAAATTAAGAAATGATAACCGTTAAGAAATCATTTACCATAATAACATTACCTGTGATAGCTAACCTCAAAATAGTAGCGGTAGCTTGTTAATTTAACTGTTGCATCTGTTCTCAAATAATTTCCAAACCAAATAGAAATCATATCAAGAGTTTTTTTTTTGTATTTTATTAATTTTTTCTCTTGAATATATATATTTATCAAACTAATTGTTGAAAATAAAACGATACATTGAAACTGTACAAGCCACGAGCTTGACGCCTGCTATAGAGTTTTATAAGGTGCGTGCGCATCCACCCGTACGATAATAACATACTTACCATACATATGGTATTAATTTTCATTGTTTGATGTTTATTTGTTATTTATTAACCATTGTTCAATTTTCTTAATTCTATTAATATTACATCTTGACACTGATATCATGTTACCTCAAAGAACCTAACAACCTGATAACACATTGACAAGAAAACATAACCTATTAAGTTCAAATTATTGTACCAATGACAGGACTACCAGCATTGAGCCTGGACAGAGTTTTATGTTAAAATTAATCAATTGTAATTATTATTTAAAGGGTTATTAGCCCAAATGATTGTTAATTGTTTTTAAAATTTGCCATTTTAAAATTGTTAATAAACCTTCACTTATTTACCTATGAAAAAGAGTATCATTTCAAATATAAATCAAATTATTTCTTTTAAATCAGTTCTACCAAAGGTGGCGGAAGAATTCAAACAGAGAGTAATTTAAAGTATTATCTATATGTGCTAATTCATTCATATTGTGTGTACTAACTGTTTTGAATATTCAAATTGAATATTTGTGTGCATTTTAAGTGTATGTATTTCAGCTACAACCGTCACAGAACAGGACTGAAACAGATACTTGTGGTAAGTGAGGGAGGCATACAACAAAAGTGCACGAAGCCTACTTAAATCAAAAGAGTGAATTATTCATAGACACTTATACAGATTATACAATCACACTAATAACTCCTAATAATTATAATTGGAGCAGTTTTTATAAAAACAACATCATAGCAGATACCGGAGCGTATCTGCAAGCACACTACACATCACTAAATATATACTTGTTCTGTACTACTTGTTCTATAACAATATATATATATATATATATATATATATATATATTGTAATGTAGACGTGTGTACGGCTACCGTTTTATTCTGCAAAATGTGAATAATGTATAATTTGTGTGTGATGGGTGTAATGTGTCTTCTCTATCCGTAGTTCTAATGCGTGCAACTTCCGCAGATTTCGTTCGTTGCGAACGTACGAATAACCAGGTCTTGATGTTCTTACCTGATGTTCATTAGGAGTATGAAATTCCCGGTGGCGCCAAATTGTTTTCTTAAAACAATTAAAATAAAATTCAACGTTGTATGACCAGCGCAGCTCAGGCGGTTTGAATAATTCAAATATTTCCGCCAGCTAGGCCCACTGGAGCACACAGCAGTTCGATGCGTGGGCTGTGTAAATCGTTAGTCATCTGCTAAAATGTACATAAAATATTGTGCACCTCCTAATGAAATTATAACACCGTGGTTACACTCAATACTTACACATTTTTTATTAGTGATTGTTATTCATTTAATACAAATTATTCTAATACAAATGCTCCGGTTGTTTATATGAGACAATTACAGGGTTTGACAATCGATATTTGAATTGATAACCAGACGTTTAATGATGGCGTCTGTTGAAAATTGTATACAAGTTATTAATGTTGGTTTGTCATAGGTTCTTGAGGTTACGTTCAAAGGATTACAAATGTTTAACACAATAAAAATACACACCCTTACATCAAGTAAACTTAACTAACATATTGTGTAGGTATAATTTGTTTAGCGCAGTGTAGTAAAAGTGTTTACAAGTTATGGATCATTAACAACAGTTTATATTGGTTAGTTTATAAATTGTCAGTGATTTAGTATTCTTTTTAATCTTTGAAAGTAAATAATTTCAGTTCAGTGAGATTTCGACCTTTAGTGAGATAATTAACGTGAGTTTATTTATATATTTTGGGTAATTTAAGAGGTACTTATCACTTCCGTAGTTATGGCGAATTCATACGATCTGTTATTCATGGGTTATACTATAATCTTCTTTAATTTGCTGGGTTCAGGACATCAGGCATCTTTTCCAGTTTAATTGGTAGTAATTTATTTTCTTTTTTCGTTAATTTGGCCTCAACTTCAATATGATTCCAGTCCTTGTCTTATGTCTTGGTATACACTTAGTAGTAACTTTTTCTGATATTTGCTATGTTTTAATTGACAATTTTGGTCACTCGAAAATTAGCGTCTATACCATTAAAGCGTCATGCATTCAGTAAAAAAATCTAACGGTATTTTTTCTTGTTACTCCACAGTTTCCATGGTAACGTAATTATTCTACCTGGTCGATCTCAAAATAAACACATTGTTATCAAACTTTGAATTTTTTGTTTAATTTGAATAAATATTTTATAATGGCTATATTTACTTGGGGATAATTTCAATGGTTGTAATCTTTACATAGATGTTCCTATTTTCTTTCAAAGATTAGTTTGATATCTTACAAGATTGGTCTAAGCCATGTATTAATGTTTTAGTCCAAAATTGATAATACTATGTTAATACATAATTTACTTATTTCTAAGTTTTAATATAATTCTGCCATGTTCCCTTTCGTTACACATAATTATTATATTTTGCCTATTATTTCTTATAAAGGTATTGCTATTATTTTCTTTATAAATTCCTTACTTACTTCAAACATACTAACATATTACTGTAAAACTATTTCTTCTGGTATTTATTGCCTTAAACATTAAGCCAATAACTTCTTTCTTTAAATTAACAAATGAACAAATTTGGTGAGTGTTATACCTACACCATCTCTTTTATAACAGTAATCACCCTGGTGATTTTTATACTGAGATAATATTTTTTCTGTTTTTTACATTCACAATTATTCTGTGTCTTTCAGTCTAATATACTTAACTTAATTGCTCATTTAACATGTGCTTATGTTTTGGGTTTGTCACACTTGTTTAACTCTTTTTTCTTAAGATTATATGCTGTTTATTTTATTACACTTATCACTTCACTGTTCATCTTTGTCACTCCCTACCTATCTCTAATTACCCTTATATTTCTCACGATCTCACTATTATTACAAAGTTTTTGTATCTAATGAGTTCATGTCTCTTTTGTTAACTTCAGACTGTCACATATCATTTTATAATATGCAAACAACATGGTATTGTAAATACATCTTTCAAATAAAACATAACTTTGTATATATTGTCATTAAAGTGATAAAAATTGGTCTGAAATGTCATAATTAGTAATAATAACAACAATTTAATAATGTTAAAATATATTGTGTTAATTGAAACATACTACATCTGTAGCAACAGCAATAATATTAGCGAATAAATAAACTCTCCAAAACCTTATACTTTCAAACACATAATGCTGAAATAATATACATACTGCTGAAATAATCTTAGTAAAAGTTCCAAAGTATATAGTAGGATATACAATTTGTTCTCTGATTGAATCACGCACACATTTCTATTCCCTGTCTGTATGAGTGTAATTTTAAACATAACAGCTGACACATCACCTATAGATAAGGATATACATACAATCATATCTACACATGGTTTTTTTATGTATAACAATTGCTGAGATACTGTCATTTACAAGTTACCACTAATAAAAATTTAAACATAAATTATTAACAATAATAAAAAATTATGCTCTTTTAAAACAATCTTGTGAGTTAATTGTTATGGCCATGTAATTTTTTTTTTTTCTTTTTTCTTCACTGTCTTCTTGTCTCGCTTTACTTTGGTTAATATCTGGCCAATCTCTGGGGTTGGGTCAATGTCAGTTGTCTGTCAGTCTAGTTCGTATTTTCTTGTTTTGTAACCACCTTTGGTTGTATTCTTCCTCCTTCATTATTGATTATATTTACTACTTTCATTCTCGTTATCATTTATCTATCAAAATATATTGTTTCTTGGCATTTTTTACATACTTATTAATATCAAATGTGATCAGGGTTTGGCAATGTTATATAATGCCCTTCCACCAAAATTGATCATTTTATAAAACGTGAATTTAAGTTTGATGAAATTATCAATTTTATCGTATCAAAAATTTTTTTTTTTTTTCAAATTCTCCTGCTTCTCATTCATTTTTTATAATTAATTCGGTATCTTTTATTTCCATTCTTCTTAGTCTTTTCTTCATTATTTTCTCACATTGCGAACTGGCTTATTGATTTTTTATTATAACTTATTCCCTATAAATCTTATTTTTCATCAAAACTACTCTTATACTGATATCAGGGGAACATCATCCCTGCTCAGTAAAATGATTGCTGGTTCATTCAACAGACAATCTCAATTAATAATTCTTAAATATAGTCAACTCGTGACTCAAAATAATAATAATAATAATAATCATAATCATAATATTTGTTGGGAATCTTTTACTTTTATACTTCATTATTGCTCAGTTCGAGTCATATATTGTTCCATCTTTCTTTATAGATATTATTTGATACATTGTTTTTTATTGATACAATTCACATTTTTATTCATTTTTAATTACTCTTTGTTTCATCTCATTTCACATTATAACTCTTAGAACGTTTATTTCATTTATATTGTTTTGTGATCATTGGTTTGGGTAATTTTACTTCCCCTCTTTCTAAATAGTTGTGGAAGCTGATCATTTTGATTGATTTTTTTTTTTTTTCATAATTTTTAAATATCATAGTAAGTTATGGCTTCTTACTAGTTAGGAATTTTTTGTAGCTTATTCCTTTACAGTATGTTATGCTTTTTATGCCTCATTTTTTGGCTAAATATTATGGTAATTTAACCTTATTTTGTAGGAATGTTTTGTAACTACACTCCTCTATTGTTAATTTTTATTTAAATATTGTAGTAAGTTGGTTGCTCTTACTTTATCTGAATGCCTTGTGACTTTTATCTCTCCATTTTTACTTGTTCTAAAATATTATTGAGATATTTGGGTAAGCTTTTCTTACATATCTTTTTTGATTTTTTACAATTTTTTATTCATCATAATGGTTTCTCTAATGCTTAGTGTAAGCTGTACTTACGAATGTTTTGGAATTTTGACATTCTTTAGAGATCTTTTCTTTATGACATTGGCAGACTTGTTTGTTTGTCACGTTATTTTTTTTCTTTATTTAAAGTATTTTTGTTGGTTTTTTGTTTTAAATTGTTTTTTTTTTTTACAGTTATTGTTGATTGTCATAATATTTCTTAATTGAGGCTTGATTGTATACCCCCTTTATTTTCTTGGTGACGGGGTGAGTGATCTCGTAAGTGTTATTGCCCTTGTCTTTTGTTATAGTGTATGGTCCCACGTATAATAATAGTAACTTTCTAGTGATGCCTTCTATGGAGCTGGGTAATTCTCTGTTTTTTAACAGTACCCTTTCTCCTACCTCGTACTTAATAGTCTTTTTCTGGTTCTTAGCGTATTTATTCTTTTGTTGCTCTACTTTTTCGGCTATTCTGTTATAGAATCTTTTTTTCTCGAATTGATATTCGGTGTTGGTGGGGAATCGGATCATATCAGTTATCTCTCTAGGCGGTGGCCGCTCAAACATCATTGTGTATGGGGTAGCTTCCGTAAAGTCGTGGTAAGCTAAGTTTATAAATTCTTCAGTGGATTTCACATAATTGTGCCATTCTCTTTGTTTATCGTGGCAGTAGGTTCTCAGTATACGACCCACATCTCTGAGTACCCTTTCAGCTGGGTTGCTGCTTGGGTGATAAACGGATGTTTTGTAAGTTTTAATATTATGTTCACAGAGCTTATTTTTCCAGAGATTTCCCTTAAATTGGGTTCCATGATCTGTTATAACGGCCATCGGTTTTCCCACGTCTGGTATAAACTTGGTTAAGATAATCTCAATTATTTTCTTTGTAGTTGCACGGTTAATGGAGTACATCTTTGTGTATTTGGTGAAGTGGTCAAACATAATGATTATAAATTTGTATCTGTGTCTTCCTCCACTGATAGGAAACGGACCACATATATCAAGGAATACCCTTTCTAATTTCTGACTTGATGTGATAGGTATCATCATCCCTTCCTTTTTTGAATTATTGCATTTTACCTTTTGGCAAATATCACATTTTTGAATGATTTTGTTCACTTTTCGATAAATATTTTTAATGTAAACTTGTTCCTGTAAAGCTTTTATCACTTTTACAGCCCCCATATGGCCGTATCTAATGTGGTAGTCTAGTATCAATTGTTCCTCCACTGTAGATGGTATTACAAGTTTCCATTCTCCGATTGCAGGATTGTTTTTAATAAATAGCAAGTTGTCATGTATTTTATAATATTGTAGAATGGTTTCTTCATCTTTTAACATTCTCTCCCGGATACTCATTATTTTTGGATCCACAGTTTGACATCTTCTTATTTCTTGGGTTATTTTTTCTAGATCTACTCTGTTTTTAATAATGTTATACACCTTAACTAATTGTTCTTTCTCCCCCTCGAAAGTTTGTTGCTGGACGTTTATACGGGATAAGATGTCCGCAGCTACGTTTTGCTTCCCTGGGATGTACTCCCAGTTTATGTGATATTCCTGTAGCAACAATATCTATCGAGTTAATCTTCCGTGGCTGAGTTTACACTGCTTAAGGAATGATATGGATCTATGGTCACTTCTCACTGTTATATCGTATCCCAGAATATAAGTCCTAAATTTGTTGCAGGCGAACACGACACTAAGTAGTTCTTTCTCCGTGACGTGATAATTTCGTTCGCATCCATTTAAAATTCTGCTTGCAAAACTAATAACCATATGCTGTCCCTTCTCATTTTCTTGGTATAATACCGCACCTACACTGACATCACTCGCATCACAGTTCATGAAGAATGGCTTTTTGAAGTCTGGATGATGTAAGATCACGGTGTTCAAGAACTTTTCTTTTATTTGGTTAAATACTTCATCTTGTTCGGACCCCCAAGTCCACTTGTCCTTGACTGATAATTGTTTTTTGAATTTTGCTGTTAGTTTGGAATAATTATCTTGAAATTTACGGTAATAGTTGCATATTCCCAGGAAGGATTGAAGTTGTTTTTTGTTTTTTGGCGTGGGGAATCGTTGTATCGCCTCAACTTTTTCTGACGAAGGAGATATGCCTTCCTCTGCTAGATTGAATCCTAGAAATTGTATTTTTCGGGCTATAAACTTTGACTTGTCCAGCTTAAGGGTTACGTGATTATCTGATAATCTTTTTAGTACGGTTTCCACTCTGGCACAGTGCTCTTGCCAATTTGATGATGTTATTAACAGATCATCTACGTACACGGTGGTAAAATTCAGTACATCTTGTCCCAGTATTTGGTCCATACATTTAACAAATACTGCGACCGAATTTATCAGTCCAAATGGCAGTCTTTTGAACTGATAGTTCCTCCCATCGAACAGGAATGCTAAGTATTGTCTACTGTTCGGATGTAGCTCCACCTGCCAGTAGCCACATACCGTATCCCAAGAGCTAATGTATTTTATACCGTGGAACTTCTTAAGGATTTCTTCTATTTCACCCGGTGATGTTCTATCGTTCACTATCATTTTATTAATTTCTCTGGCGTCGAGGCAGATTCTCACCTTTCCGTCCTTTTTTGGTATCGCCACTATTGGACTTGTATACGGTGATTGACTTAATTCAATGATATCGTCTTCCATCATTTGATTGATTTCTGCCCTCACTGCATTTCTTTGTGAGTAAGCAATGGGGTAAGATTTTTTCTTGAAGTCAACGGGTTCTTTAAATCGTATTCGGCATTGATAATTCTTTACTTTGCCTGGAGCGTCAGAAAAAATGTGTTTATATCTGTTGTATATACTTATGAGTTCCTCTGACTGTTGCACACTAATCTGTGGATCTTGTTCTTCTCGTTGGAAGTTTCTGATCTCATCCAGCTTGCTTGACCATAATTCTTCATTCTTCCAATCTGTCAATATTCTTTCAGGTGATTGTCGGCAATAATTGTTTTGGATCATGTTAAAGTGGTTTGTTATCAATGGTAAGTTGCCACCATTCACTATATCGGCTGACCATATTCCTTGTTCTGTGGTTAGTGATACTTCTCCCTGCCGCAGGTTAATTATGGCAGAGTGTTGTCTGAGTACATCACACCCAACAAGTAATGAGAAAGGTAGGCCGCTGGCAACAAGAAATGGCATAGTTACTATTATACCTTTGCTATTAAGTTCCAAGGATACTTGTTTCCGGACGGTTTTGTTTTGTCGGCCGGTAGCACCAATGATAGTTATATTGTTTATGGGCAGGGTTGATATGGGTACACTACTTCCCTGCTGTAGTCTATTTAATTCTATTTGGTCGATCAGGGAAACATTAGACCCTGTATCGATCATTATGGTTGATAGAATTCCATTTATTTGGGCACTCACATACACTATTTCATTGTTTCTAATGGGCATCATGTTATCATTTTCTTCGATCAAATCGTCCCTTATATTTTTCAAATAATTAGTACATATTATTGTGATCTTCTTGTCATGTGTTGTCTTATATTCACCCAGAGATTGGTCCAGTGATGGGCTGTCCGCAGTTTTCACTGGCCTTAAGCGTTTAAATGAGGGTTGACCTCATTGCCCCCAACATCAGTAGTGTTTCATGGTTGGTTAGCGTTCGGCTCCTGTTGATTATTCCGGTTATCCACGCTGTGCCTGTGATCTTCTTCGAATGGGTGACTTCTCGTATCGGGTACCTGGTTATAGTACGTTCGCCGATAGTTAGATGAGGGATAGTTTCTTCTTGGGCTCCTTTGTCTTTGCCCCCTTATGTAATTTACCTGTGGCCGGTATCCTGGATTATTGTTCTGATTACTGTTGTTTCCAGGGCGATAATTGTTGTTGTAACCATTCGACGGGAAATTACCCCTGTGGTTGTTCCTGAAGTTGTTATTATTATGGTTTCCACTTCTGTTAAAATTTCTGGGCGCGTTATTGCCCCGTGTGTTCCCTTGGTAATTGTTAGGGTTATTTACCGGTGGCTTATTATCTCCCTGTTGATTCTGTGACAATTGTCCCTCATTGGTTCTATTATTTCTGAAACTGTACCCTCTATTTTTCCTGTACTGCCACTCATGTTCATGGCTTTCCAGTAAGCTAGCCATATCTTGGATGGTCTTTACCTGGCTGTACATCCGTGCCTTTTGGATGGCGTCGTCGTAGTGGTAAGATAACTGTATTACCAGACACTCTTCAGGTATACGTGGCTCCAAATTCCTGGCCATGCAGATTTTTCCCAAGAAGTAGGAGGTAAGGGATTGTCCATTCTGGTTTTCATACCTTCCATTGCTCAGGTTATTGCGGACCATATTCTGAGTTGATTCAGACCAGTATTTAGCCTTGAACTGAGTCTTAAAGTCTTGAAGGTTTTGGATGTCTGGTCGAGTGGCAGTCCACCAGTTGTCGTATGTCTCCTTGAACATTTCGTCCAACATCCCTCTTATTGTAGTCCATCGAGTCTCTCGATTCTTGATGATTAACTCTTCTACCCTCTTCAAGAATTCAATAGGGTTTCTTTTATAATTACGGAAATTAATAGTATCTCTGTTGTCTGTGTTCATGGCATGATTATTATTACATGGTCGGTCACGCCAGGCATCCACTTCTTCCCGTAATGACTCTTCTATTCTGCGCATTTCGTCAATCCTCTGTTGGTTTTTGTCTACTTTGCTATCTACTTTATTTAAGTTACTGTAAACTCCTTCCATTCATTCTCCCAAGTCTGTTCGTACAGCTGCTACCTCTTTCTGATTTTCTTCCCGGACTTGGTGTATGTCCTGGTCTATCTGGGTACATCTTCTGACTGTTTCTTCATGACCTTCCTCAATTCTTCTCTTATTTTCTCCTTCGAGACGGTTCATTTTATCGAGTACTTCCTTGCGGACTCCAGAAACATTTTCGTTGGTATTCTCTAGCTTCTCTGTTTCCTCTAATTTGTCATTTATTTCCGTAATCTGCTGCTTTGCTTCTTCTCGGTACTCCATTAATTGGTGTGCCATCTGTAGCTTCATTTCTTCTTTATTTTTCTCGTGGTCCTCCTTCAGCTGTTCCTTCAATTCTTCCTTCAAATCTTCATTTCTTTGCTGAATTTCCTCCAGTAATCGTTGTTGTAGTGTTTCATTATTTTGGTTGACTGTTTTCCTCAATTCTTCCTTAGTACTCACTATTTTTTTATTGATCTGTTTCAAATTGTCACTGGTTTCTTTCTTCATGCCGTCGAATTTATTGTTCATCTCCTTCAAGCTCTCCTCATTCTTGTCGAATTTATTGTTCATCTCCTTCAAACTCTCCTCATTCTTGTCGAATTTATTGTTCATCTCCTTCAAACTCTCCTCATTCTTGTCGAATTTATTGTTCATCTCCTTCAAACTCTCCTCATTCTTGTCGAATTTATTGTTCATCTCCTTCACGTTCTTGTCTAATTTTCCATTAATCAACTCCCATAATTTTTGTAAATCCATTCCTCCTCTGGCTTCCTCCCTATCTCCAGCCTGTGTTTCCATTTCTTCGTCTTGGCTTGGTTCTGTTGTGGTTATTACTGTCTCCACTTCTTCAATCGGTGTTCCTTCCTCTTCTTCCCCTCTGTTTTCTTCCATCTCCTTCTCCTTTGCCAATTTTTTCGACAATCCTCTGGTGTGCATATTGTAACCTTTCGTAATCGCCGCTAGAATTTATAGGGTTTAATTGTATAATTTCTTTATTATTCTAGCTCCACTAGTTGGCGCGCCACTTTGTAATGTAGACGTGTGTACGGCTACCGTTTTATTCTGCAAAATGTGAATAATGTATAATTTGTGTGTGATGGGTGTAATGTGTCTTCTCTATCCGTAGTTCTAATGCGTGCAACTTCCGCAGATTTCGTTCGTTGCGAATGTACGAATAACCAGGTCTTGATGTTCTTACCTGATGTTCATTAGGAGTATGAAATTCCCGGTGGCGCCAAATTGTTTTCTTAAAACAATTAAAATAAAATTCAACGTTGTATGACCAGCGCAGCTCAGGCGGTTTGAATAATTCAAATATTTCCGCCAGCTAGGCCCACTGGAGCACACAGCAGTTCGATGCGTGGGCTGTGTAAATCGTTAGTCATCTGCTAAAATGTACATAAAATATTGTGCACCTCCTAATGAAATTATAACACCGTGGTTACACTCAATACTTACACATTTTTTATTAGTGATTGTTATTCATTTAATACAAATTATTCTAATACAAATGCTCCGGTTGTTTATATGAGACAATTACAGGGTTTGACAATCGATATTTGAATTGATAACCAGACGTTTAATGATGGCGTCTGTTGAAAATTGTATACAAGTTATTAATGTTGGTTTGTCATAGGTTCTTGAGGTTACGTTCAAAGGATTACAAATGTTTAACACAATAAAAATACACACCCTTACATCAAGTAAACTTAACTAACATATTGTGTAGGTATAATTTGTTTAGCGCAGTGTAGTAAAAGTGTTTACAAGTTATGGATCATTAACAACAGTTTATATTGGTTAGTTTATAAATTGTCAGTGATTTAGTATTCTTTTTAATCTTTGAAAGTAAATAATTTCAGTTCAGTGAGATTTCGACCTTTAGTGAGATAATTAACGTGAGTTTATTTATATATTTTGGGTAATTTAAGAGGTACTTATCACTTCCGTAGTTATGGCGAATTCATACGATCTGTTATTCATGGGTTATACTATAATCTTCTTTAATCTGCTGGGTTCAGGACATCAGGCATCTTTTCCAGTTTAATTGGTAGTAATTTATTTTCTTTTTTCGTTAATTTGGCCTCAACTTCAATAATATGATTCCAGTCCTTGTCTATGTCTTGGTATACACTTAGTAGTAACTTTTTCTGATATTTGCTATGTTTTAATTGACAATTTTGGTCACTCGAAAATTAGCGTCTATACCATTAAAGCGTCATGCATTCAGTAAAAAAATCTAACGGTATTTTTTCTTGTTACTCCACAGTTTCCATGGTAACGTAATTATTCTACCTGGTCGATCTCAAAATAAACACATTGTTATCAAACTTTGAATTTTTTGTTTAATTTGAATAAATATTTTATAATGGCTATATTTACTTGGGGATAATTTCAATGGTTGTAATCTTTACATAGATGTTCCTATTTTCTTTCAAAGATTAGTTTGATATCTTACAAGATTGGTCTAAGCCATGTATTAATGTTTTAGTCCAAAATTGATAATACTATGTTAATACATAATTTACTTATTTCTAAGTTTTAATATAATTCTGCCATGTTCCCTTTCGTTACACATAATTATTATATTTTGCCTATTATTTCTTATAAAGGTATTGCTATTATTTTCTTTATAAATTCCTTACTTACTTCAAACATACTAACATATTACTGTAAAACTATTTCTTCTGGTATTTATTGCCTTAAACATTAAGCCAATAACTTCTTTCTTTAAATTAACAAATGAACAAATTTGGTGAGTGTTATACCTACACCATCTCTTTTATAACAGTAATCACCCTGGTGATTTTTATACTGAGATAATATTTTTTCTGTTTTTTACATTCACAATTATTCTGTGTCTTTCAGTCTAATATACTTAACTTAATTGCTCATTTAACATGTGCTTATGTTTTGGGTTTGTCACACTTGTTTAACTCTTTTTTCTTAAGATTATATGCTGTTTATTTTATTACACTTATCACTTCACTGTTCATCTTTGTCACTCCCTACCTATCTCTAATTACCCTTATATTTCTCACGATCTCACTATTATTACAAAGTTTTTGTATCTAATGAGTTCATGTCTCTTTTGTTAACTTCAGACTGTCACATATCATTTTATAATATGCAAACAACATGGTATTGTAAATACATCTTTCAAATAAAACATAACTTTGTATATATTGTCATTAAAGTGATAAAAATTGGTCTGAAATGTCATAATTAGTAATAATAACAACAATTTAATAATGTTAAAATATATTGTGTTAATTGAAACATACTACATCTGTAGCAACAGCAATAATATTAGCGAATAAATAAACTCTCCAAAACCTTATACTTTCAAACACATAATGCTGAAATAATATACATACTGCTGAAATAATCTTAGTAAAAGTTCCAAAGTATATAGTAGGATATACAATTTGTTCTCTGATTGAATCACGCACACATTTCTATTCCCTGTCTGTATGAGTGTAATTTTAAACATAACAGCTGACACATCACCTATAGATAAGGATATACATACAATCATATCTACACATGGTTTTTTTATGTATAACAATTGCTGAGATACTGTCATTTACAAGTTACCACTAATAAAAATTTAAACAAATTATTAACAATAATAAAAAATTATGCTCTTTTAAAACAATCTTGTGAGTTAATTGTTATGGCCATGTAATTTTTTTTTTTTTTCTTTTTTCTTCACTGTCTTCTTGTCTCGCTTTACTTTGGTTAATATCTGGCCAATCTCTGGGGTTGGGTCAATGTCAGTTGTCTGTCAGTCTAGTTCGTATTTTCTTGTTTTGTAACCACCTTTGGTTGTATTCTTCCTCCTTCACTATTGATTATATTTACTACTTTCATTCTCGTTATCATTTATCTATCAAAATATATTGTTTCTTGGCATTTTTTACATACTTATTAATATCAAATGTGATCAGGGTTTGGCAATGTTATAATATATATATATATATATTGTGAATAGACGACGTATTGCGGGTATCTCGTCCTTTCCGCCACAATGTTGCCGGCATCAATTTGTATTGAGACGAGTACGTGCGTCTCGTTCGTGTCATGCAATGTAAGCCAATTTGTTAATAAGAACGGGTATGCTTCTCTGTCTCTCCTCTCTTTGATTGTGTTAATTTAATTCAATTTCTGAGATATCTGGAGTTGTAATCTCCATAATAGTATATATATAGGGATATAGTAATCTCGTTAATTAATATTAACTTATCTCTCTAATTAAAATACCAGTATTAGTGTGATTGTAACTTAAATAATTAGTGTTTTATTCTAAAATCTCGCTCAGCCCTAGTATACCTTGCAGAGAATTATTGAAATTTCGTATTTAATGCTCTTCTCTTTGGTGTTGGAGAATTCCGCAACAAGCGCTGCAGTTCCAGAACAACGAAACTTATAGGTTAATTCCCCGTTTACGGCAACCAATTATTATACACTTAGTCTGTTACTTTTTATTCCCAACTCATTAAATAATACCCCAAATAATAAGATTTTGAAATTATATAAGGTTTCTTTATTAATTCACTCCGTTAACATTAAATAAGATTGGTTCTAACTGGCATACGAAAGGCTATATGTTGCGTGAATCGATTATTGTTCGGTCCAATACTTTATTTTAGATTCAGTTATATATTTTGTTTCTTTATAATTAATTTAATTCAGGGTGTGAATGTTCTTGTAACTGTGGGGAAGATTAAAAATACATAGATAAGAATGCAAGATATTACAAATTTGAAGTGTTGTGTTGTTAATATGATTTATACAATTATAATTTACCAGACTTAGAACGAAGCAACTCGGGTAGGCAGTTGGTTGTTAACCTCGTGTCGCTCAGAATGGATATGATGTTCTGTATTCTTTTCTTCGGTTCAATAAAGTGGAATCCTTGTCCTGGTTACCTCGGAAATACAGCTCCCTTGGTTTATTTATGGCCAGACTGGTGGTTGTTCTTCTGCAAATTCTGGATCCAAATACGTTCTTCTATCGTATGAAGTAACTAGTGATGTTCCATGTATTGAAAAGGTTAGGATTTTCAATGTGGTGTGTAGTATTATTTCGTTACACAGTTGACTCTTTATATTGGATTAATATTTCATTAATTCTTTGTCTGATATTGGACAATTCAAGTCCTTCCTTGTGGAACTCAGTTATTTATTATTATTGTGAGACCGTACTATTATATCATTTGGTTAAACTTTGCTGGCATAAGTCAAGACAATCCTTATTAAAATATTGTGGTTTGTACATGTATCGAAATAATTGATAATAGTTGAATTACATTAAACCTTTCTTTGGTTTTTTAATCTCATCACGTTCAGATCATAAAAAGCAATAATTGAAATCAACAACTTATATTCACTTCTGTTGTCCCTAGCAACAAATTTATTTTTATTCTTTTTCAATGTTTTGTATGTAGTGATTATTTCATATATTTTTCTTCCATTCCTTATTAAACTTCCATCATATCGGAATATAACTTTATCTGTAGTTTGTTTACTAATTTCTACATATATTCTGCTGGTTTTTTGATCTTAGTCTGTTTCTTTTTATATTTATTATTTTTTCGAAATCAAACGTTATCAATCGATATCATTGCACTATGGCATTATCATAATTTGTTTAAATTGAGTTGGCTTATTATATATTATTACTTATCAAATGTTTTCCTAGCTCCTTGAACTGTATTCATTAATTATTATTAACTTCCGTACCTAACCTTTATGTTATGAGTTGTTATATAGTGTTATTGGCTGTTAGGCCTTTTATTGTATATGGACCTACCTTTGATTATAACTGGTGAACAACTAGCCTTTTTACATAAGTTCATACATATAATCAAACCTTAACTATTAACATTTACACAAATAATTATTCTTTTCATAACTAATAACAATTTTATCTTGATCTATGGATCACATATAAGAAAACTGAGATCCACTAACACTAATTAACTGCTTTCCTACACCCTTCTATAACAGTAATCGAATAATACATTTTGCTTCATTACTTTCTATTACTTCAACAAGTAATTTGCATAATCTAACATAAACTTTAACATAACATTCATGGTAACAAAATAACATCATTCAATTCAGAATCCTTACTTTCTATTACTGTAATGTAAATTATTGTCTCGCTTTTATCTAATTTCATTGTCATTTACTTTGACATTTTCTGTACTAGTTTCTTTCTTACAATTCTTATCAGTATAATATTTTTATTTACGTTTCACTGAACATAGATTTCTTACTATTGTCTATTTTACAGGTTTGTAGTTTATTGTTATCTCTACCTTGCATCCTTATTCATTTTTACATAATTATAAATGTATTTATTAGACCTTTGTATTATCATGGGAGTTAAATATTTATTTACTTATTATTTTCCTAATATTCTATTTATGTAACATTGAGGACTGCATTTCTGTTGCGTTACAATATATATATATATATATATATATAACATTGGAATGCAGGAGTGTCTCGCTAACCGGCCAAGATCGGCGTCAACAATTTGCACTTGGCGTAAAGTCAGTCGTCATCCAACACCTAACGGCGATGGACGCGGGCAGCTTTCGCCCCGGTTTTTAATATACCGAGTCGGCAAATAACATTGGACATGGGTAGTTCGCTCGCCCGCCGGCTAAACAGTTTCATATACGCCCGTACTTAACAATGTAACTTAAATGTAAATGTGAAAAGTCAGTTCAAAGAAATAGTTTAAAATGAAATAACAGTTTGGTGTAAAGGTAGTACAAAAGGTGCGGAGTGAAAAAGAAAAATTACACAGGAAAATGGACTCTTTCGGACAGATAAACAGCTAAGAAACATTGGGGGGGGGTAAAGCAAAATTAGTCAGGGTTATCAAATTCAACATCATTCTTTTGATTTTATTATTAAATTGAGATCGCTAAGGTCATGGGGTGCGGGTGTATGTGTGTGTGTGAATGAAAATTATATCATAAAAGAGGCGCTGGTTTGCGGAAAGTAAATTTAAGTTTCTGTTCAATTTTTTTTCTATTTTGAAGTTATGTAGCTCATATAAGGAAGGTAAATCAATATATTTGATTGAAATATCAATTTGTTTTTGAATAATGACCAATAAAATTTAATTCATTGAGAATAAATAATTGAATTATTATTCATTTCAAACAACCATATTTGTTCTCACAAAATTCGCTCAAACGAACTCTGGGTAAGTAGTTGGCAACAACGCAAGATAGCTTCCGGAATGCAGATGTAAATAAACAACGGTAAATCGAAAGTGTAAAGAAACTGAAAGTGTAAGAAGTAATTAAATGTTACAAATGGCGTCGCGAACAAGGACATTTGCATAAAAGTTATTTATGCAAATGTGGCCCTGTTTTGGAGAGCAAAATGGTTGTTTAAGATAAATAGATAAAAATTGTATGTACATAAAAATAGACACAAGTTATGGGGTTATGTTTTGGTAATGTGATGTATTTGGTGAATTATTTGCTTACTGTAGTACATTGGTGTTGATGTTTTGTAGTGGGTATTGTGAGTTAATATGTGTAACTAGTGTGTATGAGGAGGGTTGTAGTTTGTTAAGGGGTATAATATAAAACATTTTGTTTAAAATGGCTGAGGCACAAGTAACCGAAATAGATTTCGCGTGGGAGGAATGGGAGAATGAATTCAGAAATATTGTGAATAAAATGACGGATGATGAGTGGTGTAAACTGGATGATAATTTGAGACAAATGGAAGAACAAGAAGAGGGAATATTTGCTGAAATAGGAAAGCATAGCGATATAACGAGTAGTAATGGTAAAATAGTTGAAGTGACAGTGTTAGAGAATAAGACAGTGAATAATGATAATGATGATAGTGTAGTGGCGGTAGAAAATGGTAGAGAGACAGATCACTTTAACGAGAATAAAGACGATCAGGTGGCAGATAATAAGGTAAGTAATGATGATATTAGTGAATCTTATTATAATATGCATATAATGAATATTATAAAAACAACAATGGATGATATTATGCATAATATGAATAAACGGTTTAAGGAAAGGGAGGAACTGATGGATAAGGGTAAATTGAAAGTGTAGAAATAAAAAGTGTAAGAAGTAAATAAACGTTACAACCTTGCACGTATTAAATAGTGTTAACGAGTATATACCTGTGTTGTTACAGTAAGGTCCATTACTTTATTAGTGAATTACAGCATAAGTATGTCTGGCGTTAAGAAAAAACATGTGAACTTGAGTATAAAGCAAAAGCTTGAACTAGTAAGTAAACTTGAAGGTGGCGCGTCTGTTGCGCATGTTTGTGAACTGTACGGCGTAAATAAACAAACCGTTTCAGACATTCGAAAGAATAAAGATAAACTTATTCAGTTTTCGCTAAAGTACAGTGTTGATAGTTCAAAGAATGAGGGAGAAAGAAAACACAATAAATTAGCCAAACACAAACAATTAGAGGATGCTGTATACAAATGGTTTATTCAACGTTCTAGTGGCGTCGTTGTTCGTAGTGTGGAGTTGTGGGCTGCTGCTGATAAACTGGCAAAACATATGGGCATCCAGTTTCAGGCGAGTGACGGGTGGCTTTGGCGTTTTCGTAAACGGCATGGCATCACAAATAGATCAACATGTGGTGAAGCGCTGAGTGCAGACACTGAACAAGTTGAGCCTTTTCATCAGCATATAAATGAAACGATCGAATCTGAGGGTCTCATTTTGTCTCAGGTCTACAATGCTGATGAGACTGGTCTCTACTTTCGTGCTGTGCCTGAAAATACTCTGGCACACAAACATGAAACTAGCACACCAGGCCGTAAACTCAACAAGGAGCGGCTTTCTGCCCTACTGTGTGCGAATGCTGATGGTTCGCATCGACTTACTCCAGTCATAGTCGGAAACGCAAAGAAACCTCGTGCAATAAAGAACATAATGAACCAGTTGCCAGTCATTTATGAAAGTTCAAAAAATGATTGGTTTACCTTCAGTATTTTTTCAGACTGGTTTTTTAATTATTTTGTGCCAGAAGTGCAACGTTTTCAAGAAGAGACTATGAAAATTCCATCGCATGCAGTGAAAGCTGTCTTACTACTGGACAATGCACCAGCCCATCATAACTCCGAGAAGTTAGTTAGCAACGACGGAAAAATAAAATGCGTCTTCCTCCCTCCGAACACCACTTCAATTTTACAGCCAATGGACCAAGGAGTCATTGTTGCCTGCAAAAGGCTGTACAAGAAGAAGTTTCTTGAAGAGGTGATGGTTGTCTTGAACAAGACCGAGAAATCGACACGAGGAGCTAGAACGCTGCAAAATCTGCGTGCATACAACATCAAGTCTGCCATCTTTAATTTTGCTGCCACATGGAAGGAGATGAAGGAAACAACATTGGCTAATGGGTGGACACAGTTACTGAATGGGACTGGACCTGAGTACGATTTCAGAGGATTTGAAACATCCGATTTCTGCGAAACCGTAAAGAAGGCTGGTGAAGAAGTAAACGAGAATGACATAGAACAGTGACTAAACTTGGACGAGGGTATTCCAGGCTACCAAATCCTTGTCGTGGCTAGCGTCTCCCGAGCGGTAAGGAGGCTTCCAAGTATCATACAATACCTTTTAAAGTGATAGAAGTGGTGGCCTGTAGGTGTTATAGACAAATGAAACAGAAATCTAAGATTAATAATTCTTATGTTTAATAATTCCGTAACCTCTGTATCTTTCTAATACATTTATACATCTACTTGAAAAGTCATATACTTTATATGGACTGACTTCTTTAACGTCATCCAATCACTAAAATAATTACAAAGGTGCAATAAGCAATCAGCATTAAAATCAATATCTCAAGCGATTAGTAATAAAATCAATTTTCTCAAACAATTAATTAACTTTAACATAATATTTTTATGAAAGTTATTTTGATCTCTAGATCGATGCAATACATATATATAAACTCTACATAAAATCAATATTTAAATAATTCAGTTAAATCGTTTCAAGATTAAGATGTGAACGTACTTGTTCAAAATGTGATTCAAATGTATAATTAAAATATATAATTAAATATAAAATAAAATAATATAATATTTCTTTTATTTGTTACAAAATGTATATTTGATGTTGATAATATTGATGTCTCTCTCTTATTGTCTCTTTATATCAAAGATAATTAATAGGACAAATTAATATAAAATTTTGGTATAGTGAATAACTTGATTACGATATTTTATAGTCTTTATAGTTCTTTAAAGTCTCTCTCTTTTGTATTTAAATTTACAATTTTGATTACTCCTTAGTCCTACCTCCCTCTGTGTTTAGAAGTGCCATTCTGTGATATGAGCTACGACTGAAGGGCAGTTGGCGCGATTTGTGAAGTACTTTAGTACTTTATACTAAGTTAAATTTTACAGAAATCAAATAGACTTTAAAACTTGTAGATTCACAGTAGTTGAAGACGAAAACGAAAATTTACAGGACACACGGCTGTGTCGCCCCGGATCACTCGACAGACCAAATGATGATGGCTTGGGCCTCTTAGGAGTTTTTATAGTTTCAAAAGGCTTCATCCACGTAACTGGGCTACTCCCTTGTGTCGGCCAATCAGAGCTGAGATTGCCACGCGCGGTACAAATCCTTGAAAGGCTTCAAAACAGGATATTGGCAGTTATTTTGCAACCACAAAATAATGATTAATTATTTACTCTTCACGTAAATAGATGTTAGGAAATTTTCTATTTCGAACTGTGAGAAACTCGATTTCTTTTGTGTGTAAATACTTTAATTTATATGCAAATCACGCTTGACACATCTTAACAAAATAAAAAGTACGATCAGACAATTGTGAAAGACCGATTTGAGGGTCGAGGAACGTACAACTAATAAATAGTTCCAACGAGAAGATAAAATGTAATAAATCAAACAGAATTGATTTGAACGATTTAAACGATTCAAATACGATTAATAACATTAATATGAGTAAATGATTTCTTTGCCATATGTGAGGCAGAGTGTGGCCTTGTCTAAAATAGACATCAATTACATAATCATCAAATGAAATATGTTTCTATGCAATGAGACTCTTGACAAAATTAACATATAAGAGTACTTCAATAATGTGGAGGTCATACTGTAAAGAGGAACCACAATTATTCTCATTGCTAAACTAATCTGTACTTTTACAAGATTTATAAAATTGAGAATAAATGTGTTGACATCTTGAGGGGAAGAGTTGGATACTACTGTCCATACTCTTAGCTCAGGATCTCGTGGTCGCCAGTCCACGTACTCACTCTATGTGATAAATGAAAGAGAGACAAACTGAAATGGTGAGCCCCTGGGGGATATCGCGGCACTACATCCTGAATCAGGAAGAGATCGCGGAATCTGTTCTACACGACGATCAAGAAGATGGAGATGATGACGATGACGACGATGAAGAAACATCTGTTACAGGAGGTCCTAAATTATCAGCGATAAGAAACAGCATGGACGAAATTATCACATACACAGGGGAGTCTTCAGATCCGAAAGTGTGTGCTTATTACGATCATTTTAGACAGTTTAGATCTTTAATAATAAAGAAGCAACATTCTGGTGGAAAACAACTGACTCTTAATGCTTTTATCCAGCATAAATAAAGGTGTGTACATAACATATATTTGCATAATATTAATAGTATTAAAATTTCAAGTGTTATAGGCCTATTTGATTTAAATATACCCTCAAAAAACAAAATTTGCGATTTAATGGACTTTCGATTATACGGACACCCCTCAGCCCCAATTAGTCCGTTAAATCGAGGGTTTACAGTACATTGTTTTTCCTGATTGATCTGCAGATGCATTCTTGTTCCATATTTCTCAAATTTCACAAAGACTTCCATCATAACTATACTATAACATAGGGCCCTATACTTGGCAATAATTTGATTCCAACAGTTTTCAAGATTGCACGGTATAACATACATTCAAGTGTGTGTGTGTGTGTGTGCGCGCGCGCGCGCATGCATGCAGAAATACATGTAAAATATCCTTAAAGCCTTAAAGCTAAAATTTAGTTTTCAGTTCACTACTCACCTGTGTATCAGCCATTCCAGAACTTTGTGTGACGATTTCAAGACAAAATATGGAGAAAGCGCAAACAGAAGCCTGCTAATGTGCTGGTCAAGTTTCACATTGACCTCGTGCCCTTCAACAGCCCGCTCAAACTTACGCGACGCCTCTTCGAACAAAGTTGGCTCAAATGCACCAAAAATATCATTTATCTTTTTCAGTTCTTGTAACCCACTGTGGCCTGAACAAACAGAATAATAATAAAAAAACTCATAAGATACGAAGTGTCTACCGAGTATGAACCATGTACTTTAAGTGTGTGTGTGTGTGTGTGTGTGTGTGTGTGTGTGTGTGTGTGTCCCAAAAGAAAAAATTACAGTTTCAAGCTTTTAAATACATGTATGTGTGCATGGTGTTTACCTAATTCATATATTGTGTCCTTGTCAAATTCCGCTGCTTGTTTTCCATCAAACAAAAACGACGCCTTTTTGGTTTTGTGCACCAACAACGCTGTTTGTGGTGCCGCCAAGCGTTTTAACTGCTCTGCCAAAGATGTAGACATCGTGTGTAAGCTACCTGTTAATACACATATTATTACTTAAATTAACAGGTATGTATACAATAAGTTTTAAGAAAATAAGGGAAGAGGGAAGAATCCTGAAGGTAATAGAAAATAGGAAAAGGAATTGGTTGTCATTGTTTCAGAAGAGACTGCTTGCTCACAACTGCCATGGAGGGTGTCATAGAAGGAGAAAAAAGAAGAGGGTATAGAAGAATAAAGTTAATAGATAGCATTAAAATCAGAGGGTGTTACGAAGAAACGAAAAGACTGCCCATGCGATAGGACAGCTTGGAGAGCTCTTACCATTTGAAGACCTGCCTTAGGGCAGAACACCAAATAAAAATTAAAAAAAAAAACAATAACACAACCTAATTAGCTATATATATATATATTACATTTAATATTTACAATGAATTTACCTCAAAATATTTTTTTTCCTTATTAGGAACATGTTTCAGGTACCATCTTGTACCCATCCTCAGCCTTCCGGGTTTTTGTGTCTGGTGAAGTACATATGTGTTAGTTGACTATTATTATTGTGGCTTCCTGTTGGCATCAGGTACTTCAAATTGGTTTTATTGTGTGTGGTTGTGGTGTATGTGTTAGTTTTTTGTGTATTTTCGATGTTGAGTGCTTTGAATATTGTGTCATGTTTAGTATTGATTTGTATTTGTTCAGGTATTAGTTTGTTTTGTGTTTTATGCTTGTAAATTTTCCCAACTGTTCATTATAGTGCCTTTGTGTGGTATATGTTTTATTAGTGTCACATTGGTTATGTCTGAGAAGTCATGTCCTGTGTTTATTGCATGTGTGGCTAAATTGGATTTACATATTTCTGGATTTTTGTATGCGTTTAGGTGTTCAAAATAACATTTTTTCAGCTGTTTTTTGTTTGTCCTGTGCCATACTTCGTTTGGCGCAAGGTTAACACGCTAAGCTCGGTTGAGGATCTTCTACCTAGTGATCCGGACATTAAGACGGTGGATAGATGGAAGGAGGCCCGGAAGAATTTGCTTCGTGCGCACAAGCGCGTCCATAGTCGCTACAATCAGGGGCGAATTCCGAACCCTTTTAAGGTTGGAGATCTGGTCTACTGCCAGAGCCACCCGATCAGCTCAGCCATAGACAGAAGGTCCGCTAAACTGTGTTATCGTTGGTCGGGACCATACCGCATTCTACGGTTTGTATCGCCAGTTACGGTAAAATTGGGTGCTCCCTGTGAGGATGTTGAGAGGATGACCACTCACATCTCGAAACTAAAGTTTTGCCATAGGGCATAGGTGTAAGTGGTGGCAAAGGGGTTCGTCCCGTGGTGAGTGTTGTTTGGATCCTGGGTCTCAGTTGTTGGAGTTTAGGAGGCCTTGGGAGGTCAGTACACAGAGCAGGTATCTGCGATTCTTGTCTTTCTTCTTTTCTTCTTCTGTTTCTTATCTCTGCATGCGGACCAAGGCCCGGCGAGCATGCAGGATGCACTTACACATATACTCATTCAGGCACACATACAGGTATACCCTACACTTCTTCCTTCTGCTTCTTTCGTTTTCCCTGCGTCACTGACCCACCAAGATAGATGTCTAGAGTTTTCCCGGGAATCCAAAAAAAAAAAACTATCGTAGATACCATGATTAGGTTTTCTTGGGGCAACCAGGTGCCCTTTTGGGGTGAGGGTGTGCCATACTTCGTTCGGCGCAAGGTTAACACGCTAAGCTCGGTTGCATGGGCGTGTATCATTTCTTTTAAACTCGCGCGTTCTCGCCGTCGTTCAATGCTAATGTATCGCGCGTCGTCCCTGTGTGTAGTTGACTCGTTTGTTAGAAGCGGTGACGAATATTTGGTTTGCCTGGCCAGCTGTTGTACGCCGTAACTTGCAAAAAGCGAAGTTTCGTGGGTGAAAATTGCGATGTGATCTGCCTCATTTGTGTTCTGACCCTCACCGAGGAAATTTCTCTGGTCTCGATTGACGGCATCCGATATATTCTGCCTGGTTGAAACCTCTGCTATGGCAAGATAAATTAAAGCAAGCTCCAGGTGCTCGACCAATGGTGAGATGGGTGTCGGGGTTGGCCGAAGATCTGCCAACCCCTTGTGCAGAGAAGCTACATGAGCCGGGGGCCGTCAGTTGGGACACAGACACACACACACTTAGAGAAATTCTGCCCCCAGAAGTTATCAGGTCCAGCTACTGCTCATCCTAGTCACATGGCCACCTAGTTACATTGGACAATCCAGGTGTGATCTTTCTATGTTTAATTTACCAATATCATCTACCACAATACGGTGTATCTGCAGACGCTCTCGGAAACAGACATAAAAACCACCTTTAACTTGCACTAGATCTGCAAACACATATGTTAAGTTTCGTGCCTGCATGTTCTGACACTGTATACAACTAAGCACCTTATGTAATATTTCACAACATTCTTATACTATGTAAGGGAATTTGCACATACACATGTACCTAGATGAACAGCTCTTAGTTTTCCCATTTTTTTTGTGTTCTATGTATCTGAGCGTTGGTTATGTCCTGCATAATCACGTCCTTCCATGTAGGCATAATTCAGGACTTTCGTTCAATTATTGTGGCTTTAACATTAATTATGGCTTAATTCTCTGAGTTATTGATTCAGAATTGTTGAATGAAGTATTAAATTATAAATTTTAAGTTATCTTGTTATGTTGGGGGCATTCAGTTGCTTATGGTTATATGAATTTTCACCTCAGATGTGACACTGTGTGAATTGTAAGCTCGGTATTGTTTGTAATATATATATATATATATTATGTGATGGGTTATTGCGAGAGGGTTGCTGCAGGAATTGGGTGTGTGTTATATGCATTAAGTACGTGTTTATGTGTAATTTTCAAAAGGGGAAATATAATATAATATTAATGATGTTATAGCACATGTGCTGAAATAATTGTCGACAGAGCTAGCAAATTTAACATTAAACATCAAATATCAAATATTAAATACCAACATCAAATATCAATATCATTCTTTGAGTTGCATTCATTGTTTTTACCAACCACTGAATTAAGCAGTCACTCATACATCTATGGTGTTGTATAATAAATGTATATATGTAATGATGCATTCCAGTCAACTATTTTTTGAATTAAGTGGATTATGGATAGCACTTGGTCTTTGATAATTGTCAATCATTTATCAGCCTGTAATGCAGTAATGCATAATGATTATATATGTAGATGCTCTCACGCAACACACTGATGTATAATTAAGATATATATATACACACATAACTCAGAATTGTGATGACATTTGTAACGTAACAGAATTGTAGTTACATATAAATAATATCTAATACATTGAATAAGAATATACCACGAACATGTCTGAGCCAAAAAGGGAAAAAATACCTAAAGTCTTAAAGCCAAGTGTGTATCCACATACAAATAATGTCGAAGCAAGCCAACGCAGGAGAAGGAAGAACTATAATGAAAGCAGCATCAATGTGATAAGAAGAGGAGGGTATATAAAAAGCCAAACAAATACGTTAGCAACAAAGACCCAATAGATCATACAAGTGAGGGATCAACACATAATA
Organism: Magicicada septendecula; assembly: GCA_034769895.1. NCBI lineage: Eukaryota > Metazoa > Arthropoda > Insecta > Hemiptera > Cicadidae > Magicicada > Magicicada septendecula. The sequence continues at coordinate 22,262,229 of CM068371.1, forward strand.
TAAATATGACAATAGATCATACAAGTGAGGGAACGACAAATACCCTATAAGTGAAGAACCATATATATATGAAGAAGAAGAAACCTGAACACTAGAAGAGGGATGTGCATATTGTGAAGAAGAAGAGGAATGTATAATAAGTAATGAAGAATATTTAACAAGGACAAGACAATAACACTCCCAGTGTAGGGAATGCAATATGGCCAGGAAGATAATAAGGCATGTGTGAGGAATGCCGGACTAGTGGATTATAATACCCTCCAACAAGGAAGAATATAATACAGAAAAGATAACCGAGAATCAAGTGTTGACAACTTAATAAGTAGCCACAAACAATGATAGTGAGTGTCTTATATGAGTGCATCGATTCATAGTAAAATAACACAACCCCAAGTAAACACTACAGACAACAAAAGTGTAATGTTTATGTAAAAGGAAGATAAAAAGTGTTAACAAGTAAAAATAGTGAACCCCAAATAAACGACACAAACATTTAGTGTATGATTTATGAACCAAGATTATGACAAAATACAAACACAGTAAGACCACAAATATACTGAGATTAAAAGGAGAAATAATTGTTCAATAACAACTGAAACTGAATACAAGATCCTTAGTAATATATGTGTTTAAGTACAAAAGAATAAAGAGTAAAAAACCAATATGTAATGTAATAATTAATGTATTGTAAATGAGACAATCTGCTATAGAGAGATAAGACAAGTTACCCAAGCCAAAATATAAGCACATAACATGTACAATTATAACAAGTAAGAATTATGTAATAATGTATGAACAAATAGTATAAAATGTGTATAAATTGGTGAGAATATTGTAATATACAATAGTAATAACATTTTCACAACAAAGTTATAATAATTAAGCTGAATGATGAACAGATTAGGATGTGTATTGTTGTCAAATCAGTAAGAGACACATAACCTCAACCGAGCAGGATCTACAACATAAAACCACAAGTAATAATTATAAAATTGCAATTATAAGTAACTGTTCAAATCAACAACCAAAATAGGATAAATGAGTAACCTAATGAACCCAATATGAGTAAAGAAATACATCTATATAATCTATATTATTTAAACAAACAATAGCCAGATTAACAAACCACAAGATGACCATCAAAGTTAGACAAATTACTCACTTAAACTTGATAAAAGAAAGGAAAGTAGGTTGACAGTAGCAACTAGAGTATTCAATACATCTATGAGAACCTTTAGCAAACACTAAATACACAAGTATATATGTAAACAATAATAAACAAGTATACATGACCCAGGAGGCTAGATGTAAAAAGCCATCTTACTGTAATTTAATGAATGTTGGACACAACAAACAGGTGTTATACACTATAGACAAACTCTGTACAAGGTCTAGGTACACATTAATGGATTAAAACACATCCATCAACTACAATTAATGATAAACTATGTATATAAAAATAACAAAATAATGACATGGTGTGCTAAAGCCATCTAATATAAGTATATGAAAAGCAATAAGTGGAAACAAAGCTGCACTAAAGGTGTAAAAATAGTTGAGGTACAAACTAAACACCTAAGAAATGTGTTAATATGAAAAAATTTACTAGAAATAAGAGATACAAATGCAAGGACATGTAGGGTTTATACGCCCAAAGAGCATTTGACAAAAGTGTAAATATTTTAATATCTAGAAATAATTATAAAGAGAAATGGACTCTAAACAGTTTAGAATAAGCATTAGAATAATAATATAGCATAATAAGGTGGAAAAGACTTAATTGTGATTAAGAACCACGAAAAGTGAATTATCAAAAGTGACATAGGGTAATTTTGAACGGATTTATAGCTTCTTTGAACTCTAAATAATGAGCCAAGCATCCGCAAGACAATGACACCATTCACATCTTAATTAGTAAAATATTAAGAAAGATATGAACAATTGAAGATTTTCTGTCAATTCCGAAAAGGATTGAACGCGTCATAGCATACTCTCGAACCCAAAGACTGATGCTAAGAAATTAAATTTTTAACTCTATTAAGGCATATGGTGTCAAGATTATCACTTTCTCAACCAATAGGAAGAGCTGATTTCGGGAGATGCCGACAGCAGCTTCGGAAGAAAGCATTAATTGTTCTTGGACCATCAGAGCGGATGGAACGTATGTTAGTCGGTGACTAGATTTTTAAATTAGTGCGCGTTCCCCCTAGTATAAACAAGTATTCTAACCTAACCAGAGTGCATAACCATTACGTGTGAAAGTGCAACGAGTAATGTGATAAAATAATAACCATCGCCAGTGTATAATAAAGGCGATGATGAGTGGGAACCTAAGGGAGTACTTATTATTATTAACAATTTTTATAATGCAAATTTAATGTTTACCAACAAAGCTTTCTCATTGGTACTACTTTAACCAAGTACAACCATACATGGTTAAACTAGTTCATAAAAAGTTAAATAACCAGTATTGAAATAAAAGTTCTCAATCGTTTTAATTCAAATAAAATATTATTAATTTTTAGAAGGAAATGATGAATAAAGATAACATTACAATGAATATCAATGTAAACAATGCAGAATATAGATGCTAACTTGACTACTATTAATTCGAAAACAGATCATTTATTGAAAATTAACAGAGAACAGTTAGTACAGTTAATGAACAAATACTTGTCAGTAATAAATATTATGTATAGTTTTAAGAGTTTAAATGCAAGCAAAATGAATATTTTATTAAATCACTTTGAATAATAGGTAGTCTAACCTATATGGTACGAAGGTTGACTAACCATACTTAATCATGTTTTAACTCTATAATCGCTTGAATATACTCAGTTAATAAGAATTCTTGAATTAATTATAATCCTTTTCATTATTAATACTTATCCAAATAACATTATTTTGACACACAACATTTGTAACCGTGTCAGACACATAACTATTTAACTGATAATTTGATACCAGTGGTACCATAATACGATAGTTTCCAATATCGTAATTAAACTTGTTTTCTTGAATTTTGAATACTCTCTATTAAATAATATTGTTATATTTCAGCATTTTTGTACCTTGTATCATGTTCACTAAAAGAACACATGAATTTTGGTAATTGTAAACCAATTTAGATTAACAGTTATACGATATACGATAATCAGTATTACCAGCCCTGAGCAGTAAGATTCTCAGTACCTATTTCAATCGTTTTTGATAATCATTAATTGTTTAAAAGGATAATAACTTCAAATTAACTTATTGTCAATAAAATAATAATTTTCTTACCCTGAATCAGTTTCTTTATTTCAAAGTAGGCGAAAGAAAAATTTATTTACAGAGCAATTATTTTCAAAGTGGCAGCCCGACCTTAGAGCGGCCAATATTCGAATTTTAAAGCAGTATCGAATATACAGAATCAGATTGTTTACTGTACATACACTATTAAACCGATGACATATCATAAACTGTGTTGTGACTTTTCAGTGTATTACAGGGCCTATTTTGGAAGACTGACAACATTCACCATTGGTAAGTGAAACGGTAAATATACCCAGTGCTTCAAGAGAGTTTTAACAGTCCTTTTTAAACAAACATTTCGAGCTTTACTTCGAACAAACCTTAAACATAATTAAACACAAATTAAACATTTTTAAGATCATCACAAGGTTATATTACAACGTGACGAACCCAATGCGGGATTGAAGAATTTGAACATAACTAAATAAAACAATACACACACACACACTAATCGTTGTTATATTACAATATATATATATATATATATATATATATATATATTGTAGCGCAACAAAAATGATAGCATTTATGTTACATAAAAGAAGATTCACAGATTGATAAATAAATTGATACTTAATCCCATAATAGAACAGAGACCCAATTATGACAATTATAGTCATAGACAAAATTAAATAAGAATGCAAGGTAGTGTTGAATAGAATAAACGAACCTGTAAAATAAATAATAGCTAATGATATATGTTTAATAAAAAACAAAACAGAAAAATGAAACAATGACGTAATTTATGGTAATAACAGATAAGAATTTTGTGTTAAAAAAGTATTATATTATGACAAAAATGTTATGATAAAGTGTATGTGATGTTATATCAAATATGTGTTGAGTTCATGAAAAATAATGAAACAAATAGTGTTATTCAATGACTGTCATAGAATGAAGTGTGAGGCAGTTAACCAATGTTCATAAGTTCGAATTTTATTGTATGTGATCAAGATAAATTTGTTATTAGATGTAGAAAAATAATTGTTTATACAAATGTTAATAATTAAGTTTTGATTGTATGTACGAATTTATATAAAAGGGACTATAGATGCCTAACAGACATAACCACAGGTAGATCAATTTACAATAAAAGGCCTAACAGCCAAAAATACTAAATAAACACTTATAACTTAAAGGTTAGATGCATCAATTAATAATAATTAATAAATGCACTATGAAGAGCTAGAAAGAAGAAAAAACATTAAGTTAATAATAATATTTAATAAAATTTATACAAATTATAATAATACCATAATGCCATAATATCGATTGGTAAAAAATAATATCGAAGGTGGATTAAATATAATAAAAAAGGAAAAAAACGGAATTTTATCAAAAAACCAGTAGAAGATGTGTATAAAATAATAAACCAGCTATCGGTAAAATTATATTCCGATAGGACAGCAAATTGACAAAGAATAGACAAAAAAATATATGAAAGAAACACTATATAGTCAAAACATGTGGAGGCGGAAATTAATATAGGTTTCTAGGGAAAAAATTAAGAAGAAGGTTGTTGATTTAAAAAATAACAAGATTGCTTTTGTAAAAACTGAACGTGATGATTTAAAAAACCCAAGAAGAATATATTGAATTGTAATATTCGAAATCAAGAGATACGATTATAAAAAAGATAAAACTCCAATGACAATACTTACATCTATCACTAACACAGATTAATAAAATAACGATACATTATGAAATAATAATCGAGAACAAATAACCGAATTCTACAAGAAGAAACTTGGACTGTCCCATGTCCCGAAGGGAATTGATGAAATAGTAATCAAATATAAAGAGTTAACAGTAACACAACTCATAATATTCACAACACCAGAAATTATAACCTTGCAAATACACGGAACAACACTAACTGCTTCAACCGAAGGAAGAACCTATTTGGATCCTGGCGGTGCAGAAGAAACATCAATCGTGCTGTAAAACAATTCAGAAGCTGTATTCCGAAGTGGACAGGACAAGAATTACTTTTATTAAACTGAAGAAAGAAAACTGTACTTCATAATTGACCAGAACAACGAATTTAGCGATCAACCGCTTACGTGATTTGCTTCGTTAGAGACTGGTAAAGTTATATTATATTAATCATACTAAATACACAACACATAATTTCTGTAAATCTTGCATTCTTATTATGTATTTTTAGTCTTCCCCACAGTTACAAGAACCTTCACACCCTGAAATAAATAAAATACAAATCAAATATAATATATAACCAAATATAAACAAAGGATTAAATAATCAACAATCGATACCTGAATCTATAGTCCCAACATATTTTAATTAGAATATATCTGAGTTAATGTGAATTGAATACACAAATAAAGAACCTTTATATATTTGTCACACCTTGTTATTTGGAGTATGGTTTAGTGAACTGGAACAAAAGTAACTGAATAAGTAGAGAATAAATGGTTAATACAAACATCGAATAACCTATAAGTTTCGTTGAGTCGATACTACAGCGCTTATAGCGGAATTATCTGACACCAAAGAGGGAGCGTAAAAATATAAAATTAGACAGAACTCTCTTCAAGGCATAATAGGGTTGGATGAAATTGTAGAATAAATCTTAAGTTATTTAAGTTCTAGGCACACTAACGCTGATAATTATTAAAGAGTTAAGTTAACATTAATTGAGTACATCCATATATTCCACAACTCCAAATATTTCCGAGAATTTATACAATTAAATTAATTCAACACAATTGACGAATACAACAGAGGGGTTTTTAAGGAGAGGTAACCCGAATTGTAACAAATTTGGCTTCCATCGCGGGGCTCGAACGAGACGAACGAACCCGAATTGTAACAATATATATATTACAACGCTCCCTTTCTTCTAACAAAATTATCTAATATTTGTGATGTTAGATAAAAGCTACTTACCCGTAATTTTACTTTACCTGGGTGCCAGAACAAATCCCAGATACAAATGACACGGTTTCAGCTTAGCTCAGCGAATGGAGACACTCTTTCTCAGGATTCGTTCAGTGATTGTGGTTTTCAAGGGGAATCGTTACAAATAACTCTTTAAGATTTGCTTGATTATTATTTTTAATGTTTTAATAAATGATTTTGAAACTTTAACTTGTTAATGGTAGGACTTAATTCTACCCTAACCTTATAATTATTGAGTGAGTGTGGAAAGTAATGATTAAGACGCTCAAACGACCTATAGCTCTTATCTGGTCTGATTAAGAAATTTCTATCTCCCAAACCAGTGCTAAAGAACAGGTCTACAATAATTTGCACGTCCAATATTACACACTATTTTCCACTCAACACTCTTATACTAAATTAAAGCTAATCTTACAGTTAAAATACAATGTGTGCTTTTCTTAGTGTCTTTTTAAAATTGTTTATTGTTTTATTATTTGTTTAGCGCGTATATCATTGATCAATGAATCTATTTCTTACTGTTTTGATGCGTTGACCGAAGGTAGGAATCTGTAGAGGTCCTCCTTTCGATGGTGATGCACAGAAGAATGGGTTGATCAATGTTGTGGAAGATGCCCTGTCAATTACAGATGCTGTAGTCTTCTGTAGCACAGGTCCTTCACGGCTGATGGATTAATTAATTAACTAATTAATTAATTAATGGTGATTTTACGCAGCTAGTGTTATTGAATGTTGTTAATTCATCTACACTGCGGACTACTTCTCAATTTAGAACTGAATTTGCACTGTAGTGTAATTTAAAAAATTTTGTATGCGAATTATACACGTCTAGTGTGTTTCAGTACCGAACGAAGAGTGATGCTACCCCTCGCATTGAGCTGGCGTCTGTTTTAAATACGGGCTGCTGATTGGTTGTACAAATAAATCATGCGTTTTTCCAGTTGTGACAATCTCTAACAGGTCGGTCTTACATGCGGTGACAGGTTCCAAACGGCAGAGAAATTCTTGTCAAAATCGTACTTCCTGTATTTGCAAATCGATTGATTACAGGTATTTGCAAATGTGTTTCCTGGCGAGACAAGAATTGGGTCCTCCACCATGACAATGCACCGGCTCATTGTGCGTTCTCGATCATGGAATTTTTGGCCAAATTCAAAATTCCTGTGCTTCAGCACCCCCCCCTATTCCCCTGATATATCCCCTGCCAAATTCTACCTGTTTCCTAAATTGAAAATTTTGCTGAAACAGGACCGATTTGACTCAATTGAAGATGTCCAGGCAAGTACGGAGAGGGTTCTTAAAACCCTTAAGAAAGAAAATTTCCAGGAATGCTTCCAAAAGTGGAAACACCGTTGGAGTCGGTGTGTTCAGTCAGAAGGGGACTACTTTGAAGGGGGTCTATCACAATAGCCTGTAAGTACTGCCATTTTGAAATTATAAGCCCAGTCTTAAAACTTTCCAATCACACCTCGTACTTATTTGTACTTCCTCTGCTAGTTCTTCCTCCATTTCCACTTGCAACAGGGAGGGTTCCTCTTGACCAGACTTGTTGACTTTTTCTTCTCCTAATGCCACTCGCTTAATCGAATGGTTGGTAGACCCTGTCATTTTAGCCATGCACAGCTTTATCTTCTCTTGGCCAATCTTCAGGACATTCTCTCTTAAATCCACAATGAATCCGTACCACGTTCAAATCCATAATGTCCGTGCCACGAATCACTTCATCGACAATCTCTGCAACGAGCCATTTGGTGGCTAAACTTGAGAAGACCCAGGCGTTCACATACATCTACCTTTCCTAGCACCTTGACGGGGCTTCCAGTCATAGTCTGTATTGTACAAGAGCTAATTAGAGGCTGGCGGTTGCTGACTAAGTCAGGGCGCATAATGGACACTGTTGCGCCCGTGTCAACTGTAAACGATGTTGGTTTACCTTCCACAAATCCATTAACAATCAAGTTTGCACTGGTCTTATGTAGCGTGGAAATTGTGTGCTGTTCTGGGGCTTTACTTCTCCAATTGGTGCGATCACTCTCTTCTCTCGGTATCTTCTTCTCCCAACAGTCTACCTGTAGATGACTACGTTTTCCACAGTTGTAACATTTCGGTCTTCTGTCTTTTTCAAATCGTTGCGACTCTCTTGAACTTCTGATTTGTTTGTCCAACAACATTGTTTTTCTGCACAGATCATAACGGCAATGTGATACAGGGATCTTCTGACTCCAACGTATGGCACAAACCCATTAATGTAGCAGGACGCTGACTTGGCAGCTTCAAACTCTAGGGCGTGAAGAAGAGCTTCTGAGCTATCTCGGTGTCTTGCCATTCGTAACATTTGCTGAAGTTCATAACCTCTGATGCCATCAATAAATGTCTGCACCGCAAACCTTATTCGGAAGTCTTCTGGTGATTCAGGATAGGCCAATCTAATCAATCTGTCGATACTTGCTTCAAACTCTTGAAGACTCTCCCCGGAACATTGTCGTCTTGTTCTCAACTGAGCGTAGTACACCTCTCGCAAATGTTTATCACCATACCGTAATTCCACAGCTTTTATCAATTCGGCATAGGTTTTTTGGCTGTCCGGTGGCAATTTCTGTAGTAGTTCTACCGCGGTACCTTTTAATGAGAGAACGAGTGAAATAGCCTTGTCTTTCTCTGTCCAATTATTTGCGCATGCAGCAGCTTCAAATTGGTGGAGGTACGTTGCCCAGTGACTGCTTCCGTCAGAGGTAGGAGCTTTGACATGAACTGTGCCTACTGCAGGCGAAGTGACTTTCTCTACTAACTTATTTTCTCCGTCTTTTTATTTTTGTTGACAGCTTCTTCCACAGTCAAGACAGATTTTTCTACTTCAGCTATTTTATTCGACATGGATTCTTCTACGTCAGATATTCTGGTAATCTGATTATTGAGCTCACCTCGTAATTCACCTACGTCACCACATAGGAGACCCAATTCTGCGGTAGTATGTTCTTGCATCTGCTTTTGTTCATGAATTAACGCTTTGATGTCACCTGCTTCATGTTTACGTTCCTCTGCCTCCTGCTTACGTTCCTCTTTTTGTCTTTCTTCTGTTTCTAGCATTAGTGCTTTCTGACGTTCCTCAGCCTCATCTCTTTCCTGTCTTCGTTCTTCTTTTTGTCGCCTTTCTGCTTCTTCCGCCTCCTGCCTGCGTTTCTCATCCTGTCGTTTGTCTGTCTATAACAGCAGCGCCTGTAAATTTTCTATCATCTGACGCATCCATTGTTTTCCGATTAATTACGAATTACACTTGTCTTGTACAAAGTGTCCACTGTTAACCGTTCTATCCCAGTTCAGACACCGCTGTTACGATGGTCTACTTGATCGTCGTAGGTACAGTGGAAACAAAATAAGTACAAGACACCAATTAAATCACTAACCACCAGCTTTAATTGTTACAGTAAAACAGTTCGTAATTAAAAACACAGTCTACTACAAGAAATCAAATAAAAAGTGTTCACACGCAATAAAATGTCACTAATATTAAAGACAATTGTATTACAATTATACCGCCCGATTATAAAACACAACACTTAACTAATAACCACTTAAACATGCACAGTAATATCGCTACTATAACTCTCGAACCGCACTATCCAATATCTCGCATTGAACTGACTGAACGTCATTGAGTACCGGTATATATACTGCCCCAAATTACTAGATTATTCGACAGCGCCAGTATAGTTATGACATAATTACTTGTGGCCTTGACACAGTCCGCGCGGCTGGCGCCTTAGAGAAACTTCTCGTATATGCGTCTACAAGCTTATACACCACACGCGTTACAGCGAGCTTCTTCTGGCACATTCGACAAACACATAGATTGTTCTGTGATGCCGTAACAATATTGTGTTGACTCTGTATTTTTTGTATTGAATAATTTTCTATAATCATGTTTTGTATTATATAAAGATGACAAAAGTAATTTGAATTGGTAATGAGGGAACTGAGATATAAAATTTAATTTTTATATGGAAAAGTAAGATGGAATTGTTGTTAAATTGAATTCATAATTGAATTAGTAAATCATTTTTTGAAGTTTGAATCATGACTTTCAAGAATATGTTAAGGTTATGTCTTTTAAAGAAAATGTATTATGTTGTGCTAAGGATATATATATATATTGTAACGAAGAGATTCTTACGTACTCTGAAAAGGTGTAAGTATAGTGTGTTCGCCTCACACTGTCGTCGTCACTTATATGCTGCGCTAACGATGTCCGTAGCGATCCTTCAATTACCAGTACAACACGAGTGGAAACCTTACCTGTTCTTCGTTAGGTGTTCATAAATCCCGGGTGGCGCCAAATTGTTTAATTAAAACAATTAAATTAACAAATAGTATGATTGAGCGTTCTTCGCTATGACGGTATGGAGTATTCAAATTTACTCCCGCCTTCGTTCGACCTTCTTAATCGAGCAGTTAGTTCGCCAAGTTTGCGACGTGAGCGCTTACTGTCATTTTCGCTCCTTGCTAAAAAATACACAATTCATAATATACTTTCCTATGGAATAAAAAAACAGTGGTTACACTCTGTACTAGTTTATTTATTGGTGATTGGTAATTACTCAGTTTGACACAAAATTATATTTGGTTATTCAATAGATTTGCACCGACAACTAAGACAAATATTTCAAGGTTGGCGAAAATCAATTTTGAACGATGTTAGTTAATTCGACATGGTGTCTGAAGAACAATGTTTACTTTTTATAATTTGTCGTTCAATAAATCTGGGTTCTTGTGATTACGAAAAAGATATTAATAATGATTACAATAAAGTACACTACCTTACATTATTTGTACTTAAATAATATAATGTGTGATTATAATTTGTTCCTGAAGTGTGGTAAAGTGTGTTTCAAAAGTTCGTAATTTCCATACAGGTTATTTTTCTAGTTAACAAAATTTCAGTGTTTTATTTTTTTAATTAATCTTTGAAAGAAATAATATTCAGTTTATAGTGAGAGTTCAGATTACTGTGAGAAAAATTTAAAGTGAATTTATTTCAGAAATTCGGGTAATTTAATAATACTTATCAAATCAGTTGACTGGTGGTGTACTGTCAGTCAGTTGTAATGGGATGGGGTCTTCAATCGTCATCAATTTTCAATATTCTTGAAGCTTAAGTACGTCTGGCATCTTTTTCATGTTAGTTGTAGAGATTTATTCATTTAAAATTTATTTAAATTGGTCCTTGGCATCAGTTAAATGTTCTCGTCCTTCGTCTGCTTCTTATGTTTTCATCTTTTTGAATTTTGATTACTTTTTAAAGATGTTACATTAAAATTTTGGTCATTCACGGCCTAGCGTCTATTCTGGAAGAGCGTCACTTATTGAATAATAAGATTTAATGGAAAATTAGTAACCAACGTTCCGTTGTCATGGTTACTAATAAATTCTGATTGGCTTAGCTTGACTTAAGACCGTTTTTATCACATTTGAATTTTTATTCAAAACCACTGTATATCTTCTGATTGCTATTATTCTTCCGTCTTCCTCTCTACGTATTAAATATTATCACTACTGTTCGTACTTTCTTTCAAAGATCATTTTGACATCCCATAAGGTTGGGTTTTCTAATGTATTATGTTTGGACAATTATTTTGATATTTGTTAATTACATTTCTTTTTTATTTTAAGTCCTTATTCTAACATTTATCTTTTAATCTGATTCACAAATTATCCTTGACTAGTTGCTTGCCTCGGATTTGCTAATATTTTTGTTAGTTTTTTACAATTTGTAGTTATTTGTTTTTTACGGTTTGGCATTTCATAGGCCTAAGTAGTAACTGATTATATTTACTCATTTTATACAAATATGAGTAAATACAAAAAATACATACAAATTACTTAATTTACCCTCATACATGTTTTGTTTTGATATTATAAATGATTTGTTTACTTACTGATGTGTTTTGGTTCTGTTTTTATAATAATTGTATGTTCCCATTAGTTTCTATATTACAGTTTGTTAATTATTTCCCTAACTGATTTTCCAGTGTTATTAGATCTGTATTCTTTCTATTTACTTATTTTGCCATTGTTAACAACTAGGCTATTACTTACTATTCTCTATTACATAAAACATAAATTCTAGGCTTATGGTCTGTATAATTCCTTCAGCCATATCCTATTCATAGATTAAATCAAACAATTTTTTAACAGTTATTATGCAATGTTTGCTTACAATTCGTTTCATTCTTACTTATCTTCTGGGTGATAAACATCATTACACCATTTAAACTTACTTAATTGATTATCCCTTAGAACATGGGGTGTTTATTTTATTTTGCTCTTGTTTCCTTTATTATATTTTTTCTTATACAAACTTTACCTTCTAGCCATGGTAACCCTAACTATTAACCTTCCATGGGATTCCCCCTTTGAATATTATTGTATCCCTTACTTACAATTAAACTTAATGCTATCAATAACAAGATTCTTATTAAATAATATTGTTCACCATAAATCATTTAGTGTTCATCACAGATTACTAAGTGTTTATACTTAGTACTATCATTAACAAAATTCTTATTTACTAATATGGTTCATTATTAATCTTTTAGTGTTTATCACAGATTATTAAGTGTTTACACCTATCAATAGGGTTTCTAATTATTTTGGGGTTTTACACTTTCACTTTTGCACTTCTTAAATTTTATTTTAAGTGTTATTAGTGGGTAATCCCTAACATTACATTCTCTTTGTCACTTAGTTATGTTTACTTTCTCACTATCTCACTTTTTACAAATGTTATTTATACGATTAATAAATTCATGTCTTTATAGAGTTCTTTATTACATTTAAACTCTATTTCTTTGGTTAGTGTACTTTTATTTTCCACATTGCTTTATTGGGTTTTATCAACTATAATTTACGTTTATCATTTAATCGATAATAATAATTATCTTTTTCATTTGTTAGTTATTGTTTTCGTTTCCATTATTATATTTGAGTGTATCATTTCTCCTTTTTCTATTCTATATTATTTGTTGGTGTCTTATCATTTGTTTTCCTTTTATTTCCTTTATACTTGTTTTGCTTTCATTTTCCTCCTTCTTCGATTTCATTTTATTTTCTTTTAAATTCCTTTTATTTTGGTTTCCCCCTTCTCCTTTGGTTTCCTTTTATTTGGTCAATCACTTGGGTTAGGTCATGTCGTCGTTTGTAGCGTCATTGTCATTTTATTTTCATTAGTTTAAAAATTTTATATAGTTGATTCATCGTTTTTATCCCTGGTATTGGGGTGGCTTATTTGTGTTGCAACATAATGCCTCTCCTTCAAAATTGATCATTTTGGTATACTAGCATAGTTTTTTTATGAAATTATCAGTTATATATAATTTTTTCCTTTTCTTCTTCTTTATTTCTTCTTTCTTGTTTCTCTTCTTACTTGTTTCATTCCTTTTTATTTAGAACTGTTTTTATTTATTTCCATTAGTGTGTTCTCCCTTTTATATAATTTATTCCCTAACTTTTTAGTAGCTGGTTTCTTCCATTACTACCCATTTTTCTGAGACCAGAGGAACATCATCTCTGCTCAGTTAATTTGATTGCTGGACCTATTCTCAGTCAATCTTAAATACCTTTTAGCATCTTGTGACTTACATTAATAACAATATTTTTTGGGGATTGTCATGGTTTTTTAGATCATTTTAACCTTTTACTCATTCTTTCTTTCGCTGTACCTTTGCTATATACTGTTATCTACTCATACAGTTGGTTGTTTTTTATTTATTTATTTGTTAACTTCATTATTTCTAACTTTTCATTAGTTTGTTTTTCTTTTCTTCTCGTGATCGTTTTAATTATCTTAGACATCTTTTTTTCTTTTTCTTGGTTGATTACCATTATTTTGCTTTAGCCATTTGCTGTATATTTGCTTGATACATTTTTTTTTTCTTATACCAGTTCTTTTTTTTCTTTGAATATTCTATATTCTTTATAATTTTAGGTATTTGTCTTAGCAGTTCTTGCTTGATTTTATTTTTGTTTTGTCTCAAATATTATTCTAAATATTTTTGTAAGTTTGTTATTCTTACTTTATAGGAATTTTTGTAACTTATTCCTTTCTTTTATGCACATATTTTTTTTCTTTTATTTTACTTTATGCTATTCAAATATTATTGTAATGTGATCTTACTTTGTAGGAATTTTTGTAACTTATTCCTTTATTTTATATTTTGCCTCATATTCACTTTCTCTTTTCTTCTCCACTGGTTTGCATGGTCGGTAATTCGAAAATCAGTCCCATTTCTCAGTGTTCATCAGCGCTTATTTTACCCATGGTCCATGATTTCCTCTGCACTTGTGGTTCGGATAATCTTGGTATGTAGAACTATTTCCTTGCTTGTGAAATAGGTCTCTTCTATCTTGTACCACAATTCTTCTAATATCATATGTTCATTTGTCTCCATGCCTACATCATTCACTATATTATGTTGTTTATTAATCAAAGAAGTTAATTGTACCTCCCTCATTAATGTTATCATTCATTGTTTTTTTTATTCTGCATTTCCAATTCTGGTGTACTCAAGTGTTTTAAGAGACCTTCTTAATTTGTGACACGCTATTTTGTTGTGAGTATTCAATTTTGGGTATTTTCCATTTACTTATTGATTTGCTGAAGTTTTCATCCGCTGGTTTATTGTGAATTCCCTCTATAATTTCTTTTAAGGTCCTACAATCTTTATATTTCATTAATTTGCTTTGGTCGGTAAGGGGTAAATTAAACACATCAATTAGTCCACTCTTCCTCATATCCACTTCTTCTCTTGTTTTTATTAGTTTCTTTTTATATATTTTCCTATTTCCTTTGTTTTCTTAATCTTCTTAATTATTCGATTCTTCTTTACTCTTCTACGGTTGGTTTTATGTGCTTAATTTTCTTATTGTTTTTGTTATCTTTATTTTCAGAAAACAATACACTTTTGTCTTCTTTATTATCAATTTTTTCATTGATACCTTCAGAAGTGCTGTCTAGTGTTTCATTCAATTGTTTGAAATCACTATTTAATGTTTCATTAGGTTGATCTGCTTGGTAATTTGTTTCTTCCATTTCTTATTCATCCCAGTTTTTGTCTGCTTGACTTCTTCACGATGCCCTATTAGTATGTATCTTAATTCTTCCTTCAGTTCTTCATTACTTTTTTGGATGTCCTCTGTCAATTGCTGTTGTAGAGCTTCTTGGTTCTTCCGCAAAGTATCGTTGTGTTCCTCCATTTTCTCGATTATCTGCTGCTTCAATGTCTCATTATTTTCTTCGATTTTGTTGTTCAGTGTCTCAATATCTTCTCTTAATTGTTTCTTTAAGTTTTCACTTGAAATCACATTTTGTCTCCATGAATTTTCATAATTTTTTCCTCCATTTTCTTCAGTTCTTCACTGTTTTGGTCTATCTTTTCATTTGTTTCTTCCTTCATTTGGTCTATTTTTCCATTAATCTGTCCAAATTGCTCCATCATTATCCTCATCATGTTATCCATCTTCACCCCTTCGGTTGGTTTGTCTGGTTGGTCGCCGACTGTTACCTCTACTAACGGTATTGGTTGGGTTGGGTTTCCTGGTTGGTCCTCTTGGGCATCCTCTTCAATCATTTCCCCGATCATTTCCATTTCTTCTTCGTCGGTACCTTCAGTTCCCTTCTTAGCTTTATACCTTGTAACCATGGAATGTTTCATATTTTTCTGTAATCGCCGCTAGTCTTCAATTCTAGCCTCACTAGTTGGTCACCAATCTGAAACGAAGAGATTCTTACGTACTCTGAAAAGGTGTAAGTATAGTGTGTTCGCCTCACACTGTCATTGTCACTTATATGTTGCGCTAACGATGTCCGTAGCGATCCTTCAATTACCAGTACAACACGAGTGGAAACCTTACCTTTTCTTCGTTAGGTGTTCATAAATCCCGGGTGGCACCAAATTGTTTAATTAAAACAATTAAATTAACAAATAGTATGATTGAGCGTTCTTTGTTATGACGGTATGGAGTATTCAAATTTACCCCCGCCTTCGTTCGACCTTCTTAATCGAGGAGTTAGTTCGCCGAGTTTGCGACGTGAGCGCTTACCATCATTATATATATATATATATATATCAAAACAATGTTATTTGTCCGTTTAGATAGTTAAGATAAAATGCCAGTACTTCAAATAAAGCAAACCAGTACAGCTAAGAGGAAACCAAATCAGTTAAGGATATGGAAGGGTTAAAGGCCATTTATTGATGTTTTAATTGATTGTTACAGAGTCTGGTGATACTGTGGTGGCGGCCCTGTGCTGGCCAGCGCGTCAGGGCAGGGGCGTCTAGTGCCTGTCTGGCTTTATGGTGTTGGGATCCTGAGGCAGGAAGTCCAGTAAAGTCATGCAGGTGCAGCCACAGACACCGGACTAGGGGGAGAGTAACCCACAGTTTGATATGGAATTAAGGGGGGTCATGGCGACATATCCTAGCTGGTCCTCTTAGGTTTAGGCAATGAGAGTTTTTATGCTTTAGCATAAAACCTCTCATTGGGGGGGGGGTATTGTAACAAGACAAAATGGGCCGAATCATTTTGTATTAATAATTTTCAATATAACTATCAATATGTAATACAGCCATGGTTTGGAGTTGCATGGGAAACCAGAACAAAGGATACGTAAGTCGCAGTAAAAACACGTGGCTGTGCTGCGTAAGAAATTCACCATGTGTTGGCAATGTAAACGACTTTCCGTTTTCCGTATTCTAGAACTTTCGATAAGCCAATGAGAGAAGGAGGTACGATGGAGACATCCGTTTGGTACCACGTGGCGAAGGAACACAAAGAGCGGATAGCGTCACCCAGCTATCTCAGCTGGACCCAGTCAGCAGCCTGCCTTCATAGTGAACAGATGTAAATATAACCGTAACCTTGGGCAAGATTTTTGGTAGGCCAAAAATATTAAAATAGGCCTACCAAAAGGTATTTAAAATACATGGGAACAGTGATACAACAGTAGACAGTTCTTTCAATTGTAATAACAGTTTTTTAAAATGTGAAGTTCATGGTAGTTTGTTGAAGACGGAGTGGCCGACATAGTTCGCAATACCTGGAACCTCGTACAGATAAGTACAGTGCTGACACAAGTTTTGTTGGCCTAAAGTTTATCAGGAAACATTAATCAAAATAAGAGCTCAATAAAAAGGGGGTTAAAAGAAAAATAAATTAATATATATAAAGAGAGTGATAGAGTGTGTGTTACAAAAGTACTGGTTTGTGGTAGTAGAAATATAAACATAATGATTTAAAGTATAATAGTTTTGGTAGCATTTTATAAAGAAAAGAGAAAGACTTTAAGTTTGGATTAAAAAGAATAAAATAAGATTTGTTTCATTAACATAAACATGTGTTAGAATAATTATTTCGCCATCACCATTTCCTAGTTTTCTGTGCAAACAAACTCGTCTAACGAGCCTGTGAGAACTTCTGAAATAAGGGATTTAAAATTATCTAAATTAGTTCTTGGGGAAGAGTGTTATGGGATATATATTAACCTCAAAATATATTGGCGGCCCTGTAATTTTCTGGTGGAGTCTAAGGTAAGTGCGGAGAAAATATCGCGGAGGTAAGTAATATTCTGGTGGTAAGTTACAAAATAGTTAGTACAGTTGCAGTTGGGCGATGAATGTCAAAAACAATAGGGTTCTGTAGGGTAAAAGTAAGGACACACACACACACACACCAAGTTTTACAAAAATCGGTTGATGCTTTCAAAAGTTATCATGGACAAATCCAAACAGACAGACACGCAGACACAAAAATGACGAACTTTAGACTTACAAAGTAGGATCTTGTTTTGCTCACTCAGATATATATCAAACTATTTTATAAGATCTGGTTGTATTCTCACAAATTAACCACAACGTGTCTATTCACTACAAATCTGTACCAACTTGATACACAATGGATCAGACTTAGTGTGTGGAAATACTGAAAGCCTATGTGAAAATGTTAAACAAAACAGATCTGATCTTACTACAGGCAACTCATGGAACTTGATAACTCACTCAGTGCCAGTGGCATGGTGTGGGTACATAACATCTGTTGCCGGTTGTGATAGGCCTAAAACTTAACCTAAAAATTAATTTGAATTTTTTCTTGCACCAAGTGTTCTTTTTAGACCATTTACTGTTATTCGCTGGAAGAAGAAGAGATTCCCGGTTCAACGGGATCTGACTTTCATTATAGGTACACAGAATAAATCAGAACACAAATAATCAAATTAAAAATAATAAAGAAAAACAGAGAAACACATGACTAAATGAACAAAACATTAATAGGTATGTAGTATCTCCTGCACGTCAGTTCTGAAAACGAACATAGCTGCTAACTGAGCGTTTTGCTGGCTTATACAGCAGCAACACATTGGGTGGACGAATGTGTCCCCCCTCCACAGTTTGTACAGTGACAACTACTATGAGGTCAATGACCGTACGCAGTAAAACAATGCCGATGACTGAGCTGGCGACACAAGACAGTGCAAGCGCCCAGCAGTTCAAAAGCAATCCTACGCTTTTCTTCAAGTTTCCCTGCTAATATTGTTCGGATTCCAAATTATTCAATAACTAAAGTATTTACTCTGTAACATAATTAATATTATTTTCATACATTTCCAGCACTGTTGCTACCGGCAACAGCGGTTACATGGACGCCACGCTACTGCTCAGCACTATATATGAGAAAATTTTAGTTGAAAGAAACACTTGTAAAAGAGTAGAAAAAATTATTAAAAAGACATCAACCACCTATAATTTAATTTTTCTTGAAAAGCAGGTTTCAGTTATACCATTAATTGACAGCCAACCTGTGCCAATAATTCTAAAATATAAACACACAAGAAACAGAAACGCATAAATGCTCAACTTCTCCCCTGTACAGTGTGAACTGTGTAAAAGTACACATTGAAATGGATATATTTCTATGACAATAGCATTACAATGGCATTTTTGAAGAAGATTCCAGATAGTTCCATAACTGTATTGAAGGCAAACTAGGGACTGATATAACATACAGTTTACTACAGGGTAGGGGCGAACCTAGAGGGGGATATGGGGGATATATCCCCCCCACGAAATCCGAAAAAATTAAAAAATGTGGGAGCAAGAAATTTAAAAATTGCTGCATGTTTTTGAAATGTAATTAATTGACTTCCAAGTTTTGCCAATTTAAAAAAAAATTACTTTGGTGAATGACAAGTTTAAATAATCTACAACAGGCCTTAAGTCAATAATAAATACCTATAGTAGATGTTAAAAAAATTGTGAAAAATGAAAAGAAGTCAACTTGAAAGACAGTAGGAGGACACGATTTTCTGCTGGTTACAAACAACTTGAAACACAATAATTCATGTGACGACATGCTTTACACTATGCTTGAGCCATGTCAGCTGATTTATTTAATTCCACAACGAAGGAAGTTTTGCTTTTACCCGCTGGTAGGCTGTAAATCGAGACCTATGAAAAAGACAGGCCATGGCGCAAACGACGATTTTTGAAGTCATGTGACGTTAGAGTCGAACAGTTCTGGTGTTATTCTATGTACTCGCATAATTAATATGCTTGACCAAAGTTACTTGAATATTTCGAATTTTTTTAACAGTAAACATAATATAATGAAACATATAATCCACATATTTTTTAAAATATCAAGAAAGATAAATAAAACTCTTATAGTGTATAGTAATATTTGTATCTTCGGGTTTTTTACCTTGCTCTTTCTATTTTTCCTTTCGAAAAAGACGGACTATCATTATATTTTTTTAAAAAATTTATTTATCATTATTTCACATGCTGTACAATTTATATCCACAACCCTATTATATACATTTATATCCACAGCATCTATACACATGCTGGTTAACCCTCACTTTCTTAATTTTAACACTGTCTTTACAGTATTTATATTCCACAGAAAGCCTATATTACTTTCCAAGACAAACTGCAAGCCTATCTGATGTATGTTTTTACATGATTTTATTAAAATTAGTGAATTACAGCTACTATTTGTCCATTAGTTTTAATTTGTTCATACGATTTTCATTATATGTGAAAAACAATACTCTAAGAAAAACGATATGTGGTAGAAAAAATCCTCCCCCCAAATGAAATCCTAGGTTCGCCGCTGCTACAGGGGTTATTCTGAGGGGACAACAGTCACATTTCTTAATATAGTATGTGAAAAATTTTACCACTGTAAGTTTGGAAACTTTATTGAGCCTCAATTATTCAGTTCATAGTAAATAAATATAATTAGGCTACTACAGCTACTTAATTCTAATGCAATATCGCACCCTCAGAAATATAACAGCACTTAAGGCAAAAACGTATTAACGAGATCTAGTTGCATGTACACAAACTACAGAAATTATTTCACAATACTAAGAACCAGTGAAGACGATGCACTGAGCTAAAGTCTACTGAAATTAGTGTACAATATCCAATTCATGAATATCGAGTTACTAACTGTTATTTTTCAATTACGTTTTTATTTTTATTTGAGAGAATCACTTTCAGCCAACATCCAGTCTTATGAATTGACGAAACCTGTTCATGTTGGCAAGTATTTATTTATCCCATACTTTTCAGTGTAATCAACGATTTGTTCCCGTGTCTGTTATTAGCTTGAGTAACCTATGCCTGTGAAGATTTATAAGCAAAATAAGTACTTAATTAGTGAATACAACTAATTAAAAATATTAGTCAAAACTTGACGTGTTTCTAACCATCTCTAACCTCAATTATGCATCAACACAATCAGTATATGATGGCGATAAAAAAACCATACAGGATTTCGTATCCATTTAATAAGCCATAAATACCTCTACACATTGCTAGATCAATGAAAAAACATACGTTTTGTTAAAATTTTAAAATACAACCAAAATTACGTACCACGTGCAGTTCACGCTACGCATTCATGTTGCTATTAACTTAACAAATTAACAACACATGTTACACAATGGTTGCCAACAGCACGGATTGAAGTTTCGGACTTGTCTGTCAGCGACCCATAACGTCGTCGTGCTGTGCCTGTAATCTGGCGTCTTGGTGGGGCGAGAACCACAGAGTAGGAGAGTACGAATATATAGAACGTATAGAGAACTGCGCCGCACGGGAGGAAGTTAATGTGTTTCATTGCCCGACATAAGTTCAGTAACAGCTGATCTGATTTTTAAAATTCTTTCACCACCGTGTTTATTGAAGTTTGAGGATGGTTTTAGGCATAAATTTTAACCGATAGTTTTAACAATTTTCAAAAACAGAGTCTTCAGACGGTTCCACGTCATGAAGTTTCTTTTTTAATTTTTACGTAGTGAAATTTTCGGCATGCGACAAACTTTCGTTTTATGAGAGATAGCTATATGGTGTCAGCGAGTGAAAATTATAGAAAATTCCAATTTTTATTTTGGTTTTGTTTCAATAAAATCGGCTTTTTCGCTTTCGAGATATTGGCGTTTTTGTAAGAAATTTAGTTGGCGGTTTTATAAGAAATTAGTTGGTTGGCACCATCGATGTATAATAACACTGGATAGCGCGCTAGGTGGGAGTAAAAGCGCAAAAAACGGTCCGCTGGGTAAGCACCCCCCCCCCCCCCACCATAATAAGGCAGAAGCCGTCACTAAGCACAAGTTTACACATTGTATGCAGCCGTGCTTCCGTGTTTTGTTAACTACATACTTAATTCAGTTCGGAAATTTTTCCGTGTTCATTAGCGAAACTGTTATGTAATTTTTATTATTTAATTGTATGTAATTTTGATTGTTGTGATTATTAGTTTTGCATAATGGCAACTTCCTGTGCTGCTTGCAACTGCACTAACAGATACAAGAAGAACAGTGGAATATCATTTTATAGGTAAGGTATCATTTTGTATTTCGTTTATTTCCTTTATAACTTTTATTAGACTAATATAAAACATTCATTTTTTAAATCTCTACAAATTAATTACTGATTAAATTAATTATAAATTTTTTTTTTTTTAACATTGTATTCTTTTTCATATAAACTGTGAATTGTCTGATAGCATTATTATATTATCAACACACCATAATATAAGAAATGCAAATGTCTAAGAAAAAACTGTGGTTTTTCATTATTTTACGTAAAGTACAGTATTAAAAATAAGAAAGACCGTACTATAATAACATTATTTCTTCCAGATTTCCACAAGATCAACAGCTACGAAAGAAGTGGATTATAGCTACAAAAAGAAAAAATTTTTGTTCCTTCAAAACATACGTCACTTTGTAGCAAACATTTTGCTAAAGACCAGTATCAGTTCAGACCCAACTGTAATTACGAACTGTTGAAAAGCTATGCCGTGCCAACGCTCTTTGACTTCCCCGTGCATCTTTCAAATCCTCTGACAAAAAAAAGAAGGACCATTATTAAAGAACGTTGTTATTGCCAGTGAATAAACAGCATAAAATTAAGTCGTAATTTTTATTTTTCAGTTGTGTGTATCGCCTACTGATAAATTCCTCCGCCGGAAGGTGAAAATACTGCAACAGCGTTTACACAGAAGAGATGCTAAAATTAAATCCATGAAAGATATTATTTTAGTTTTAAAGAAAAAATTAACTTCTGAAAGGTTACTAGAAATTTTAGAAGATAATTTTTCTGGTTTTTCGTTAAAAATTATTATTAATAACTTTAGCAATAATAATAGAAGTAAGTTTAAGAGGTTTTATTCAGACAAAATGAAGGAGTTTCCTTTAACCGTTTATTTCTACAGTCCCAAAGCTTATAAGTATTTGAGAAATCTAAACTTTCAGTTACCTAACCCATCAACTTTAAGGAGGTGGCTTTCTAATTTTAATTGCTCACCCGGTTTTTTAGAAGATATTTTTATATATTTAAAAGAAAACGTTCAAAGCAAGCCACATTTACAACAAGTTAACTTGGTTTTTGATGCTATGAGCATAAGGAAACACGTAATCTACGATCCACGAGAGGGGAAGAATTTTGGGTATGTGAATTTGGGTAATGGTATAAAAGTAAATGAACACGAAACATTAGCTAGTGAAGCACTAGTCTTTCAGATAGTTGCACTACGAGAAAATTCAAATGTGCCGTTGGTTATTTTTTTATTGATAAGATTAGTTCAGAAATTTTGTCCAAACTAATAAAAATGTGCATTATTAAATTATACGAATCAGGTATCCATGTACATAATGTAACATTTGATGGTACTAGTACAAATATAAACGCTGTTATGAAACTTGGTTGCGAATTGCCAGAAAAGCCTTTTTTCAATGTGAAAATAAACAAAGAAAATGTAACAGTTTGTGTAATGCTAGATGGTAGCCATATGATTAAATTGGCTCGCAACACATTAGCAGATAAAGGTACTTTACTATCTACAGATGGTGTGATAGATTTTAAATATATTCAACGGCTAAACACTTTACAAAAAGAACAAGGATTAAAGTTTGCTAATAGCCTTTCAGACATACACATACATTATGGCAACAGAAAAATTAACATGAAAATTGCGGCCCAAACCTTAAGTGCCAGCGTAGCAGATGCCATCGAATTTTTGATGTATAAACAACATCCTGATTTTATTGGTGCTAAACCAACAGTGGAACATATTAGAGTTATAGACAGGCTATTCGATTATTTTAATAGCAGGGACCCATTTGGGCAGCACTTCAAACAACCAATAAAGAAAAAGAATTTAGAAAATGACAATAAAATGTTAGATAATTTTTGGCATATTTAACGACGTTAAAAATTGAAAATATTCAGGTTCTGCGGCATCCTAGGAAAACATTTACACTTGGATTTATTGCGAATATAAACGCAATAAAGATTCTGTTAAACAGATTATTAAATAGTTTACAATTCAAGTGTATTTTGACTTATCAGTTTTCTCAAGATCAATTGGAAATGTTATTTTCCTGTGTAAGATCTCGAGGGGGACATAATAACAATCCTAATGTCAAGCAGTTCCAATGGGCCTTGAGGAAACTTATGTTCAGGAACAGCGTTAAAGCACCTGACAAAAGCAATTGTTTGAGTTTTGACATGACATTTCAAAACTGTTGAGTTTTGCAGAAGCAGAAGAAACAGTGGACCTAAACTCAGTCAGCGTCTATGAAGAACCCATTAAAAACGTTAAATGTCTGCTGGAAAATAAAAACTCGTATTATAAAGATATTCTTTTCTACTTGTCTGGATTTATTGTCAGAAAAATTAGTTCTAAGTTGAAATGTGAAGAACGTATAAGACTGCTGATAGCCGATGATAGCAACCTTGTTGATTATATTTCAAAAGGAAATTTGGTCAGGGCTTCCTCAGATGTAATCAGGATAGTAGAATTTCTGTACTCCCTTTTAGAAATAAACAAAACATTGACAAAAACAATTTGGACACAAAAATGATGATTATATTAGCGTTTAGAACCTTTACTAATAACATATTTAAAGGCCATACTTCTAACAATGATTATGGTGAAGACACTCACGAAATTAGATTAGTAATGTTAATAGGTACCGTAGTTTATTTTACAAAATTGTATGTTTTACTATAGCTAAAGAAAAGACATCATCAGCTATGTTTTCGAAACTTGGCGTGCATCAAAAATTAAATAAGTTAGTTCTATTTAACAATGTTTAGCCCAGAATTGCAATATGTTATTCATAGCAAATGTAGTTTTATATCAAATGTAATATATTTTGATTAGAAATAGTAAGATACGTTGTAATTATATGCAGATAGGTTGTAAACTAAGATTTTTTTTGTACATATTCATCAATGTAAAAAAATGTAAAGCTATGTAATAAACAATTTCGTTTTCATTTGTATTCTTGTTTAGTCAGTTTCCTTTATTTTATTGACAAAATAAAAACACACTACTACAAAAAAGAGGTAATTATTACACCCTAACAAACCGGTATAGTTAGCGAAAATATGTATGCATAACTTTAATGTTACCGGTAACTTGTTTGTTGTTTATAGATCTGTACCAACGAAAAAAATTGTACGAGCTTCTATTATGAACAACAGAAATTAAACTTATATTTACATTAGTTTTGAATTAGTATCAGGTGTTCCATTTAATTTAATTAATATAAAATACACAATTTTCATAACAATGTTGTTTATGCGACGATCAAATCGGTTAAACTAATATTAAGATAACACTGCGAGTATGCAGGCGAAGTGGCTTTTGCCTTAATGTGGTGGGGGGAGCGTAGAGTTGAGCGGACCGAATTCAGTACACGCAGCCGGCAATCCAGTGTTATTATACATCGATGGTTGGCACATGCAGCGATTTTTCTTGTAACGATTTTTCTTAATAATAAATATTATCTTAACGTAATCATATTTTAACATTTATTATATTATTCTATTTAATAATAAGAATTTCAATTTTCATGTAGTACCTTAATGTATTCTTGGATTTCGTTGTCCATGACGTGTCCGTTACTTAACTAAAATATCACTATAGTATTGACGACTCGGAACACTAGGTTTTTTATAAGTAAAAACGTAAAGTTTTACCTTACAGCCTAAATTGTTCAAATTGCAATAAATTCTACATAGGCCAGACAGGACGTAGCTTCAAACAGAGATACATTGAACACACAAAAGCACTCCACACCACTACAGAATCTACCTTTGCAAACCACCTCATTGAAGCAAACCACACATATAAAAACATCGACAATAACATGAACATACTACACGTACACACAAAAGGCCGAAAACTAGACACTCTAGAACAACTAGAAATATACAAACACACAAAAACAAATAAAAACGACATCCTAAATGAACAGACACAATTCAAATCGCACGCATTATTCGAACACATCTCACCACACACACACACAGCTTCGATCTTTCGAAAAACTATCTCGTCGCCAACAACAAGACGAACAGCGCTACCTACGACAGCCTCTGATGAAGCCTTCTATAGGCGAAAGCCGGTTTAGGCTGTAAGGTAAAACTTTACGTTTTTACTTATAAAAAACCTAGTGTTCCGAGTCGTCAATCCTATAGTGATACCTTAATGTAATTTGATTTCCTGGATTTTGTTGTCCACTGATTATAAATATATCATAACTGACTAGGAACACTAATTTTTTATAAATGCTCCATGAAGTTTTAAGAAGACTGTTTAATGATGAAGAAACACATTCATTTTATGAATATTTTATAAAACAATATATTAATAAGAAACAATACAGATCATGGGCCTACTGTTATCGGATTCGTTTAGGTATAAACACTAACATGTCAATAGAAAATTTCAATAAAATACTAAAATATTGTTATCTAAAAGGAAAACGGATTAAACGACTGGATAAAATAATCTGTGCCATATTATATTTGTTAAACATATTAAACACTGCACATCATGTCATTGTAAGAGGCAATTTCAGAAACTTTGCAACAGATTTTTACTATCTGACTTAGCTTATGTATCCAAACAGTTTTACTGTTTCTAAATGCCAGGCATTTAATTTACTTTTAAGTGACTAAGGGCTAACTCAAGCCGAATTAAAATATCAGTTTGTCTCTGTTGATTTTAATTTAAAACATAATTACTCGGAACAGTTTGTCAATTGTTTACTGGTTAATGAGTTATTCACAACTTGGATGGACATGTGTATCTTTGCTTGAAAGATCTTAGAATAGTGACAGTGTTTGACAAGAGTAATTGTGAAATGTGTATAATAGGGTACCGGTACAATGCATAAATGATGGTAAATAGTACACTATAATAAGTACTACTAGGAGCCTGGCAAATCTTTCTCAAATGCAACTTACACATATCCTGTTTCTTGCTTAAATGTCATGTGGGCGAGTGAGCGCACACACACACAACATGTATATAAACCTTACCTCTGATCTGACTTAACTAACTTTTAAAGTTTTTATGAACAAATTATTCTTATAACTTTAAATTGTTTTTGTTACTTTTAATTGCTTTTGTTTTTTATTTTTATATTACATTTAATGTTTAATTCACTAATTTTTACTATACTGTACTGCTAAGCCACTTACTAAATTACATTTATTATAGTACGCGTGCGCGCGTATGAAAGAATGTGTGCGTGCGCGCACGTGTGCGAGCGAGAGAGAGAGGGGGAGCGAGAGGGAGAGAGGCGAGCGCGCGTCTGCTACACACCTGTTCATATGCTAAAACAAAACTATATCAATACTGTACATCAAAACAATTATTTCTACTGGTATTTCAAAATCGATTTTTTGTACGGATCGCTTCGCCTGATATTAAAGAATTAAAAATAGGGAATTGTACTGGATGCCGTAAAACACTCAAGATCCGTTTTTTACCTACAGGCGCACGCACGTGCGTGCACACACACACACACAGTACACTGTTCTGCTAGTTGTGAACAGCTGCATTTGCACCAATTTCACTTGCAAACACTTAGGTAAATAAGATAATTAATATTTGTTGATGTAAGAGGGTAATTTTTATACCTGACGTGCTATGCTACATTTATCAAAGACACATGAAAAAAGTAAAATTTACATTTTAAACCTCAACTTCTTAAACCTCAACTACATGTAAAGTACTCAGATTTAAAAATTAATACCAGTTGTAATGACAGCTGAGTAAAATAAACAGTGCTTATAAAATTTTATTTACTTAACCTAACTCATTTCATATATTTCATTCCCTATATTTTTTAACTAGATTACTAAGTACATTTATCAAATTAAATTGTGTACCCCCTCCACACACACACACAGATCATATATATAAACCTTACCTCTGATCTGACTTAACTAACTTTAAAAGTTTTTATGAACAAATTATTCTTATAACTTTAAATTGTTCTGTTACTTTTAATTGCTTTTGTTTTTTATTTTTATATTACATTTAATGTTTAATTCACTAATTTTTACTATACTATACTGCTAAGCCACTTACTAAATTACATTTATTATAGTACGCGTGCGCGCGTATGAAAGAATGTGTGCGTGTGCGTGCGTCCGCGTGCGAGAGAGAGTGAGGGGGAGAGGGAGAGAGGTGAGCGCCCGTTTGCTATAAACTAGGTATAGCAATACATCAAAACAATTATTTCTACTGGAATTTCAAAATCGATCGCCTCGCCTGATATTAAAGAAGTAAAAATACGAAATTGTATTGCGAGAATAATAAGCGCGGTAAAATGTTCGGACTTCTTCGTTAAAATTCGTACCATAATCAGCTAAGCTCGGTTCTCGCCCCACCAAGTCGCCAGATTACAGGCACAGCACGATGTTATGGCTCGCTGGCAGACGCAAGTGAAATTTCGGTACTCACCATTAAAACCTGCGGTTTACGTGCAAAAAAAAAAGAAAATGAAACAAAAACCCGTACACGAAAAGTAATATTCCATAATGATTTATAAGCGATTATGGAATGCACGATAAATAAATGAAATTCACTTAATGCTCGAATTAATTTTTAGTAAAGTTCAGAAAATTAAACATGGTTTAGTGTTTTTTGTATATACTCTATACTATATAGTACAGGATTTCGCATCCATTTAATAAGCCATACATACCTCTACACATTGCTAGATCAATGAAAAAACATATGTTTTGTCATACGAAATCCTGTATAAAATTACTAGTAGAACTATACTATATAGTAGTATTTACAAAATTATAATTACATTCTTGGATTTCGTTTCGTAGTTATAATTACAATTTAGTGTTTTAAGGAAGCAGTAGTATTCCCATTCAATTTCATTACTCATATATTCTAATACAAGTTAAAGCTACAGAAATTATATTATAAAGATATGTTATGTTATCAAAACCCTTATGTACATAATATAAAGACTTTGATATGGTCTACAAATACGGATTGAAAACTAATAAGGCGTCAATTATTCATATTTTCTGGTGCAATAAACAAAAAGTACAATTTTTCGAGCGAAGTTGGCAGTATCGGTGTTGTTGAACGTAAGTTTGTAATGTGATGCGGTTAGTTCCAATTGAATTGTTGTAAGTTGTGTATTGATCGTCCCTTAAATTTTTTAAATAATGGCAGCAATTAAAGTGTTAAACCCCAAAGCTGAACTTGCTAAAGCGTCGCAGGCTTTGGCTGTTAATATTTCTGGCGCAACAGGTATTCAAGATGTAATGAAATCGAATCTAGGTCCAAAAGGAACTATGAAAATGTTAGTGTCGGGAAGTGGTGACATAAAAATAACAAAAGATGGCAATGTGCTGTTACATGAAATGCAGATTACTCACCCAACAGCATCGCTTATAGCTCGAGCGTCAACCGCCATAGATTGCACAACTGGAGATGGTACAACATCCACAATACTTATTATCGGAGAGCTTTTGAAACAAGCCGAAAGGTACATTTCAGAGGGTGTACACCCACGTATAATTACCGAAGGTTTTCAAAAATCGAAATCAGTTGCCGTAGAAGTATTGAATGATATGAAAATACCCGTCAATGAAAGTATTTTACTTGATGTAGCTAGGACAAGTTTACAAACTAAAGTTCATTACAAATTGGCAGCCATTTTAGCCAATATATGTGTCAACGCTATTGCTGCCGTACAGCAGCCTGGAATAGACATTGATCTGCATATGATTGAAATAATGGAAATGCAACATAAAACAGCTAGTGAAACAGTCCTTGTACGTGGTTTAGTTTTGGATCATGGAGCTCGACATCCAGATATGCCGAAAAAAGTAACAAATGCATACATTTTAACTTGCAATGTTAGTTTAGAATACGAAAAAAGTGAAATAAACTCGGCGTTTTTTTACAAAACAGCAGAACAGCGTGAAAAAATGGTTTTAGCTGAACGAGAGCTTATTGATCAGCGCATTCAGAAAGTTATTTCACTAAAAAAGAAGATTTGTGATAATACAGACAAATCATTTGTTGTTATAAATCAGAAAGGTATTGATCCATTTTCTCTGGAAGCTTTTGCAAAAGAAGGCATTGTTGCATTACGACGAGCAAAAAGACGTAACATGGAGCGTTTGGTGTTAGCATGTGGTGGCACAGCAGTGAATTCTTTTGACGATCTTCAAGAAGAACACCTTGGATTCAGTGGTCTTGTGTATGAGCATGTATTAGGTGAAGACAAGTTTACTTTTGTTGAAGAGTGTAAATTCCCCAAAAGTGTTACTGTATTAATTAAAGGCCCAAATAAACACACTTTAATTCAGGTTAAAGATGCTATCAAAGACGGACTGCGAGTTGTTAAAAACGCTATTGAAGATAAATATGTGATACCTGGTGCTGGAGCATTTGAAGTAAGAGCATCACAGAAATTGCTGTCTATAAAAGACACAATTCCAGGTAAAATAAAACTCGGCATTCAAGCTTACGCAGAGGCACTTCTAATTATTCCTAAAACACTGGCAGTTAACAGTGGATTTGATTCACAAGATTGCATTGTAAAGCTTCTAGAAGAGTGCAGAAATTCAAGTAATTATATTGGACTTAACATTTCTACTGGTGACCCAATTGATGCAGTCAGTGCAGGTATTTTTGATAATGTTATTGTTAAAGATCAGTATATAAATTCATGTACTGTGATTGCTAGCAACCTGCTGTTAGTTGATGAAATAATGAGAGCAGGACTTTCATCTTTGAAAGGTTAACATTGCTTAATTTGTTGTTTTCTTTATATTTAATGTAATGGTCATTAGTAAAAGAAATTATTTTTTACTGTTCAATATAAAAATCTGTTGCAGTTATGATATTAAGAAATAATGTAAACACTTGTACTTAAGTTAGAAAGTGAAGTATGTATTAAAAATTGTGCTCCAAATAAAAATATTTGTGTGTATGTATGTTGCAACTAAATGTTCTTTTTAATTCTATTATTTACAAAATGTTATCAATAATAATCATTGAAGTGATTTTCAATTCTTTACTTTGTTCTTTGTAATCGCTGTGTTCTTTTTTGTAATAATCAAATAAAAAGTTTTTTATTTGTCATAATTTATGTATTTTTATTTCAGTTACTTAATTTTTAGCCGCCGTTTCATAAATTGGAAAACTTTAAAGTTATTTATAATGTTGTAGGTGTTTGTAAGTATAGCTAATGATTTCATTTACAGAGCTAGAATATGTGGTAACCGACCATGAATGTGCTACATATTCACAGTAGTTTTACCTACACTAGATAACAGGCTGTTTGCTGGCACCCGGATATAAATTCAAATCTCGTTTCTAGTATAGTTCGTTTGTTTCAATTTTTATATATCACATAATATCATAATTAGCTAAATTTAATTAAATCACTACTGACTCGGAAAACAAAGTTTTTTATGGGTAAAAAACGTAAAAGTTTTACCTTATAGCCTGAACCAGTTTTCGCTTATTATAAACTTCGTCAGAAGCTGCCACTGGGAACCCTGTTCGTCTTGTTCTTGGCGACGGTGTCAACTTTTGAAGAATCGTGAGTGTGGGGTGTAATATGTCCAAATAATGCGTGTGATTTGAATTGTGTCTGTTCGTTTAGGATGTCGTTTTTATGTGTTTGTATATTTCCAATTGTTTAAGAATGTCTAGTTTTCGGCCTTTTGTGTGTACCTATAGAATATCCATTTTATTGTCGATGTTTTTGTATGTGTGGTTTGCTTCAATGAGGTGGTTTGCAAAGGTGGATTCGGTAGTGGAGTGTAGTGCCTTTGTGTGTTCAATGTATCTTTGTTTGAAGCTACGTCCAGTCTGGCCTATGTAGAATCATATACAAACACATAAAAACGACATCCATTATTCGAACATATCACACCCCACACACACAACATCGATCCTTCAAAAGTCACCAAGAACAAGACGGACAGCGCTCCCAGCGGCAGCCTCTGACAAAGCTTATAATAAGTGAAAACTGGTTCAGGCTATAAGGTAAAACGTTTACTTTTTTACCCATAAAAAACTTTGTGTTCCGAGTCGGTAGTGATTTAATTATATTTAGTTAATCAACGGACACGTCATGGACAACAAAATCCAAGAATCATAATTAGCTTGTAAATTTTTGTTAATTACTTTTATTAACTCCGTAGTTATAGTACCGTACTGGAAAACCTCTAGTTTTGTAAGCTCCACAGAATGATATTAAAAGAACAGACAACTATTATTTTGTACAGTGGTGTAACTAGCTGCTTCTGGGGAGGGGAGAGATGAGACTATCAGTTGGAACATTTTGACGCATGCAGACATTCATTAATGTATTGGACTATTCAGTTGGCTGAGAGACTCTGTTGTGTAAACACATGTTGCCTGTTACTGTCATATTCATTAGTTATCTTCCACATAGGAAAGACTGGCCTTTTGTTTCAGAGTCACTCATGACTCACCTCCAGTTATGACCTTTTTGGGGAAGCGTGGGTCGCTGTTAGCAGTTTCAAGCAAATCTTGAGCAACTTTAGTACAGAATTCTTTTTAATGAAGAAAGTAGTATTAGTGGTTACAATCACAAACAGAATTATCACTGTTGCACACCACTATAGAAAAATTATTCCGATTAACGCTTTCAAGCTTCTCAGTTCATCATCAGATGAGAATTCTGAGAAGCTTTTTTGTGACAATTCCGATCTGACGATGAGCTGATTAGCTTGAAAGCGCTAATCGGAATAATTTTTCTATAGTGGTGTGCAACAGTGATAATTCTGTTCAGAATTCTTTTTGATCTTGTGACAGCCACCCAATGGCATAAAGTTTGCTGCTGATTTTTACGTGTTCTAATTGTTAAACACATTCCAGAACGAGGATCACTTGTTGAGTCCTCTGTGAAGGACTTTATAATTATAATTTTTGCAGAAGAATGTCTCAAGTTTTACAGGAAAATTTAATATGAATTTGCTGATCTATGTTATGATTGTGAATTTGTTCACATGTTATGTTTACGACAGTCACAAACAGCACATGTTCACACAACAGAGTTTTACAGCTAACTGAATAGTCCAATACGTTAATGAATGTTCATGGATATTGTCACAGGGCAAATGGCGCCAATCATACACCTCTTTGTTTTTTGTGACCCTTAGAAGGGCCATGTGGCGAGAACGCTAAGTGTGATATATGTTCTGCCCAAGTCGCGCCGTGATGTTCGGCTGCGGCACCTGCTGTTCGTGGTGTACTGCAATCCTCTTCTTTCAGCATCGGTATGTAGAGCCTGCTGCCGTCCCAGTCCATGTCGATTGCTGGTTCTTCACAGGGCAAGAAAGCGAAGAAAGACCATTCTTCTTTTCCTGTTCCTTCCGGGTAGCTCAGTATAATCCGATGGAGGAGTGCGCCAAAAATTCTAGTAGTGCACTTTTTATGCCCTGACAGGTTGGTGCGCCATGAGCCTATCAAGAGTGCTGCTGATTCCTGATTGGCTCGCTGTGAACTCGTCAGGTGTCACGTGCCCACCAAATGTTAGCGGCGACCTCTCGGCTGGTACCGAGAGCAGATGTTTGCCTCGCTGCCGTCACAATATGTTAAGAGGTCCCGTCTGATTGACTATTGCATTACATTGCAGTTGTGCGACTGGTTTCCATAATATTCAAAATGGTTGAACAGTTTTTGTTCAGACCTCATACAACAAATGACAAAAAAAAAGACGAACCCCAAAACGGATCCTAAAATGGTAACTCAAAAACAGAAGAAGACCTGGAAGGCCAAGAAATAGTTGGACAGTGAGTATAGTTGTGGAATTGTTTTGATTTGAGTATACGTTCACACACACACCCCATGCCTACTACATTGAATTCTTATGCAGATCACTCTCAATTGTTGAGTACAACCTCAGTGCATGTCGAGTCGGTCACTTTTGAGCAGCGAGATGAGCATCATGTTAACTTACAACCTATACACAAACTCAGCATTTTAGACATATTTAAAAGCAGGAGGTAAGTAATTCATACCTCCCAGGATTTTCCTGATGACTGACAATTATCATAAATGTATTAGCATGTAACACTATTCCTTCCAATCGTTTTTCCTTAGGAACCTGCCTGTCTTTTACCAAGGTTCAACAAGCGTGGGAAACGTATGGAAACTAGGTGAGTTGTGCACCTTATAATTATATAAGCTATCGCTACATGCTTGCTATGTAAATTATGAAAGGTTAGTTGGAACAGGTTAATCAAAATTTATGTATTTTAGAGTGTAACTTAAAATGATCCACACTGTCTTAGAAACCTGTCAGGCTTTCATGAACGGTGAGCTATACCAACCCAGAGAATGAATTAACCCCCTCCCCTACTTTAAAGTATAGCTAAGTTGTCTAGAGAAGAGAGACATGATAACAGTTCACTGTCCCACTTGAACTCTCTCTCTCTTTGTCTGCCTCCCCCCTCTCGACCTGTAACTTCACAATGATTCCACCATGCTTGTAATGTTCTCACCAGCCTTATTGCAGCCAATGATCTCACTATGAAACACTGTACAAGACAGTTGTGTGCAAGCACAAAATGACTGATATTGTTACCCTCGAGCAAGGTGTTTGTCCACTGTGCAACTCTAAGCGACTTAAAAATCTATCATTAGGTCTATAGCAGTGTTTGTGTCTCTTCTTGCTCACTCCATTCATATCCCTCACACAGAGGGGAAGGTTTTATAGTCTTTAACACTGAGTGCCGGCTGCTGATGCAAAATACTTTACAAGTGCCGGCTGTTTTTAATGTTTTTCAAAAAATTCTTGTGAAACTATAACATAATCTAGAAAAATGGTACTTACCTTGTTTTTAATGTTAAACCTTCCACTTCATTATTAAATATAAAATTTCATTGTTTTATATAAATACTTCTAATGAAACTTTACTTTTTTATACACAATTTTTATTTAAAAAAAAGTCAAAACTGTTATAGCACACTAAACAATTATAAAATCACTTTAGCTTACACAGAAGTAGTACACTCCACTGTTGAAACACAAAACATAAGAAAATGTATCATTACTATTAGTTTATATAATTTTTTTTTTTAATGAAAAACTTTAAAGCATGGGTCTTTACACATAGCAATTAGAAATTTTTGTTTAGTTTCAGTTTGGTTGAGCTACCATCTGTTGGCGATTTCAAGAACTAAGAACACTCACAAACATTACGCGACATTAGAAGACAATGTCATTATGCGACATTTTATAACAATAAAATGGCATCATTAGAAGTGATCCTGTATTTAAAGAAACATAAAACTACGTCACATCAAATGACGTGACCGGCATTATATAGAAGTTTTGTCACCACGTCAATTGATGTGATCGGCGCCCTAAGTGTTAATTTTAGGGGTTTCAGTTGAAATATCGTTACTACTGGGTCCTTCAAAAATATTAAGATATCTTCCAAAAAATAAGATTAGATTTTTATATTTTAAAAATATTCTGGGCAATATGAAAACTCATTTATGGTAGTTGAAACAACTTAATTTTTGTTAATCAGAAACCCAAATCCAAATTAAAATAGTAACAATCCAAATGTCTGCCTAAATGAAGATGAGAAATCACTCTTTACAGAGTATTGGTCTGATGTCACGTAATAAATAAATACAAATCTAATTAAATCACTGCAGACTCAGAACACAAAGTTTTTTATGAGTAAAAACGTAAAAGTTTTACCTTATAGCCTGAACCAGTTTTCGCTTATTATAAGTTTCATCAGAGGCTGCCACTGGGAGCACTGTCCATCTTGTTCTTGGTGACGGCATCGACTTTTGAAGGATCAATGTTGTGTGTGTGGGGTGTGATATGTTCAAATAATACGTGTGATTTGAATTGTCTGTTCGTTTAGGATGTCGTTTTTATGTGTTTGTATATTTCCAATTGTTCAAGAGTGTCTAGTTTTCGGTCTTTTGTGTGTATGTGTAGAATATCCATGTTATTGTCGATGTTTTTGTATGTGTGGTTTGCTTCAATGAGGTGGTTTGAAAAGGTGGATTCGGTTGTGGAGTGTAGTGCCTTTGTGTGTTCAATGTATCTTTGTTTGAAGCAACGTCCTGTCTAGCCTATGTAGAATTTGTTGCAATCTGAGTAATTTAGTTTGTATATACCAGGTAGATCAAATTTGTTTTGTGCTTTGTGTGTGTGTTCTGTTTTGTTTGTAGTTTTGTATGTGATTCTTTATCCTGCTTTTCTGAATTTTTGGGCTATTTTTTCAGTGTGGTTATTGATGTATGTTAATGTAATGAATTTGTTGTTTTCTGTCTTTGTCTGTTGTTTGTTTTGTGTAGGAGTTTATTGACCATTGTTCTGTTGTATTGTTGGATTCTGCTAGATATTTTATCGTGTTTAGTCGTCTTTGCAGTCTTTTTCGTTTAGTGGGATTTTGTTGTCTATGTATCACAGTTTTGAAGGCAGCTAGTTTGTGTTGTATTGGGTGATTGGAGGAGTTGTGTATTAGTGTGTCAATTGCAGTGGGTTTTCTGTATATACTGAATTTGTGCCTGTGTTCAAATTTTGTTGTCTTGTTTGTTCATCATCTTCTTTCACAGCACTACACTTACTATATTATTGAAACTTTCTCTTGTGAAAACTTACTTGTCTTTTTCGTCGAACGCGTTTCGGCGTCGTATTCACCTTCGTCAGCTTAGAAACAGACTGCCAGTATTTAGTAACGGTTGTTGCTTGGAAGGTATAGTGGGGATGGTGTGTAGAGGAAGGGGATTGGCGCGGGGATCCAAATTATTGTTTGTTTTTTGTATGATTGTGTCGAAAAGTGTATGTGATTTACACTAAATCATACTAAACGACCAGTTATAATATAAATCACATACACTTTTCGACACAATCATACAAAAAACAAACAATAATTTGGATCCCCGCGCCAATCCCCTTCCTCTACACACCACCCCCACTATACCTTCCAAGCAACAACCGTTACTAAATACTGGCAGTCTGTTTCTAAGCTGACGAAGGCGAATACGACGCCGAAACGTGTTCGACGAAAAAGACAAGTAAGTTTTCACAAGAGAAAGTTTCAATAATATATTAAGTCAAATTTTGTGATGGAGAGGTCTAAGACATGTCATTTAGTTAATCAACGGAAACGTCATGGACAACGAAATCCAAGAACTCAAATTATTATTAGTCTTACACAATTCTCTATTACACGGAAAAAATTAAACAAAAAAAAAACAACCAATTCTGTGATAATGTTTATACATATTTATTTACATATCTATACAAACACCATAATGTACAAAAATCAACAGGAATTTAACAAAAATACTATAAGTATGATTACAATTAAGACTGTTTTAACACTGTATAAACAAGAGAAAACAAAATAACAAAAAATGTCCATACTGTGACAACAGGACTTTACAAAATTACCAAATATGATTTTTTTTTAGCACTACAAAAATAACAAAATAAGCCAGTCAGGTGATTGCTTACAGTTTAGATTTTCCTAAGGCTTTTACGGCCGGTGCCCACATAGTTGGAAACAATATTAGCGAGGCTGTTAGGCCGTGGTCTCCAAACTACAGCCCGGAAGTGTCACTGTCCGGCCGATGCCGCATGCAAATTTTAAATAGATCGTCAAAATACTTCAAATATTATAACATTTTACTAAATAACTAAACAAGAAATAAGTATAAAATCAAAGTACAGGGCTAATGTATCAGATAAACGCTTGAAATCTATTCTAGTGATAGGAGCATCAAAATCTGACCCAAAATGAACAGATATTATATGTCAGAAGCAACTCTGTACATAAGAAAGCCAAAAAATGATACATAAGAAATATCTTTGAATGTTATTTTTCCTTACTTTTATTTGTATTGTTTGGAATAAATGAATTTGTTTTCTTTGGATAAGTCTGGTTAATTTTTATTTAAATACCTATTTTATTGACTTCATTATTTTGTAAACTTAAAAAAATAATAAAGTTTACAATATATATATATATTGTAACGTTCCGCGAAAGTTGCTTCTTATAATTGTAACGTATTTCTTTATATTATAGCGTTGTACATACACTATAACATCGGGAACCTGGTTAATTGGCTCAGGTCAATTAAACAGGCTGCCATAATCTTAACAAACTTGTAAATAACTGTTAAGTACACAAATGTTAAATAGGATCCCATGAATTGAGGGATACTGACAGGGGTTTGGTAGATTTATTCACTCTCCTTTTGGACCATGACATCTCTTTATTACATAAATTTAGCAATGAGTATATAGAAGTTAAAACCTTTGTACCTCTTGTACAAAGAGAATTAGAGTAATTTAGTACTGAGTTAACATAGTTTTTCTTGTATTAATGCCCTCGGATCCGAGTACTTCGTTTCAGCATATGATATTACATTTATAATATTTATTCTTGTGTCATTTTAAATATTGCTTTATTTAACCAAAAATTATTTAAATTAACGCATGTTATTGCTAAGCATGAAATTACATTTAATTTAATTAAATCAGTCTTTCTTGTTTTACTTTACGTTCATCTTTTATCTATTTAGTGTTTATCTTACAATATTCTACTTCAAGTTCTGAACCACGGGTGTCACCTGCGGGTATCATCCTCGGCGAATCGGCGACTCTCTCGGTTGTCCTGGTGTCTTGTAGTTATTCTGAAGATCAGGTTTCTGTTGTTGGTGAAGTTCGGATGTCATTTTAGTCATGGTGAGTCCTGGTTCTCTCTTTCTTAATAAGTTGTAGTAATCGCTTGTTGTTTTGCATCTTTTGCACAAAAGTTTTATTCACTTGTAATCACGTCACATGTTGGTTTAGTTCTTGAGTTTAACATTATGATTTTACCACATTTCTAATTACATACACTTTATTGTTTAGATTTCTAGAGATGTCATAGATGCGCAATTCTCATCCACACTCACTCGTTTACTACATATTTACTGTAATTACACTGTCCGACTATATTCGCGGTTCACATGGTTTTAAATGTGTACTGAGTGCCGCTACGTCTCAACTGGCGAGTTTATTAACTTTTAAACTTATTATTATTATACCGCATCTCGGCTGTATGCTGTTTACGCCTCGACCGCTCCATTGCAAGTGTCTTTAGTTAAGGGGTGAGAGTAGTAATCTCGCGTCATTTACTATTCAGCATAAAAGTAGTTCCATATTCCGATTAATATCTACTCGTTTATTCTCTGACATATTTAATTATATTACGGTATCCTTTACTTTTTATTTTATTATTGTACATCGTTATGTTTTTTATCATGTAGCAATTTAATACTTTTATTAGTCTTATTCAGAGGTAATTATGCGTGTTGATGCCGGGTTCGGCAAGTTAAAGCCGGGTTAATTATTAAGGGGTGTTATCTCAATTTTATTCTCGAATTCTTTTTGGTTTTAAAACTATTTATTTTGGGTATTATTGCGGTGTTACATTATCATTTTCTTTAGGGGTTTATGTTTAGTTTTAATGTGAGATTTTAAATTATTTTACATTTCTTTTATTTTCTTTTTTATTTTTTAAAATCGTCACAATATCTGGATCACGGGATCCTTTGCGGTTTTTACTCCTTGTAGGTATTAGTATTACAGGAGAGAGAGAGAGAGAGAGAGAGAGAGAGAGAGAGAGAGAGAGAGAGAGAGAGAGAGAGAGAGAGAGAGAGAGAGAGAGAGAGAGAGAGAGAGAGAGAGGGGGGGGAGATCCTCTCTTTGTGTACTGTTTTATCGTTTTATTAAGCGTATTTTGCAACAGCTGTTTTCAAGGCGGTCACACGTAACAGGTTATGTTGGCCGTTTATACCTCGTACGCTATGATGACTGTGTTAGTTTTCGCACTCTTCTCTGCTTTTTACCAGTTTCCTGTAACAAATTTGCTATCTACAAAGAATAACACAAAGTCAATTCCCTCAAAAAGGTATTTATTAATTGATATTGGTTTATTTTCTGGAAACTATTAAATTCAGTTCATCGATTTTCAGATCGACTATTATCGAAATTACAACCACTTTCGATATAAGTATTTCTATCATACAACAGATATATTCAATTATAGTTATAAACAAAATTAATAAATTATTTATCTCAGGGTTTTTTTGGGATTCTTTGAGCTATAAGAAAGTCAGAAATGCTTTGATAAGAGTATCATACTTTACAAGAAAATATTTTATTCTTAAAACTAGGTCAAAGAGTTCGTTTTTTAGACGCCAGAGCGCAGATTACATGAATTCACCCAGCTGACAAACAAGAAACATGGCCGCTGTGATCGTTTTAATGAGATTATATTTTTACTGTTTTGAATTAAATAAATAAAGTTTAAAATGTTCTTACTAAGTTTTCTTATACATTGAATTATTTTGTACTGGTTTCTAGTGTTCGTTACTTGGTGGTGATGTGTAGTTTTTTAGTTTATGAAGCCTTTCTCACCAATGGCAGTGACTGAATAAGTTCCAATTTTCCAAGCTATCTGGTGTCCGGACAAATTTTCAATGTTTTTTGGATATTCCCGCATCAATTAGTATGTTTCAAGTGATGTACCAGACATGGTTTCTTATGCTGATTCTTTTCTTCTGTTTTGAATAGCGAACAGTTTGAAATTTAGTTAAATTTTCTGGACATTATTTTAGTTTCATGTACTCTCTTGAAATCAAAATTAACAATTATCTCATCTTGTTATCCTTGTTACCGTTAGTAACCAAGAAATTGATGAGTTTTTATTGGCTAACCTAGGTACAGTTTTAGTAATTAGGCTAGTATTAAGATATTATTAGTTCTTTCACCTTTTAGGAAAAATACTCCTTTATAAAGGTTAACTCTAATTAAATTTAATTTACATAAGCATGTTTTTCTTCATGCTATTACATATGCTTAGATACATAGGCGGATCCAAGGGGGGGCACGGGGGCACGTGCCCCCCCCAGACGGATCGAAAATACACTGGATAAAATGAATTATGTAGCTAGTGGAATTATGATATTTTCAGTTAGTTAACCCTTTGAAACCCGAATTTTTTACAACAATTATTATATTTTATTTTTTATCGCAATTTTATTTTTAATTTATAATTTTATAATTTTTTATTATATAAAATACGTTCACACCTAATATTTCTAGATCAGAGTATTGATAATGAATATGTGTATTTTTGTAAATTATAATTCTATATTAGTATTTGTGCTTATTTTTATTTAGATGTTTTACTTTCCTTATTGATAACACTTATTTTTATTGTATCGAGAGTAAGTAATGGTGTAAAAATTAGATTAGTTTTATAAGTGAAATGAAAGTCAAATTTCTAAAGAAAGTTTAAATAGATTGAATAAAAAATTCCTGTTATAAGTTTACTTTATATTATTTCAAAATTGTACAAATACAAAAAATCTACTTTGTTATACAAAAAATCAAAATTGTACTTTCTAAAATCAAAATCGGTTGTTTTATTATTTTTCAAATAATAATAATACAATAATAAATAAATTATGTTAAAAAACTAATGTTTTTGTATTTATATTAATATATTTAATTATTTATTTATTTATATTAATTTTTATATCGTTTGATTCAACAGATACTTTGATAATAAGATTTTTTTCTAACAACACCTCCCCCCCTGGAGAGGAGGGGCCCAAAACTGCCAGAATGTGCCCCCCCCTGAGCAAATTTCTGGATCCGCCCCTGCTTAGATACCTATATGTTAGATTCTTGGATTTCGTTGAAGCCTCTGATGAAGCCTTATAAAGGTGAAAGCCAGTTTAGGCTGTAAGGTAAATCTTTACGATTTTACTTATAAAAAACTTAGTGTTCCGAGTCGTCAAACAATAGCGATATTTAGTCTATATGTTAGAATCTAGTGGTGATACTCCATAGTTTTTATATTAACAAGATTCTTGTTTTTTAGGAACTATTTTCCATTAACATTATTTTCTCAATACAATTACTTAAACTTATTTAATATACCCTTCTGTCATCACCTGAAAGTGTTTTTTATTAAAATTTAGTTTTCTTTTATATTTTTAGTTTACAAGATTGGTTTAATTAGTTCATTTCTGACTTTATATTTGTAGATGTATTACTGCTCTAGGCCCTATTTTATTTTTCCCTATCTCTTTACAATTTATTCCAATTAACAATTATTAACTCCTTCTCCAACCCTGGATCTTTCAAACAATAAACATAATAATATTCTACTTACATTGACATATTGCCTTTGTGGCCTAACAAAATAAAACAGCAATAACTTACTACCAACTACTTATTATCTATTACAAAATTCCTGCATCCTTATCACAACTTGTGTTTGATGTCTCTTTACTATCACTCATCATTTTATGGCACACTTGGTGTACACTGTATTTTTATATCACCACTTATTACACTGTTTTTGCACTACAAAAGTTTTTATTGTTTAGTGTATTAATAATTTCAGACAAACGTTTTATAGTATGATACTTTAGTATAATACATTTTCTGACCTGGGGAATGAGATACCTACTGAACTGGTTTATCATTATTCATAATAACATCAGGTATTTTACTTGTCATTACAGCATATTGGACTTTTAGCTCATTTAGTATTAGATACTGATTATGTAAGGTTACATCCTTATATATATATATGTTGTTGGCCTGCTTGACTTATAAGATTTTTCAATTCGGCCCTCAAGTGAAAAAGTTTGGACACCCCTGGTGTAAAGTCTATGCTGACAAAACATTTCCCATCGGAGGCCATCATCAAAGTCGGTAACAATTGGCACAGTGTCCACCAGTTCACCCAGTGATGAGGTAGAAGGTGTGGTGTTAAAGGACACAACATGCTTCAGAGATGACTATGGTGGTGGTGGTGGTAAAAAAATATCAATACTTCTTGCAAAACTACTGACGATATTTCTCATGCAAGTACTCACAATAACAGTACTATAGCTTTTTTTTGTTTATGCAATCTGTTATTAAAAAAAATAAGCATAATTGATAACTGAATACATGGCATGGTGAGAACTAGTCCAGTGACTAGGATTAATTCTCTCTCTGTGTGTGAGTTCTTAGATAAATTCTGATGTAAACAAACCCATGTGGCAAATCTGAAACACTACTCGTCAGGGGGTGTTGACACTGTTCACACATTAATGTATTACGCGCATGTGCAGAATGTATAGTCATGTGAGATTTATCTTGCCTTATCGGGGCACGTCAGTTTAAGCCTTCCTCCTTATCACTGTATTCTGAATCATACTGAATTAATATGGAGCCAGTTGAAAGGATATGTTGCCCGTCACAACACAGCATTAGCTGCTTGATATAAAACAATTTATTGAGAAGACGGTAAATGAAACAACGGCAGAGAAGTGGAGTCATTGTATGCAGCATATAATCAGGGAAGATGATAACCTATGGCAACTAGCCCACATTACCGACATCGTTGTGGACAATAGACAATCTTATCAATAATAACGTTGACTCAAGCAATGATACAAGTTCAGACACAGATATGGAAGGCACTGAATTACTCTCTGATAGCAACAGATAGTATTCAGTACACTGCTAACTATCACAACTTCTATTTTCGTTTTAAATAAACTTTACTTTTTTGTTTGTTACGATATTTAAATGGTTAATTTAAAAGCCATTAACTAGCATTATAAAATATCAGTCTGACACTGTCACACAAATTTTACTTTTGTCAGGACAAATTATTACAATTTACATGTATTTATACAGTATCAATATTATATGTACCCTGGCTATACTCCTTCTGTCAGAGTGACGCATCTCTAACACATAGCGTTTCAGATGTGCCACGCCTGTTTGTTTACATCAGGATTAAGCTAAGAACGGAAACAGTTTACTTGAAGTTACATGTTATATAATGGATTTAAAGTCTTAAATGCTGTTTATCCAGGTGGATGCCCAAGTATTTACAGAGTCAGGTACCAGGACAGGTTTGTTGTTTAACTTTACCATTAGTACTGCAATTTGAGCTCATTTTGTGAATGCATGTCAATTTATTTCTTTTAAAACCAAACATTTTGCCCATCCTATGATGAGGCATCCCCAGTG
Organism: Magicicada septendecula; assembly: GCA_034769895.1. NCBI lineage: Eukaryota > Metazoa > Arthropoda > Insecta > Hemiptera > Cicadidae > Magicicada > Magicicada septendecula. The sequence goes on from CM068371.1 coordinate 22,306,396, forward strand.
GTTTGACTAAAGACTCTGCCTCATTGTAGTATGGATGAAACGTTTGGTTTTAAGATAAATAAAATGACACATGTTGAACTGAGAAAACAGTGTTGTTATTAACGAAAACCATGGCAGTTTACGAGCATGCAATGATATACAGATATCTCTGATGAATACATCTAGAGTGGAAACAGCAATAACATATCCATACAAGTTTCCACTAATAAACATATATCAGTTGATACTAGATCCTACGCAGAAATCAATCGCCCATTGACTCCTGTTTAGCACTTCCAAGTGAGTAGCTCGCTATCAGACTGCAGTGAAAGCCACAACATAATAACTGTTGCCTATTTACATAGCTACATTTTACTAAGAGTGTACATAATTAAATCCTTAAATTCGTAGTGACCATCAATCAATGATTTTTTTCTGGTGACGGGTTTGTGAGGATCGGTCAAAAAATAACACAAATTTTTAATTATTTGTGTCAACGTTTTGACAGTGTTTATTGTCATAACATTGTCTCAACTCCTTCATATATACAAGGATACACACATGCATGTGCACACACACTCACATACACAAACACATTCACTCACATACGAACACACACAATTCAAATCGTACGCATTATTCGAACATATCACACCCCACACACACAATATCGATCTTTCAAAAGTTGATACCGATGCCAACAACAAGACGGACAGTGCTTCCAGTGGCAGCCTCTGAAGAAGCTTTTTAAAAGTGAAAACCGGTTCAGGCTATAAGGTAAAACTTTGACGTTTAAAAAACTTTGTGTTCCGAGTCGGTAGTGAAATAATTATATTTACTCAAATAATTGTTCTGCTGTGTTGGACATTTGTTTTGTATTCATACACAGGTCCTGACAATAAACACTGTTGAAACGTCAACACAAATAATTTACAATTTGTGTTATTTTTTGACCGATCCTCACAAACCCTTCACCGGAAAAATTCAGTGTACATAATACTTGACAAACCTTGTCTTCAAATGTTGATTGTTGGTTCTCAGGGTTATATTACAGGATCTTTGTGACTATTTCACTACATAGTTATAATATAATGAAAAGCTGTTATTTCTTCTGTTATTCTTAACAGTGGTATAACTAGGAGCTGCTCTATGGGGTGGGGTGGGAGGGGAATGAGGCTAGATTAATGAAGACCGGACTCCCCAGAACCTAAGACCTAAGTTTTTCCCTCAGGGCAAACGGGATATTCAAGATTCTTCCTGTATAGTTATTTATACGCCTCATTTTAACACTCAGTGAGTCACTTAAATTATTTGGTAAATGTTATTGCCTATGATAGGAATTATGATATTGGTCTTAAGTTAGGTAAGTTCCAGACGATTTGCGGAACAATCATCTGTATTTTTAGAAACAAGGTGGGTCGAGATACAAAATACATAAGTTTTACGATGTTATGGAAGTCTCTGAACTGTCCTATGGGTGTTAATTATGGACAACAAGCAAACAACAAGACAGTAAAATACAGGCCTCGGAAATAGCATTCTTAACCCTGTTTTTTAAAATTTGTGGGCGATTTTTTCAGTGTGATTATTGATGTATGTTAGTGTTACAAACTTGTTGTTTTCAGTCTTTGTCTGTTGTCTGGTTTGTGTAGGAGTTTATTGATTATTGTTCTGTTGTATCTGTTGGTTTCTGCTAGATCTTTTATTGTGTTTAGTTCGTCTTTGTAGTCTTTTTCATCTTGTGGGATGTTGTTTAGTCTGTGTATCGTGGTTCTGAAGGCAGCTAGTTTGTGTTGTATTAGGTGATTGGAGGAATTGCGTATTAGTGTGTCAGTTGTAGTCGGTTTTCTGTACACACTGAATTTATATCTGTGTTCAAATTTTGTGATGGTGAGATCTAGGAAGTTTATGCTATTGTTGTACTCGTGAAGGTTATGTTTTTGTGTATTTTGTTTATGTGGGTTAGTAGCTGTTGGATATTGGATACTCGGAACACCAATAAAAAACTTAATGTTCCGAGTCAGTAGTATTATACTTATAATTAGTTAACCAATGGACACGTCATGGACAACAAAATCCAAGAAAAAATAGATCTTTAACATTTCAAAATTAACCCCAACTGAAATAAACCTTGTTAACCTTAATATACATCAATGATTACAACTAAGATATAGTATCAACAATAATTGTTAATAATATAAAATAATTAACCTAATATTTGGCAGTTACGGCAATACTCAACATAAAATCAACACTTTCATATTCAACTAAATCTGATATAATATTTGCAAATTAAATGAAATTATTATGATATTTGTTAACAATTTTTAGTAATAAACAAATCATGAATACTTTTACATCACAACCGAAACTAGCTATACTCTCTAAAATAAAATACAAAAACAAATTATATTACTTCTGTTTATGATAGCACCTCGTGTGGTTAAAATTATTATTAACGATATGGAGGATGATAAAGGTTAGATTTAGTTAGGATGATAAAGATCATGATTAGCCATGATTTCAAATGTTTGAGAAAAATTGTTTTTTTTTTTTATGTTGGCAGGTAAACAATTATAAAATCTAGGATACAAAACATGAATAAACTTGCCTATATATTTCCTTTTCATCTTGCCAATATGTCTTCTCCACTGTTGGAGACGGTGAAACATTTTATGCACTGGCTATGTTAACACTGGCTCCAATCTATACTTAGTCTTCCTTCTCCGATTCCAGCCAGCCTTTTCAATACCTGTTGTTTCAACATGGACCCTCCTCCCTCTTGGCGATGTGAATTGTGATATGTGATAAACCCTGGCTTCTGGTTTGTGATACAGCGTCCTTGTTTCTATGTTATGGTTCTTTCTCCAGGGTTCCCCTTTCCTGGATAGTCAAAAACGGATGGGGGATTATTCCTCAAATGTCACAGATTCCCACTGCTCTTAACTGTTAACTTGCAAATTTCTGCCGCACATGGGCCTAACCAGTTTTATAAATTGTTTATGTTAAATGTGGCAAAAATCTTGATGTCACTATTTCGTCGACAGTAAACACATTTCTATTTTCTAAATTCAGTTTGTTCTGAATTTCTGTCTCTTCTGACATATCAGAACTGATAATTATACTAAAAAATTTTAACTCACTAACTAACCCCCAAATTTCACTTCACATTTCACGGCCCACAGTTGCCTATGCTTCCTCTACAATATGTCTTTTAAGTATAAAGTTAGTCCGTTGTCTTGTTCTGTTTCTTCTTACACGTTCTGCCTGTATATACTTAAATTTACAGTCCAACACAACAAATGCACATTGTTATATTCAGTGGTGTGCGGTGGGTACCAATTTTGGTGAAGCTGAGTTATATCCGATACCATACTTATGCCTGTACTCAATTTAAATTTCCTGACATCGTACACTTGAGCACTAGTTTTTCACTGCAATTCAAATTCAACAGCAACTGGCAAATGAGCTCTGTAATAGCCTGGGCATGGCGATCACAACTTAGATAAGTAAATCCTAAAATTCTCTCCTCGTAAGCATACCAATAATGCAAAACTATAGAGAACTGTGTTTTATTTGAAATGTCTGTCATTTCATAGACTAATACAGCTACAAAGTTTGTCTCTTTTATTTAATTTTTTTATAGCCACTAAAGAAGCTGAGCTAACCGTTTCAATGGGATCATTTTGTATTCGATTAAACAGTCCCTTGAAAGCAGTAGATTTTCAATATTATTCACAAAAAGAGGATCACATTTGGCTGCGTACTTTAGAAGTTCTATGTAATTGCCTTGATTAACTAAACTTTCCATTTTGTCGTGTCTCCGAAATACTAATTCTTGTTTATCTAGAAAACAAACAGTGTTAATTAGTCTCCTACGAATGTCTCTATTGCGTTGAACCTTCTGGTTGTGAGCCGATGTCTCCGATTTAAATTGAACATCTAAAGCAGTTTTTATTCCGCTCTGACCGCAAGCATCAATACACAATGATGAGCAAAGATAATTCACAGTAATATCATGGCCAGAAACAGATTTAACTAGGTGTTCTAAATGTTTGAATCCAGCTAGTGTTCCTGTCTTCTCCAAACAACAAACAATATCAACAAAATAGTACATTTAGACAAGCTCTACCAGCCAACCACTCACATTTGCTGTGCATTTGTTGGGTTTTTGAGAGATCGGGTGTCAGCCTACCAGTTTTTTTAATGTCAGTTTCTTTGTTAAATATCCAGGAAGAAAAGGCTTTGCCAAAAGGTCTTTTATTGTACAAACTAACGTTGTAAGAAGTATTTAAACCAACACAAATGATTCTAAAATACATAACTGTAACTTCAAATATAATGTATACTGTTTAGATACAACATAAATAAAACGTAAGACGAACTATTTAATAAGGTATTACTATAACTTCAAATGCTGAAAATGGATAACGCATATGGTTTAAATATGATTCTAAATAAAATGCAACACGCAAAGTAGTACCAACAAACTCAACAGCATGAGTCCAACGTCAACTGCATCAGTTGACGACCACTGCAGTGGTGGTTTCTATCTCGCTCTACGTGTGCGCACATCTCTCTACACTAGGCTGCCTCACGCTGAGTCGAAACAGCTTCACCTACTGTAGCAGTGACAGCATATAAAGCAGTCTACTTAGTCACATTAGATAATTCCAGTGAATCTTTATTTTGGTTAATTAAAATTATAAACAATTAAATAATACTAATCTCTACTCTAAATAATAATTGCAGTCAGTTTGTCGTCAATCATTAGTGAAACAGTGCTTCACTTGCTTCCCTTGACCGCACGCCACTGGTAATATTATAAGAGCCAAAAACTACTGGGCTGCTGGGCCACAGTAGATTGCTTATCAACTGATAGATGTTCTTAAAAAAAAAAAAAAAAAAAAAAAAAAAAAAAAAAAAAAAAAAAAAAAAAAAAAATCAAATTGAAAAAATATGTATCAATCGATAAGCAATCAACTACAGCCCAGTAGTTCCCGACTCTTATAATGTTCACTCCAGCCATAATAGCCTCCATAATAAACACGCCAGCCTTTCCTGAACAGTCATCTGCGCCAACTCAATGCAGAATGACCCCCCCCCCAATTTCAAGTATCGCTACGTTATCTAGAGAGAGAGAGGGGAGATGTCCCTATAATGTTCACTGTCTCACTTCCATATTATTTCCCTCTCTGTCACACACATGCTTCCATTGTTCTCGCCAGTCTTGTTGCAGCCGATGTTCACACTGTGAAACACTGGACAAAACTGTTGTGTGCATGTGCGAAATAAATTAAAATTTTGTTAGCCTCGCAACGAGGTATTTGTCTACTGCGCATCGAGACCTGAGTGTTCAATTTACATCGTCCTGCCTCTAACATGTTGATTAATATACTACCACCTTTCTGTAACATTGGAATGTTCTTGATATTATTTATTTCAACGTTATAAACATTATTTTACTTATTTTTATTGCTATATAATAGGCAGCAATAAAGAAAAATAAACACAACAGAAATGTTTGAAAAAATGTTTCCTTCTTTTGAGAGTGATCTGTTTTTAATAATTTTTTCTATAATTATGTACACCTGAGCACACATACCAAAGATAATTTTTATACAATCTTTAAACCTAAAGTTCGATGATATGTGATCATTAACAGAAGGGTTAGGTCAGGCAATGACCATTGTTATAATTTATCACACAATATTTCGATCACTATACAATCTGTGGTCATCTTCAGGTGTATAAATTAAATTAAAGCAATTTAATTTACTAGGTTAATTTACACCTGAAGATGACCACAGATTGTATAGTGGTCAAAATGTTGTGTGATAAATTATAACTATGGTAATTGTCTGACCTGACGCTTCTGTTAAATATCATTTTTGTATTTACTTAAGAACCAAATGATGTGGAAAAATAATCCATTTACAGTAATTCACAATAAAACATGTAAAATTACAGTATCCATACCTGTCTTTATAAACACACAGAAATAAATTTCTACAAAAGTAAATATTTACATAATTCAGTACTTATACCTAGTATGGTATATACTTATATAATATACTAAGTGTATAATATACTCTGTAAAAAAACAAGAACCAACTATTCGATAAGACATCATAATCCATAGAGAGGCTAAAACATTCACAGCCCGGATAGAAATTACGGTGATGAAGTTGAGGGGTTGGAGGGTGGTGAAGGCTTGGGCGGTTTCAGGATACCGATCCTTCGTAAATACCGTACAATGAATGGTGCAGATGCAAGTGTGATACTGATCCGTACTGGTGCAAACACTTTGTGAACAGCATACGCCATGACAAATGTACTGGCACCGGTCGCTGCACTGCTGGTAATGTTCAGTCCCACCTGGTCGAACAGTTCCTGTACATCTACACCACTGTAACATAACAAGCAATTTCACTATATGAAAAGTGGAATGTATTTATGTGTAATATAAATACATTATAGAATGTATAATACAGCATATATAATGTCTCAGGATGGGACGGTCATGCCATAGTGAACTGGGACAGCTGCACAATGTGTAATGCATTTGAATCACCTGTATAGACTATGTAGTTAGCGGAAAGATAAATAATAAAAAATGTAAAGGACAATTGAAAGCTAAGGCATATGCGTAGAAACCAGTTTCTTCATGGATGAGTCCACTTTGAAATTGTGGATGGCGGGAGGGTAACAGTGAATCAGCTGCTATGCAAGCTATGATGTTGCCAACATGCATCTCATGTTTTAGTAACGTTGTTAATTACTGTGTTACGTACTACCTCAGTCTTGCTTTTGTTATTATTGTCTCAGTTTATTATTGTCGTTTTTTTCAGTTCATTTTAATCGTTTAAACAGAACTATTCATGCCAGGTTTAGCACATACTTGATGAGCCTGAAGTTTTTTTATTAACGTCTTGCTTATCTTTACAATAAAAACAAATAAGTATAAAACAAACAGTACAGAAATAATAGTAGAATATTAGTTCTATTATGCTATAAAATGTATATGTGAGTGTACGAGCACGCACATTTTTGTTTTGAATAATAATAATGAGAAAACGAAATAAATAATAAAACAGAAACAATGAGAAAAAGAAGACTATTATTTTTTGGACATTTATATACAATGGACGACAATACGTTGACAAAGCAAATCTTCAAATATCCGTGGGGGAAGAAGTCAACATCAAGTTGGATTAAAGAAGTCCAAAAGGATTTAGAAAAAAATAATATACACGCAGAAGAAGCAATTGAAGGAGAAGTTTTTCGGGCAAAAGTGTTAAAAATGGAGGGGAGTCCAGAAGAGAGAGAAACCCAGTTTTAAAGTGGACTGAAGACAGGAAGAGGAAACACAGTGAAAGGATGAAAGAGTATTGGAAAAAAAGGAAAGAACAAAGAGTAAAGAATTGAAATTGGCATGTGGTCCCTAGATGGCCAATACGGGGAAAAAAAGTAGAATATTGAAGTGAAAAAATTATTAAAATTTTGATTATCGCATGTTATAACTTTAACTTTTCGCTTTATTTACAATAAAAGGTTGTTTTGCCAGCTGGTAGAACATAAATGATGTCTCTGTCGTTCATCTGTTATTTTTATGAGTTGTAACATTTGTGGGGCTAAAAGATGTACTTAAAAGATATTATTTACCTAAAATACTGTATCAAAATAACATGATTTTTCCTTCTGCTTGAAACAGATTTCTTTTGTCCTACTATTAGAAGATTTTCGCAAGTAAGCTAATACCGGTACAAAGAAGTCGTCCTTTTATGATAAACTAGAGAGATAGTCGAGTGTAATTAAGGAGCGGAAGTGCACAAGTGCATAGATTGCACATTCCATTCCATTCCGATAAGAGCTGGTAGTACATCTCAAGAGCAGAGAATTTCAGGACTAAAAAAAAAAACGAGATAGGTTTATACAACATTTGACATGTAACAGTATCCGAGTAAAACTAATTTAAAAATAGCAAATTTCCAGAAACAGCATCTTTTGAGCTGATTTTTTTTTTAAACAATAGGTTTAGTGTTTACCTAAAAGTTTATCCAAGTTCCAGACTTCGCACCCCCCCATTTTCCCCGACTTTTCCTTTCCGGCAAACAGTGGAGCGTGAGTCACTAAAGTTTTCCTCAATTTTACCAATGATAACTTCACCAAATCAGAAAAATAAAAATACCAGCATGTTCACCAGAAAATTTCCTATCGATCTGTGTTAGTCGTGCATTTTTTTAAAGGCAACATAACCTACAAAAAATTGAAACTTGCAAAAAAGTGAATTTTCAGATTTCCGTTAATAATGAGTGAAATAATGAATTTTTGTAAATAAAAAAAAAATTGTTGAATATAGTATTCCAATAGACAAATTTCCATATTAATTTTTATCCCAAAATATTTTTTCATTAAGCCACAATAAATTTTTCAAGTTGAAAAGGGAAATTTCTCAAAATTGGGTCCAGTCATCACCCTGACATCACAGGACAAAGTTTGTATTTTTAAAATACTATTTTCATTTTAAAAGGTAATTTTTACCTTATTTTTTTGCACTTTTACACAGCGAATGCCCACTCGGGCTGAATCGAGTATACTTATGCGCCGCCAAGCGGCAGTACTACGTACTTGCCACAGCATTACGTACTACGCACTTGCCACAGCATTACGTACTACGAGGCCATTCGCTGTGTACAATGGGGGGTGCGAAGTCTGGAACTTGGATAAACTTTTAGGTAAACACTAAACCTATCGTTTAAAAAAAAATCAGCTCAAAAGAGTCTGTTTCTGGAAATTTGCCTTTTTTGCCCTTTTTTTCGATAGTCTTACTCGGCTACAGAGCGAGAGAGTGATCAAGTAAGTGAGAGAGAGAGAGAGAGAGAGAGAGAGAGAGAGAGAGAGAGAGAGAGAGAGAGAGAGAGAGAGAGAGAGAGAGAGGGGAGCGAGACATCCGTGGTAAGTGAAACACAGATTACTAACAAACCTTACACACGAGTTTTGGTTTATTCAAAATAATATTCATACGCTGGCTGTACTGACGCTGTAATGGGTCTAAATTTACCTAAATATTATTGTGTAATTTCATAGATTCTATAACATGTAAAGATGAGGCCTCTTTGAGGTGACGCGATAGCCAGTAAATATTTTCATGACCATGTATGGTTATGCAGCAAAAGACGAAAATCTATTTATAGCCAGTGATTAATTCCGCCAGTATGTTGTTGACGAGAAACAGTAAATTACGAGTTGAAAAGGTGATGCTAAGATCAGCGAAACTCTTCAATGCTGAGGACGAGATGAATAGCGGGGAGCAGAGAGAACCAGTTTAGAGACGAACCAAATGGAAATTTGTAACACTGAACGCCAGTCGACCACCATCTTTTGCACTGTGAAGCAGCAGTCGTCTCGCCCGCATACAACAAAAATGTGAATCTTTCTATATATTTCAAAGTGAAAACAGTATTTGGCTAAATATTCATCAACATCAACTAATTAAAACAAACTGACAGTTCGGCAGTAACACGTAAGAATGTAACAGTGAAAACAGTAAAACAACGCATTCCACGAGGAGACATAATCAAGGGAAGTAGACATTTCAACATTTTAAAATACTGGCGTTTTCCTAAATTATAAAGTTGAGCTCAACAAAATCAAAAAATAAGTACATGTGTATGTTTGTGTGACTGAAAAATTATGAAAATAGGCCTTTTCAAGAAGTGTTGAGTTTGCATAATCTTTGATATACGTAGTAGTATTTTGATGTCGTAGTTTATTGATAATCAGTTTTACGCATTAAGGCGGAATAAGTGTGTTCATGATTTTTGTCATGTTTTCGAGAGAACATAACTAATGTTCTACTTTACTCGAAACACGCATTATGTTAATCGTATTTGCATATTTTTCTCTGCCAATTTGACGAACTCACAGGGACATTTTTAATAACTAATTAACCGATAATGGCGCCCGAATTTACAGGGACATTGTAAATTAAAACTGATTTACAATTTAGTCAAAAAATGGCAGAGAAAGACGCAAATACAAATTTATATGAGAATGCATAAATAACTTGACGTAAATATGGGGTTATTGTGAGTTAATATGTGTAACTGGTGTGTTGAGACTACTCAATTATTTGAATTAATATTTATAATATCTTATCTTACCTTCGGGTTCTCTTCCAAGGTTGTACAGACGAAAATCAGCTGCAGACAAGGTTATTTGGATTGACGTTTCAAAATAATTGTTCTAACACCAATTTTTGTATTCTAAAACAACTAGCTTTCTTTAATGCAATATTTGCTTTCACTCTATTTTTACATTACATTTTCAATACAAAAAAATAAGACATGAATACTTAAACAATTGGTTTAAACGCATATGAAAATGACTTAGCAATAACGCAATATAAAATAACTTAACCAGCACTTTGCAACGCTCTCTCACTCATACTCTTTTACTTATTTCATATTTATTTTATTTATTTCACAAGGGAGACTGCTGGGGCTGTTACGTAATATGTCTAGACAGCCAGACTAGACAGTTGTTTATACTAACAGTTTATATTACAGGGTATAATATAAAACATTTTTTGTTTACCATGGCCGAGGTAAAAGAAACCGAAAAAAAGGGGCGTTCAAGGGATGATGTGATGAATCTTCTGGAAACATTCTATGATACAATGTGTAGACGTTTTGATGAACAAAACGCAAAATTAGAGGACATGATTAATAAAAATGAAATTGTCAGAGATGAATAATAAGTTTGACCAACAAAACACAAGCTTGAATGAAATTAAGTCAGCGATAAATGCAAGTAGCGTAGAGTTAAAGTCAGATAATTTGAACAAAAGTTTGAATGAATTTAGAACTGAAATCAAGTCAGCGATAAGGCCACGTAACATAGAGCTGAAAACTGAAATAAATAAACGAGACGAGAAATTAAGAGACGAAAATAACGAAGTTGTAAACATAAAAAGCGAAATAAAAATGAGTAATCTAAGTATGAATAACCAATTTAAAAGTATAAGTGAGAGTTTTAATGGAGTGAGTGAGAAGTTCGTGGAGATAAATAATAAACTAGAGAATATCGAAGTTGAATTAAAACAAATAAGTGGGTGTGGTATCAAAACTAATGACAAGGGTGAGTGTGGCGAAAATGAAAATGACGAAATAACAGATGACCAGGGTGTCAATAATAAAATAACAAAAAATTATGAAGAAATAAGTAACGAGGTAAGTGTTAGTTACGAAAATGAATTAACAAGTAATAGTGGTAAGATAGTTGAAAATGATTATATATTGTAGCATGACAGATAATGCCCATAGTTCTGAATGGAAAGAAAGATCATAAAATAAAATAAAAACAAATTTAAATCCAAGAAAGCAACATTAAAAATTAATTAAGAACCACCGTAAAGCACAATCATAGTTTGAAGTAAGAACTTCATTAAAGCCAGATATACAATGAATGATGAGTAATCAAAATAAACCAAAAGGCTAAAAATAAAGTAAGGAAATACCCAGGTAGGATAGGAGTAAGTAAGGAAGAAACCCGAACAAGACAACATCCACAATAAGAAGGAATGCTTTTATAAGAAACAAGTAGGATAGGAGCAAATAAGGAAGAAACCAGAACAAGACAACATCCACAATAAGAAGAAATGCTTTTATAAGAAACAAGTAGGATAGGAGTAAGTAAGGAAGAAACCAGAACAAGACAACATAGACAACATCCACGATAAGAAGGAATGCTCTTGAAACAAAAACGAAACCCCAAAAGAAAATAAAAATAACCAATGAAAGTATAACAAAAACCCAAATTTAGAAAATCATGTAAAATAGATATAAACAAAAGTGTATAAAGTAGAATTAAAAGTGAACCAATGTGAATTAGTTATATAATGGGAACAAAAACAAACCTTCATTATCCTCTATAAATAAATTTATTGATTTTAATAAGACTATAAAACTAATTAGAAATAAAATCAAAGAATAAAAGGGGACCAGTGCAAGTTTTTATATTATATTAAATAAACTTAATGTGTCAATGTAAGAGTTCATAAACTAAGTAAATTGTGCATTTATACAACTTTAAAGTTTTTATATTGTGTCAAGGGATAATAATTTAATAGAGTATTATAATATACAAGTGTGTCTAAATAACTGCCACTCTTTATATACAACATTCATTAGAATGACAGTAATAAAACAAGAGCAAGCCAATAAAAAAGTGAAGTGACCAAATAAATACCCAAAAACCAAACAAAAACAGCTAAGACTGAAAATAAAATTAGTTATAAGAAATAGTGCAAATGATGGAAGGACAGATATGTGTTATTTATAATAAGTTCAGATAACTCAAGACTGAAATGTCAGAGTTAAATACCATTCTTTTATTATAAAATATTTATTATGTTTATTAATATATATATAAACTTTCACGTATGAACTGACTATTCGTTATCACTTCCCCAAACGTTTCAAGGTGATGTGCCTCTTCCTCAGTGGGAGTAAATACTGGATGTCGTTTTACAGATAACCGTTATGGACTATAGGTGTGTGTGGTGGGGGTTGATGGTGGGAAGGGAATGGCGCTGAGGTTCAAATTGTGTGTTTGGATCAGTGTATTGAATAGTGTATGCGATTTATATGTAATTGTTCATTTAATATGTTGTTTGGTTGTAGTGTGTGATATCTGTATATTTCAAATTGTTCAGCTGTGTTTAATTTTCTACTTTTAGGTAAGTAGTGTAATATTTCCATGTTGTGTTCTATGTTTGTGTAACTGTGGTTTTCGTTATGTAAATGTGTGGAAATGTGGAATGTATGTAGTTTGTGGTGAGGGCTTTTAAATGTTCTGAAAATCCGGAGGAAAAAGATCTTCCTGTCTGGCCGATGTAGAATTGGTGACAATCATTACAATTTAATTTATAAACCCCTGTTTTGCTGTATGTGTCTGTGTCTTTGTTAGTATTATTTATGTGTTTCCTAATGGTGTTGTTGGTTCTGTAGGCTACTTTATAATTGTGTTTCCTAAATGTGTTTGCAATTTTGTGTGTATTGGAATTGTAGTATGTAAGTGTTATGTATTTGCTGGGTTGTGTGCTGTTGGTCTGCTGTGTTTTACTTTTTGTGTTTAGGATTCGTTTGTGTAGTTTATTTAATAAATCGCATACACTATTCGATACACTGATCCAAACACACAATTTGAACCTCAGCGCCATTCCCTTCCCACCATCAACCCCCACCACACACACCTATAGTCCATAACGGTTATCTGTAAAACGACATCCAGTATTTACTCCCACTGAGGAAGAGGCACATCACCTTTAAACGTTTGGGGAAGTGATAACGAATAGTAAGTTCATACGTGAAAGTTTATATATATTAATAAATTTAATAAAGTGAACGTAAGAGGATGAATCAACAAGATAATTTATTATGTGTTACTAGTGATAATCAAAACTAAAATGTCTGAGTTTAAATACCATTGTTAATTTCAAATATTTGTTATGGATAAATAGTATGAATTATATACTAAATGTTCTATTGTTAAAGTAAAGAAATGTTAATTAATATTATATTAGAATAGAAAGTCAGAAGGGGTATAAACAAGATGTATTATTCAAAAAACTTTGTATGTAAAAACAGATAAAATCTAGGCCAAATGGTAAATCTAAACAACATTATAATTGATGAATTAAGTACAGTAAAATAGTTAAACTGATGAAATTTATATAAGGTAAATCAGTCAGTCACAGAGTCATATAACTGGAACTATAATTAAGAAAGATATTGTAAAAAGATAGTAAGAATTATGGGAAAAAATGCAAATGTAATAACTAAAAATTCAAAGTGGGGAGTCACAAATTAATGAATAATATTTAAAAAGATAACCAATTAATAAAATTACAATAAATTAAGGGAAGATAAACCTTTTATGTCAATCTGAGATTTAGTACAATCATAAATATAACATATAAAATGGCAAACATTTTGAGAAGGACAGGAAGTAAATTTTAAGGCCTACATTTTCAAAATGAAGTAAATATAGCATTTTAGATAAAAAACTTAGTAAAACTATCTTATTTGGTATCAAATCAAGCAGAATGAACTAAAGAAGGAGATTATGTATTTAGTATTGAATAAATTTAAATAATAGCAAAAATATATTCAGTAATATAATATAAATTTCATACATGTAACGGAAGCAAAAAAGGTTTGAAACAATGTATTGCTAATATTAAATTGGCTAAGACGTTTTTAGATGACGAAGGAAGTTAGAACAGTTGATTATTAGACTTTGTCAAGCACATTTGAACGTGATTTTGGCTAAATATTAACCTAATAGCGAAGACAAGTATGCCGTTCATTCGACAAGCCTAGTCTTCAGTGAAAATCGCGAGTTTCAAAAAATTTCATTTAAACTTTAAATTCAGTGGAATTAACACATACAAACATTAAACTAACTTAAAACAGAACAGAAAATAAGTGAATTCATAATTTAAACCTTTAACACCAATAATTCCGAATAACGAAACGAACGGTGCAATTGTCGACCTTATTGACAAAAGTGAATTATAACATTATCCAACACGTTTTATCGAAGTGAATCACAAACACTGAACCAGGACCACTCCACTAACACCAGAAGGAATAATCACAACTGCAGGAACGAGAAACCATTGGAAAAGCAACATTTATTTGAAGCAGATTCTTCGAGGTGCATTCGTCTAAACACATCTGACTACGGAGCAGCCATCTTTGAGTTCCCACAATTCCAAGCGCCATGGCCAGTATACCTTCGAATGGTTCGAACAATTTCTTTATTAACCATTATATATTGAATGACATGTTTGTATTTTAATTAATAAGCTTGTAATTTGTAATGTTATACTTTCTATACGATACCCTTTTCTCTGACTATATATAAAATAACTGTTCAAAGAACCCGAGAATAAATAATTTGTATAATCTATTGATTTGCCCTGAGAGAGTCGATTCGTCAATCGATATAAAATCGATTACTTTAATAATTGTTAATAAAAATCATTGAATATTATAATTTTGAATCCTATTTATTCCTAAATTATAAATAGAATAATATAACACATTAGTTGAGACATAACTACCAGAATTTAACAACTTTAAAGGAAGATAAACTTCAAATAAGGAAAGATCACCAATCGATTGTTCCTGGAGACAATCCTATTAACATAATACAAGAATTCTCATTACACAAAAGGATATAATTCGACAAACACAATCAATAAGAAGTTCGAAATACCACGAAACAGTTTAAAATATTGAATACTAAATTAATTAAAAATAAAACAAAAAAAATATATAATAAATATTAAAAATTTTTTTTTTTTAACCAAACAACAAGAATTATTTTTATTAACAGTATACAAGAAGTTTTTTAATTTGGTACAATATATATAAAAGTAATACAGTGAAAATAAATAGTGATGATGATAATATAGGAACAGTGAGAGAGAGTGAGAGAGTAGAAATCAGTATTTGTAAATTAGAGAGAGAATATGAAGAGAATTATTTTGCAGATATAGAGCAGAGGGTAGATTTTCCCCAGGTTTATTGTAAACCAAGATGTTTATAAATGTTTTTGAAGGGCAAGAGTCCCTTATTGGAAAACAGTATGTTTTCAAGTAGTCCCTTAATTTTTAGTAGGCGTTTTTATGATTTAATACCCTCTGTATGGAACGATAGAAAAAATATGAAATGGTGTTATGATAAAAGGTATTTTGATAGGAAGATAGAGACGTTTAAGGTTAGTAGAGGTTATAACGAATTAGCAGAGAGGTTAGATATTGAGAGAGTTAGTGATATTAAGTACTTATCTTGTGATGTAATTAGCGCAGCAAATGATAAGATTGATGATATTGATTACTTACCTTGTGACGAAACTGGCATAGCAGCAGATAATAATGAAATTATAATTGACCTAATTGCGACAAATTATACTAAGGATGCCTTGACTATACTCGGTGGTGACAAATTATATGAGGTAATAATATGGAATAAACCTGTTAATTGTTATGGTATTGTGGAAGGGTATAAGAATTTGAATAATCTGTATATTGGTAGAAATGATATAATGAATTTAATAAAAAATGAATTGTGTAGACGTAAGACCAGGTGATGGGGAGTAAACAATTAATGTTTATGAACGTTTAACTATGTGAGTAGGGTTTTGAAATGGACCGTTTTATGAAATGATTAGTGGTAAACGATAACATATAATATTTTGGATTGTATATACTTTAGTGTTGATGTTAAATGTAATGATGTAACAAGGTGAAGTATACTCAACTTTGTGAATTTTGTTAAAGTAATTAAATGTGTTTGATAAAATAATTGATTTAATTTGAAAGGAGATAATAAATGAAATATTATATATAAGTTGAATGTTGATAACAAATTTAAAAATTGTGGAGAATTTAATGGTATAGTAAATGCTAAATGATTGATTAGTAAAAAGGTCAATTGAAATTAAAATGTAATGTTTATAATTTTATATATAAATTTAAAGATGAATTGCTTATTTTGAGGTAATAATCGCAATGTTTAATGAACAAAATGTTATGTAAAATGAATGTTGATAATAAATTTGAATTTCTGGAGAATCTAATGGTATAAGAATTGGTAAATAATTAAAAGTTGAGTATTAACAGATTCAATTGAAATTAAAGTTTTGGAATGTTTGGAAATTTTATTCAGATGCAACTGAGATGTTTATTTTAATGTAATGAGGTTTATGTTTATTGTGAGTGTTTACTATGTTTTATTATGTTAGTGTGTAGGAATCTTAAACATATATTGTATATAAGATATATGGTAAATGCGATTCCCATTTTCAGGCGGTTACGGCCTGACCGTGGATTTGGCTTAATATTCTAAATTGGTGAACTTAGAAATACAACTGGGGGGTTTAGATCAGGGGAATCTAAGATTATAGAACTTTGGAAAACGGCTATATACCTAAGTATGGGTGATAGACTGATTAAGGGAATGTGAATATTAATATAGTAAGATTACTGGTATCCGGGATATCAGTAATGCCGACTTTTGTATAACGCTAAAGCAAGGATGGGGGAGAAAGAAAAGAAAAAAGTGTTCACCCCTTCCCTTGTGGAGGAAACTGGGCGCTACAGTCCAGGGGGGGTAATAGTGTGTGTGGAAGGAGGAATTTAAAATAAATTCATAATTTACCGAATTATAATAAATTATGTGATGATGGAGAAGGTGGTTACTAGGTTGTTAGTAACGAAATATTAAAGATTAAAATGAGTTACATCAATAATGTAGAGTATGTAATTAATTTTCTGATGTAAATGAATGATGTTGTGTTGACGAGGAGTATTTCATTTTAATGTATTAAAGAGTAATATGAAGATACTTAACAATTGTTAAGTAAGTAATTTGTTCTAATGTAGTTGATTTAATGTGTTTACTCTGTATAAGGAGTTTGTTAATTTTGAAATGTGAATGGAATATTTATAATGGAAGGGATTTATATGTTGTAATGGAAATGTTTATTTAAATTTTGATGGGAATCAGAGCGATTATTTTGAATTTTGGGGTAAGAGTTAACTAGCGAAGGTTATTCAGAATGTTGGTATGTAATTCTCAGAAGGTATTATACTTAGACTAAGTATTCATCCATATGTAGGATAAAGAAAAAAAAACTCAGTACTTCTTAACGCAAACCAACACAGCTAAGGTGAACCAGATCAGTTAGGGATATGTTGTTATACCAGGCCACTATTTAATATTTTTTGATTTCATGTTTCAGTTTCTGGTGATGCTGTGGCAGCGGTCCTGTGGTGGCCTGCATGTCAGAGCAGGAGCGTCAAGTGCCTGTCTGGCCGTGCGGTGTTGGGATCTCGAAAGAGAAGTCCAGTAAGGTCATTCAGGTACGGCCACAGTCACTGGACCAGGGGTAAGTTAACCACAATTTTGAATAAAACGTAAGGGGGTTGTGGCGACATATCTTGGCTGATCCCTTTAGAAAGTATGAGCGTGTCAATGAGAGCTTTTATGCTTCGGCATAAAACCTCTCTTTGGGGGGGGGGTATTGTAATGGGTCTAAATTTACCTAAATATTATTGTGTAATTTCATAGATTCTATAACATGTAAAGATGAGGCCCCTTTGAGGTGACGCGATAGCCAGTAAATATTTTCATGACCATGTATGGTTATGCAGCAAAAGACGAAAATCTATTTATAGCCAGTGATTAATTCCGCCAGTATGTTGTTGACGAGAAACAGTAAATTACGAGTTGAAAAGGTGATGCTAAGATCAGCGAAACTCTTCAATGCTGAGGACGAGACGAATAGCGGGGAGCGGAGAGAACCAGTTTAGAGACGAACCAAATGGAAATTTGTAACACTGAACACCAGTCGACCACCATCTTTTGCGCTGTGAAGCAGCAGTCGTCTCGCCCGCATACAACAAAAATGTGAATCTTTCTATATATTTCAAAGTGAAAACAGTATTTGGCTAAATATTCATCAACATCAACTAATTAAAACAAATTGACAGTTCGGCAGTAACACGTAAGAATGTAACAGTGAAAACAGTAAAGCAACGCATGCCATGAGGAGACGTCCCGTGTGGTGAAATTCTACACAGCATAATCAAGGGAAGTAGACATTTCAACATTTTAAAATACTGGCTTTTTCCTAAATTATAAAGTTGAGCTCAACAAAATCAAAAAATAAGTAAATGTGTATGTTCGTGTGAGTGAAAAATTATGACAATAGGCCTTTTCAAGAAGTGTTGAGTTTGCATAATCTTTGATATACATAGTAGTATTTTGATGTTGTAGTTTATTGATAATCAGTTTTATGCCTTAAGGCAGAATAAGTGTGTTCATGATTCGTTTTTCATGTTTTCGAGAGAAAATAAATAACGTTATATTTTACTTGATATACGCATTCTGTTATTTGTATTTGCCCACTGTTCTCTGCCTAAGTACACTAAACGAATCCCTGGACCAAACATTACATATAATCATATTCATTTTAATTACCAATTACTGAGTAACACTACAACGCTCATAACAACAATTCTCGCATCTCAAAGGGACTCCCACCACATTACCATTCCCCTCTGACCATAAGCATTTCGCACATTCCCATGCCCTTAACTTTCAATTTTGCTACAAATAAAAGCTCCGTATATCACAGACTAATTCAAGATGCAGTATGATGATGATGACACTGAATGGCAGATATATCACAAATTTCAAGACAGTACAAACTATTGTGACTTACAGCGTTCACAACTGTCGACATTTGGATCTGCCCTATTGAGATGCTAATAAAACTCATTAAATATATAAAAACACCTAATATACTTCGACCTACCTGTATAACTTCTATCTGGGCCAGGTTTCTCGTACGAACGTAAAATGTTAGCGTGATCTATAGGTTACTGAAATAAGTACATTGACTCATTTTTAGTGAAGAGAAATAATATTTTTCTTTAATCAGACTCATTTGAAAATCTTGTTCAAAATTTTTCTCAGCATTTTACAGATTACGTTACATGTTTCTTTGTTCTGTTGGCATCTTCTACATACTACCTTACGCTATTATCTTACCTTATTGATCACTATACAAAACAAATATACAGACAGAGCCCAGCCTGCCATTCACTCATTCTCTCAATTTATACACCCTCCCCTGAACATTTTTTATTACCCCGAACCCTTAAACATGTTGTGAAATTCTATAGTCGGCAACGTGGTCATCATTCGCACTCACTATTTAACGTTTGGCAATCACTGGTTTGTCCGGAACTAAACGTAGATATTCTTCACTGAATGGTATTAACCGCGGTTACATGGATTTAAACTGTTATTTCACTTTTTTATCGGTGAAACATGAAATTTTATACTGAGCCTAACTTAGCTCTGTACCGGCCGGTACGCACAGAGTATGACCGCCGTCACCGAGAACGTAACAGGTACCGCTTGCTTTCTTTGGAGGGAAGCTGTTGTTCACTGCCACTATTTTTCGTCGCTCCTTGCTCATATGCTGTTGGGTAACCATTTTATATATGGAATGGAGCTGATATATGTGTGTGACCAGAGCTTAATATTGGACTTGGCTCTGCTGATGTCACCAACAGTAGGCGGAGTTTAATGCTACTTCCGGTATTGAGTTGATAGCTGCGGCAAACGGTCTGCTACATCGCCATGTTTCACAGCGTGGGTTGTGTTTTCCAAGCGTTACTCCGGCGCGCCGCCCATCAATGTTGCATACGGGCGTGATCATACACACGCAAAGTTCTGCGAAAAATTGGGGTGGTAAATTCTTCGCCGCATTACTCAACAACAACCTGTGTCTTATTGCTTTGTTTCACTGTTTTACAATATTTTATACAAGCCCGCCCGAAATCGAAATAAGTCAAAATATATAAATGCCCCATACGGTTAAAATAAAAAATACCCAAAAATGACCCGCTACAATACCCCCTCGATGAGAATTCTGCTGTTCACGACAGAAGAAATCTCATCGATAACCCCGAAGAGGACGGTGAGGAACTGGTGCCAACAACCCCCTGGTTCTTAGTTTGCATGGGTACACGACCCCCCTGGCCCAGCGACTATGGACTCATCTGAACGAGATCACTGGACTTCTCCGTAAGAGATCCCAACACCGAGAAATCGAGCAGACTCGTACCACAGCGCACCTCGCCTTTTAACATGCTACCCCCCAAAATCCTCAATCCCTGGCTCCGATTATGCCAGATCCTCAACCGATATGGATCCCCTTTTATGCAAGCTGGGCTGTGTTTAGCAGATACTGGGCTCACACACACTCACGTTACAGGTTACCATAACACATTAAAAATAAAACTTTCTTTTAAAATTTATCAAAAATTTAAAAAAAATTCAAAAGTCAAAAAAAATAATCTTTTATCAAAAATTTATCTTCTTTTTTTTTTCTTCTTCTTCTTTAAAATGACTTAACCTAGACATTTCTACTAATATAAACACATCCTTACTCTAACATGAGAACCACTTATAGTCTACCAATATAATGCAATACAATAAAAGAAACATGGTTAATGCACACATAATAAAAGAATCATTATCTAAAATATTCATTCGCTGGCAGGCGAAAAATCAAGTTTTTTTTTTCTTCTTCTCAAAAAAAATTAAAATTTTCAAAAATTTTAAAATTCAAAAAAAATTTAAATTTATTTAAATGTTTTCTTCATATGCAAAATTATTTAAAATTTGGTTTAAATCAATTAAATAAACAAATTAAACTTAACTTCCTGCTATACTGGCTTAGTAGGTGTATGACCTCATCAGCTGATCGAAACTAGGTCAAGTCCAAAACCTTGACCTACATATGTTATATATAAGTTCTGAAAACACATTGAACATCGGTAATATCCTAACTTGAAATACAAAACGTAATGAAACAATATATTTAAAACAAACAAAATATTAATATAAATAATCATCAACTTGACATTTAAATTATTTAAAATAAACAATTCTTAATTTTACATTATTTTCAAATTTTATCAAAATTCTGTCACTGGTTTAAAATGAAAGCTTTTATATCTTTATTATCAATCTCTCTTTTTGCTTAACAATCCTACTCTTCATTTGACAATCTCGCTATACTTTACTGTGGGTGATGTAAATTATTTATTCTCATTTACTGTATTACTAGATCTGTATACATATATAATCTTTCTCCCTATAGCTCTAATATTAATCAACTTCAATTATCATGACACCCATCTCTACCGGAACATCTATCCCAATACTCCAAACCCAACTTATCATTAAACACAAAATCGTCACCTTCTCTACATATATAAAAAAAATACTCTCTAACCCTTTGTACATAGGATACGTGTTTCCCCTACCCAAGACTCACTTCCCTTATTTGGCCCCTGGATTTTACCTAAGGCGGCCCCTTCCCCACTAAAATCTATCCTCATCCCGTCCCAACCCTTGTTGCGGACTCCTACATGACACTACCCCCTACTACAAAATTGCCATCCCCAAAAATCTCAATCTCATTACCTTACTACAAATACAACAAAATAATATTATTAATCATAAACATAAATATATATCACTCAGAACTCTACCATTATTCTCCACAACTACCGTGTCAACATCAATATTTCTCAAGATTCTGTTATATCAAAACAATCATATTCATCTCTACTATTTAAAATTCAACCTTTAATTCAATTTGGACAGGTCTACATGTCCCACAACATATTTATCACCCACGAATTATCTTTTATTAATTTGCATAAATTATGGTTATTTTATTTCTCATATTCTTTTTATCTTTACTTCAAAATATCTGTAGTACATTAAACATTAATTACTTGTAACATTTACAAACCAATATACCAGTGACATGGTATTGCTGATCAGCTGATCCTACTAACACAATGAAAATACATCTCACAATTGAATAAATTATATGAAATATACATATTTATTTATCATCACTCCTCACCTTCTGGTTTCCCATTTTCTCTGATTCTGATAGTTCACATTGACCGCCTGCCAGACGATTTAATTATTGGCTTAGTTAAAAAATATACACACATAATGAAAATACATTTTATCAACAACTATATCTAACACACAACAATAAAATGATACCTTTAAAATTATAGTATGAACCTTATATTACGAGTCTGAGCATATAATTATGTGAACAGAGCACAAAGCATTTTTGATTGGATTAAACTTTGAATAAGCAAAACTTTAATGTCATAAAATTTCAAATTCGTGACTCCTTTGTGTCACCTCCCAGCCACACACACTATTTCAGATTATGGTGGACTGTGGCGCCCATTCGCTTCCACAGAGACTGTATATTTTGGAGCAGGTTTTGCCTCTCCGTGTCTCGGCTTCCGCTATTAAGTTTTAAATTGGTGAACATCATCATGTTCTCGTCATATAATCATACACCCTTAAAACGGATCTGCCACCGGTCTTGCTACCCCAAATCGGGCAGAGTGGCAGCCGCTGTTCCATAGTACCGGAGATTTCCTCTAATGTCACCCCCCAATGAATTTCAAATATATACCAATTTCAAGTCAGCTATGGTCAAGGGACTTGATATGACCATAGCTGGCCGCTAGTCAAAACCACGGTTAGTGCTGGTAAGACAGTAACCGCCCGAAAAGTCGAGGAAATCTAAACTTTCATTTCACTGCCTGTTTCACATCAATCTCATTATGTGCGACACGTTATTTAGTATTGTGTGTAAAATTTTTACTTTACACGGATAAGGTGTGCCGCACATTTATCGCCAGTTTGGCCTCCGATGGAGGTAACACTCACTGTTACCCCCAACCCATTTCGCTATCTAAGAGAGCACAGGCCACCCCCTCAATAGCCACTTAATAACTAACTAATTACTTCACAACTGAAAATTAGACTTTCTACAAATGCAGTTCAACACTCCATTGTTATTATCACTTCATCGAGCACCAAACTACCCCCCAAAATTATTCCCACATCTTGTATTGACAACAAGTTTTTATTTGGTTACACATTCTTTTCAAAATGTTCCCATACTCACTGATACTAAAACTCGACAATTATATTTGGTCACTTAATTCTAAAATTTATTTAAATTTAAAATTATACACCTCCCAAAATTTTTTTTTTTTTTTTTTTTTTCTGTAACTGCTCTCATGGGTAAACTTTATTTTACCAATGGGACTAAAATTTTGTTTGTGATTGCATTGCCTTGTATGTAGGTGTAGTCTCCGTTATATGTAAACACTCTAAGGCATTGCGGGTACGTGACAGGTACATCAAAATTGCTGTACCCAGAGTGTATAAAAATTTAATTCGTCACGTACCTGTTTGGGGGTCCCCCTCCCCGTTCAAATATGATGGAAATTTTCAAATTTTGACCAATTTTGGTGGAGCCGGACCATCGTTGTTTTCACTGCCCGAAGGAAGATCCTGCCAACCATGGCCCGCCTCCGAGTTCCGAATTCCACGGCCAGGACTGGTAAGATCATGGCCGCCCGAAAATGGGGGAGGATCCCTTCTGTAAACATACCACAACATTTTAAATCTTATTTATAAACATAATTAATTAGAGTGACCGATATAATTTTAAATTCGTCGCATTCTGAGTACCTACTATTTCCTGCGTCGCTGGGTTCCTCAGCACATACGCATTCTGCATTTTTATTTCTACAATTTCATAGGGTCCTTCATACAATAAGAAAAACTTCTTTATTTCCCTATCTTGAGCACTGGACAAATCATGCCTTTTTACTAACACTAACTGACCTACCTCATACTTGGTCCATTTACCCTTCGCATCATGTTTCTGTTTTCTTCGCTCTCCTCTCGTAAGTAAATTCTCGTTTGCCAATCTAATTTTCATGTTCCTGTCCAAAACTTGACCTTCTGGTGGGTATTCGAAAAGTTGTTCCAATATCCTGGACGGCCTTGTTCCCCGGATCAACTCATGCGGCGTAAATCCCGTAGACTCATGGGTGGTACAATTCAGCCACTCCTCTACTTTCTTCACGTAGGATGGCCATTCTGTGTGTTTGGCGTGACAGTACGCCCGAAATATCCGGCCAATCTCTCTCATCACCCGTTCTGCTTGGTTCGACTGGGGATGATATACCGCCGTATGCTTGGGTATGATGCCTTCCCATCCAAGCGTCTGTCGCCACTTGCCGCTTATAAACTGTGGACCGTGGTCAGATAATATAATTTTCGGTTTTCCAACATCAAGCATGTAGTCTTTTACTATTTTCTCGCTGAGTACTTTACTCGTCGCTCTCTTAATGCTATATAACTTTACAAATTTTGAAAAAGTGTCTAGAACTACAAATACATATAATACACCCCCTCTACCTCTGGGTAATGGTCCATACAAGTCAACCGCAACTAGATCAAACGGTCTCTCAACTTTTATGTAATTCATCTCCCCTTCTACTTTATAATTCACTACCTTCGATTTCTGACATAAATCACAAACTCTCAACACTTTTCTCACTCTCTTCTCCATATTCTTAAATATACATGACTCTTTCAAAACATTAGCACACTTTCTCGCCCCAAAATGACCATACCTTATATGACAATCCCAAACAATTTTATCTATTAACCCCTCGGGTATAACTAACCTCCAATCGCGCTCCCCACTGTCTATTTTTTTAAACAAAATACCTTGATATACTTGAAATCGCTCATCATATTCAGATCCCTCTACCTCTGTCTCTAAACTAACAATTACTTTACCCAGTTTACTATCAGATCTTTGCATGTTTTTAATATCACTTAATTCTTCACCAAAAATCCTATCTTCTCTAGTTAATCTAAAAATTTCTATTTCTTTAAGGTCCCTACCAGTTTTGTTATCTATAACATCTACTCTGGAAAGTGTATCTGGTACCTTATTATCTGACCCCTTTATGTACTCCCATGAAAAGTTATATTCCTGTAAAGCTAATACCCACCTGGTTAATCGGCTGTGTGTTAGCTTACATGAATTCAGAAATGACAGTGCCTTGTGGTCCGTCCGGATGATCGTGGTATTCCCTAGGATGTACGTGCGGAATTTACCCACGGCGAACACAATACTTAGAAGTTCCTTCTCAGTTGTCGTGTAATTCTTTTCCGCCGATAACAGCGATCTACTGGCGAAGGCGATCGTTAGGTGTTCCTTGTCGCAGCTCTCCTGGTATAACTCCGCCCCTAGCGCTACATTGCTGGCGTCGGTCTGCAAATAAAAAATCTTATTAAAATCGGGATGATTCATCATGATCATGTGACTAAACTTTCTCTTAATTTCATTAAACGCAGCTCGTTCCGTATCACCCCATCTCCAGTTTATTCTTCTGCAGGACAGCACTCAGTTTGGATGTAGTGTGTGCGTAGTTCTCCTGAAATTTCCTGTAAAAATTGCATAGGCCTAAGAAACTTTGTAACTGCTTAATATTTTTTGGTTCGGGGAATCGCATTATGGCTTCCACTTTATCAGGGTTGGCTAATATCCCCTCTTGTGTAATAACAAACCCTAAGAAATGTATTTCTGTCTGCAGAAACTTAGACTTGTCCCAGTTCACTGTTAAACCCCCTTTATGTAGCTTATCTAATACGTATTCTATGTGTTCTAAATGTTCAGTGAATGTTCTAGAGGCTATCAAAATATCATCGACATATACAGTTAAAAAGTCTAAATCCTTAGGTTGTAATATATTATCTAAACATTTAATAAAACTGGCCACACTGGTGTTTAATCCAAAAGGTAAGCGTTTAAACTGGTAATTCTTACCGTTGAAAAGAAAAGCTGTGTATTTCCTGCTCTCTGTTGCTAATGGCACCTGCCAGTATCCAGCTGTCAGGTCTAAAGACGTCATGTATTTGACTCCGCTGAACTTCTGCAAAATCTCATTTATGGGTTCCGGAGATTCTCTGTCAGGTATAATAATTTGATTAATTTTCCTAGCATCTAAACATAACCTTACCTTTCCATCCTTTTTTATCACTACTACCAAAGGGTTTGAGTAGGGTGATACCGAGCGTTCAATTATGCCTCCCTGCATCATCCGGTCCAGTTCCTCCTGTACAGCCCTCCTCTTCGAAAACGGCACTGGGTAGCTCCTCTGCATGTATGGTGCGTGGTCCCGAACTTTCAGCTCGCAGATGTAGTCCTTCGCTTTCCCTGGTGATTCATCAAACACCTCTCTGAACTGCTCCACAACTGCCCACAACTCCTGTTGTTGAGTCTTTCCTACAATTGTATTTTCATTAAAAAAATTATCGGCTCTATTTGCCCACACATTCTCAATACGCTCATACATCTCTCCCTCCTCATTTTCTAGGCTATCACTCTCTAGACATATATTTATTTTAGTCTCTATCTCTCTATCGCTTATCTGCTTATGTAACATTTTTATTCCCGTGACTTTATTTTCATTTACTACTTTCTTAAACTCTATTCTGACTGGTTTATTCCCCTTCTCAAATTTTACTATTTGTTTATTGAAATCTATCACTGCTCCGTTTCTTTCCAAAAAATCATTTCCCAATATTACATCTAGACTCAACCCTTTAACTACTAGGAAAGTGTTTTCAAATTCAACTCCATTTATTAAAATATTTAATTGTACTTGTCTGGTTATTCTTTTACTTCTCACCCCAGTTACCCCCACTACTGTAACCCCTGCAACTGGTAATGATGGTATATTCTTGTTTAACTCTTTTAATTCCCCCATAACATTTTCCAAAATTACTGAGATTTCGCTACCGGTATCAATTAAAGTCTTATAATTCTTACCTTCAATGTTAAGTGTCACCTCAGTCAATCCTGTTCTGCGTTCCATCACCTTGTTCTCCTCTTCTTCTAGCAATTCTTTTGCCATGTCTACCTTGATAACGTTGTTCGCATATTCGTTGGTTACTTGGACCCGGTACTCCGTTGACAATGGTTGGGCCCGCTTCTCCATTGTCTTCCTTAGTTTCCCGTGGTGGGGCCTGCTACGGCTGGATGACTTCCTCCTCTTCCTCTATTGTAATGTCCTCCGCCTCTGGGCGCTCCTCTATAAAATTCTCCTCCTCTGGGCTGTGGATTTGGTGGTGGGTTTGTTCTCTCGTTCCTGGCGCACTCCCTGTTTCGATGACATCTAAAACAATTTGTTCGATTAGCATAATTATCAGTGTCACAGTCTCTACACCTCCAACTCTCGCCCCTATTATCAAAACTTCCTCCCCGCGCTCCACGGTGAAAATTGTGTATTCCCCTTGGTTGATTATGATTCCCATTTATATGTGATACTGGTGTGTTTATCCGCCTACTCATATCCCGTTCTCTTATATTCTGAAATATGTCCAAGATTTTCTCTAATTCCGTTATTTCTACAATCTCTCGAGTCATTAATGTAATTTGTATTTCTCTCGGTAAGTGCTTGCTTATGTGACGGACGAATGACCCAAACGGTAACGGTGGCTCTAAATATTTTGCCTCATTATATAGTCGCATTACGTACATAGTTACGTTACCCCCTTGGGTCCCAAAATTACCTGGTCCCATAATTTTACTCCGTAATATCTCTTGTTCCTCCTCCGACCAATATTTCTCTCTAAAAGCCGTCTCAAAACACTGATAATCTACCCAGTCTATTTTATGCACCTCCGCCCATACCGCGGAATTCCCTCTAAAACACTTCATGATTTTTAACAATTGTACCTCCCAGCTACTTCTACAAAACTGATTAAACTCTCTGACTCTATTTAAAAATTGCATCGGGTGTACCCCCCTGTTTTCACAATTAAATAACTCCAAATCAATGTCGCTATTCATATCTTTAGCAATGACTATGTGTTCAGTAACTCTATTAAGTTTTTCGTTTATAGCTATATTCAATTCATC
Source organism: Magicicada septendecula (assembly GCA_034769895.1). Taxonomy (NCBI): domain Eukaryota; kingdom Metazoa; phylum Arthropoda; class Insecta; order Hemiptera; family Cicadidae; genus Magicicada; species Magicicada septendecula. Next base: position 22,334,812 of record CM068371.1, read on the forward strand.
CTTAACATTAACTATACTCTGCTCAATTGACACAAATTTATCGTTATTTAAATATTCAAATTGTTTATTACTTGTATCTATAGTATTTACTGTATTTTGTATAGCTTGTATCTCTGTTTTGCAATTACTTTCTATTTCATTGATTTTGACATTAGTACTATTTTCATACGTTTCAATCTTATCAACTACACAATTCAACTTGTACTCATTACTAACATTACATTCATCTATTTTACGATCAAAATTTTCGGTTACTTTTTGTATTTGTTCATTGGTTTTTTCCACCACACTACTCTCTATTTCGTCAATTTTATTATTCATACTATTTAATGAGTGACTCAACGTTTCATTTAATTCATATTTTAATTTGTTACAGTTACTCTCACAGTTGATTTGTACTTTATTAATTTCAGTTCTAAGTTCATCAAATTTTAAGCTAATACTCTGCTGAAACTGCATATTCTGTATATCTAACTTCTCATTTATACTGCTTTTAAATTCTTGCATCTCGTTTTTCTGTTCATCAAATTTGTTATTAAAATGACTATTTTTTACCATGTTTTCAGACATGGTTTGCATCAGGTTAAATATATCATTTATTGACAACTCTTTTGCTCTATTCGTTACAGGAGTAGATTCCGCTTGTGCTCCACTCATTATTACCGATTGTGTCAGATTATTCTCATCTATCAGGTTTGGAGTTGTCTCCAATCCTGAATCATTTATATTATTTGATTCATTGGAAATGCTTTCTTTGACCACCTTAGGGTCTGAATTAATTTCTCCCTCCCCCGTGATAGTTGCATCACTCATACTAACTTTATCTCCGTCTTCCATTTTTTTTTTTCTGAGATTTCGTTCTATATAAAATTTCAATTTTAAATATTTCTGTATTATTCAGTATAATATAATTTAAGTATCGCTTAACTACATCTTAACATCATTTACATATAATCGGTTCTCACTTCTACTTAACCTCTAAATCACGCCAACATCCTATTTGTAGGTACGGTTTTTTTTACTTTATTTTTCTTTACTCATAAAACTGTCCCTGTCGGCTGCGCCATTGAGATGCTAATAAAACTCATTAAATATATAAAAACACCTAATATACTTCGACCTACCTGTATAACTTCTATCTGGGCCAGGTTTCTCGTACGAACGTAAAATGTTAGCGTGATCTATAGGTTACTGAAATAAGTACATTGACTCATTTTTAGTGAAGAGAAATAATATTTTTCTTTAATCAGACTCATTTGAAAATCTTGTTCAAAATTTTTCTCAGCATTTTACAGATTACGTTACATGTTTCTTTGTTCTGTTGGCATCTTCTACATACTACCTTATGCTATTATCTTACCTTATTGATCACTATACAAAACAAATATACAGACAGAGCCCAGCTTGCCATTCACTCATTCTCTCAATTTATACACCCTCCCCTGAACATTTTTTATTACCCCGAACCCTTAAACATGTTGTGAAATTCTATAGTCGGCAACGTGGTCATCATTCGCACTCACTATTTAACGTTTGGCAATCACTGGTTTGTCCGGAACTAAACGTAGATATTCTTCACTGAATGGTATTAACCGCGGTTACATGGATTTAAACTGTTATTTCACTTTTTTATCGGTGAAACATGAAATTTTATACTGAGCCTAACTTAGCTCTGTACCGGCCGGTACGCACAGAGTATGACCGCCGTCACCGAGAACGTAACAGGTACCGCTTGCTTTCTTTGGAGGGAAGCTGTTGTTCACTGCCACTATTTTTCGTCGCTCCTTGCTCATATGCTGTTGGGTAACCATTTTATATATGGAATGGAGCTGATATATGTGTGTGACCAGAGCTTAATATTGGACTTGGCTCTGCTGATGTCACCAACAGTAGGCGGAGTTTAATGCGACTTCCGGTATTGAGTTGATAGCTGCGGCAAACGGTCTGCTACATCGCCATGTTTCACAGCGTGGGTTGTGTTTTCCAAGCGTTACTCCGGCGCGCCGCCCATCAATGTTGCATACGGGCGTGATCATACACACGCAAAGTTCTGCGAAAAATTGGGGTGGTAAATTCTTCGCCGCATTACTCAACAACAACCTGCGTCTTATTGCTTTGTTTCACTGTTCTGTTATACGGACAAATACGTTGCACAATAATACAGTTTTACAATATTTTATACAAGCCCGCCCGAAATCGAAATAAGTCAAAATATATAAATGCCCCATACGGTTAAAATAAAAAATACCCAAAAATGACCCGCTACACTATGTTTCACAGATGCAAGACAAAACTGTTTTAAATAATTTCTGTGATACAAATAAAGTAATTTTCTTTACCGTTTGATCAGTGACAACTCATTTAGTATGTTAGGCATCTGATAGTGGAATTTTTTGAAACTTTGTAAAATGTAATACATAATGCAAAACTATCAATTTTAATTATAAGGAAACTAATAAAAAAAATATACAAATAGTGTAAAATAGATCATCTCCACTCTTCGATTCATCAAATATAGATACTTTATCAACTATTTGACTCAGTTCATAATTCATAACAGATTCATGAACTGAGTCAAATAGTTAGACCTTTGCAAAGGTACTTTATCAGAAACATTCAGCACTGAATTACAATTTTATACACAATATAATGTATATAAAATGAACAATAGAGTTATTTATAAAAGAAAACATTGTTGTCATCTTTTTTTTTGTAAACTAAGCACAACATAACCTCCAAGCACATTTCAGCACAACACACCAAAACACGTTGGACAAAGTGCAAATTTTTCACCATAGCTATATATATAACACTAAGAATGAATGAATTCTGAATGTTTGAACAACAATACACTAGAATGCAGCATGAATAACTCTGCAACTAACATATATCAGCAATACTGAGGCAGCAAAAATGAATATGTACATATACAGTAGAGCATCGATTATCTGAACTTCTCGGGACGAGGGCCTGTTCGGATGATCGATATTTCGGATAATAGATTGTAAATTGAAAACGTTATTTCTCTTTACAAAAACAAAGCGTTTTATTACAAAATCATTTCTAACATACTGTTATATAATTACATCAACCTGTAAGTTTACTTTGAACCCAGAAGCAGATTTTTTGTTTCTTAATGCTAACGTCTTTTTGGAAGAGCTTTCCAGTTAAGCCTGGTCTCATCAGCACTGTATATATTTACAGTGTTGTGCCCTTTTTCTTTTATAGTAAGCAAAAATTGTTTCTTAAAATTATCAGCACTTTCAAAATTAACAAAGTTCTTCACCTGAAATATCCAGCTGTCGTATAAAACCATATCTCGATTTGAATTGTTGCAACCAGCCTGTTGTGGCTTTAAAGTGTGCCTTTAAGTTTTTCATTTATTATAAGTGCCTTCTCACAGATGATAGGCCCCGATATAGGTTCATAGCTTCTTTTTTCCACAAACCATGTGTACACTGCACAATCTAAGTTGTTATTTTCAGCTGTTTTCATAGTTTTTATGGAAGTAGCATTTTCCAAAGATTCTAGTTTACCACTGTAAGAGATTAGCGTAAGTTTACTTTTTTTAATGTACCAATAGTTGATTTACCAACATTAAATTCGGAAGCCAATGTGCTAGCTGTTTCTCCTTTGTTCAGACGATCAATAACTTTAAGTTTATTGTTTACTGACAGCACCACTCTTTTTTTTTTTTTGCAGACGTCGTAAAGCAGTTAAAGTAAAAAGAATAGCAATGAACAAATGCACTAATGTAACTAAGCTCACTAACGCTTGCAAACTGAACAAGAGCTGGTATGCAGTGGCGGCGATAAGGCCCCCGCAGACCCCGCGGCGCAGGGGGGGGTCGACCCTCTGGGGGGCCCCGCCACTCTGGCCCCTAGAAAAAAATATGAAACTAGCTATAATAGGAAAAAACGTTTTAATGGGGTCCGATTACCGGCAAATTTGTATTAAAAATACGAAATATACGTTTTATTTAAGTGTACAGACATGCAAAAAAACTACGTTTTCCGAAATGACATTACTGTTTGTAGTTTGTAAGCGAAGCTTATCTTATCTCTTGTGGTGCCCGTACGTCCGTGCGATGAGTCACTCGGCACTGAGGAGACGTAAGCAAACACAACACAATGTAGTTCAGTACTCAGTAGTGTGTCGCATCTCCTGCGCGATAGTACTGTATTGCATTCATTTCGTAATTTAGTGCCGTTTAAGTTTAATGACTTAACATTTGATTTTAGTTTTCAAAAAGTAAGGCTCTGGTAAATGTGTATCCTGGTGACCTTTCCACATCACTGCCTGACCAAGTAATATCTTTCAAAGCTCTGATGGCCAAAGAAATTGTACACAAGAAAAGCATTCGAGAAATGATGAATTTACTGGTTGAAGAAAACAGCTGCCTTATGAGCTGCCTCCCAGACTTAACTACAGCTTTGCAGCTTTATTTAATCATACCCGTCACAACAGCTACAGTGGAAAGAAGCTTTTCAAAACTTAAATTAATTAAGTCATACTTAAGAAGTGCCATGGCCCAAACTCGGTTGAGTGACTTGGCACTGTTAAGCATTGAGCATGAAGAGACACAGAAATCTAATATCAACGAAGTGGTTGAAAAGTTCTTAGCTATTAAAAAAAGAAGACTAGGCTTAGGAAAACAGTGAACTTTGGTTGATCCTCATCTGTAAATATTGTACATTACTTGAGTTCGAGTGTTATTGAGTTGGATTAGACTTAAGGAGAACGTGTATAGAGTATATTCAAGAATTTCACAAATTCAGTTACAAACTAATTTAAATGTTTGAAAAAAGCTAGAATGTTACTTTGATATTCGTTTTTAAATAATAAATTTTTAATACTCTGTGTGCGGTACTGTTTCATAGTCTGAATTTAGATCTTTGACGTAAAAATAAATAATTCTTTTTATTTTGGTTTTTTTATAGTTTGTATAGAACTTTGTCTATTTAGCAACAATGAATTTTAAGAGTTTGTATACGTGTAAAACATCCTTTGCAAATTGCAAACGCTTTGTGATAGACGAGAAAGTATTCACAAACCATTGTTGTGAAACACACGTAAATAGAAACTCATTTGAGTGTTTTCCCCTATTACGTATACAAAATTTAACCATTTTTATAGGGCCCCCTAATTAGTTTCGCGGGGGGGCCCCCGTTTCGTTAGCGCCGCCACTGCTGGTATGGTAAACTGATGTTGAATGATGTCATCGGTGACTCAGACATTCGGTGAAAGAAACTTTCGTTGACATAGTTTGTTTATTAACTGTAAATGTGTTTATCAGAGTTTGTTGATGTAAGCGTGTTTATCGACTCTGTGTTTATCGATCGTAAGGCTGTATAGCTACAGTGTTTATTTATTACTGTACAGTACTGTAATAATTTATAGGATACAATTTTTTATGTTCAATAAATATCTAATAAGCCTACATATGTCCAATACATTACTGTACAGTACAGTACAGTACATAATTGTACTTTTTATTGAGTTGGGATAATAGATCATTCGGTTAATAGATGTTTGGATAATCGATGCTCTAGTGTATGTGATTACTGAATTTGGCCCTACTGAGAAAAACATATATATTGTAACCACTTCGTTCTCGTCGTATTTGTAAAATGTGTACACCTGTTTTTATGTGTATTAAGTGTTAGTGTGGTGTGTTCGTCTCACACCTGTAGTTACATTAATAGTTGTCACTACCGAAGTCCGTAGCGTGGTCACAATTATCAGTACAACCTACCTGTAATTTCATAGGGGTTGCGAGTCCCGGGTGGCGCCAAATTGTTTATTTTAAAACAATTAAATTTGTGAATTAACAAGTTAGATTGTTGTTATCAGCGTTGACAGCTGGAGCGTTCAAATGATTCCCGCCTCTGTACAGGTTATTGTATTGCCCACTTGGCAAGAGCGCTAGTTGTCTGCTCAGTGAAATTGCTAACACACGCATATACTATACAACTTCCTATGAAATAAAACAATGGTAATACTCTGTACTGTAATTTTAATTATGGTTTGGTCATTAATCAATGTGACAAAAATATTATAAATTAGTTTTCAATAAAATTGTTCCGGCTTAAAACATGAAACATAAATCTCTAGGCTGACGAAATTGATTTTGAAATGAGTTATACTGAGGCCGACATGGCGTCTGTTTGTACACTATGTATTAACTCTCTCAAAATTTGGAGTTCTTTTTGGATTATAAAGAAAACATAAAAGATGGTTACATTAAAAAAAGTACACTACCGTACCTTATCCGTACTTAAATGGTATAAAGTGTGTTTACAAATTGTTCGGCAGTGTAGTAATATTTGTTACAAATTTCGCACATTAGAGCGAGGTTATTTCTTAGTTAACAATTGTTTTACGTAAGTTTATATTATTCAATCATTGAAAGAAAATTAATTTTGCTTAATAGTGAGAATTTTTTGATTGATATGAGAAATATTTAAAGTGCTTTTATTCCGGGGATTATTGTATTTAATTGATACTTATCAGTTCAGAAGGTTACGATGTGTCGTTGTTCTGGGGTACATCAATTTCGGGGTGACTTAGGCTGCTGGCATCTTCTTCTAATTTGTCTTGGGAATTTCTGCTAATTAATTTTGTTTATTTGGTTCCTGGACATCTGTTAATATTTGAAACTCTTCATCTCCTCATCACTGGTTCATACTGTTGATTTCTAAATGTTTTTCAAACTTTTTAAATTAAAATTTCGGTCATCTCAATCTTGCGTACCTCTTGCCCAAGCGTCATTTTTCCAAGTAAGTAAATTTAACAGAAAATTAGTAACCAACTGTTACTAATAGAAATTAGTTTCTATGGTAACTGAAACCCTTTGATTGGTTAAGGCCGAGATTAAAAGCATTGTTATTATATTTGAATTTTTTATTCAAATTTATTATATATTTTCTGATTGATTTTATTCTTCTGTCTTCCCTTCTCGGTAATAAATATTATCACTATTGTATTTATTTCCTTTCAAAGATTAAAACAATACCTCATAAGGTCATGTTCTATTATATATTAATTTTTGTCTAATTATGCTGACATTTGATAATTACATATTTTTTTAAATTTAAACTCTTATAGTAACATTTTCTTTTTAAAATGATTTATACCTAATTACTGGCTAGTTACTTGCCTTAGATTTGTACATTTCCTTGTTAATTTGTTATAATTTGTATTTGTGTTTTTCTGACAGTTAGGCATGTTCACAGGCATAAGTAGCCATTATGGTATTTTACTTATTTCATTTAAATTACATTTCGTTTCGGCCTGATGGGCTTTATTTTGTTATTATAATTGGTTGAGTTTTGTTTGGAGTCTGTTTGCGTTCTGATTACATGTCAATATTATTTTCTATATCTTAATATTTAAAACATAACAATTAGGCCTATGGACTGTAAGCTTCCTTCAGCCATATCCTATTCATAAAATTAAAACGAACAATTCTTTTCAAGTTATTAGTTACTGTTGGTTTAACATTCATTTAATTCTTTTAAGTGAGAAATATCATCACTTCCTTCAAACTTATTAAACTTATTTTCCCTTCTAACATAGGGTGTTTATTAATTATATACTTAAATTCTTATTTCATTACTACTTCTTTTCTCCATTCCATGTTAACACAAACTGTTTTTACATGGGCTTTCTCCCTAAATAACATTATATCCTTTACTTATCTCTACTTTAAATACTATTTCTAATTATCCTTAACTATATAATTTTCTACAAGATCACTCTTAAATCATTTATTGGTTCATCAATGATTTACTAAGTGTTTTCTTATCTATTACTACCTTTTTATTATTTATAATATCTTTTTCCACTTATCACTTTCACCTTTAATTAATTGGTGTTTATCACTGACACACTCACTATTTTGGGGTATTTACACCTACACTATTGCACTTTTTCACTGTTTATATTAAGTGTTTTTAGTGGGTAATCCCTATAATTATTTCTCTTTCTCACTATTTCTTTCCTTATAAAATTTATATATAGTATTAATGATATTTTGCTATATATTTCTATATCTAACTCTAATATTGTATTAACTCTAATATTGGGTTAGTGTACTTTTCTTTACTAGGTTACTTTTAACTGTTTTTGTTTAAAACAGGTATATAAATTATCTCATTTACAATATTTATTTCCATTAGTGGATAATTATTGGGTTTATTCACAATATTCTATATCTGAGCGTACCATTTCTCCCTTTTATATGGGGTGTTTCTTATTTCTTGGTTTCACTTCGTTTCCTCTTCATTCTTCCTCTTCTTCTTCTTCTCCTTCATCTTCTTCATTTTCAATTGTCTTCATTTTAATTCGGTTCTCCCCTTCTCGTCTGGTTTGATTTTATTTAGTTATAGGAATTCGTTCCCTTCCTTCAATTGTCTTTATTCTTCTTTGGTTCTGGTTTCTTCCCTTCTTTTGTTAGTTCCTGTTTGTTTGGTCAATCACCTTTTTTTTCTTGTTTATTTTTCGTGGTTACCTTCTTCTTTTGTTTCCTGTAGTTGGGTCAATCACTTGGGTTGGGTAATGTCATCGTTTGTCGTGTCATATTTTTTTATATTATATTTATATTTAATCATTTTATTTAATATGAAGTACATTTACATTTAGAATTATCTTTTGTAACGTGTCTGGTACGTTTAGAACACTTTTTTATCCCTGGTACTGGGGTGGCTTATTTGTGTTGTAACATAATGCCTCTCCTTCAAAATTGATCATTTTAATAAAACACTAACATAGTTTTTTATGAAATTATCAGTTATGTATAATTTTTTCCTTTTCTGTCTTGTTTGTTTCTCCATTCTTTAATTCTTTTCTTACTTGATTCATTCCATTTTATTTGGATCTGTTTTTATTTATTTCCATTGGTGTGTTCTCCCTTATACACAATTTTTTCCCTAACTTTTTAGTAGCTGGTTTCTCCCATTACTACTCATTTTTTCTGAGACCAGAGGAACATCATCTCTGCTCAGTTTATTTGGATTGCTGGACTTTTCAACAGTCAATCTTAAATACCTTTTTTGCCAACTTGTGACTTAAATTAATAATAATAACATATTTTGGGATTGTCCACCTTGTGGTTTGTTTTTACATCACTTTGGCCTTTTACTCATTCTTCCTTCCGCTGTACCTTTGCTATATACTGTCATTTGCTCATACAGTTGATTGTTTTTTATTTATTCATATGTTAATTTCATCATATCTAACTTTTCATTATTTTGTTTTCTATTCTTCTTGTGATCATTTTAATTATCTTAGACATTTTTATTCTTTTCTTGGTTATTTAGCAATATTCTGCTTTAGGCATTTCTTGCATATTTGTTTTATACATAACTTCTCTTTTTCCTTGTACCAGTTCAGATTTTTTTTTTTTTCTTTGAATACATTAAATTCATGATCATTTCAGGTATTTATCTTAGCAGTTTTTGCTTGATTTTATTTTTGTTTAGTTTATTTTGTTTTACATATCATTTTTGATAATTTTTTGTAAGTTAGTTCTCTTACTTTATAGGAATTTTTGTAGCTTATTCCTTTTTAGGTATTTTTTGTTTAAATTTTATCGTAAGTTTGTGATTCTTACTTTTACTTCCATATTCCTTAAGGAAATGGAAGTATGGTGATGGCAAAAAAAATCGTGATCGAGATTATTGTAGATTCTGATTGTACTACACTCAAAACATGAAAAAAAGTCGTTTTCCGAAAAGTGTCTGTGTGTGTGTCTGGCTGTCTGTGTGTAGATTTTTTTTCTATGGCAAACGATAACTGCTGCAAATTCAAACAGAATCAAATAATGTTTTGCATACAGTCCTGATTTGTAGAGTACTCAAGACCTATTGTTTTTGGTGAAGATCGGTTAAGGGGAAGGGGTAGTTTACCTGCAACGTTTTTTTATCAAGCGTATTTTCTATGGCAAACGATAACAGCCGCAAATTCAAACAGAATCAAATAATTTTTTGCATACGTCCCTGAATTTTAGAGGTCTCAAGGACTTTCGATTTTGGTGAAGATCGGTTAAGGGGAAGGGGTAGTTTACCTGCAACCTTTTACGTTTTAACAACAGTAAAGTACTTGAAAATTCATTTAAACTTTTTCAAACAATGGTAATTGTTAAAAATAAAATAATTTTGTTGCCAGGGAATAAAATTATAATTTTTTCATTTTAATGTAAATTATGTATAAGTTAATATCTTTATATATATAATTCTTCTGTACGTGTATGTCACTGAACTCATCCATGTATAAAATAATATATCGTTCGTGGCAGGTAAGCATATCTCAGTTATGTAATGTTTACGTTTCCATTTTATTATTATGCCTACAGCAATATAAAGGCTGGTAAGACACACACACACACACACACACACACACACACACACACACACACACACACACACACACACACACACACACACACACACACACACACACACACACACACACACAATTCGCGTTCTTTCTGGCCTCACTCATGTTTATTTTCTTACATTTGCACGCTTTTTAAATGGAAAGTGCCGAAACCCACACCAACATAACGCGTGCAAGCCGAAAAAATGGACATCAATTTGCTTCCTGTGGATCGCTGGGCAATGTAACTGCACGTGTTTACAGAGGAACGATTCATAGACAGACTTTTTGTCTTTAGGGAATGAACCCTCTGCAAGATGCTGAGGGTCCATGAGTGACTTCGGAGCGCTGCTTCTTTTTCGCGTGTTTGTTCTGTGAAACATACACTGTAGATTCGCAGCTTTACTCTAAGCAACGCTCAATAGGAAATGTTGAAAATTTTTGTCAACAGTGTACCCTCATTCACACTAAACCTGCTCTGATGTTTTAATTACAGACATCATAATATTAAAACTTTGGAAACTTGAGCACTACTTAATGGAGATCAATCATTAACTTATACAAGCCATTAATTTTATGCATATATTTTATATATATGTGTACAACGTTATCGGCAACAAAGAAGTAGTTTTTGTTAAAATTCCTTCCTGGGATATTTGGCCGTAGTCCAATGTTTTCTACAAAACCAGACGTTTCGGCAATGCCATCGACTTCCATCATCAGTGAAAATCGAGTGCGATAACGTGAGGTGGTATACGTTAGTGACCACAGTACTGTGGTTAAGGCTGAAGCAGTAAGTAGAAAGAAGTAGTTTCTATGGTAATATTTCATTTTGAAAATGATTTTAAATATAAATCTTAGAATATGGAAGTCATGTATAGTTCTCCATACCGATATTTTTATAGGAATTTGTGTAACTTATTCCCTTATTGTACTTTTTTATTTTATACTTCATATATCAACTTTAATAGACTGTAAGCTGATTTTACTTGGTAGGAATTTGTGTAACTTATTCCTTTGTTTTTATATTTTTATTCGTTTATTTTAATTTTTTCTATTCCGCATATATGATCTAAACAGGGTAGTAAGTTGCTCTTACAAACTTTTTGAATTTTGAAATTTGTTTATTTCATTTCTAGTGATTTATTCTTCTTCATAAAACTTTTTTATTGAAGCTTGGTTGTAAACTCCTTTTATTTTTCTTGTGTTTATATTACTTATTTGGTAAGTATTATTACCATTATCTTTTGTGATGACATATGAGCCTGTATAAAGCAATAACAATTTCTTTGCTATGCCTTCCAGTGTACTTGGCAGTTCACGATTTTTGATTAGCATCTTTTCTCCCTCTTTATATTTGATTATCTTGGGCTGGTTTTTAGCATATTTGGCTTTTTGTTTCTCAATCTTTTCCATTATTAGGCTGTACCATTTGTTTTTATCATACGGGTCTTCTGGGTTTTTTGGAATTCTATTATCTCTTGTATCTCTCTATTTGGCTTCCTCTCGAACATCATTAAGTACGGTGTATTTTCAGTAAATTGGTGATAGCTGATATTTAAAAATACTTCGGTTGAAGTTAAATATTTGTACCATTCCCTCTGGTTATTATGACAATAAGTTCTCAAAATGCGTCCCACCACTCTCAACATTCTTTCTGCTGGATTACTACTAGGGTGGTATACGGAAGTTTTATATGTTTTGATGTTCAGTTTCATTAACTCTTCTCTCCACCTATTTCCTTTAAATTGTGTCCCGTGATCGGTTATTATCATGTACGGTTTTCCAATTTCTGACATGTATTTATTTTTAATAATATCTAATATTTTATTTGTTGTGGCTCTGTTTATGGCGTATAGTTTGGTGTACTTGGTGTAATGGTCAAGTATAATTATGATGAACTTGTATCCATGTCTTCCTCCGCTGCGTGGGAATGGTCCACATATGTCGAGGAATACCTTCTCTAGTTTGGCATTTGACGTGATGGGTATCATCGTTCCATTCTTCTTTTCATTATTGGTTTTGACCATCTGACACAACGTGCAGGTTTTTATATTTTTATTTACCTTTCTTGTGATATTTTTTATAAACAAATCTTCCTCTAAAGCTTTTACTATTTTGAGTGTTCCCATGTGTCCGTATCTTACATGGTAATCTTTGATGATCTGATTTTCTAATGAATGAGGAATAACTAGTTTCCATGTGTCTTGGTTCTTTTTTGTTTTTATGAATAATATGTCTTTGTATATACAGTAAAATTTATTTATAATTGCTTCAGATTCCATTAGTCTTTTTCTTATGTTTAATATTTTGGTATCTTGCTCTTGTTGTAACACTATTTCGTTTACAATATTTTCCAGGTCTTTCCTCTCTTTCAATATATAATACACTTTTGCTATCTTCCCCTTTTCTCCTTCAAATGTCTGATCTTCTACATTTATTCTGGATAATTTTTTAAGTTTATTGATTATGGTTTATTATTTCTCATTTAATTCGTCTTGGTCATTTAGTCGTTTCTTGTCCCCTCTTGTTTTGGTGATTATTTAGTGATTTAATTTTATTTTATTACTTCTTTCTTTCCATTGTGTTGCTTGGTCAGTAATTCGAAGATCAGTCCCTTTTCTTGGTGTGTGGTATCTTCACTTAGTGGACCCATGGTCCATTATTTCCTCTGCACTTGTGGTTTGTGTAACCTTGGTGTGTAGAACTATTTCCGTCCTTGTGAAATAGGTTTCTTCGGTCTCGTACCACAATTCCTCTAATACCATATGTTCCGTAGTATTAATGTCTACCTCAATCATTTGATTACTTTGTTGATTAATCAGAGAAGTTAATTGTGCCTCTCTCGTTAATGTTATTATTGCTTTTTTATTCGGTATTTCCATTTCTGGTAATTTCCATTTACCAAGAGAATTGTAGAAGTCTTTGTTCACTGGTTCTTTGCGAATCCCTACTATAATTTCCTTCAGAGTCCTCCTACAATCTTTATACTTCATTAATTTGCTTTGGTAGGTAAGGGGCAAATTAAACACATCAATGAGTCCATTCTTCATCATTTCTAACTCTTCCCTGGTTTTTATTAGTTTCTTTTTATATACTTTTCCCATTTCCTCTGTTTTCTTAATCTTCTTAATTATCCGATTCTTCTTTCTTCCTCTTCTACTGTTGGTTTTTATGTGCTTGATTTCCTCGGTGTTATTGTTATCTTTATTTTCAGAAAACAATACACTTGTTTCTTCTACACCTTCCATTTCCTTACTGTCTTCAGAAGTGGTGTCTAGTGTTTCATTTGATGGTTTGAAATCACGAACTACTGTTTTATTAAGTTGATCTGCCGGATAATTTGTTTCTTCCCATCTCTTATTCATCCCTGTTTTTGTCCGTTTGACCTCTTCACGAAATTCTACTAGCATGAATCTTAACTCTTCTCTGTTCTTCTCACCATCTTCCTTCATTTGTCGTAGGAGTGTTTCATTACTATTTTCAATCTTCTTATTCACTATCTCAAGATCTTTCTTGATCTGTTTCTTCAGCTCTTCACTCTTCTTTTCTAACGCCTCCTGGCTTCACTTCAAGGCCTCCTGGTTGCTTTCCATTTTCTTATTCAGAAGTTCCGTGTCCTTCTTGAGTTGTTTCCTTAATTCTTCACTGTTTTGTCTGAAGAATTCCCTGTCTTCCTTTCTTTGTTCTCTTGTTTCTGCCTTCAGTTGGTCTATTTTTTCATTTGTTGTCTTTGAAGTTTCATTCATTTTCTTGAAATTATTATTAATTTGTCCGAATTGTTCCATCATGAATTTCATCAGTTGCTGCCTCTCTTCGGTTGGTGTAATTCTATCCGGTGGATTTTCTACTGTATCTCCTGTTTGTTGTTCCCATTCCCTGTCTTGATTTACCACTTCGATTTCTGGTTCTGATAGGTTTGGATTTTCTGGTTGGTCCCCCTGGGGATCCTCTTCAAACAATCCTCCAATCATCTCCTCAATTTCTTCCATTTCTTCTTGATTTGATCCTTTCTTACTTTTGAGTCTTGTAACTATATGGTGTCTTTTCATAATCGCAGCTAGTCGTCCTTTTCTAGCCTCACGCTGGGCGCCAATCTGTAACCACTTCGTTCTCGTCGTATTTGTAAAATGTGTACACCTGTTTTTATGTGTATTAAGTGTTAGTGTGGTGTGTTCGTCTCACACCTGTAGTTACATTAATAGTTGTCGCTACCGAAGTCCGTAGCGTGGTCACAATTATCAGTACAACCTACCTGTAATTTCATAGGGGTTGCGAGTCCCGGGTGGCGCCAAATTGTTTATTTTAAAACAATTAAATTTGTGAATTAACAAGTTAGATTGTTGTTATCAGCGTTGACAGCTGGAGCGTTCAAATGATTCCCGCCTCTGTACAGCTTATTGTATTGCCCACTTGGCAAGAGCGCTAGCTGTCTGCTCAGTGAAATTGCTAACACACGCATATATTATACAACTTCCTACGAAATAAAACAATGGTAATACTCTGTACTGTAATTTTAATTATGGTTTGGTCATTAATCAATGTGACAAAAATATTATAAATTAGTTTTCAATAAAATTGCTCCAGCTTAAAACATGAAACATAAATCTCTAGGCTGACAAAATTGATTTTGAAATGAGTTATACTGAGGCCGACATGGCGTCTGTTTGTACACTATGTATTAACTCTCTCAAAATTTGGAGTTCTTTGGATTATAAAGAAAACATAAAAGATGGTTACATTAAAAAAAGTACACTACCGTACCTTATCCGTACTTAAATGGTATAAAGTGTGTTTACAAATTGTTCGGCAGTGTAGTAATATTTGTTACAAATTTCGCACATTAGAGCGAGGTTATTTCTTAGTTAACAATTGTTTTACGTAAGTTTATATTATTCAATCATTGAAAGAAAATTAATTTTGCTTAATAGTGAGAATTTTTTGATTGATATGAGAAATATTTAAAGTGCTTTTATTCCGGGGATTATTGTATTTAATTGATACTTATCAGTTCAGAAGGTTACGATGTGTCGTTGTTCTGGGGTACATCAATTTCGGGGTGACTTAGGCTGCTGGCATCTTCTTCTAATTTGTCTTGGGAATTTCTGCTAATTAATTTTGTTTATTTGGTTCCTGGACATCTGTTAATATTTGAAACTCTTCATCTCCTCATCACTGGTTCATACTGTTGATTTCTAAATGTTTTTCAAACTTTTTAAATTAAAATTTCGGTCATCTCAATCTTGCGTACCTCTTGCCCAAGCGTCATTTTTCCAAGTAAGTAAATTTAACAGAAAATTAGTAACCAACTGTTACTAATAGAAATTAGTTTCTATGGTAACTGAAACCCTTTGATTGGTTAAGGCCGAGATTAAAAGCATTGTTATTATATTTGAATTTTTTATTCAAATTTATTATATATTTTCTGATTGATTTTATTCTTCTGTCTTCCCTTCTCGGTAATAAATATTATCACTATTGTATTTATTTCCTTTCAAAGATTAAAACAATACCTCATAAGGTCATGTTCTATTATATATTAATTTTTGTCTAATTATGCTGACATTTGATAATTACATATTTTTTTAAATTTAAACTCTTATAGTAACATTTTCTTTTTAAAATGATTTATACCTAATTACTGGCTAGTTACTTGCCTTAGATTTGTACATTTCCTTGTTAATTTGTTATAATTTGTATTTGTGTTTTTCTGACAGTTAGGCATGTTCACAGGCATAAGTAGCCATTATGGTATTTTACTTATTTCATTTAAATTACATTTCGTTTCGGCCTGATGGGCTTTATTTTGTTATTATAATTGGTTGAGTTTTGTTTGGAGTCTGTTTGTGTTCTGATTACATGTCAATATTATTTTCTATATCTTAATATTTAAAACATAACAATTAGGCCTATGGACTGTAAGCTTCCTTCAGCCATATCCTATTCATAAAATTAAAACGAACAATTCTTTTCAAGTTATTAGTTACTGTTGGTTTAACATTCATTTAATTCTTTTAAGTGAGAAATATCATCACTTCCTTCAAACTTATTAAACTTATTTTCCCTTCTAACATAGGGTGTTTATTAATTATATACTTAAATTCTTATTTCATTACTACTTCTTTTCTCCATTCCATGTTAACACAAACTGTTTTTACATGGGCTTTCTCCCTAAATAACATTATATCCTTTACTTATCTCTATTTTAAATACTATTTCTAATTATCCTTAACTATATAATTTTCTACAAGATCACTCTTAAATCATTTATTGGTTCATCAATGATTTACTAAGTGTTTTCTTATCTATTACTACCTTTTTATTTTTTATAATATCTTTTTCCACTTATCACTTTCACCTTTAATTAATTGGTGTTTATCACTGACACACTCACTATTTTGGGGTATTTACACCTACACTATTGCACTTTTTCACTGTTTATATTAAGTGTTTTTTAGTGGGTAATCCCTATAATTATTTCTCTTTCTCACTATTTCTTTCCTTATAAAATTTATATATAGTATTAATGATATTTTGCTATATATTTCTATATCTAACTCTAATATTTGGGTTAGTGTACTTTTCTTTACTAGGTTACTTTTTACTGTTTTTGTTTAAAACAGGTATATAAATTATCTCATTTACAATAATATTTATTTCCATTAGTGGATAATTATTGGGTTTATTCACAATATTCTATATTTGAGCATACCATTTCTCCCTTTTATATGTGGTGTTTCTTATTTCTTGGTTTCACTTAGTTTCCTCTTCATTCTTCCTCTTCTTCTTCTTCTCCTTCATCTTCTTCATTTTCAATTGTGTTCATTTTAATTCGGTTCTCCCCTTCTCGTCTGGTTTGATTTTATTTAGTTATAGGAATTCGTTCCCTTCCTTCAATTGTCTTTATTCTTCTTTGGTTCTGGTTTCTTCCCTTCTTTTGTTAGTTCCTGTTTGTTTGGTCAATCACCTTTTTTTTCTTGTTTATTTTTCGTGGTTCCCTTCTTCTTTTGTTTCCTGTAGTTAGGTCAATCACTTGGGCTGGGTAATGTCATCGTTTGTCGTGTCATATTTTTTTATATTTTATTTATATTTAATCATTTTATTTAATATGAAGTACATTTACATTTAGAATTATCTTTTTTATCCCTGGTACTGGGGTGGCTTATTTGTGTTGTAACATTATATATATATATATATATATATATATATACACACACACACACACATGATTACGCATCAAAGGGTTAAAATAGTGGAACAACCCACTATTCCTTATATGGGTTGACCCATATGTCAATCAAAGACATAACACATCTACAAGCATTACAAAACGTTTATAGTTAAAGTTCTTACCTTGAGACAAGCAAATAAAATCCACCAAGAGAAACGAGTGAAATGGCAACATGGAAAACAATAACAGTAGCTCCATACTCTTTAACGGCTCTTTTGAGTTTATCTTTTCTTGACAACTCAACTGGAGCAGCGCTGGCCGTTGACATTTCAACACTATCACGGGCCGTATTTTTTCCTTTACTGCTGTCATGAGAAGAGCATTTTCTTATCTCACTGTTGAGCAAACAACTGTACTGGTTATTCAATAAGAAACTGAATTTCTGTGCGTTTACCATGTGGCATAAACTGCTACGATGAAAATTAACAACACCTGTGTGATACGGCAATGCAGGCTGTGGAAACAACGGGTTCAACGACCTGCTGTTTAAGAAATACGTCTGGTTTCTGTTCCCAATGTACAACAGTTCTGGACTTAAAATATAAATTGGTTTACTCCTCAAAAGACATTTCACTGCGTTTGATATGCTTCCGGCCATTCTGTTACCTGTAACAAACAGTATTACTCAGTTGTACGATATGACTGTTTCTGACCTTATCATATGGCAAGGTATTGCTTATAATTGTAGGTGCCATATGCATTTGTCTGTGTTACTTCCATAAGGAAATGGAAGTATGGTGATGGCAAAAAATCGTGTTCCAGATAAGGGCTGATTCTGATTGTAGTACCATCAAAACATGAAGAAAAGTAATTTCTCAAAAAGTGTCTGTGTAGAATTTTTCTATGGCAAATGATAACTGCTGCAAATTCAAACAGAATCAAATAATTTTTTGCACACGTCCCTGAGTTGTAGAGGACTCAAGGCCTATTGATTTTGGTGAAGATCGGTTAAGGGGAATGGGTAGTTTACCTGCAATGTTTTATGTTTTAAAAAAAGTAATGTTTTATATGATGAACGATAACTGCCGTACATTCAAACAGAATCAAATAATTTTGTGCACATGTGCCTGAGTTGTAGAGGCCTCACGGCATATTGATTTTGGTGAAGATCAGTTAAGTGAAATGGATAGTTTATCTGCAATGTTTTATGTTTTAACAAGAGTAAAGTACTTAATTTTGATAAATAAAGTATCCTGAAAAGAAGGTCATAATAATCCACTGTAGAAATCTAGATGAAATATCTATAAATGAAAAGAGTAGTTGAAGGGGGAGGGGATAATTTTTTATATGTGTACTACATTATCAGCAACAAAGAAGTACTTTGTTGTTAAAATTCCTTCCCGGGCTGTTTGGCCGTAGTACAATGGTTTCTGCAAAACCAGACATTTAGGCAGTGCCATCGACTGCCGTCATCAGTGAAAATCGAGTGCGCTAACGTGAGGTGGTATACGTTAGTGACCACAGTATTGTGGTTAAGGCTGAAGCAATAAGTAGAAAGAAGTAGTTTCTATGGAAATATTTTATTTTGAAAATGATTTTAAATATAAATCTTCGAACATGGAAGTCATGTATGGTTCTCCATACCGATATTTTTGAAAAGTGTCTGTGTGTAGAATTTTCTCTATGGCGAACGATAACTGCTGCAAATTCAAACAGAATCAAATAATTTTTTGCACATGTGCCAGAGTTGTAGAGGACTCAAGGCCTATTGATTTTGGTGAAGATCAGTTAAGGGGAATGGATAGTTTACCTGCAATGTTTTATGTTTTAACAAAAATAATGTTTTCTATGATGAACAATAACTGCCGCAAATTCAAACAGAATCAAATAATTTTTTACACATGCGCCTGAATTGTAGAGGACTCAATGCATATTGATTTTGGTGAAGATCAGTTAAGGGGAATGGGTAGTTTACCTGCAACGTTTTATGTTTTAACAAGAGTAAAGTACCGGTACTTATATTTTGATATAAAGTATCCTGAAAAGAAGGTCATAATAATCCACTGTAGAAAGGTAGATGAAATATCTATAAATGAAAAAAGTAGTTGAAGGGGGAGGGGGTAATTTTCTATAAATGAAAATGATAGTTGAAGGGGGAGGGGACAATTTTGTATATGTGTACTATGTTATCGGCAACAAAGAAGTAGTTTGTTGTTAAAATTCCTTCCCGGGCTGTTTGGCTGTGGTCCAATGTTTTCTGCAAAACCAGATGTTTCAGCAATGCCATTGACTGCCATCATCAGTGAAAACTGAGTGCGCTAACATGAGGTGGTATACGTTAGTGACCACAGTACTGTGGTTAAGGCTGAAGCAAGAAGTAGAAAGAAGTAGTTTCTATAGAAATTTTTCATTTCGAAAATGATTTTAAATATAAATCTTCGAACATGGAAGTCATATATGGTTCTTTCATACTGATATTTAAATTTTACTGTAGTCATCTGTGGTGATGGTTAGTACAGTATACTACACTTCTCTGTAAATTCTAAGCGCTAAATTATTTTAACAACTTTCAACACCATGCTTCAGTGGGGCTATGTAATATGGGCAATGCTAAATAGCGCAGCAGACCATGTCCATAGGTCATGCAGGCATTCGGTTTTTGTGTGTTTAAATATATTTACTCATACACTGACTAAACAAAGTCTGTAGCGCATGGCTAACTCATTCATTACATAGCCTGCTGTTACATGGGGTCTGTAAATTAAGTAATGAGACTAATCATGTAGCAGTCAATATAGCAACACTGTAAGGTTTCCATTAACACTGATGGTTAGATAAACAGCTGATTGATATTGAGTATTAATACTTACTCTCTAGTGTTGCCACGTGAAACATAAACAAGCTTTCATGAGTTTTTGTTATGCGTTATAAAAAAAGTGACATCAATAACGAGCAATCTTGTGCAATCAAGTTTTGTGTTAAACTCGGCAACAATGCTACTGAGAATTTAATAAAATTGACAAAGGCGTATGGAGATGAAGCTTTGTCAAGAGCATAGGTTTCAGATGGTTTAAAGCATTTTCAGATTGCCGGGAATCAATTAAGGGTGGTCCACGCTCTGAACGACTGTCAACGTCAAGAACTGACGACAAAGTTGATCGGACCAAGGACTTGGTGTAGTCTGACTGTCGATTAACCGTCAGAATCATCACAGAAACAATTAAATTTGAACCACCTACACTTTATCAAATTCTGATAAATGAATTGGGAATGAGAAAAGTTGGTGCGGAATTGGTCCCAAAAAATTTTCTCTCTTGAGCAGAAAGACAACAGGATGGAAGTGTGCTGTGATCTAGGACGAATTGAAATTGATCCTGATTCGCTAAAAAATGTTACTACTGGTGATGAGTACGATTCAGAAACAAAACACCAGAGCGAGGAGTGGCACACACCAAACTCACCACGTCCCAAAAAAGCAAAAATGAGCAAATCCAAAATCAAAACCATGTTAATTTGTTTCTTTGATAGTAATGGCATTATCCATGAGGAGTTTTTGCTTACAGGACAGACTGTCAATCAACATGTTTACAAAAAATTCATGAAAGGCTGCGAAAAAGAGTTGTCCGCGTGAGACCAGCCATCATGAACACTTGGATGCTGCTTCATGACAATGCACCTTGTCACACAGCACTCTTGGTTAATGAGTTTTTGGGAAAGAAGGATATTCCTGTTGTTCCTCAGCTCCCTTATTCACCTGGTTTGAGTCCCTGTGACTACTTTCTCTTCTCGAGATTGAAAAAACATCTCAAAGGACACCATTTTGGGACGATAGACACATTTAAAAAAATGTAACCAACCAGTTAAAGGAGATTCCAGTTTCTGAGTTCCAGCACTGCTATGAAGAGTGGAAAAACCGTCTAAAGCGTTGTGTGGCTTCCCAAGGGAACTATTTTGAAGGCGATAGAGTCTAGATATAGTCTGTAAATAAAAGGTTTTACTGAATTAGTCTCACTACTTAATTTACAGATCTCGTACATTAGTTTGATATTTTTCGAATAGACATCTACCACAAAACAGTAAGGTAATCAGTGTTCAGCTAGTGCATGTGCTAAAAAAAACATGATTTACTAATTTAGTACTCAATGAATCAATATATGATCAAAATTCCAATTACTAAGATTCAAAAATTGATGACACGGATAAGAATGAACCCACGAAACTGATGAATTTTCCGATGATGAAACAGAAATATAATTTCATACAAATAACCTAAATGGGTTACATGAATATAATATATATGCTCCTTGTTTGGAACATGTTTTGGGAAGCCTTGTGTTCCCAAAGGAGAAAACATCTTGAGGTAAAGTCATATTAAATATATTATATACATCAAGAAACAGACAAAAAGTGAACACACACACACACACACACACACACACACACACACACACACACACACACACACACACACACACACACACACACACACACACACACACACACACACACACACACACACACACACACACACTCTTTTGCCTGTAGTAGTTACATTGGTTTTCTTGTGTGCAGAGAAATCACAATGCTGCAAAGAGGAGGAAATAGTAACAAGTGATGATACCGATTGGATTGATTATGATATGCAGACAACTCTCTCTGTGCTTGAACACGAATTTCTATAATAGTATTAATTGATGAAAACTCTTCAAAATTAGATTGTTTTCATTATTTTTGATAGATTAATTAAATTAGCTACTAAAGTGTCACATAATTGTCATAACTTTCAATAATAATTTTTTTCTGAAAGAGTATGTTAATATTTATTATGTTGAAACTTATATAGTACATGTGATAATACTAATATAGGCCTATGCAAATACTGCACAGAAGGATCTTAAAGTTGAGATAATGTAAGTATTATTTTGTTAAAAGATAAATATGTTACAATTTTTTGAAGTATTGCTGAAAATGGTAGTTCATCAGGTAATGGTGCAAGAAAAACTGTGGTTTTCAAAAGTGTTAAAAACGAATTCATACATAAAATTATACTAATTTCCACTTGCTGAAGATGATCCTGGCACTAGCAAAAAAACTCATCACAATATATAAAATCCCTTTGGCTACTTTAAATTGTAAGCACTGCATATATGGAAACTTCACCACTGGGATTACTAGATATTTTGCTGTAACAGCACGATAGTCCAGTCAAATTAGAGTTGGAGATCAAAATAAATAGTAGACGGATGGGACCTTTTTTAGTAAAGTAATTTCATCTAGAACATTATTTTAAAATATTGTTCACCCCTCAGCCCTATGTCAAAACACCCATAAAAAACCCTTAATATTCGAAAATTCAGTTTTTCAATAATAACTTTTAAACGATTCATATATTGTGAAAATAAAAAATACCACCGTAAAGTAGAGCAAATTTCTCACAAAAAATGTCTTAAGACTTTTTTTTCTAGAACTAATTGTTTTTACGTAAAAAAATATTGAAGCTTACGAGTAATTTGTTGCTCGGAGAGCGCGGGTTGGGTTAGTTGGCACAAGTTTTATACGGCACGCAACCAGTTATTCGCTTGTAGTTTTAAAAATAATGTTCGAATTAAAAAAAAACTTAACAACATCCCCTTAGATGAAATAGACTACAAAGACGAACTAAACACGATAAAATATCTAGCAGAATCTAACGGTTATGACAGAACAATAGTCAGTAAACTCCTACACAAAACACAAAACAAACAACAAACAAAGACAGAAAACAACAAATTCATAACACTAACATACATCAACAAACAAACAGAAAAAATTGCCCACAAATTCAAAAAAGCAGGATACAGAATCGCTTACAAAACTACTAACAAAACAGAACACACACTATCAAAACGCATGCCCAAAGCACAAAACAAATTCGATCTACCCAGTGTATATAAGCTAAATTGTTCAAATTGCAATAAATTCTACATAGGCCAGACAGGACGTAGCTTCAAACAGAGATACATTGAACACACAAAAGCACTCCACACCACTACAGAATCTACCTTCGCAAACCACCTCATTGAAGCAAACCACACATATAAAAACATCGACAATAACCTGAACATATACACGTACACACAAAAGGCCGAAAACTAGACACTCTAGAACAATTAGAAATATACAAACACACAAAAACAAATAAAAACGACATCCTAAACAAACAGACACAATTCAAATCGCACGCATTATTCGAACACATCTCACCACACACACACAGCTTCGATCTTTCAAAAAACTATCTCGTCGCCAACAACAAGACGAACAGCGCTACTTACGACAGCCTCTGATGAAGCCTTCTATAGGTGAAAGCCGGTTTAGGCTGTAAGGTAAAACTTTACGTTTTTACTTATAAAAAACTTAGTGTTCCGAGTCGTCAATATTATAGTGATATTTAAAAAAAATAAACGTTCTTGTTTAAAGGTAAGACGCAGCCGTACGCCTATGTATTTCTTTATTTTAAAAACTTATTTTTCCATTACAATATTAGGTACTATATATTATAACGTTACAAAAAGTAGCCCATCTATAAAGAAGAAATTACCATTTAATAGAAAATGAGTGACAACATAGAAGGAATAAAGAAAATCAAAGTATGAAAGAATTAATGAACAAGAATATTAAAGTATAGCACAATAATGACATAAAACTAGACAAAGACTGAGACGATGACAAAACCCAAGTGATTGACAGAGAGAATGATAAAAATAAATAACTTTATGACTATAACACAACCCCTTTTCAAACAATAATAATATAGTAGATGTAATAATGAAAGTACAAAGCTATAGCCAAAAGTATGAGTAGTTCCATGTAAAATTACCAATACATAAATGTAAACTGAGTAATGTTAAATAATATTGTTATTAGAATATGAAGGGAATAAATCCTTATATAATAAATACCCAATGTTAATGATACGGTGAGTTGTGTGGTTAGATCAAAGTGAAGATAAGAAAGAAACCAGTGAGTAATAATACTAAAGTGCATAACCGAACGAAAAAAATTATACTAACTGAAAGTCAGCAGTAGTAATAGTGTGTAAAATGAACACTAAGTGATGTTTGAGTAAAAAATGATAAATGTATACTGTGAAAAAACAAAGGCGTAATAGGCCTATCCAAGTGGAATAAGTAGAATTAATGGTCATGTTTTAAAATAAGAAAATAATAGTTAAGTAATAGTTATAGTTATCTGTTTGTATTAAAAAGAATATATCTAAGGGTAAAAAAAATGTTTAATGAATAATAGTTAATGAGAGTAGAAAGGTAGGCAATATATTAAAAAATAGCTTGTGTATAGCACGTTAGAAGGAATAGTATTATTTTTTAAAAATGATATGAATCATCAAATGTTACATGTTAAATTATTGTAGTTATGTTTAAAATAGTTCTATTTCATGAAACTCAAGAAATATGTTATAATAACTGTATAAAGAAAGTCAGGTGATCTAGGCCTAAGGAGCCTATAGTGAAAAAAACAGTAATTTGTAAAATTTGAATTATAGCAGTAATAAGTAAGGACTAATGTAGGTAATGCTATTAGAATTGATAATATAAATTTAAGGACACATAATGTATATCAAAAGAACCAGTTATAAAACTAGGGTGTGTGGCACTCGGCAGTGACCGACCAAAGCGAAGCTTTTAAGCTATATAGAGAACTAATAAATTTAATGAACAAAAGTTGATTTAATTTTTAAATATTAAGTTAAAAATTATTAAATATGAAGTAGTTCTCTAATAGAAAGAACAATAAAAAATATGAAGTAGTTTACTAATGGAAAGAACAATAATTTATCCAAATATATTTGTTAATTAAAGGTTAAACATCAGTAATAAATACATAAAAATGTAATCAAATATTTTTTAATTAATTATCAAAAATAGGAAAAATCTATGTGTACATTGTCAAATACATAATATATTATAAAAAAATATATTATTTTTATTTTATATACAAATTACAAATTTGCATGAAATATTATATTTTATTTACAATGATGTATATTATTACATTACGAATTATTATCTAAACTATCATTACATTGTACAATAGATACTATTGGTTTATGGTAACTAAAATATGATGCAAATGTCTGCAAAATTTATTTACATATATTAATTTATTTATCCACGCACACTCAAACACAATATAAATATGTATATATTTATTTATTCATGTTTATGTACAATAAATTAATGTATATAAACGATTATTATATACTTATATACGTATATATTTATTTATTTACCTCGTTATTCCATGACTCTCTGTTTCAACATTTTGAACTAGCTGAAGTACCCGTTCTACGCCCGGGTGGCGAGCATTTTTATTAGCACATATTTAATTATTTATTGGCATATATTAAGTACATTTAATTACATATACATTTAATTATATATTGGCTATGAAATTTAATTATTGGGCAAAAACTTCTTTGTAGACCACATTTTTGGTGTAAACTCTGTGGTCTTTCTTTAAGTTGCCTTGTTGGTCAGTTCCTAAGACTTTTACCTTGACTTGCTGAAAGGACTTTGTTCTTGAAAATGCAACATAAAGTTGTCCATGACTGAATACTGGAGATGGCAAATAAATACCAACTGAATCCAGTGTTTGCCCTTGGCTTTTGTTGATGGTCATAGCAAAAGCAAGTCTACATGGAAACTGTTTTCGTCTTAATGTAAAGGGAAGGTCAGGGTCACTGGGTGCAAGATTAACTCTTGGAATACATACCCTGGTACCTTTAAAAGATCCGGTCAGGATTTCACAGTCAACGACTTTTGACATCACTTGCTTGACGACCATTCTGGTGCCATTGCAAAGACCTCTTGTTGAGTCAAGGTTTCGTAGCAACATTACTACTGCACCAACTTTCAAGTTAAGTCTATGAGGAGGCATACCTCCAGGTGTTAAGCTGTTCAAAAACTCCATTGGATACTTTGCTGCCTCCTCGGCATTTGCACTGTCTTGCTGAATAGAATCTATGCTGGTATAGCGTTTCAATTCAGATTGAATTCGTCTAAGGACATTTTCATTAAGTTCAAGTGACTCGTGGTTTTTTGGAGTCAGGATTGCACGGTTAGCAATGCTGTCATCTCCTGATTGGATGGCCTCAGGAAAGACAGCAGCAACATACATCCATTTTCAATGCAGACTGGAGGAATTTCGAAGATGCCTTCCTCTAATCCAGGCTCTTGGAGTTTTCCATTCCCAAGTTTTAAAAGCCAATCGGAAAAGCCTCGGTGTTCCGATGGGACATTGTCCTCATTGGCACGCATGTTTTGGTCTAACTTTAGGACCTGAATATTTTTCCAACAATTACTATTCTTCATGCATGAAGAAAGTATTTCGGTTCTGCTGCCATGTGGAACAACAGGGAGAATTTGTCTAAAATCTCCACCGAAACTGCATTTACTCGGCCATTGAAGCTTCATCCCAGATTATCACTTTGGCCTTTTCCAGTTCATTTGCCGTATTAGTCCCATGTCGAACATTACAGGTTGATGTTTCATTTATTGGAATAGGCAGCTTGAAACGACTGTGGGAAGTTCTGCCTCCCTCGAGCAAAGTTGCTGCTATGCCTGTAAATGGACATGGCAAGACTAATTCATTTTTGCTACGCACATAGTGCATGATTGTGTTGTAAAGGAAGGTTTTACCACTTCCGCCAGGTCCATCAATAAAGAATAGACGTTTGGGTAAGTTAGGGTTTTCAATTGCTTCCCTGATTTTGTCAAAAGCCCTTCTTTGCCCTGGGTTGAGCATTTGAAACTTTTCTTCGAACATGGTTTTTTCGGCAATTGGATCGTAATATTTTCCAGAATGGATTGGCTCATCATATCTGCCGACTGGAAGTTCTAGGCCAAAATCTACCAATGACTTTCCATGTGTTCGAAGGACAGATTCAAATCTTTCTTTAAGCGTCAAATAGAGAGCTTTTTCTCCATCAGGAAAGCGTTTCTTATAGTCTTGCATAAGATTGTCCTTATGTCTGTCGAATAATGCTGCTGCATCTGACGGCTCACACATGATACAAATAAATGCAAACAACTGCCTAAGTTGTACTGGCATTTGATGGGTTGCAGCTTCTGTTAGGCAAGTATCCCATTCTGAGTCATCATCAGTTAATCCCCTTGCAATGTATGCTTCTTGGTAAGTTGCAAAGGGGATAGGATTTCCTTCGACCGTTCTTAGGTCCTCGAAAGATGATGCTCCTCTAACACTGAGAAGGAGAATTCGGAGGAACCATTTTTCTCTATCCGTGGGACTGACGGCAAACATTCTGCCAATTGAAGTTTCATGTCCTCTAAGACGTGGTTTCCATTTAGAATTTTTGTCATCCCAGGTATAGTGTTCGGGAATTTCAATATATAAATACTCTCGGGCATTAGGGTCTTCCTGATTACGTTTAAACCAAGCCAGAAGTTTGGACTTGGTGGCTTTTTGCTGTACAGCTTCAGCTTCCTTGCCTGGTATAAAACATATTGTATGCTTGTCCTCAAGGTGGACATTCAATCTTTCCACATGATCAGTTTGGTGGTGCATTTTGTATTCCCTGAGCCTCCAGCATGCTTCAGGTGCACTTACATATCGGGTCTCCAAGTAATTTTTTACTTCGTCCCATTCAATAGTAGCTTCCTGTTCTGTGGGAACAGTAACGAATTGAATATTTGCACAGTCATGCCCCTTCTAAACGTATTTGAAGAGGTATTTAACGCTTTGAATTGAGCTACCAATCTCTACGTTAATGTGGGCGTTGTATTTCAGAGACAGGTATGGGTTGTATGGCACCACCCATCTGTTATCCACTTTGTTTCCCCCAAGTTCAACAAAGTTACCATCATCTCGGCGTTGATATTTTGGGTAACCATTGACATTGCTGTTGGTCTCGGCACAGAAATCTTTTGGGAATTCTTTTGTGCATTTGCCATTTTCCATACACGGTGCGTTTGGATTTAATGGACCACATGGGCCGTGTATCATACAGGATTTTACAATTTCATGTTGCCTCGGGTGGGCATCTTTATCAGGGAGTTCTGCACAGACAATTTTGTCAATTCTTTCATTCTCCCAGACTTTGTCTTCCGGGGCCATGAATAGCAATATGTGCCCATGTGGTAGACCACGTATTTGGAACTCGATCACGTGGAGCATAGCCCTAACACGTCCAAATCTGTGGTGTTTGGTTAAGTCTTCAAGTAGCAATTTCAGTTTCAACTCAAACACTCTTGCTACTAAATCAGGCCGGTCGCATGGTTGCTGACCGGGAAGTAAGTTTTCCCTGATTTCCCTCCATTTAGGATTGCACGTGAATGTTACAAATAAGTCAGGTTTGCCATATTTCCTGACCATGGCCATAGCATCTTGGTAATTTTGAGCCATATTTCTTGGACTCCCTTGGAAGGTTGAAGGCAATATAACTTTCTTTCCAGGCAATGTGCTAACGTCCTCAAAATTGTGGTTGTTCACAAATCGGTGAAGAACGTCATAGTCTTCAGCTCTTACTGTGTTTTGATTTTTTCGAAACCAATTCAAACGGTTTGCCTCAGTCTTGCAATAGGCATCAACCATGAATTGGTGAGTCAGCTTTCCTGCGTTGAGGAACTCGTTAAAGTTTCCATCACGAATGGCAAAATGGTATGAATACCATTGAAGCTGGGACACATTTCCTTGACCAACAGCTTTCTTCAGATCTGTGGTCCACCCTGAATCCCCATATGGGAAAAGCAAAGGGTAGCACATTGGGTCACAGAGTCTACTCAGGATGGATATATTTTGTAAAATTCCGCTTTTCGGATAAATTGTATTATCCCGATTTTCTGGGGGTGCACCATCTGCACTGTGAAAAATGGCAGCAATTTCTCCTCTGGCAGTGGGAGCGTCAGTTCTGCCGGGGAGCACATTATTTACTCTTTCTCTCAAGAAAGTCATGCTATATTCAATTGGCGTTCGGTTTTCCCAATTTGCCTTTAGCATTTCGTCTTGTTCAAATTTGAGCATGTTCTTGTATTCTCTAGAGAACGGATTGATATCTCCAAGAAGTTTTTGGAGGTTCTCCATTATGACACGAATGCATCCATTGTTTGCTTGATTGTTCATTCTTTCTGTCAAGGCTTGGGCCGAATCCAAAATGTACAGTTGGGCATACTTTGGTAATTCACCTTGATTTGTGTGTAATGCAGATGTAGCGTGATAAATTTGCCCATGGATTCTGTAACAAAAAGGACCTGAACGTCTGGTCACTGATTGGTCAACTTGTGCTCCCATTGAGGCAAAGGCCATTGCACTGTTCTAGGATCTTGTTTTCCATGAAATTTTTGGAATTTGGATCAGATCCATTCATGTAATTTGTAATGAAGAGATGCATTCGTATTTCATCTAATGCAATGGTCCCTTTATGGCAGCAGTTTGACATTAATTCATTTTTGAAATGCGTGGCATTGCAAAATGGACATTTAGCATCCATTGGGCCAAGATAACTTTCTTCAATTTCGTCTTCATTGAAGTTTTCGGGAAGCAAAGCGGTGTTGCGGGATCGGACATATCTACTCAGACGTCCTCTTTGATGTTGGCGTGCAACCCTTTGTCTTTCAGCGTTTGCCTCGCGCTCTTGTTGAAGTTGATTTTGTGCCATGTTTTCTCTGTGTTGCCGGTGACTTACAGCATTAGCTTCACATTCTGCTTGAAGCTGCTCTTCTGACATGGCCGCTCTACGGCGTCTTTGAGCTTCAGCATTACGTGCTTTTTTTGCTGCAATTTCTTCAGCAGTTGGTGGTTGCTGGTGTTTAGGAGGCATATTT
Organism: Magicicada septendecula; assembly: GCA_034769895.1. Classification (NCBI taxonomy): domain Eukaryota; kingdom Metazoa; phylum Arthropoda; class Insecta; order Hemiptera; family Cicadidae; genus Magicicada; species Magicicada septendecula. The sequence goes on from CM068371.1 coordinate 22,365,199, forward strand.
GATCGTATTTCATTACTTATTCATTGGATCATCAGAAATACGTATAAACATAAATATCATAACACAATTAAAACATACACAGAAATATAGGACAATTATAAAATATATAGACGTACCTGTATACAAAATCACAAAACATATCAACACAATCGCATAGTAAAAACATTAAAAACTATAGGAACGGATTCGATGCCGGTAAATATCATTTGTTTATTTACTTGTTACTATGGTAACATACCGATGACGGACACACTACCTAGCGCATTATATTATAGATTTGATGAATACGCTACAACAGTTATTACTTGTTTTGGTTCATCACTATCACTACTTGAATTATCCATTGTTAACACTACTTATAAACTAAGCACGGTGTATTTAATACAACGTGGCACGTTATTTACCTCGTTATTTCATGACTCTCTGTTTCAACATTTTGAATTTGATGAATATCTGCTACAACAGTTATTACTTGTTTTGGTTCATCACTATCACTACTTGAATTATCTATTGTTAACACTACTTATAAACTAAGCATGGTGTATTTAATACAACGTGGCACGTGAGGATGAGAGTAGCGAGAGAGAGAGAGAGAGAGAGAGAGAGAGAGAGAGAGAGAGAAATGTAGTAGGGATTTACAAAACCGTTGAGATCGGGCCCTCGGAGAGGGGATGAGGGAGAGAGAGTGGTACTCTATATACGATGATGCGGCCACGAGAGCGGGAATCCCCGAACGCGCGTGACGATTCTCTCGTGACGCTTCTCTTGTAACGATTTTTTTCTGCTCACTCCTCTCCGTGCGGACCCCCGACATAAAAAGCTTAGCTTTAATAATTAATATACAAACAAAATTGTTAAAATAGTAACTTAGTAAATACTGAACCGAAACTAGTCATGTTTGGTTTCTAATTAAATTATGTAATAGTTTTATTCTCAAGATAATGTGGGCTTTAATTACTGATACTATATATATATGTGAACGCAAAACATAAAAAGTTTATATTGTTTACTGTTTTTAAAATACAAGACTATGAAAATCGCGAAATTTCGATTTTCTCTAAATTTGCATAAAATTACAACTTAAAACCAATATACAACAATGAGAGTTCATCCCAATTAAAATATAAGGCATGTATTAAGCTTAAAGAGTCTACTTTTGAGATGTGTAATTATTATTTTAATTAAATTGTTCATTGTCAAAAAAATAATTATAGAACAAGTGACTGCATAAAATGTACTTTTTTCACATTATTACTTCTTACACTTTATGTTTTAAATTTTAAGATTTAATACTTTGGGATTATAGTATTCAATACTTACGTTACCAATCTTCGGTAAGGATTTATACCTGAGAAGCCGGGTTCCTTTTAAAATACCTTTTGAAAACTGTACATCTGCCATTGGCACATACAGCCCTCGCACATCTGCCGTCGGCTCGTAACTCGGGGGAGTATGCGCGTGCAACTCGGCTAAGCATGATGTTCAGTGCACAGTAAACAATACAGGATGTGATTGTGTTTCTTGATTTTGCTATTTGTGTCAATTTATAATTAAGAATATACTTAAAATTTCTTTAATTTTGTGTTTTTAATAACAATCATGCAATAAGAGTAAAATTTGTATATTTAAAACAAATGATGGCATTTTTTTTGCTGCAGGGCATTTTAACTATACAAATTTGCTTACATATATACATTCACCAAATGACCAAATTTATTAAAAATGGCGAAGAGCGAATACATTCTATACGAGAAGGGGACTTATTAACTGAATGCGAATCTCAGGAAATAACGGAATTGTGAAATTTCCTTGAACACGGATAAGCTACTATAAGGCGAACCTACAAATTTTGGTGCAGAAAATTTACTGATATGACCGTTTTGAGCAAGATATCATGTGAAGTATGAAAGTGGTCGGGGGAATAGTTGGTAGGGGAGTATCAGAAAGCACGACACATCAATAGATTTTAAGCTTACAATTTACGTACGATATTTGTAATGAGATTGAGTGTTTTTTTGTGGTATAAAATTTTTGTCATCTGATCAGCATGTAGATGCGAGAGATGCCCGTAAAAGTTGTGATCAAGAATATATAAAAAAAAATTACTGAGTAGTTTAATCTTCACGAACTCTTTCCTCATCAAAAAGAAAATAATGGCGATATTTACTGGTGTAATTGGCAATGAAAATATAAATTGTTGTGATGCTTTTGAGGAAGGTAAAATACGGTTAAGCAAAATGGAAGGGCAAAAATTCAAGGATTTATCATTCAAACCCAAAGATAAAGTCTTGCCATTAATTAGCGGTAATAGTTCATTATAGTAGATGACGAGATTATACCTATTGATCCAACACTTCTGTTCCAACGCATATATGTTAGCGAGGGAACTGCGGAAGAATTTAAAAGTTACATGTATTACGAGCGTGCGCTTTCCTTACCCAAAGGCATTATTTGATCAAGGTACGCTACGTAAGACTGATAAATCTAAAATATATGGTTTGTGCTAAAATGAAAAAATTGAGTTTGATGATGGCAAATGTACTTTCGTCGCGTGCCTTGGAATAAAAATGATCAGTTTAACGACATATTTAATTCCTATATAGCTTATATTAAAAAAAACTTCAAATCTAATAATGTCATTGTGGTTATTGATGGCTACAAAAATAATTTGGATAACATAAAAAGCGCTACACAAACACGTCACGCCAATAAAAATTTATGCCCTGACATTAGTTTTGATGTGGAAATGTGTAGTACGGTACATTAGGATACTTTGCTCTCAAACAATCAGAATAAAATTCGTTTCATTAAATATTTAATAGAATATTTAAGAAATGCTAACATTACAGCCATACAAGCAGAAAATGATGCTGACTTATTAATTGTAAAGACAGCTTCACAAATTACCAATAAAATACCTGTTATGGTTGCTGACGACTCAGATATTTTGGTTCTTCTATCAGCATTAATCCCGGAAGAACGGGAAATTTGTATGCTGAAATTAGGAAAAAATGGAACTCCACCTACTATTTATTCACAGAACAGTCTCAATGAATTATCCTTTTGCAAGAAATATATATTATTTCTTCATGCAGCAACCGGTTGCGATAAAACATCCTGTTTTTTTGGAAAAGGCAAGATAAGCATTTTTAAGAAAAATGAGAAAAAATGTCATGATGAGACTTTTAAAAAATCGATTGGAAACTTCTATAATAAAATCAATCAAAAGAATGTATCTTCGAAAGTGGAGTAAACTTCGTTTCTTTCCTACACAATAAACCAACGGGAGTAACATTAGATGACTACAGGTACATCTGCTTTAAAAAATCTGTGTTTAAACAAGGTACAAAGAAAAAGAAAACTGCGAAATACGTAAAACTGGAATCTCTGCCTCCAACTTCAGATACAGTAAAATATCATTTTTATAGAGTACATCTGCAAGTACAGAAGTCTAATGATTTACCTGCAAAAGATTGGGGATGGAAAAGGGGACAAATCCTTACCCCAATTCGAATGTCCAAACCAGTAGCCCCTAAAAACTTAATTCAAAAGATATTTTGTAACTGTAAAAAAGATTGCACATCAAAACAGTGTTCCTGCAAAACTACTGGGCTTTTATGTATGGACGTTTGTGGTACAGTAGTTGCACAAGTGAAGAATACAAAAATTTCGAAAATAATTGTGTAATTGAAAACGAAGCAGAAGACAATATTGTGAGCCCATCATTGGCAGAGGAAATAAGCCATGAAGATGAGAATGAAAATACAAACCTAGATATTGAATCTGATGACAACGAACTTTCAGAGGAAGAATTCTAGCTATAAAATAAATTTAATTGAGTTTAATGATTAAATAAAAATGTTTTTGTAGACTTTAATTGATAGTTAATAAGATGCAAAAGTTTTCATATCCAAAGATTTAATACCGGTAGTTAAAAAAAATTCCCAAAGATACCCTTCGTTTTCGCTTTTAATGTTCGTATTTTCTAGCCTGGACGGTGCGCCCTCTATAATTTTACATTTTATTTTACGGTTCTATTAACTTTTCATTACTTTATAATAATCACTCAAGAAAATAAAATTAAATTTGTCGATTAAATTTACGTTACACTTGTTTTAAAAAAAACGACAAAAACGTTATTTTTTATTTTCGCCATTTTTTTTTACGTTTGATGTGTATACAGGGGTGAACTTATTTTTTAATTGTAGTAGGACATGTAGGGATGATGGCCTCAAATTGTCAGCCGTCTACTATTTTTTTTTATCTGAGGCTTATTTTCGATCTAATTTGACTGGACCATAAGCAGAAAGCAAAATTGAAGCTTCACATTTAACTTTCACTATTTAAAATGCAAATCATTTATATGTTGTATAAGGGAACAAATATCAAGAATTCTTATTAAACAGTGTTTATACCTATCTATAGTGTTCAATGAAATATACTTATAGCTTTGAAAACAATTACGCGCGTACCACTTCCTCAAAACAAGGTAATACTGTACAATTTGAATTATGTTCACATTACCATCTGGACCATTTAATAACTGATACTCGAATTATTCTAATCTAAAAATAAACTTACATTCAGTACAGTTAATTAAGTAATGAAACTTAATTTTATATTATAACCAAACTCGTGACTCGTGTTCGTTCATATAGTATACCTCTGTAAAATATAACAGTGTGTCTGAGTGTGAAAATGTGTCTGTGTTTCTTACCACTGCGTCCTTGCATCGCGAAGTAATTCACGATGTTTGGGCCCGTAGCGAACGTACTGGGGACCAGGTATCGTGGTTCCCGATCTGATGTTCAAACGTAGTGGATAAACTCTGGGTGGCGCCAAATTGTTTATATATAACAATAAAAATTGTTTCCTTATCAACGTTCTATTTGAACGAGGCGACGAATTCAATCCGTCCCGCCTTTTCTCAAATTTTTGTCAATCGAGTTAGCAGTTGCAGTATTCGCTACTTGCACGCTAGACGTCGCATTGGAAACTTCACTATACATTATATTTTTAAACATACACTTTGCTAAAGAAAATAAGACACGATTTAACACACACAGTATAAATTTATTATTAATTTGATGTTAATGTTTTATAGACACAAGTTGTAATTAATTTTTTATATATAATTCTGCACTGGATATTTCTTTATAAGACTCTCTCCAGGGTTAAACTATCGACTTTTGAATACAAATAAACAGTATGGCGTTTTATTTCGCCGATCAACAAATATTTCGGTCGATGTTTGTGGGTTGTTTGGATCACGTTAAAAGGTTCAGATGCAGTTACAATATTAAAAATACACAACCTTACAATGTTTTTTCCTTAAGTAGGATAATGTGTAGTGGTAATTGTTTTGTTTAAGTGTCATACAAGAAGTTTAAAAGTCGTACATAAATATGAGGTTAGTTCTATAGTTAACAAATTTTCAGTGACTAATATTACAATCCAAATCCTTGCAAGAGAATAAAAATGATTCAGTGGTATTCAACATACATTGAGAAATATTCAAAGTGCGTTTATTTTTTGGAAGTTGAAATAATTTAACTGATACTTAACAGCAATGCAGTACGGTATTACTCGGGATGTCAAGAAGGAAGGATTATGGCATCAATATTATTCCTGTGTTCTTTATTCAAGCTTCGGCATCTTTTTCAAAGTTGTTTGGACTTATTTAGATATTTCATCTTGAATTAAACATCTTCTCCCTCTGGATATGGTATTCCGCATCCATCAGACTTCTTTACGATCAATTTCTATACTTGGTTTTACTTTTAAGATGTTTTAAATATTAAAATGTGTTGTACAGAAAATTCGCATCTGGCTTGCGATAGCGTCACTTTCCAAGTAATTGTATTTAACGGTAATTACCTCGTTAAACGGTCGTTTCCATGGTTACACCATTGCTCTCATTGGGTGAGCTGAACATGAACACATTGTTATCAATTTTCGAATTCCTTTCAAATCTTCCCATATCTTCGGACTTTCTTCCTCCTCTTATCTTCTTTCGGAGTTATTATCTAAATGCACTGTCATTTATATTTTCTCACAAAGATTATTTTGGTACCCCACAATATTGGGTTTTATCAAGTTTTCTAAGTTTACTATTAATTTCATACTTACTAATTACATTTCTTTGTTTATATAATTCCTTAATTTAATATTTGGTTTTTAATAATAACTACCATTCATATTTGGTGAAATAGTCACCTTGGATTTGTCCATTACATGGTGATTTTTATACAATCAGTAATTGTTTATGTTTGACCGTTAGGCCTGTTTCACATTTAAGTAGCCATTACTGGATTTTTATGGCTTCATACACAATATATTCCGTTTAGTCCTAACTTGTTATTTTGCATTTATAATTAGGTTTAATGTCTCTGGATGTGTTTTAATTTAGTCTTTGTTAGTAACAACTGTGTTATTCAATCTTACTTGCTAATTATTTGCTATTCATTTCCAATATAACATATAACATCTAGGTCTATGGTCTGTATGACTCTTACAGCCATATCCAATTCATAAACAACAGTTTATACAATTCATTATTTCTTATTTGTTGTTCTGGTGCTAAACAATCTCACCTCTATTGAACTTTTTTTCCATTAAACTCCCCTTATAACATGGGTATTTACTTAATGTTAATACAGACTTATTTTCTAATGCCTTTTGCTCTCCCTTCCATGTTAACACCATCTGATTACTTTTCCTTGTGAATCACACCTTTAAACTTTTACAATACATTTTTAAGTTATAACAATACTATTTCCTAGTCATCACAGTGAATATCACTACTTAGTGTTCATTATTTACTGAATCAATGTTCTATCCTAAATACTATTCATTGCAACTTTGGTAAATGTTATTGTTCACTCTTAAAACTAACACATGAGTTATTTTACTAAGTCTTTACCTTAGCCTACTCTCCTCTTACTATTTTTATGATAGACAATATTTGCATTTATTTTTCACTTGCACTTTCTTAAATTATTTAGTGTTCATTATAATTTACTTAGTGTTTCTTTAGTATTATATCACTCTAGGATAAATCACTTTCACTAATTCAACTTCCATTTATTTCTCATCATTTTATTCTCTTTCTCTACACACTATCTATATAAAATTATTAATATTGTGTCTTTCTTAGTTAACAAATTACATATATCCCTAACCCTTTTGGTTAGTGTACTTTTATACATTGTTTCATATTACTGACTGTTTATAAATGTCATTTTATCGATACTAACATTCATTAATAGTTTTGGTTCTCAACCGGTTTCATTGTCTTTATTATTTTGGATTACATTACTTCTCCCTTCTCTATTTTTTATTACTTGTGTAGTTTTCTTGACGCGTTTCATTTTGGTTTCTTCCTTGTGGGTTTGTTCTCTCTTGGTTTTCGTTCTTCTTCTCCTTCACTCGTCTTGTTTTCTTTATTTTGGTTTCTTAACTGGCCAATCTCTGGGGTTGGGTCAATGTCGTTTGTCTGTCAGTCTATTATTTTAGTTTCTTTATTAATCACTTTCGGTTTATTACTCCTTCTCCTTCCATGTTAATTACCTTTTATTTATTTTTTACTATCCACATAATTTATTTATTCAAACATAATATCATTTAGCATTTTTTTATACATACTTATTGTATCAAAATTTATCTGAATTTGGTGATGTTATAATATTTACTTACCGGTATTCTTAAATACGCTTATTTATAATTTTAATATAAATATATAACAGACGTCAACTCTCATGTGGCATTTTCTCTTGTAACGTGTATATTTTCATTCATTGACACAAACAAGCTAAACGTATTTTCTCGAAAACTAGACTTAATAACTCAAACTTTCGTACTAGTTGCCTATCTCGCAATTCTGCATACACTCATACACACTTGTCAAATTTGACATCAGCTGTTTCCGACGGTTATTGGTATGGTCATATTACAAACCTGTCGTATATTTATTGTTTTTTAAATATAACATTTAATTTTAAATAAATTTTGTGTTTCTGATATGGTTCTATCAACATGGAAATATTTATATTTGCATTATCATCCCTAAAAAAAAAATATCAGGGTCTGTCTCACACCGCTGCGAAGGCGCACATCACGCCGAAACGCATACGGGAGGAAACAAAGTAAGTTCACAAGTGAAAGATCGGGTAAATCTTTATCAATATTAAAAAATACCAATCTCATAATTTGCAACAATACAACTCAAACCCAATGTTTTTATAGCTGCTTACAGTACATAGAAGGCTTATAAGTTTATGTACTAAAAAATTTGATTTTTTTTACTTTGTGCGTAAATTTGATATAATTTTTTGTTTAAATTTATTTAGGTGTAGTTTATCAAATGTTCACAAAGTTAAATGTATTGCAATCAGAATGATCACAGTTGCACACCACTATATAAAAATTATTCCAATTAGCGCTTTCAAGCTTCACAGCCCAATCTGACGATGGGCTGTGAAGCTTGAAAGCGCTAATTGGGATAATTTTTATATAGTGGTGTGCAACTGTGATCATTCTGATTGTGATTTCAACCAGTAACACAAATTTCTTCATTAAACGTGTGTTAAATGTATTGGCAAGCCTGACGTGACGCAGAATTTGTTTTGGAAGTGTGGTGAAATCCAAAATCAGTTTTTCGAAATGTTAAAAATAAATAATCTGAAATCTTTATTTACACCGCGATCATATTTGATCATTCGATTTTTAGGAACAGCCTCTCCCAGAATTAGAGGTAACCTTTATTATTTTTCTTTAGTAGTGGGATTTGAGGAGTTTGAGTAATTTAACCTATACACTGTATTCTGTATTAGGCGGCACACAGTTAAGTCGTATTTTCCTGTAGTTTGCAAATGACATTCGTTCGTATAAGATGAAACAAGACTGTATACACATAGGTTTTCTAATACTTTACGAGAAACACACTTTTAATAGTGGAATTTGTACCGCAATTTGAGTATGTTGGGAAAGAATCCAACTTCCAAATAATACTATGTATAAAACGCAGTTTATGTCACAAAGGTATTATAAAACACTAGATTCCAGAATTCACAATATTGAGAAGACCTTAACTATCGTTCAGTTTTAAGCAACACAGCAATTCCATCATTGTAAGTCATTGTTTTCAGGTGTTGTAAAAGAAACCTAACCTATTTTAAAACAAAAATACTGAAAAATTTATATTTTTCTCAAATATAGAACCAAATTATCGGTTAAATAGGTGAACGAAAAAATGAGTATTATTAGACATCAAAATGACTAATAAAATAAAAATTATAAATTTTACTTAAACCCTTGATACTCTACAGACCAGACACCAAGTAGTAGAGGTGTGCGAAACTAGTATTTGAAAATAACAGGTACGAACGAAACCATTCAAAAAAAATAACAAATACCTGTCATTATATACCTATTATACATATACCTGTATTATATAATTTGTTATAAGAAATAAATCGAAACTAAAAGTATTAAAAACAGTGTTAATTTACACTGTCACTTTATTAAGCTGTTACTGTTTAAAAGAAAATAAGAAACAAGTGAATTTATAGACCTACCTCCCTTTGGGAATACTAATTTAAGTGTCCGCTAATAGTAAACAAACTGACATAGGTTTAATATTAAAATATTGATTCCATTTAGGTTAGGCAAATCAGTTGTGAAACTCAGGCAATGAAATTTAGAGTGCACGTAATAGCACAGCATATAATGTCAAGAAACATCAGAAACACATAATAAAAACATAACAGTAAACCACAAGATTTACAACAATCTCATCATTTATGTGAGATGTGCTGTGAAGTTAAAATCAACACCGAAATCACATTAACAAAATATCGGTATGGAGAACCATACATGACTTCCATATTCTAAGATTTATATTTAAAATCATTTTCGAAATGAAATACTTCAAACCATAGAAACTACTTCTTTCTACTTACTGCTTCAGCCTTAACCACAGTACTGTGGTCACTAACGTATACCACCTCACGTTATCGCACTCGATTTTCACTGATGATGGAAGTCGATGGCATTGCCGAAACGTCTGGTTTTGTAGAAAACATTGGACTACGGCCAAATATCCCGGGAAGGAATTTTAACAAAAACTACTTCTTTGTTGCCGATAACGTTGTACACATATATAAAAAATATGCATAATATTAATGGCTTGTATAAGTTAATGATTGATCTCCATTAAGTAGTGCTCAAGTTTCCAAAGTTTTAATATTATGATGTCCGTAATTAAAACATCAGAGCAGGTTTAGTGTGAATGAGGGTACACTGTGGAAAAAAATTTTTAACATTTCCTATTGAGCATTGCTTAGAGTAAAGCTGCGAATCTACAGTGTATGTTTCACAGAACAAACACGCGAAAAAGAAGGAGCGCTCCGAAGTCACTCATGGACCCTCAGCATCTTGCAGAGGGTTCATTCCCTAAAGACGAAAAGTCTGTCTATGAATCGTTCCTCTGTAAACACGTGCAGTTACATTGCCCACAGGAATTGCCCGATCCACAGGAAGCAAATTGATGTCCATTTTTTCGGCTTGCACGCGTTATGTTGGTGTGAGTTTCGGCACTTTCCATTCAAAAAGTGTGCAAATGTAAGAAAATAAACATGAGTGAGGCCAGAAATAACGTGAATTGTGTGTGTGTGTGTGCGTGTGTCTTACCTGCCTTTTTATTGCTGTAGGCATAATAATAAAATGGAAACGTAAACATTACATAACTGAGATATGCTTACCTGCCACGAACGATATATTATTTTATATATGGAGGAGTTCAGTGACATACATACGTACAGAAGAATTACATATATAAAGATATTAACTCATACATAATTTACATTAAAATGAAAAAATTATAATTTTATTGCCTGGCAACAAAATTATTTTATTTTTAACAATTACCATTGTTTCAAAAAGTTTAAATGAATTTTCAAGTACTTTACTGTTGTTAAAACATAAAACGTTGCAGGTAAACTACCCCTTCCCCTTAACCGATCTTCACCAAAATCGAAAGTCCTTGAGACCTCTACAATTCAGGGACGTATGCAAAAAATTATTTGATTCTGTTTGAATTTGCAGCTGTTATCGTTTGCCATAGAAAATACGCTTGATAAAAAAACGTTGCAGGTAAACTACCCCTTCCCCTTAACCGATCTTCACCAAAAACAATAGGTCTTGAGTACTCTACAAGTCAGGGCTGTATGCAGAAAATTATGTGATTCTGTTTGAATTTGGAGCTGTTATCGTTTGCCATAGAAAATACGCTTGATAAAAAAACGTTGCAGGTAAACTACCCCTTCCCCTTAACCGATCTTCACCAAAAACAATAGGTCTTGAGAACTCTACAATTTAGGGCTGTATGCAAATAATCTTTTGATTCTGTTTGAATTTGCGGCTGTTATCGTTTGCCATAGGAAATAGCCTTGTTAAAACATAAAACGTTACAGGTAAACTACCCCTTTCCCATAACCGATCTTCACCAAAAACAATAGGTCTTGAGAACTCTACAATTCAGGGCTGTATGCGAAACATTATTTAATTCTGTTTGAATTTGCGGCTGTTATCGTTTGCCAAAAAAAAAAATTTCCCTTGATAACAAAAAACCGTTGCAGGTAAACTACCCCTTTCCCTCAACCGATCTTCACCAAAAACAATAGGTCGTGAGTACTCTACAAATCAGGGCTGTATGCAAAAAATTATTTGATTCTGTTTGAATTTGCGGCAGTTATCGTTTGCCATAGAAAAAAAATCTACACAAGACAGACACACACACGGACACTTTTCGGAAAACGATTTTTTTTCATGTTTTGAGTGTAGTACAATCAGAATCTGCAATAATCTCGAACACGATTTTTTTTGCCATCACCATACTTCCATTTCCTTAAGGAATATGGAAGTAAAAGTGCTATATGGCCTATCAGATCTGTAGGTTATAACACAATATAATTCACTTCTTCAAAATTTACCAAGTTGGTGACTAGTATAATATATAATTTGTTATTATAATCTGTATTATATATCTGCATAACACACAAGAATAAATGTAACATCAGTATGATTTTTTTTTCATTCATTAAAAAGTTTGTCTCTTTGGCATAGAGATATTCTGAACCTCGCTGTTTTGCTTTGTTTCATACTTGTATGGCAATGAAGTATTCAGCACCAAAATACTATGAATACTTCTCGGACTCGTACTAAACTATGTACTTGTAGTACTCGTTTATTCGTTAACTGTGTAGGGGGCGCCTGCGACTCAGAATCATGAGGCTGTGAGTAATCAGAACAGGTATTTTGACTTTCAGTTATTTCTTGGATTTCGTTGTCCATGACGTGTCCGTTTCTTAACTAAATATAATTATTTCACTACGACTTGAAACACAAAACTTTTTATGGGTAAAAACGTAAAAGATTTACCTTACAACCTGAACCGGTTTTCACTTTTAAAAAGCTTCGTCAGAGGTTGCTACTGGTAGCACTGTCCTTCTTGTTGTTGCCGACGAAATCGATTTTCGAAAGATCGATGTTGTGTGTGTGAGGTGAGATATGTTCGAATAATGCGTGTGATTTGAATTGCGTCTGTTCGTTTAGGATGTCGTTTTTATTTGTTTTCATGTGTTTGTATATTTCCAGTTGTTCTAGAGTGTCTAGTTTTCGGCCTTTTGTGTGTACGTGTAGAATATTCATGTTATTGTCGATGTTTTTGTATGTGTGGTTTGCTTCAATGAGGTGGTTTGCAAAGGTGGATTCTGTAGTGGAGTGGAGTGCCTTTGTGTGTTCAATGTATCTTTGTTTGAAGCTATGTCCTGTCTGGCCTATGTAGAATTTGTTGCAATCTGAGCAATTTAGTTTGTAAACACCAGGAAGATCGAATTGTTTTGTGCTTTGTGTGTGTGTTTTGATAGTGTGTGTTCTGTTTTGTTAGTAGTGTTTAACACGATAAAATATCTAGCAGAATCCAATGGATACGACAGAACAATAGTCAATAAACTCCTACACAAAACAAACAACAGACAAAGACAGAAAACAACAAATTCATAACACTAACATACATCAACAAACAAACTGAAAAAATAGCCCAAAAATTCAAAAAAGCAGGATACAAAATCACTTACAAAACTTAGAAACTCGCACTTGGTGGTACGCAGTGTTTCTTCAATGTCAACTGCATCTCACTGGTCTTGATTTATTTTCTCTCATAAGAAACTGACAAAGTGGAATTGCATCTCGCTATCCCTTCGGAAACGTATTCCATCAAAAACACGAGAATATAATCGACAAAACGATCGGCATCACCCCCTGTTGGTGTGATAAAGATGAAAAAATGGAGTGGTGGCTACCAATCGCCCGTACAATGTTGTTGATGAGTTGGTGTATGCCAGGACGACCTTTCACACCCAACGAAAGTATGTTGGATATATTCGACGGCGTTTGTTTGGCATTGTAGCCTACACATTTTCAGTCTATCTTTTTGCTAATCTTATACAGATATGCGTGGATATAACCACGCTCACGTATACTTCCTTTCATAGATCTGCTTCTGCTCTATCACTAGATTGTGACCACCAGGCTCAGGCCGTCATATGGGCACTGTGAGAAGCACTCCACTCTTCTCTGTGTCACTGCTACTTAACCTATACCGAGCACATCACCCCAGATATTGGCTTATTTCTTATTGTTATTGGTTATTTGCTTTTCCCCATATACCAGTATAGATGTATGTGATTAAAGCTTCACAGTGTTGTAGCACACATCAAACGTGTATAGAATTCTTCTCCACGTATCCTCCCTTGTTCATGTGGCAGAATTATATACGTCAGCTCGTGAGTAGGTCTATATATTTTTTGCTTTAATAATGTTACGCAGTTTTAAAGGAAAGTTGAATTATAAGTCCATTTTAGATTTTAATTACCTATCTTGAGTTTTCGACCATCTAGAAAATCATAATTCTCTTATCAATTGAAATTTTTATATTAATGTCTCATAAGAAGGTTAATTTTTTACTAGCTGTCTTATGTTTACAACAACAAAAATAATTTTCTGATTTTGTATCGTTCAGTCACTTCTGGTACCGTATGGTATATCATAAGGGATACATACGTACGTCATTCTTGAACATAATTCAAAGTTAGAATTATGTTCTAAGCAGGAACTTAGTTGTTGTAGAAACCACACATACAAAAGCATCGGCAATAACATGGGCATTCTACACTTACACACAAAAGGCCGAAAACTAGACACTCTTGAACAATTGGAAATATACAAACACAAAAAAACGACATCCTAAACGAACAGACAATTCAATTCACACGCATTATTCGAACATATCACACCCCACACACACAGCATCGATCTTTTGAAATTCGATTCCGTCACCCACAACAAGACGGACAGCGCTACCAGCGGCAGCCTCTGAAGACGCTTTTTAATAGTGAAAACTGGTTCAGGCTATAAGGTAAAACTTTTACGTTTTTACCCATAAAAAACTTTGTGTTCCGAGTCGGTAGTGAATTAAGTATATTTAGTTAAGTAACGGACACGTCATGGACAATGAAATCCAAGAATAAAATGTGAATATTCAATTTTGGTGTGGTTGGATATTAACATTATAGAAACCTCATGGTGTTTATGTCCTCTTGTGACAGATGTTGTAAAATTACTGTGTGTAATTGAATAGCCTAAATTTGAAATGTAAACTGATGTAGGGTGAGATGTTATTCACATTTCCGATGTTTACTGATGTTGTAAATGTTATTTAATTTTCATAGCGTGTCTAAACAAGAAAGATTGCTTACTGCAGCATCAGCGGTATAGACGCTTTTTCCAGAGGTGTCTGAAGCAGGTTTTGAAAAGTAGAAAGTAGAATTTTGATGGACTTTTCTAGTTCACTGTACACAACTGATGGAACAGGAATCCATGAGAAACCTTTTTAATCGGAACTTTATGTGAGGTATTAAACATATATGATGAATTCCTAAGGGCAAAATGTGTGTGTATTCCTCCTTAATTGTATTTTGCCACTTGAGCCTGTCTTCAGCTTCCTCTGGTTGAAGACCCCAGATATACAAATGATCCCATTTTTCTGGGTTTTCCTTGATGCGTTTTTCATCTAGCTCCCATTCTTCGTTGGCTCTAGGGATTTTATCTACTTCCATTCTTCTTAGGTGAACAAAATTTTAAAGTAGAAATTATATGGAGTAATTTTCATAATCATCATCATTGTCTTCAAGGATTAAACCAAGGATGGTTTGTTCCGGTCTCAAATAGGCAAAGATTACAGCTGGTCACTCCAGCGCTTCCGCGGACATCCCACATCTCTCCGACCCTTGGGTTATGGTTCCATAGTTGTTTGGGGATGCGGCAGTCATCCATTCGGCAAAGATGTTCCCACCAATTCAGCCAATACTGGGCGCTCCTGTCGAGTATATTCATAATATTCATTTCTTGCCGTATATCTGTGTTTCTTCTATGATCATGAAGAATATATCCTGTAACGTGCATGAGAAATCTCATTTCAGCCGCTTGGATGCGGCTGGCCTGGCCTTTCATTAAAGTCCAATTCTCAGATCCATAAAGAAGTGTGGGAAGAGCCATCACCTTGTAGAATTCTAGGCGTGTTCCTTTACTTTCTGAATTAAGGGTTTGCCTGATGGTCCCGCACATAAGGTTGAACTTATGCAACTTATTCACAATGTCGTTGCTTGCATTATGAGACACACTGTAGCCCAGGTATTCAAAATTGCTAACTTGTTCCAGGACAGTACCATCTATAATAATTTTTGCCCGTACATGATCAGTTCCACAAAAAGCCATCACCTGAGTTTTAAGAGTGGATATTTTAAATCCTGAGTCCTTGCAGATTCGATTTAACAAATGTATACCCATCTGCAATCTGTGTAATTTTTGAAGTAATTTGGAATAATTTTTGAAGCATATTTAATGTTGTCTTGCTTGTGTTTAGATATACCAAAGGAGCAACGAATTATTGATCACCCGGAAGGACGTCCACTCTATCTAGATGCCCAAGCAACAACACCTCTTGTAAGTATATTTTGTTTGTTTTGCTTCTTATAGTTGTCATCTGTTTTTTTCCAGATCGAAGTACTGTTGTTTATTCCAACCTGCAACATGGTAGCATTGCTTTATCCACATTCCATACTTTATAACCAAGTAAGACTAATTTAAAAATAGCAAATTTCCAGAAACAGCATCTTTTGAGCTGATTTTTTTTTTTAAATGATAGGTTTAGTGTTTACCTAAAAGTTTATCTAAGTTCCAGACTTCGGACTGCCCATTTTCCCCGACTTTTCACTTCCGGTGTAGATTTGTGCCGCCAAGTGGCAGCAATACGTACTGCCCATATGCACACTAATTGTAAATATAGTGATGTGATGAAGCGTTTTTCTTAACTGTGATATTTATATTTTTTTTAAACTACCTAGAGGAGCCTAATTGTCGTTAAGGGCAGCTGATGCTCTGGCGCTTGGTGGCGCAGATATGTATGCTCGATTCAGCCCGTGCAGCCATTCGCTGTTTAAAAGCGCACATGCACACAGAATAAAAAAGTTAAAAATTATTATTTGGAAAGCTATGAAAGAACAAACTTTTTCACTAGCTGATAGAGCATGAAAATACGAGTATTTTTTTTTAAACTTTGTCCTGTGATGTCAGAGTGATGACTGGACCAAATTTTGAAAAATTTCCGTTTTCAACTTGAAAAATTTATTGTGGCTTAATGACAAAATATTTCGGGATAAAAATTAATATGCAAATTTGTCTTTAGAATACTATATTCTACCATTTTTTTATGAAGAGAAAGTCATTATTTCACTCCTTATTAACGGAAATCTGAAAATGCACATCTTTGCAAGTTTCAATTTTTTTGTAAGTTATGTGTTGCCTTTAAAAAATGCACGACTAATACAGATCAATAGGAAATTCTCCGGGGAACACACTGGTATTTTTATTTTTCTGATTTGGTTAAGTTATCATCAGAAAAATCGAGGAAAACTTGAGTGACTCGCGCTCCGCTGTTTGCTGTAAGTGAAAAGTCGGGGAAAATGGGCGGTCCGAAGTCTGGAACTTGGATAAACTTTAAGGTAAACACTAAATCTATCGTTAAAAAAAAAATCAGTTCAAAAGTGGCTGTTTCTGGAAATTTGCTTTTCTTGCCCTTTTTTCGATAGTCTTACTCGGCTATTATAATGGCCATATAATCAATTTAGTGGAATATTTTATATTGGAATCCTTTGTAATAGAACAAATCGATATGAAATATTTTGTAGTATCTTCTACATAATGTCTAATGTCAGAATAAAACTTAAACAAAAGTTTGGTTGGATGCTCTCCCTCAGTGAGCGATTTCCATCCCTTCTTAGTGGATGAGAATTTCTAACTACACAGTTGAGCACTGAAATGATGTAAGGAAAGGTGTGTGGTATATTGGTCCACTTATAACATAATAAAATTTTATATAAATAAAGACATTTAACTATTATATGAAAAGTGAACTGAAAAAGAATCTGGGGAAATTTTGTATATTGTAACGTCCCGCTCTTTATGAGGTGTATTACAATTGCAGGTTTATAATTAATTCAGCCCCAATGTTGGGTTCGCCAATCTGTAACGTCCCGCGTGCTTCTCTCCTTTACTCCGTTTATTTTTGTTAAGCTTTCCTAATTAATCCCCACGTTAGTACATCATTCTGTAACGTGTCGCGGGTTTTTACCGTGAAAGTCTCAGAGCAGTCAGAGTACCTTTTGTGATCGTCACTTGTGAATTATATTTGCTAATGTTCAAAGCGGTTATATTTTTATGTTTACCAAAAATACTGAAATCGAGTGTGTGTGATTTGGGAGAGATTAATGGAGTTGTTTAATCGTAGTACTATTACTGTTTAAATGGAAATAAGAAACAAGAGAATTTATAGGCCTATCTCCCTTTGGGAATACCAATTTAAGTTTTCACTAGTAGTAAACAAACTAACATTGGTTAGACAAATCAGTTGCGAAACTCGGGGCAATTAAATAATTTAGAGTAGGCCTACACGTAATACCACAAAAAATAATGTGAAAAAACATCAGAAACGTATAATAAAAACATACCGGTAAGCCACAAGAGTGAATGAGAATAAACAAAATTTTACAAATAAAAATAAAAAGCAAATTGTAATAAATTAAATATAAATACATAAATAAAAACTTATAAATAATAAGCAACAACAAAAGTAAATTAAATGCATTACAGTTATTTAAGGAACAGGACTAGATAAAGTGCATATATGTCCATTACAACAATCTCATCATTTACATGAGATGTGTAGTGAAGTTAAAATCACATTAATAAAAAGTATAATATAGCTTATCAACATCAACCACTCTATAGGTTATAACTCAATATAATTAAATACGATTTCACAAGTTGGTGACTAGTATAATATATAATTTATTAGCATATAATCTGTATTCTATATCTGCATATCACACGAGAATAAATGTAACAGCAGGATGAATTATTTCCTTTATTAAAAACAGCTTCGTCTCTTTGCGCAGAATGAAGTATACAGGACGAAAAAGTGGCTTGTACTACTGTATATACTTATATTTCCTACTCGAAATATGCTTGATGCTACCTGTTCCTAAAATACTAGGTGTTCCTAAAATATTAGGTGTTACTAAAATATTACTGTTACTCTGGAACGCGTTGTTCCTTGTGTATCGGTGATACCACTAGTATTTGAAATACCTAGTATTTTAAATAACGCGTTACTGGCTGTTCCTTGCGTTCCAGCGATATTTTTGTACGCCTAGTATTTGGCCTTTTTTACGTGATCTTGCGTACTTTTTGTGTGTGTGTGTCTGTGTAGGTGCGTAGGGGGTGTGTCTTGACTCGGAACAGCGAGGGCGCATGTCTCGACTCGGAACAGCGTCGCCGCGAATAACAGGTATTTCAACTTTTCAGTCACTGTTACATCCGTTCCACAAGAATATCGTTCCAAAATACCTATTACAGGTATATCGGCCCAACTCTACTGGTTACAATGAGGTTCCCCTTAGGTGAATACTGACTGCATTGGGATTACAATTGATTTAAATTATTATTTTTAACATACAATTCTGTACCGTTACAGAATGTTATATTTTAAACCCTTGTTGAGTACGTCTAATTCTTCCTTATCAAAGACGATCGAAGTTTGATTAGATATGCGTGTGTAACACTTATGTTTGTGCTCAATATTGATCTTACTATGTCTTTTGTTCACTAAGTTTAAAAACTTCTTATTCTGGGTTATATATGTATTGTAAGTTTTATCTGATGTATATTTATTCACATAATCTAAAATATTCTCGATTATAGCAGGATGGATGCTATTGAGCAATTGTAAGTGTAATTTGTACAACCGGTTATTCAGCATTAATTTCCTCCTATACAAGTATTTAATTTCCGATTTTACCCAGAAACGTTCTGCATGTTCTTTAGTTTTTCTTGCAGTTGGTGAGGTATTATTAATGTATATCCTGGCGTACTTCGGGATCAGGTTATTTTCTAAGCATTTCTTATTGAATTTTAATGTGCAAGTTAGTTTTTAATAGTTTAATTTTAACGTTTTGGTATTTAAATACTATCGATACCTAACTAGCTTCCATTTTATTTTGCTTTGTATAGTATTTAAGTCACTTTTCAAAATAATTTAATTACCTTGTATCCGTCAGTGACTTCGTTTTAGCGTTTTTCATATAGACGCGTTTCATGACATGTGTCACATCATCAGTATTCCTCGTCAAATGTTAAAATTTACATAAAACACATAAAAACACATTTGCACATATTTACTAAATCACAATAACGACACACATAATGCGATGTAACTTCGGCTCCGTTGGAAAACAAACGTGTTTTCTAAATTTAATATAAAAGTCGCATTTAAAACAAATAATAATATTTCTAATTTGTTACGCATAAAACAGCCATTCCCATTAGAAGAGAAAACAGGTGTTTACAGGATGTCATGTGATGATTGTGATTGTTTCTATCTGGATCAAACTGGCAGGTCTTTCTTGAAAAGATACAAAGAACATCTACCAAGGAATGATTTAGACAAGACCAAATCTAATTATGCGCACCATCTAATGATGCATAACCATAATTACACAGATTTCAATACTAATTTCAAAGCAATCCATGTATGCGGTAAGGGTAGGTTAATGGACACTCTTGAGGAATTTGAAATTTATAAAGCTTTTAAAGACAAGAATATCAACAGTGACAGTATATTAAACGAACAATTAAAGTTTCAATCTCACTCACTATATGATACAGCCCTAAATATAATCGCCCATGACGGAGATGACTGGTGATAAGGATTGACTTGGTTAAATTAGTGGCTCGGCAACTACACGCGCGGTCGGACCAGTCCAATGGAGCCGAAGTTACATCGTATTATGTGTGTCGTTATTGTGATTTAGTAAATATGTGCAAATATGTTTTTATGTGTTTTATGTAAATTTTAATATTTGACGAGGAATACTGATGATGTGACACATGTCACGAAATGTGTCTATATGAAAAACGCTAAAACGAAGTCACTGACGGATACAATATAATTAAATTATTTTACTTCCTTCAAAATTTCCCTTTTAATCCCCCCCCCAAATTCTGTACAATAAATCTGAACTTACATTCTTAATCAGTGACCTGAAAAACATAATTTCACATAGTTTCATCAGTGTGTTGTAAATAGTTTACTAAAAAGCAATTTTCCTCTATTTAAAGGAAAATTTGTTTTCACCCTTTATGAGGGTGATACATTTTTCTGAATTTTTATCTAGACACTTTTTTTTCTTAATTTTTAATTAAGAAATTACACAAGGTTTTATGTCGATTCGTTCTGTTGCAGAGAATTCCAAGTTTGGGAGTTTTTTATGGCTTCATTAAATCGATTAGTACCAGTACTTCGTTTATTTTGATATTTACATCTGGAGAGATGAAGCGTATAACATCATTTCTTCAAACACAGTCTGTTTCTTGATGTATATAATATATTTAATATTTATAATAACTTTGCCTCAAGATGTTTTCTCCTTATTTGGAACATGTTTCGGGAAGCCTTGTGTTTCCATCTTCAGCCTTCCTTATGTTGAGTCTTGTGAAGTACTTGTGTGTGGGCTGGTTATTGTTGTGGTTTTCTGTTGGCCTTTGGCAATTTAAATTGATATTATTGTGTGATTTTGGTGTATATATTAGTATTTTGTGTATTTTCGATGTTGAGTGATTTGAAAATTGTGTCATGTTTTGTACTGATTTGTATTTGTTCGGGTATTAGTTTGTTTTGTGTTTTATGTTTGTATAATGAACATTTGGGAAAATTTACAAATATACAAACATAAAAACAAACTAATACCTGAACAAATACAAATCAATACAAAACATGACACAATTTTCAAAGCACTCAACATCGAAAATACACAAAATTCTAATACATACACCACAACCACACACAATAATACCAATTTAAAGTACCAGAGGCTAACAGGAAACCACAATAACAACCAACCAACGCACAAGTACTTCACCAGACTCAAAATCACGAAGGCTGAAGATGGGAACACAAGGCTTCCCAAATCATGTTCCAAATAAGGAGATAACATCTTGAGGTAAAGTTAGAAATATTAAATATAACATGATTTCTCTAGTCTGTTTTTATTGACAGGCTGTGTGCATCAAAGCTTATAAGTTTAGAATGGTGCTGGTTTACCATTGTTATGTCTTTTACTTCCTTGTATCACATGAACAAACTCGATTATTTACCAATATGCAGGATTCATAAAATCTTGGTGATTTACGTGTGTAATCATTTTCAAACATCAGTATGAAATTTTCTCCTGTGATATCAGCAGTTGTATGAGTAGTTGGTTTGTGAAATCAGCAACCATGATGTAAGTTGTTGTTTTGGACTCAGTATGCTTTTTTTCATGAGGTTTAAGCTGAGTTTTATTACATACAGATAAACCATATAGTATTTATATGATTAAGATTACACACAAGCGCGATTTCACATCAGTGCTAATAATTGCATAATGGAAATATAAAAAAACGATTGTAGGTATGGTTATTGGGATAGTACCCATTAATGTGTATAAGAAGATAATTCATGCATTTATTATAGATGTATTACGATTGATGAGATAAACAAGGAAAAGCAGTGTCTTCACTTTTTTTTTATACATCTTATACAAGGTCACATCAGTCAGGAATATAAATAAAATTTTAACAAGAACATTATTATTCCCCACATATTAGTAAATATGTTGCAATGGAAAATCTTATTGGACGTTTTATATGTGCTTCTTAATTTTGTGTGTTGTTTGGTAAAAAATAATTTCAGTAGATTCTACAAGCTAAAATTAAAAGAAAACTGTTTACCTCTGTAATTATATAAACATTTAACACTTTCGAGACAATGGACGTGTTAACACGTCTTCACGTTTCAATGCTTGTATTTATTAAGTGACAAAATATAGGCCCTGGACAGCTGTAGTAGAACCGTACAACTCTGTTATAGTTCACAAAAAATTCATAGATGGTATCAGCATTATGAAACAGGAATTACAGCACATTTTCTATACACGTGACAAGCCAGCTGTTTGCCATTCTCAGTCATAATGATGACACCATGCTTCCACCTAACCTTCATACACTTTTGTGGTGTTTTTCTTTGTTTTCACAACTTTTTAGACAATTTTTGAGTCTTTTTGTGTTATATTTTAGTTATATCAGTGTTACATTTTTATTATTATCATGACTTCACGGGACCAACATCTGTCCATTCAGGAACTTGAACAGCTAGCAAATGAATCTGGACAATAGTGACTTAGATGACAAATTTGTACACAAAATTGATGATGATGATTCTGATTTAGATGTTAGTGGTGTTATGTCAAATGTGCAAGAAGAATCATATGTACGTTTCATCAACTCCATATTTCTGTCCGGCCTGTAACGTTCCTCTGTATATTTTGGAGTGCTTCAAAGTATTCCATTCTACAATAAATTATAGTGTGTGTGTGTGTGTGTGTTTTACTTTTCTAAATAACTGTGGAGTATTTGTTTATGTTTTGGACATGTAAGTAAATAGTTTTTGGGACATAAGTTTACCAGCACAATGTGAACAGTGATGTGTGTCCTAACAGAATTTTTTTTTTTAATTCAAAACATGGACACATAAAACTAAAAACATGAAACCATAAAACCTTTGCATAAGTTGTGCAACATACCAGAAATTCTCCTCTACAAAAGGATTATCTTACATAAAACGAACGATAAATAGTTTTTTAATAGTAAAAATTCGAAATAAGCCAAAAATGCCCAGTTTTTGGTTGTTAGCTACACCCGGGATGGCCCGGTCTCGGAAGTTCAAAAGTGTTAATACCATAATATATTGAAGTTATTTTTCCCTAACAACACATTGTACAAGCTAAAAAAAATGTATCACCTATGTAATAATATAAAATAACAGTTAGTGTTCATTAACTGGTACATGATTGTCATGTCAACAGGATCCAAGAGTGCTGGATGCCATGCTTCCATATTTGACATCATACTATGGAAATCCACATTCTAGAACACACGCGTATGGGTGGGAAACTGAAAAGGCAGTGGAGACTGCTCGAAAAGTAAGATTTGTAGTGTGTGTGTGTGTGTGTGACTTGCATCAAACAAGACATTTGTTACATTAGTTTAAAATGCTTTATAAACACAGTAGTTTAAATCAGTGGAGTTTATTCATTTATTCAATTTCACACCCTGACAGTACGAAATCATCTAATTGTATACCAAGTGCCCTATTAGTTATTGCATTGTACAGATAGCATTAGTTTTATATAGATATTTCTACAGATTATTTTTATTGTTAATAAAGTCTTGACTTTGTAATGTTATCCTGAATGTTATGGTAAGATTGAATTTGAAACAGATGATGATTCACATTTAGAAACATTTGAAACACACAATTTCATTATGGTATTCAGCCTAACTTTTTAAATAAATAGTTTTATGTTCTATAATATTATGTGCCTATTAACAACAAAGAACTCTTAATATATATTTTTAAGAAATATAGTTGTGTTAGTGTAACTAGTCTAAATGATTGAATTACTGTTTATTCCCACTGATTCCCTATGTGGAAAACAACAGTTTTTACTTGATTTTCCAAATTTTTTCCGTGTCCTGAGGTGAATCTTAAAGTTGAAATTTATATTCAAGTTTCCTACCATAGAGACCTCTTATAGAGGGACAGTTTTCAGATTTTTCTTTGCCCCCCCAACAGCGATATTAAAGCTTAAAATTTGAAATTTTTCAGAGGTAATTTTAAACAATACATAACTCATCATTGTTAGTTTTTGAAAATTAACTATATTCATATTACGCAAATGAGCATGTAACAGATGAAGACTGACATTCTTTCCTTTTCTTGAAAAATTAACTATGTAAACGGGTTTTTATTTATTCTTGTCATCAACTTTGGATACAAAGATCACCTATGTAGGAACACACTAGGTCAGTAAACATTGCTCCGAATTGTAGGTTAGAATGCACTGAAAACAGTGAAGTTTATTTGAAATGGTGAGGACAACCCAGTCCTCAGAAATTTAGAATAATGTAATTGTCTGCAGATGGAAAAAACAGTGTGCTGCACCATGGAACAAAAAATGGTCACCATCTGTAAACTGGATATAATAAAAATATAAGAAAATGTTTTGAACTTCGAAAACATAAGGGGATGGATACAGGAAAAATGAATTTTTTCTGAAATGGTTAGGCAAACAATTAATTTTTTTATGGACCACTTGGAATGGAGTGACCCATGAATTACAAGTGCATGTAACGTGTTGGCTACTGAAAAACGGATGTTTGTTGTGAAGCTTTGTGTAAATGTTGTTACGCGATTGTGGCAAGATAATTTTGAAAGTGGCAGCACTTTTATTGCAATACATTTTTTTCACCAACTTTGTCACTACTTATTGCCACACTGCTAAAAATATTCGTTCATGACGAGGCCTTTTGTTGTCTCCACCATCTTCAGGTCTGTTGTTTGAGATCTGAAGATGGTGGAGACACCGAAAGGCCTCATCAAGAATGAAGTATTTAGCAGTGTGGCAATAAGTAGTAACAAAGTTGGTGTTAAGATGGCTGCTAATAAAACTAACAAAACTGAAATACATTTTTTATTTGATTAAGAAATTTGAAGAACACACGGGTCAGTATCAGTCAGACACATAGTGGACACCTCCGAGCAAAAAAACTAATGACAGAAGGAACAATGGGCCCAGAGCCCATCCCATTGAGGATTGTAATTGCAGAATATCACATTCCAAATAATACACTTCACTGTATTCTCTTTTTGACCGTAAACATTACTTTCCTGGTCGTAGTAGGTGAGGGAAATGGAGTCGTTGAGTTCAGCGACTTATGGGGAATCCAGTATATTGTTATGACAGTCTTACTGATCGCTGTATGGTACAGTGGAAAACAAAATACAAGACACGAATTAAGTCACTAATAGCCAGCTTTAATTATCACAATAAATAATTTGTAATAAACTCGTACAATAATTCCAGTTAGATTTGTCCACACGCAATAATAATGTCAAATAATAGAGTTCCACACAATTTATAACGCAATAATACTTCACACAATACTTTGACAAACACTCGATCCGCTGTAAGGAAAATCGCTCACGTAACTTTTACAATGTAACTGTCACGGACTTGATAATGTAACTTTTACAATTAAATAAATTTTATACATAGTCACTGTTCGGGCAGTCATTTGTAACGTTTACTCTTACTGTTATTTATTGCTTTTTATTTTCACTGACTTACCTTTTACAATCTTGTTAACGATTTCACTGTCTACCATGTTGATTCAGGCGCCATGTTGCTTGTTGCCAATACAACAAATTTTACGTTCGGGTCCAAGGTTCTTTAAACGAGCTAGAGACGGAATGGTTCTTGAGAAATAATATACTCTGAGGTCATTATTTAAAACTTGTGTTTTATTTGTCAGAATTTTTAAATAATTGAGACAAAAGCAAAAAACAAGATGGAGTCTTGCTCCTTTACCAAACGAAAATACAAAATGACTGCGAAATATTTTCGCTGCATCAGCCTTACGTGTGACACGATTACATAACATACATTTTCTCTCCAGTTTACTCTGATTTACTATTAAATGAATTTAGAACATACTGCAGTTTACTAGTTCAAATTGTTGCATTGTCTAAATCACGTAACGTTAACCAATGCTTGTGATTTTTGTATATGTACCGGCACACACACACACACACACACACACACACACACACACACACACACACACACACACACACACACACACACACACACACACACACACACACACACACACACACACACACACACACACACACACACACACACACACACACACACACCCACACACACATACACACACACACACACACACACACACACACACACACACACATGTTCCTACACAAATTATTTAACGGTACATTTTTTAACAAATTTTACTTGAGCTCAAAATTTAATAGGTTTGTGGTTGAAATTTTGAAAGTGTCTACTTCCCTGAATTTGTTGGATTGATGATCGAGTCAGACGTCCCTCATGGCTCAACTGGTGTTCGGCTGAATTATTAACTGTTTCTCCTTTTACGGCACACACTGACTCTACATCACATTTTATACTTTTAGTTGAGAATAGTTTTGATTTCACATATTTAACTACATGTTGTTGCTACTTTTGAATATCTGCTGGCCAGCAATTTATGTAGCGTGCAGTTCGCACGAAGAGTGCCAGGCAACTGAGAACGACAATATGGCGCTTAATTCCCAAGTGGAAGGGTTGTAGCGTCATCGATTCTATTGTTCTCGTCGATGACGTCTTTGTTTTAAGGTGCAGCGATTACGTCTGGCATACTTTTGATGATGTATTTTAGGAGTGGTCGGTCGTTGTTAGCAGAATTGCTGTCGATTGTCACGTACACCACTTGACCTTGACGCCAACTCTTCCTGGCTTACTGCGTTGTATCATATTTGGGAAATTTTACCCTCACACATTTTAATATTGGATTTACAATAAAATTATATTTGTTATGTATCCAAAAATTCCTATACGGACCTATTGTACCGTTACAACAAGGCTAGACGCTCTTGCTTTTATAGGTCGCGCAGAGGTCCAATATAGCTTCCCGTCCTTACTGCATGCTGACTTAATGTGTATCTTAAGTGTTCTTGAACACACTGGAACCTACTTGTGAGCAGCCATGACAGAGGCAACACCTGCCACACTCAACCGGGGTGGGGGGGGGATGTTCTGGACTGTTCCATAGGGTTCTCATTACGATATAAATAATAAATAAAATTGCAGTTTGTTGTAGTAGTCTTATATATATATATAATGTTACAACACAAACAAGCCACCCCAATACCAGGGAAAAAAAACGATGAATCAACTATATAAATTGTTTAAACTAAAGAAAATAAAATGACGATGACGCGACAAACGACTACATGACCCAACCCAAGTGATTGACTCAATAAAACCAAATAAAATGAAACCAAATGAGAAGGTGAAAACAAAATATAAATGAAATAAAATGAGAAGGTGAAAAGAAAATATAAATGAAATCAAATGAGAAGGTAAATGAAACAAACAAAGTATAAATGAAATAAAATGAGAAGAAATGAAAAAACACAAACGAGTAATATAGAACAGAAAAGGAGAAATGTTACACTCAAATAAAGTAATGAAAAAGAACCCCAATAAATAATAAATGTAAATGATAATTAATTATTAGTATCAACTAATGAATCAATGTAAATGATAATTGTTAAAATCCAATAAAGTAAAAACAAAGTACACTAACCAAATAAATAGAGAGTAAATATTATAAATCACTCTATAATGACATGTACTTGTTAACACTATAACTAACCATTGTAAAGTGAGAGATAGATAGATAGTGAACATAATTCAGTGAGAAAGAGAATTTAATATTAGGGAATACCCACTAGTAACACTTAAATAAAATATAAAAAGTGCAAAGTGCCAGTGTAAACCCCCAAAAATAAATAGAAACCCTATTGATAGGTATAAACACCTAATAATCAGTGATAAACACTAAAGGTTAAGGGTGAAAAGTGATCGTAAATAAAAATATTGTTATTATTAGGATTAAGATTAATTGTAGATGAGGAATACAATAGTATTCAGGGAAGGAATCCTATGGAGAGTCAAAATGTTAGTGTTACCATGGTTAGAGAGTAAAGTTTATATAAGAAAAAATGTGATAAAGAATATAAAGGCAAAATCAATAAACATCCTATGTTCTAAGGGATAGTTAGTTAAATAAAGTTAAATGGTGTGATGATGTTTATCACCAAAAAATAAGTAAGAATAAACCAAATGTAAACAAGAGTAACATAATAACTGTTAAAGAATTGTTTGATTAAGTTTATGAATAGGAATATGGCTGAAAGATTTATACATACCATAAACCTAAATGTTATGTTATATTTAATAGAGAATAGTAAATAATAGACAAATTATAAACAATGGCAATATAAATAAGAAAAAAGATAAATTAATATAAATCTACTAATACTGGAAAGGCAGTTAGAAAATAATAGACAAACCATAATATGGAAACTAATGAAAACATACAATTATTATAAAACAGACCCAAAACAATTCAACAAATAAACAAATCATTTGTAAAACAAAACGAAACATGTACAAAGGTAAAATAATATATAATTTGTATAAATTAAGAAAATATAGCCAAATACTACCTAGGCCTATGAAATGCCTAACTGTATAAAACCAATAACTACAAATTGTAAGAAATTAACAAGGATATTAGCAAATCCAAGGCAAGTAACTAGTTAATGATAATTAGTGAATCATATTAAGAGATAAATGTTAAATTAAGGACATAAAATAAGAAAGGAATGTAATTAGATAATATCAACATAACTGTCAAAATATTAATACATAAGCAAACCCAGCTTTGAGGGATGTCAAAATGATCTTTGAAAGAAAATACGAACAGTTGTGATAATATCTCATACTTAGATAAGAAGACAGAAGAATAATGGCAATCAGAAGATATACAGTCATTTTGAATAAAAATTCAAATATTGTAACAATGGGCTAAAGTCATGTACAGCCAATGAGAGTCAATCAGTTACCATGACAACTGAACATTGTTTATGAATATTCCGTTAGAAACTGTTAGTCCATTATTAAAGCTTCAGACGAAGAGACGCCAAGCTGTAAATGACTCAAATTTTAATATAAAACGATTAAAAGTAATCCAAATTTGATAAAATGAATAAGTAAGAAGATGATGAAGGACTAGGATATCCAGTTGAGGCCAAATATCAGATTAATAAATTCTAAATTAATAAATTTCAACCAGCTTATACGAAAAAGAAGCCAGGCATACTTAAATCCCAAAATGATGGAAGATTGATGACTATAGATGACCCCAACCCATTTCAAATGAATGACATTACACCTCAAGTAAACTGATTTGATAAGTATTGCTGAGTTACCCGAATTTATGGAATAAATTCTCTTTAATTTTTTCTCACAACACTTTGAACTCTCACTATAAACTGATGATATTATTTCTTTCAAAGAGTAATTAAAAAATAAAACACTAAACTTATGTGAACTAGGAAAAATAACCTGTATAAAAATTACGACTTTTTGAAACACACTTTATAACACTTCAGGAACAAATTGGAATTATTCCTTATAGTATATAAGTACCAGTAATGTAAGGTAGTGTACTTTATTATAATCAAATTGATATTTTTTCGTAAACCAAAAGAATCCAGATTTCTTGAACAAAATTGAAAAAAATAACATTCAGTAGACGCCATGTCTGACTAACTAAATCGTTCAAAATCGATGTCGTCAAGCCTTGAGAAATTTGTCTTATAATAATTGCCGGTGCAAATTTGTTTAATAACAAAATATAATTTTGTATATGACTGAATAATTACTAATCACAATTTAATAAACTAGTACAGAGTTGTAACCACTGTTCTTTATTTAATAGGAAAGTGCATTATATGATTTGTGTATTTAGCGGCGAGCAATAGTGGCGGTAAGCGCTAGACGTCGGAAACTCTGCGAACCACATTAATCAACTGCACGTGGCGGGAGTAAATTTGAATTCACCATACCATCATAGCCACGAACGCTCAATCGTCCTATTTTTTATTTTAATTGTTTTCAGTTAAAACAATTTGGCGCCACTCGGGATTTACGCACACATACTAAAGAACAGGTAAGGTTCCCACATATGTATACTGGTAATTTGAGAGATCGCTACGGACATCGTCAGCGTGTAACATGACAAATTGGGAGGGATTTTCATTTTATTAAATTTTTGGAGTTTGTTAAAAAATGTCCATAAACGTAATTTCCATCTGCGACCAGGCCACGTGTTGAATTGAAACAGTGTTCTAACAAAGGAGCAATACGCCTTAGAAGTGGTGCAATCGTTAACAAAGAATGTACTAAGCGTCATTTCCTAGAACTTTGCGAGTGTGTGGTCGTGCGTCTGAACGCACCATACAAGCCGGGGCGCGGACCGACGCCGGCTTGGAAAACAAAAAATGGCTAGAGACGAAAAAATTGTACGAGTACATGATCCAAGTTGACGGATGTAAGTCCTAAGTCCAACCCTTTTTGTGACGTCAGCCAGTGCTGAACAAATATCATCTACAACCAACACACAATCAACTGCATGGGTTAAATGGAACACAACAAGCGACGAAGAACTACAAGGCATTGTTTTCCACCTAAAAAGACGTAATCTAGTTGGCGGTGAATGTATAGCCGCTCTTCCCAGTTCGCTAACAGACGCAGATAGTGTTGTGTGGGCCCGGTCGGCCGAACTTTATAAAATGTGAACAACTCAATATAATACCGCTTTAATACCGACCGGGACCCAAGGAATTAATGGGCTTATCAATTTTATAACTGGTGACGTGGAGTTGACAACAGACAAGTGAATTAACGGGCATCGAATCGGGGGACAAAAAACACGTGTCTGGCCGGAATCTCGGTAGTGAACAGTTTAAAACGAAAATGGATTTGTAAAACAAAATAAGGGGTAATATGTTATATAGTGTGAGTGTGCGCGTGAGCAGAATGGGCTGTCTGGTATAATGTAAGAAGAATATATAAATATGAAATATATGTTTCAAAATTTGTTTTTGTGTTCTTGTTCTAATAATTAAAACGATTTTATATTAATTAAAACTATTTCGTTTACTGTAAAACAATGTGTTAGTTTAGTTATTCCGTCATTACCACTTTCTCATTTCTGTGCTGCAAGATTCGTCTAAACGTTCCCAGATCTCTTCTGAATTATTATTGGGGGGTAGTCAGATTGCAAAAATTGTCCCATATTTTTATTAAGGTAGAGTGTTAAGGTTTCGATATTATAACCAGAAAATATCGTGGCGACTCTGGGCTTCTGATCAAAATTTAAAAAGGCAGGTAAGTGAAAACGATTGCAGGTAAGTTCCTGGCAGTATTTTATTATTTATTTATTTTGAGAAAGTTTATTTATTTACAATTGGCGACGCGCTGTCAGGATCCTGATATAATTTTATACGAGGTAGACCTATTTTAAAGCACAGAAAATAGGATTTGGTAATGACGTATTTAAGTAAAATTTATCGTATATAATTACATATGTGTGAATAGGTTATGTTTGGGTTATTAAGGTATACAGTTGTGTTAGGTGTTTTGGTTTTATAATAATAGTGGTTTTTTATACGTAAAAGTGTTATATAAATAAATTTTGAATATGGGTGAAGTACAAAATAACGAAATTATGAAAATGATGCAAATGCTTTTTAATACACAGAACAATAAGTTCGATGAGAAATTTAGTAAACTGGACGAAAAATTTAACGAACAGAAAAGTGAAATTAGAGAAGTACAAAATAATTTTAATGTAAAATTAGAAGAATTAAAAAATGAAATACAAAGACAAAATTGTAGTATTGACAAAGTAGACAAGTTAGAGATAAACAAAGAGGACAAGGTAAGTAGTAGTGGAAATGATGATTTAAATAATGAGTTCACAAGTGATAACAATGACAATACAAATAAAAATATGGTGCTAGAAAATGATTGTGTAGATGTTGATAGCGATAACGAAATTGTAGAAAGAGTAGAAGTTGATAATAAGATGTTTGTGTGTGATGAATCAGAGAGAGAGAGTAGAAAGAATTTACAGGTAGAGTGGATGCAGGTGGTAGATTTTTCCCGTAATGTTGTAGTGGGGGGTGAAGAAATGGCTTCACGTGAGTATTTTGAAGACGATAGGTCTGCAAATAAATTTCCCTGGGTTTTTTGTGCACTTCATAGGTGGTGCCGTAATGATGAGTTAGTGTCCCCTGCATATTTTGAGAGAGAGAGTGTAGCTTGGCGTGATGGTGAGAAATGTTTTGAGAGAGAGAGAAAGAGAGAAATAGAGATATTTAAAGTAAAGAGAAATTATGAAGAATTTGTAGAAAGGTTAGGCGGAGAGAGAAGTAATAATAATAATGAGTACTTACCGTATAGTGAAACGGAGATAGCAGTAGATGATGTTAAAGATGATAATATAACTTACCTAATTTTAACAGAATATAATAACGGCGACAGGACTATACTCGAGCGTGACCAGGTACATGATAGAATAATATGGAATAATCATATTAATTCGAATGACATTGTAGAAGAATATGACAAGACAGATAATCATTATGTTGATAATCATGAGATTATGTATGTAATTGTAAATGAATGGTATAATCATAAGATTAGACTATTATTCGACGATGGAGGGTGATTGTTTATTGTTTATGAACATTTAATTATATGAATAATGTGGTTTTGAAGTGCATTGTCTTACGAAACGATTTGTGGTTGATGATAACAAATAATAAGTTGGACTGTATATTCTTTTATGTGTTGATGTCATTATGTTAAATATATTTGTGTACTACATTATGGTGTACTATGTGTTATGTAAGCAATGTGTATATGTAGGAGAAATTGATAACATTAATTACCAATTAAATTAAATTTTCAAGTAATTAGTATAAATTAATAATAATTATAAAATTTTACAGACTAAATAAGCGATGAAAGTAATTGTGAACTTTTAAATAATTGAATTAAATAATTGAAAAATAATTACTTAATTAAGGTTGTACAAAAGAAAGTTTGATAATGAAGTTAAATGATTTTATGAAATTAAGATTCTATAATGATTAGTAGATGATTAAACAGATAATATGTTCAAATTGAGGTATAGTATTGTAAGGGGAGAAGTGATGAATTTTCTAGTGTTATATCACGATAAAATGTTGTAAAAAGGGTTTGGGTGATAATGAAATAAGGCAGGTGAGTTAAGCAGAATTAAAGTTAATGGGAGTTAAAGAGAATAAGAATTTTGAAATACAGGTAACACACAAAAATAGTGTTAGATATTTAGGGACACAGTGGTTAGCGATTATATGTAGAGAGATGAGTAATGTGAATGATAATTATTGTTGTTGATGATGATATTTTGTAGTAAGGATGAGGTGGTAAGGAGTGAGCAGCGTGCGGCGTGGCGAGAGACCAGCGTGCGGCGTTGTGGCAAGTGATAGAGTAGTTTAAGGGAGTGTTTGCCGATATTTTGGAGGGGCAAAGGGTTAGGTATGTATATAGCCAGGTTGGGAACACACATCCTAGTACAAAGATGAGCGGTGCCAGAGGTAAGTGGAATTAGTGAAGGTGTTTATAATTGAGAGATTGGTGTCATGATAGGTAAATTTGATTGTTAGTAGTAAGAAAGGGAGTAAGATTATAGATGTCTATTCGATTGAAAGCATAGAGAATACAGGTGTCACCCAGACTAATCAATGATTAAAATGTGAAGAGTTAAGTAGAAAATTCATAGTAGAAAGGTAATCAGAGATGAAATATAATGTAACATGAATGGTAATAATAAATTTGAAATTTTGTGAAGAATTAAATGATAAATAATTGACGGTTAATTAATAAAAGTTCAATTGAATTTAAAATGTAATGTTTATAAATTTGTAAAGGTGTAGGGTGTGTAGATTTTGACCAAAGTTAAATGTGATCTGGTTATTTTAATGGAATAATTGCAATGTTAATTATGAGTGTATTATGTTTATTATGTATTAGTTAAAGTCGTTAGGTGTATTAGAATCAAAGAGTGAGAAAGATTATATATATAAATGCCAAGTGGCAAATCAAGCTAGTACAAATCATTAAATCACCCAAATTAATGGATATGAGATTATTAAAGAAAAGAGGTTCATAGTAAAAAATATAAAACTTTGATGGAAACCAGTGACAATTTTTGATAGAGTTTGAAAATAATGTAAAGCTATAAAGTGTTTATTTGAGTAATTTAAAGATCAATTTTATTGTTAATCATAATAATATTTTGTTATTTTAAATGTTTTATTTTATTGTGTTTTGTGTTTAAAGATAGAATTTTACAGATGTTCAAGGTATTTTCAGATGTAACTTGTGTATAACTTATGTAGGTCAAGGTTCTTGACTTGACCCAGTTTTGATCAGCTGATAGGTGATGTTCTATACTAGACACGTTTGGCAATGAAGTAAAGCCAATGTTGCTTTTAATTAATTTGAATAATTCCAAATAATTTCAATATTGAAAAAAGAATATATTTTAATAAATTTAAATTTTTTGAATTTAAAATTTTGTTGGAAAAAATATTTCTTGATTTTGTGCTCTCATCTAATGGATGTTTTTGAACTATGATTATGTTATTGTTGGTATGTACTAATAGTTTTTTTAATGAATTGTATTGTTTAGAATATAGGTATAATCACATGTTAGGATAAGGATATTCATATTTTAAGCAATGTTCAACTTGTTTATTTTCTAATAAAAAAAAAATAATAATGAAGAGAATTATTCAGTTTAGATAAAAAATTTTTGTTTTGATTTAAAAGAAAATAGCTGGTGATTTTTAACTTAAATAAATTTTTGAAGAATGTTTCAATTTTGATAGTATGTAGTTATAAGTGTGTGTGTGCAAGCCCAGTAACTGCTAAAGGCAGCCCAGTGTGCATATAAGGGGGAACATATCGGTTGAGGATCTGGCATGATATAAGACCAGGGATTTGGAATTTTGGGGGTTGCATGTTAGAAGGTGAGGTGCGCTGTGGTGCGTATCTGTTCGATTTTACGGTGTTGGGATCTCGCACAGAGAAGTCCAGTGATCTCGTTCAGATGCGGCCATAGTCGCCGAGCCAGGGGGGTTGTTTACCCATGAAGTATAAGAGCAAAAGGGGTTGTTGGCACCATATCCTCACCGGTCCTCTTAGGGGTTTTAGCAATGAGATTTCTTCTGTTTCGGCAGAAGATCTCTCATTGGGGGGGGGGGTATTGTAACGTGACAAATTGGGAGGGATTTTCATTTTATTAAATTTTTGGGTTTGTTAAAAAATGTCCATAAACATAATTTCCATCTGCGACCAGGCCACGTGTTGAATTGAAACAGTGTTCTAACAAAGGAGCAATACGCCTTAGAAGTGGTGCAATCGTTAACAAAGAATGTACCAAGCGTCATTTCCTAGAACTTTGCGAGTGTGTGGTCGTGCGTCTGAACGCACCATACAAGCCGGGGCGCGGACCGATGCCGGCTTGGAAAACAAAAAATGGCTAGAGACAAAAAAATTGTACGAGCACATGATCCAAGTTGACGGATGTAAGTCCTAAGTCCAACCCTTTTTGTGACGTCAGCCAGTGCTGAACAAATATCATCTACAACCAACACACAATCAACTGCATGGGTTAAATGGAACACAACAAGCGACGAAGAACTACAAGGCATTGTTTTCCACCTAAAAAGACGTAATCTAGTTGGCGGTGAATGTATAGCCGCTCTTCCCAGTTCGCTAACAGACGCAGATAGTGTTGTGTGGGCCCGGTCGGCTGAACTTTATAAAATGTGAACAACTCAATATAATACCGCTTTAATACCGACCGGGACCCAAGGAATTAATGGACGTATCAATTTTATAACTGGTGACGTGGAGTTGACAACAGACAAGTGAATTAACGGGCATCGAATCGGGGGACAAAAAACACGTGTCCGGCCGGAATCTCGGTAGTGAACAGTTTAAAACGAAAATGGATTTGTAAAACAAAATAAGGGGTAATATGTTATATAGTGTGAGTGTGCGCGTGAGCAGAATGGGCTGTCTGGTATAATGTAAGAAGAATATATAAATATGAAATATATGTTTCAAAATTTGTTTTTGTGTTCTTGTTCTAATAATTAAAACGATTTTATATTAATTAAAACTATTTCGTTTACTGTAAAACAATGTGTTAGTTTAGTTATTCCGTCATTACCACTTTCTCATTTCTGTGCTGCAAGATTCGTCTAAACGTTCCCAGATCTCTTCTGAATTATTATTGGGGGGTAGTCAGATTGCAAAAATTGTCCCATATTTTTATTAAGGTAGAGTGTTAAGGTTTCGATATTATAACCAAAAAATATCGTGGCGACTCTGGGCTTCTGATCAAAATTTAAAAAGGCAGGTAAGTGAAAACGATCGCAGGTAAGTTCCTGGCAGTATTTTATTATTTATTTATTTCGAGAAAGTTTGTTTATTTACAAGCGTAAACGTAAAGTAACGACCACCCAGTGTGAGGCAAACACACAAAAAATACACTTCTACAGAGTACGCAAAGAACCCTCTTGTTACAATATATATATATTACTACAACACAAATTGCATATATAAATATATTTGCATATGAGGAGCCCCACATTCTTTGGGACGCCAAAATCATGCAACTTTACAGATGACTGTTTAAGATACTGTAATTTATGGAGGTTGTATAACGATATCAGGTGTAATTATAATAAGAGTATTAGATTTATGAATATTTAAAAATTCATATTTATTGTTTACTCAACTTATAAATAATAAACATCGTTAATAATCTTCAGTCACTATATCACTCATTATTAAATGTTTATCTCTTATACTATACGGTGTTACACACATTTAAAACCCTCTTACATCTAGACATGTTAATAATCTTAATCTAGACATGTTAATAATTTGATTTACTAAAACAAATAAAATTAAAATGTAATTTGAATTGAATTCTTTTAATTCAGATCTGACCTCAACTCGCTCAGTCTATACCAATGTTTAAAAATTAAATTTAAATTTATATCAATTACTTTTAGACTGGCATTTGTTTTATATACAAAATTTAAATTATTCTTTTCTATAATGCAAATATCAAATCAATTTAACTATTTACTTTGATAAACAACTCTACTCTTTCAACTTTAAATTCTTTTTTTCTTATTCATTTATATGCGATCGCTCATTCTTACGACTAAACATTTATCTACATTTCTAAAATATTATTTCTAATTATAACTTTTTTCTTTGTTTTAATTTGTCTTTTGATATAGTCTTTATGAGCTCTTTAAAAAAATGATTTATAAAAATGCATTATGCATGTCACCTCGAGTTTTGATGATCTTACGACTTATTGACGGGGTCCAGCGTTGTCCAGAGTTGGTTTTCCATTCCTCCTGGCTTGGTGTGGTCCTGGATATGTCCAGAGTCCAGCATCATTCTCCAGCAGTGTGTGTCCGTCTCAGAGAATTGCTATCTGCTGCAAGGTGAATCTTAAACGTCGGTTAGGCGTCAAAAAACATTGTCTAATGTCCAGCATCCCTCGTCGCTCTGGTAGCTTCTCCGTAGATACTCTTTGTAGACTTAAACGGTCCTGGTACTTTACGCTTTCCAAAATGTTGTCAACCTAATTGTTGAACGTCTTTTTAGTTCGTTAATGAGACTTGAAAAAAAAAAATAAAAGTGTTCTGCCGACGGACAGCATGTCCGACTGCAACTGTCTCTTGAAATAAAGAGAAGGGTTTTCAGTAGAACCCTTAATTTATACCCTCTCGAGATTCCGCGCCTGTTGGCTCCTAAATCGCCCCGTCGGAACCTGCAGATCACATGATAGCCCCCACTCCCGAACCTTTTCATATATTTGCAATTATTAGCAAATAGCAATGTTTTGCACGGAATTGGGATAGCACAAATCATAGCTAATTTGATTAAGCACTCACTGTATTAATTTGAGCGTCTTATGGTAATTTGCATATTTTTTGGCACGTTTATTTCGCACTGACTTCGCGTAGCGTGTCCTATTAATGTCATTTTTTCACTGGGGATAACTATAAAATTTACACACACTTTGGTGCCTTTTGTTTATAAACTAATTAATTTTCACACAGTTAAATTAAATAATTATTTTATTAATTACTTGGGGAGGGTAGCTGAGACTCCTGTCTGTACATGCATCACTAACACACAGAAGATACACGCGTAACACACATACAATCGAGCAGGTGTTCCTTGCCTGTCGGAACAGGTTAATTTCTCCCCTAATCTAACAATGAAATATTTTTACTATCTCAGACCTGTCCATTTACCCTTAACTTATAATAATTCTACAAATTTTATATTTATTCAAATCAATGCCTGATACAGCATATGGCTGTATCGTTGCATTATTCCCCTGGTTGAAAAAAAATTAATAAATATTTATTTATTAAATTTTTGTCTGTTTGTTCTAGACAAATACAATCATATTATATTCGCTTACTTTTGTTTACATCAGTTAAACAATACATAATAATGCGTAGGTCAGTCTAACGCTTGCCATGGTGGAATGCACTATTTTTTACCCCCCCATCATACAGTTGACCTTGGACGGCTCAGTATCATTGTCCCACTCTCACTCCTTCTCATTATTCATACGTAGAATTTCTTGAATGACGTCGCATGATATTTGCCGATGTCTTTTTCCTTCCTCTCATCGTATACGATGAACGTGTGTCTTCCCACGCGTTGTTTCAACGTATAAGGTCTGTTGTACAGCCAGAAGAATTTCTTCGCTGTGTTGTCACTGCGTTTTCCTAAGGGATTATGTAACGGGCCGATTTTGAGGGTTATTTCATTTTATTAAACTTTTTGGGGTTTGGTAAAATATTTGTAAAGTTTTATTTCCAACTGTGACCAGGCCATGTGTTGTATTGTAGTAGTGGTATAACAAAGGCAGCAATACGTTTCAACAATTGTGCAATCAGTACAGAGGAATGCACCCAACCTCAGTTCCAAGAACTTTGTTTATGTGTGACAGTGCGCCCGTATGCACCACACGAGCAGGTGCGCGGAGCGACGCCGAGTTATGAAACTCAAAGATGGCTAAGAGTAACAATTTCTGTTCAACTTAGTTTACCATGCTGGCGGATGTGGGCCTAAGTCGTGACGTCAGCCAGTGCCGCACAAATATCGTATATGATCGGCACACAAACAATTGCATGGTTTGAATAGGACTTACAAGCGGCGAAGAACCATGAGGCCTTGGTTTCCACCTACAACGAAGTAATCGAGTTGGCCGCGAACATATAGCTGCGCTGCGCAGTTCGCCTGGAGACTTTACCTGTACAGGTATAGCCCAAAAGGGGCTCGTCAAAATTTTCTAAGTTTAAATATTACAACTCGAGTTTTCCATTAACAATTATGTGGCAGTGAAGTGCAGACTTAACTAAAGAACGTCAACAATTAATTCGGACAAATTATCAAATCCTAAAATGAGAAGATAAGCGCTCGAGCGATCACCACGTGCTGGCAGGGAGGGGTATATTTTAAAAAATGTTAAGGGTCTTGTAATCTTCTGTGTGTGTGTGGGTGTGTAAAAATGCAGGCTGGGCAGTCTCCATAGTCGTAAGTAGTCTAATTTAATTCTAACAATATAAGATGTGTGACCAAGAGGTACGAAAATTCTAATTTAATGTAATAAAATTTATTGGAAGACTAATCGTTTAACTTTGAAGTATTTGATCATTAAAAATATTAATTCTCTTCAAAAAATGAGTAGAGTCAATTATTACAAAAACCTATAAATCACGCTAACATCTTACGTTCGTGCGAAACGAATCCTGGACCCAGATAGAAGTTTTGCAGGTAGGTGGAAGAAAATTTATGTATTTATATATTTACATGCTGGCGGATGTGGGCCTAAGTCGTGATGTCAGCCAGTGCCGCACAATATCGTATATGATCGGCACACAAACAATTGCATGGTTTGAATAGGACTTACAAGCGGCGAAGAACCATGAGGCCTTGGTTTCCACCTACAACGAAGTAATCGAGTTGGCCGCGAACATATAGCTGCGCTGCGCAGTTCGCCTGGAGACTTTACCTGTACAGGTATAGCCCAAAAGGGGCTCGTCAAAATTTTCTAAGTTTAAATATTACAACTCGAGTTTTTCATTAACAATTATGTGGCAGTGAAGTGCAGACTTAACTAAAGAACGTCAACAATTAATTCGGACAACTTATCAAATCCTAAAATGAGAAGATAAGCGCTCGAGCGATCACCACGTGCTGGCAGGGAGGGGTATATTTTAAAAAATGTTAAGGGTCTTGTAATCTTCTGTGTGTGTGTGGGTGTGTAAAAATGCAGGCTGGGCAGTCTCCATAGTCGTAAGTAGTCTAATTTAATTCTAACAATATAAGATGTGTGACCAAGAGGTACGAAAATTCTAATTTAATGTAATAAAATTTATTGGAAGACTAATCGTTTAACTTTGAAGTATTTGATCATTAAAAATATTAATTCTCTTCAAAAAATGAGTAGAGTCAATTATTACAAAAACCTATAAATCACGCTAACATCTTACGTTCGTGCGAAACGAATCCTGGACCCAGATAGAAGCTTTGCAGGTAGGTGGAAGAAAATTTATGTATTTATATATTAATAGTTTATTAACTTCACAATTAGCTTTCAACAGAATTTGTTCTCCTACGTTGAATCGTTGTAATTTATGCGTTCTATTGAACTTTTCTCTCCTTTTGTTACCTTGTTCTATGATGCGTTGTTTAGCATACTCCACCTTTACACTTAATGGAATAGGTACGTTTTGATTCTCTGGCTTGCTTACATATTTGGTCCAGAATCTAATAGGTTTTTTGTCTCCATCTAGCTCGATTGGCGTATAACTTGTTGCTTCACTATAATTTTCATTTATTGCTTTCTCAAAGAAAGGTACATACTCTGCCCATTTGTTGTGTTGATCGTGACAGTAGATTCGTAGATATTTACCTAACTTTTTATTTACTCTTTGAGCAAGATTTCCCTGTGGGTGTCGTACTGATGTGAATGCAGGGTGGATTCCATTTTCACGAAGGGTCCTCTCCCATACCTTGCTTTGGAACTGCACTCCTTGGTCGCTAAGCACCTTCTTCATTTTACCATATGCAGGAATGTATTTCTGCAAGAGTATTTTCAAAACAACTTTAGTTGTGGGTCGCATAATTGGATACAGATGGACGGCTTTGGAAAATACATCTGTACAAACAAGTATGTGTTTCACTCCCCGACTTGATCTTGGAAGTGATCAAAAAAAAAAATTCCACTGCAATTGGCTCTCCCTTATTTTCTTTCTGGATGCTCTGCATTTCCACGTATTTATGCCATCTTGCACTCTGTAATTTTACATTTCCTTACTCATACATTCTTACCTTCTTTTCTTAACTCTTTTCTTAACATGAACATTACTTACTATTT
Source organism: Magicicada septendecula (assembly GCA_034769895.1). Lineage (NCBI taxonomy): Eukaryota > Metazoa > Arthropoda > Insecta > Hemiptera > Cicadidae > Magicicada > Magicicada septendecula. The sequence goes on from CM068371.1 coordinate 22,406,959, forward strand.
CTTAACATTACTTATATAATACATTCTTTCATTCCCCTTTATTACATTTCTTTAACATTACCTTTCTGATCGCTCATAATTTTCTTCATTCTTACCATTTGCTGAAATACACCTTTTTTTAGTTCGTAGTGAGTATTATCGGCTACAGATGACTACCTTAGAAACACGTCTAAATCCAGACTTTTATGTGCTTAACTCCACTCGATGTTTTAATCGTAGTATTTGAGCTCTAATTAATCTCTGCCCTTGACTTTCACTATCGCTTTCTTCTGTGTCCTTGCATTTCCACTAAGGTATGAAGATTTCGCTTGCTCAGCCATTCTGACAATTATAACATTTATTTCTCCTCTCTAATCCTTTCTTCATATTAATAACAACTTCAATAATAACATTCCTTTACAGTCATTTCTTAACATACCATTCTTTCTATTTCTTATTTTTATTTAGCATAACCTTCTTTATTATTTAATTCCTTATTCTTATATTTCTTTCACATTTCTTTTTTATTTGCAATCATAACCTTAACAATAACATTACTTAATTAATCTTTTAACGCATATTATTTCTTATTATTTTAACTCCTTTTCTTATTATTAATAATTAACAGTAATATTTTCTTTTAAAAATAATTATTCATTTACATTCGGGTATCGAGTGTGGTTCAATTTACACTCCCCCTAGTTTAGAATTGTTCGTCATGCACAGGATATGCATTGTTCCTTTGACGTGTACTCACCGACATTGTCGTATATTAGCCGATGTGTACAGTTATTTCCGTCTCGTATTCCTTCCTCATTATTGTGCATATTCGCCGCGTGACCTACCTGTCTATAGGGCGAGAATTTTTCTCTAGTTGACAGCCACAAATATCCTCTCTCTCTCTCTCTCTTTCTCTACATTCTTCTCTCTCATTCTCACTGCTGCACCCCTCTCGTCGAACGCATTCTTTAGTCGTTTGTATGCGGCCTATATAAACAGTGGAACGTATTTTTGTTCGTCGTTTATGATAATCTCTGTAGTTTTTATAATTACAGTTATAATTATTGTGATTATCATTATTATCACTCGTTTGGTATTTACCGTTTTTATAATTAATATTATAATTATCACAAGTTTGCGTAGTGTTTCGTATAGATGGTTTCCTACCACAGTTATAGTTACAGTGACACTTTGTGTGTGTGTGTGTGTGTTCTCGTCGTAAGTATTGCGTTTTAATTGTTTCACATGTATGGTTTTACTGTGAGTTTGCACAGCGAGTTGGATATTTCTATCAATAAGGTATGCGTGTCGATATCCTACGTTATATTCTTCCCTAGTGTTAATTATTGTATTTGAATTATCATCAGTAATTATGAACATCTGTTCTCTCTTATTTTCAATTATTATATTTTCTTCCCAAATCATTGTTTCACATATTTGTTCCGTTTGTTTAACAATTATTTCACATACATTTTCTGTGATAGTGTCAGTATGTGAGTTGGTATCACCAACCTTTTCTGTTAATTCTTTCACCTTGTTCGTTACTTTTATGGTGTCCTGTTTAAAATTTTTCGGACTGTTGTTCTAATCTATTATTTATTTTGTCCTTCAGCTGGACATTGTCTTGTCTTAGCTTATTTAAACTTGCTGTTAGATTTTCTGTTTGTTCTTTAAGTTTAGCATTTATATTTTCTGTTTGTTTTGTGCTTATCTCATCTACCCAAGCATGCATCATTGTCTGAAAGGCCTCCATATCTAAGTTTCCTGGAGTTGTCATGTCGAATTATTAAACAAATATTTATTTATAATTTATTATTATTAGTGAACCGTATGCGAGCTTTTATTTACTTATTGTTTAATTATTATTATTTATTTATTTTTATTTACTCCTGTTACAATTACACCTGTTTATTGGGTGGGCGCCAGTTGCGTTATTACAATCAATACACAACAATTTAAAAAAATACTAACATACAAAATTAATTAAAATATAATATTAGTTATAACATATAAATTATAAAACACTGGTAATCATAGAGCATACATTAATTATTAAATGTAGGCATGTCATGCCACACGTTGATGGCGACAAAATTATAATAATACACACAAATTGCATATATAAATGTATTTGCGTATGAGGAGTCCTACATTCTTTGGGACGCCAAAATTATGCAACTTTACAGATGACTGTTTAAGATACTGTAATTTATGGAGGTTGTATAACGATACCAGGTGTAATTATAATAAGAGTTAGATTTATGAGTATTTTAAAATTCATATTTATTGTTTACTCAATCTTATAAATAATAAACATCGTTAATAATCTTCAGTCACTATATCACTCATTATTAAATGTTTATCTCTTATACTATACGGTGTTACACACATTTAAAACCCTCTTACATCTAGACATGTTAATAATCTTAATCTAGACATGTTAATAATTTGATTTACTAAAACAAATAAAATTAAAATGTAATTTGAATTGAATTCTTTTAATTCAGATCTGACCTCAACTCGCTCAGTCTATACCAATGTTTAAAAATTAAATTTAAATTTATATCAATTACTTTTAGACTGTCATTTGTTTTATATACAAAATTTAAATTATTCTTTTCTATAATGCAAATATCAAATCAATTTAACTATTTACTTTGATAAACATCTCTACTCTCTCAACTTTAAATTCTTTTTTTCTTATTCATTTATATGCGATCGCTCATTCTTACGACTAAACATTTATCTACATTTCTAAAATATTATTTCTAATTATAACTTTTTTCTTTGTTTTAATTTATTGTCTTTTGATATAGTTTTTATGAGCTCTTTAAACAAATGATTTATAAAAATGCATTATGAATGTCACCTCGAGTTTTGATGATCTTACGACTTATTGACGGGTTCCAGAGTTGGTTTTCCATTCCTCCTGGCTTGGCGTGGTCCTGGATATATCCAGAGTCAGCGTCGTTCTCCAGCAGTGTGTGGTCCATCTCAGAGAATTGCTATCTGCTGCAAGGTGGATCTTAAACGTTGGTTAGGCGTCAAAAAACATTGTCTAACGTCCAGCATCTCTCGTCGCTCTGGTAGCTTCTCTGTAGGTACTCTTTGTAGACTTAAACGGTCCCAGTACTTTACGCTTTCCGAAATACTGTCAACCTAATTGTTGAACGTCTTATTAGTTCGTTAATGAGACTTGAAAAAAAATAAAACTGATCTGCCAACGGACAGCATGTCCGACTGCAACTGTGTCTTGAAATGAAGAGAAGGGTTTTCAGGAGCCCCCTTAATCTATATCCTCTCGAGATTCCGCGCCTGTTGGCTCCTAAATCGCCCTGTCGAACCTGCAGATCACATGATAGCCCCCACTCCCGAACCTTTTCATATATTTGCAATTATTAGCAAATAGCAATATTTTGCATGGAATCGAGATAGCACAAATCATAGCTAATTTGATTAAGCACTCACTATATTAATTTGAGCGTCTTATGGTAATTTGCGTATTTTTTGGCACGTTTATTTCTCACTGACGTCGCGTAGCGTGTTCTATTAACGTCATTTTTTCGCTGGGGATAACTATAAAATTTATACACACTTTGGTGCCTTTTGTTTGTTTATAAACTAATTAGTTTTCACACAGTGAAATTAAATAATTATTTTATTAATTACTTGGGGCGTGTACTGAGATTCCTGTCTGTACGTGCATCACTAACACACACAAGATACACGCGTAACACATACAATCGAGCAGGTGTTCCTTGCCTAACTGTACCATCTGTGCATCCTCAGTGCTACAGCCTGTCTTCTTTCACAGCACACCCATATCCCCTTCTGTTCTCTGCCATGTGTCTCCACCTACAGACACATCCAACTGTGCCGGGACAAACTGTTGGGACTTATTTTATTCTTTAATAATTGTAAAAAGTAGTAGCCACTCAGGCTGAACAACGTTTTGATCACAAACGCATGACATTGTTGAACACCTTGCGGTCCCCCTCGTACCAAGTCGTACATGTCGCACAGAAGCAATTAAAAGGTCTGGGAATGTAAATGGTCAAAAGGGGTGCGAATTCATGCGTATGCGCGTGAGTCGGCCAACGGTCACATGATAAAAAGCACGCCTGAAGAATTCTTTCCCACCAGGTGCTAGATGACGTAAGCTCCTCGAGATGCGTTCCACCAATCCCGACGCAAGTTGCTGGACACAGAAAGATGCTTGGCCATTTTGAAAACTGGAGTCGACGTCAAACTTCCGAGCCGCGCAGGTGCTCGATAGGAGTACTAAAGTTTTACATATTTTAACTTAAAAAAAAAATATGTTGGCGACCTTGAACTTCTGATTGTGTAAAAGGTAAGTTACGAGAGCGAGAAAACATCGCAAGGTAAGAGTCTGGCAGTAAAAATTTATTGAAGAAATTTGTTTGTTACTTCACAACACGAATACCAGCTGATGGGTAATGTTGTCCACCCTCACTACACGTTTCACAAAACATTTACACTTTTGTTAATGCTGAGAATGTTATGTTTTCATTGTACAGTAGAGTCTCAATAGTTCGAGGTAATTGGGACCAAACCAACCTTGAACTACTGAAAACTCGAACTACGCAAAATTGTCTGCATTCGCGGATCTGCCGCGCGTTCTCCCGGCACACTAAGCACCCCGCACTGTGCCCTAAGCCATAGCCAAGTTAGTCCTAATGTACTTTGCTTTCTACTGTGGAGCGTATGCTGGAAATTTATCTAAAAGAAATGTTCTACAAAATGTGTAAACTGGTGTGCTGTGTATGTGGGCTTTGTTTACTAATTTGTTACAGGCTTTGTTTACTGGTGTCTCTGGGTGATAATGTAAAGTGTATGCTGGAAATTTACATAAAAGAAATATACTACAAAATGTGTAAACTGGTGTGCTGTGTATGTGGGTTTTTTTTACTAGTTTGCGCGGGCTTTCAAGATCATTTGCGAGCGAAAGAAAAAGGAAAAATCAATGACGAATCGTCGTTCGTTTCATGAGGTTATATTCATGAGGATTAAATAAAAATTCAAAAAGTTTTTCATTACTATCATTTATTAAATGTGCACACTAAAATTGAAAATGACATACAGTAATATTACATATTGTGCTGTATGTATATTTGAAAACTACATACTTTGCATGAAACTTACTTTTTAAAAAACGAATGAAGAGTTTTTTTTTTGTTTTTAAGTTGACGATCTTTTTCTTGTAGTAATATCCCGCCATTTTCGGTGTAGCCTACTTATTATTTTTCTAGTGGGGTAGGCCTACCTCGAACTATACGGAATCTCGAACTATCGAGAATCTACTGTATTTTAATATTTAAATATTATTTTATTTTTATATTTTCTATTTGTTTATATTTCTATTAAGTACTAATGTCAATGTGAAATAATAACACTGAACATCAAACTGAATTTCTATTCGTAGTTATCAGGTAGACATTTTGTTATTTAGTTTTACATTACAGGATTTAGTTTCTCTTATAGTCGCAGATAGTTTAAATATAATATATTCATGAAAAAATCAATGACTATCATCGTCGTTATGCATCTTGAATGACACACTCTTGGATAACTAACTTCATCACATCAGGTTAACAGGTTAATTAATCTTATGACAAACTTGTATAATTCTTTTTGTATAGTATGTCGCAGATTTGATTGGATGTGATCCAAAGGAAGTGATCTTCACATCCGGAGCGACCGAATCAAACAATCTTGCCATCAAAGGAGTGGCCAGATTTTACGCCAGTAAAAAGAAACATGTCATCACTACTCAGACGGTAATTTAGTTGATTTACTGTTTTAAAATTCTGGACCCATAATCAGCATTATGTTTCTCACATCCGTGCTGATATATGTTTTGCAAATTTTCACTTTCAAAAATTGTAAACTTTTTGTACATTTTGTAGAATATCAAAGAGTTACATGGTACATTAGCAAGAATTATCTAGAACAATTTGTACTTTCTGCTTTGTTAACAAAATGTAAACATTATTGTATACTTTTTCATTTCTGTATTGTAGATTGGTTTTCAATTGTGACCAACGTTTTCTTAACTTCCAAACTTCAATTCTTCTGAGCATTACATCACATCAAAGTTTTTCTCCCAGTCTGTGCTTCTTGTTGTCCTTTTTCTACTTTTGTGAAGCTGTGTTTGGCCATTTGTTGTAAGGAATGTATAATTCCTAAAGATTATAGAGCAAGAGCTGGTGATAAAAATGGTTACAGTATTTCAGTACGCTTGATACTTTGTATAGAAATTCAATAGAAATGGAGTGGGGAGTCTGGTGACTTGCAACAGTTCTCTTGCTGCCCTGAAGGCCTCAGAGGCCTAAAAAATTAATTAATAAAAATGTTATAGCAGCATGCTTGGTTTTTTTTGATGTAGTCAATTTAAAATATAATAAATTAAAAAATACAATTGCCAGACACTTTTTTCAGTTCCAAGTTGCTGACAGAGAATTTGAAAGCACTCAAATAAGTGTATTATTAACATTATAGCAGTAAAACTGAACTTTATGTATGTTTTCAAATATATTTTTATAACCTGTGATGGCAGGAGGCAAACGACTACTCTCCAGTACCAGCGCCACGAACACCTGGCGGTGCATGACACCTGACTAATACGCATTGAGCCAATCAGGGCATAAAAAGAGCGCCGCTAGAATTTTTTGGCGCACTCCATTGCCACGCCATCGGACACACTTCATCTCCTCTCTTCTGTCAGACAATGCGACGCAGAGCCAGCCGAAGAGTAGAACGGACATTCTTCGCATTCTTCACCCTGTAACTCACCAGCGATGGATGTCATTGGGCCGGCAGCAGACTCTATAGACTGAAGCCGAAAGAAGAGGAGGACTGCAGTACGCCCAGAACAGAGGGCGCTGCCGCCGAACATCTCAATCCGGTGACAAACCTCTTACAAGTAGCCAGACAAATATTCCAGTTCCAACATTAGCCAGATCACGTGGAAGGACAGCAGAGTGTGTCAGAGTATTATGCGCTTCTGTGGTTGTGACACTGATAAATAAATGAATAAATAATAAATAAATAAATAATTTGTGAATTTATCTAGTATATAGTTATATTTCAGAACTCAGCAGATGCTTTTTGAAATAACTTCCACTAACTGCATAAATCTGTTGCGAGCTGTCAGGTCTGTGACAGAAGTCAACATACTGTTGCCTAGTTCTGATTGGAATAGCTTTACTGCTATAACGTTAATAATACATTTATTTCAGCACTTTAAATTCAACTGTCAGCAGCTTATAACCAAAAAAGCTCTGGCAATTGTATTTTTTAATTTATTATATTGTCAAATTAAATATATCAAAAAGCCAGACATACTGCTATAACATTTTATTGATTAGTTTTTTTACCCCTTTGAGGCCTTGGGGCGGCAAGGGAACTTGCCAGACTCCCCACTCCGTTTTTAGCAAGTCAAGTTAAATTTCCATACAAAGTATCAAGAATAGTGAAATGCCATAAGCATTTTCATCACCAGCTCTTGACCTATTATGTTGCCCAAATGTTGGCTGTCTTATCTTCTTTGGACTCCCTCCAAAAATCAATTTTCAGTTGCTATTAATGCACTTTTGTGTATTTCTTCTTCCTTTTCAATTTTCTTCCTTCTATATTTTCTTTCTGTGCAGTTTGATGGTTCATCAAGTTTGAAGCTCACTCAAGAATTTCTTCACCATGTGATCTCTTATTCTGACTTTCTTTATCATCGCATCGTGTCACCTCCTGCAGAGGCTTCCTCTTTTAAGGTCCAGAACTTCACTAATCATTTATTGGTAAATAAAAGCACTGGCTGATCCTTTCAGCATTCAGATAATTTTAGTTTCTCTTCACAAACTCTGTACTACATTTTGTCTAGAGCCATGTAGTTTATCTCTGTTCTTCTAATAGTTTGTACTGTTCCACTTTTGTTGTTGACATATTAAATTATATGTAGTGTTTTCATTGATTTAGGAGCATAAGTGTGTGTTGGATTCTTGCCGTGCTTTGGAAGGTGAAGGGTTCAAAGTAACTTATCTTCCCGTAGGGAAAACTGGTTTGATCGATTTACGTGATCTCGAGTGCGCCATCACCGACGACACTTCGCTTGTCTCCATCATGTCTGTCAACAATGAGATTGGCGTCAAACAGCCGATTGGAGAAATTGGTAAGACTGCAAGCACGTGGTAACACAGGATATGGGAATATACACGTTAAACTCTCTCTAAAAAAAAAAAAATTGTTTCTGTCTCAGTCCTATACCAAACAACATAATATTTAATAATATTTAACCTCTCTGTTACACAGAAGATTTTATCAAGTTTTTCTATTGTGATAAAAAATATTTACTTTTTAAAAATGAGAACATGTTTATAAGCATGCATATTTATAGCATAAATTTATGTTTTGAACATAAATTCTGTTGTTAAGGTAAGTAAAATAAAATAAGTGTTGTTAAATATTAAAAAACTGTCCACAAAATAGGCTACTATGCATGTTATGGTAAGTTTATAAATGTATCTTTCTCCACAAACAGATACATGCAGGGTCCCTTTATAGAGAGAATTTATTGTACAGTAGAGGATCGATTATCCGAACATCCATTAACTGAACAATCTATTATCCGAACTCAATAAAAAGTACAATTATGTACTGTACTGTACAGTATTGTATTGGACATGTGTAGGTGTATTGGATATTTATTGAACATAAAAATTGTATTCTATAAATTATTACAGTACTGTACAGTACTAAATAAACACTGTAGCTATACAGCCTTACAGCCTGTGAAGACGGCGAGAATGCTACCAATACAAAACCACCGACGGCAGTAAAAGCTTTTGACGCACTTGAGACTGTTTTAAAGTGGGCTGAAAAAGAGGACGAGATAGATTGTATTCAGATTATGAATCTTAAACGACTTCAGCCTTTAGCAGTGAGAAAACTGGGTATCGCTTTGAAGCAGACAGTGATAGAGACAATTCTTCAAAAAAGTGTAAATGTAAATCCACGGTACTGTGTTTTATTTTGTTTTTAATTTTTAATTAATTTTATAGCACAGTGTTTGTCATTAAACTTGGTTTGTATTAATTACACTCAGTTTTAATTCATTGATTTTTAGCTTAGTAATACATTACGGTATAGTATACAGGTTGCTGTAATTATATAACAGTATGTTCGAAATGATTTTGTAATAAAAACCTTTGTTTTTGTAAAGGAAAATAATGTTTTCAATTTACAATCTATTATCTGAAATATCGATTATCCGAACGGACCCTGGTCTCGAGAGGTTTGTATAATCGATGCTCTACTGTAATGAAAAATATAATACATTGAAGTATTACATACATGACACTTGTGTATGATATTTTGTGACAATTGAAGGCTATGTAAAGTTTTGATTATGGTGATCACTACCACAGATATTAATGGAAACAGGGGGGCTAGACAAAGTCTACAATCTGTGTTCATGTGTGTGTGTGTGGGGAGGGGAATCTGTGAATTTAATTACTGTAAAATTATTTTATATACTTTATGACTGAATACGACTCTGATCTCCCTTAAGACAAATTCCCCTGAGTAAGTGAGTGTACATTAATGGTAGCATCTCGTCCATTAAAGCAGTTTAAAAATTTTTTGTGGAACAAAATGGATCCATACTTAAATTATTGAATAAATAAACACTTGGTATAGTTATGGCAGCTTCAGAGGGTAGATTTGAACTGACAGATTTCAGATGGTGAACTGGTGAAACAATTGTCAGGAAAATAAAATTTATCTGTAGAACTATACCAAGTATTAAGTATTCAAGTATTAATAAAATACCAATACCAAGTGCCAAGTGACCATTCAGTCAGTATAAAGTGTATGAAAATTAGTTGAAAAGTTTGCAGAGTGACATCTGTAGTTTCACAGCAGAATTACATTTTTAGTGCGCTGTAAGAATAATGTTTCATTTAAACACCTGTTAATTTCGAATTCTGTCTACCAGTTTATCTGTTGTTTACCTGTTGTTCGAAATTTACTTGTCACGCGTATTTGAAAAATGGACAACACATCGTGCTGATTGAATTCTGTGTTAAAAAATGGTCTAGCACCAATAGAAATTCACAATGAAATGGTAAATGTGTTAGGAGATACTGCAGCTTCTAAAACAATGGTTTGTTAGTGACCACTTGAGTTTAAATGTAGCTGTACGAGCATTGAAGATGATCTCCGCAGTTGGCACTCAAAAAGTGCAACAACTAGAAACATGGAACCCACCTTGCACAAAAAGGTTTTTTTTGTACTAGGTTCGTAAGTTAAAATATGACACACAAGCTCATATGAGATGTCAGTGATCCCATCGCTGGTCTTCCAACACTGTGTATGTGGAAATAATGATATTTGGTGTTGTTGCACGTTTTGGCCATCTACTACGAGGATCATCTTCAGTGGGCACGTTTAAACTTGAGTTCCCACTTAAAAACTGTTGTTTGTGAAGGTGCATCTTCAACACTTTTACCACTTTATTGTGCATTTTCATTTGCACCTTTTTAACAGAGAATTCAATCACAGCAGTGTTTGATTTTCTCCATTTTTCAAACCACTTGTGACATGTAAATTTCAAACAGTTGGCGAAGAATTAATAATTTGGCAGTTTAGACAGTAACAGGTGCTTATATGAAGTATGAATCTTACAGTATACTAACAATTTTGGTTCCACCAGTAAGATATAAACGGTGATTCAATTAAAGGTTACAATATTTTAATGTGAAATAAAACGAATTGGTTTTTGATAAAATCTTAATGTATTTATTTTGATATGTTGTTTAGATATTCACATTAAACATGATAAATGATACCGGCCAAATGGCTGCCACGAGCGGCGCTGCAGATTTCCGCCCTTTTGATGAAATTTTCCCTCACTTTCCGGCATAATTCCTGCGGCAGTTCATGAATAACATGGCGAATCTCGTCCTTTAGCTCTGAAATCGTTTTGGGGTCATTGGCATACACCTTCTGCTTTAAATCACCCCAAAGAAAATAATCCAATGGCGTGAGATCACATGATCTTGGTGGCCAATGTTGATTGGCGAAACGAGAGCTGACGCATCCAGGGAACTTTGTGTGCAACAATTGTATTGTTTCTCACGCTGTGTGGCAAGTGGCACCGTCTTGTTGGAAACACATGTCTTCGACATCAATATCATCCAATTGGTGCCAAAAAATAATTTGTCATCATCTCCCGATAACATTCACCATTGACTGTTACTGCATCACCACGGGCATTTTCAAAAAAGTATGGCCCAATGACGCTGCTGACACAAAATCCCCACCAAACAGTGACTTTTTGTGGATGCATTGGTTGTTCGAGAATGGCTCATGGATTTTCAAGTCTCCAAATGTGGCAACTTTGCTTGTTTACACACCCTTTCAGTTGAAAATGAGCTTCATCGCTGAATATGATTTTCTTCGCAAAATCGCCATCAGCATGGTGGTTCTCTAACACCCAATCAATAAGTCACGGCGCTGTCTATGATCTGTTGGCTTCAGTTCCTGGGTCAATTGGATCTTGTCGGCATGAAAATGCAGATCTTTAATTAACATGTGCTGCGTGGTGCTGTAGGAAAGGTCCAACTGCTGGGAATGATGGCAAATGGAGTTGACGGATTGTCATGGACACTGGCACTCACTACAGCGATATTTATGAGTGACCGGCCACTACGAGGACATACTGGTCTTTGCACATCCACCACTGACCCAGTTCTATTGAATTTTTCGATTCATTTTTTAACCGCGGCACGAGATGGACAATTATGGTTACCGAAGTCATTTCGCAGTGCGCGAATCGTGTTCATATGCACTTCGAATATAGGTTTTCATAATTAATATATGTTCTTGAGTCGAATACCGCTCCATAACAACAAATGTCAATACTTAACAATGACTAATTTCAAATATCAGCTGTTTATCTTTCACAAGAAAACAGTATTGCCAACTTCAAATTGTAACCTTCAACTGAATCACCCTTTAGATGTAATTCCGCAAACTTTACAACGAATCCTCGTATGGTGTTATGGACAAAATTTTATAGTAAAATTTTTTTTTATCTTTTCACGCCATCAGAAGTTATTTCTCTTCAATACTTGTAGTTTATATTGATTTTTAAATTTATAAAAATACATTAAATAAGCATAATAATATGTTTGTTAATTAAAAATCCATACAATAAAAAGTATATTATATGTAGTACACTTTTACTGATCCAGCAGATATCAGACCAGGGTAGTGCCAGATCAGAGGAAATGCTGGCTTAATGGATGGTTATTAGAAAAAAATGCATTTAAATGACAAAAAGTAGTGTATATTGTACATAATGGTAAAACATGAAAAAAAACTTACACCTGATTAAAATATAGTAAATTATCTTCTATTTTTTCTTAAAATTATTAAAATTAGTTTTGTTTATAATTAATCGAACTTGGGAAAAAATGAAAGGGTAATGTACAGTGCTATTCCATTGGAATGAAAAAGCTGTCAATTTTCTTCTGTTTCTTGGCTTCAGACAACTCTTTAAATGCTTTTTATTGCAGTTTTTTCAACATGAGAATATCACAAGCAGGCACGCCATTTTCTTCTGCCCACTTAATAGAAATTGTGAAGGCGTTCACTGCCATATCTTGGCCAACACCATATTCGTTAGCGAGGTTAACTAACTTCACCTTTTTCAAGCCTTTTTAAAATCTCGTTTTTCTGAAGTAGTGTTTATGTTTCTTTTTGCACTGTGATGACATTTTGTACTCATGTTCTTAAATTACGTAAACATGGCAAATAATTACACCAAGAAAAAAAAACATTGCAAATAAACAGCAGTGTACACAGCAAGGGACTAATGATACATCTGAGGCTATGGTCCTCTCCAAACGCCGGACTACCACAGTGCCGGATTACAGAGGATGCATAACTTGTAGAACTAGAACTAAAGAAAAGATTTCTGTAATAATAGTGGCAATTTTAAATAACATCTGATATATCAGACCCTGATCCTTAAAGGAAAACCCATTCATAGCAATTTGCTTTGTCCAACTCTTTTAATCTTACCTGTATCCAGTATTGTATTATGAATTTTGTTGTGCCCTGTGATCGACATGACGATATTGGTACAGTAAACAGAGAACAAAACAAATTGCAACCGTTATTATTAGTGTTGCGGATTTAATCGGTTAATCGAACCGATTAAAATTTGAACTTCGATTAATCAATCAAAACTATTTAATCGAACAATAGAGTCGATTAAAATTAATCGGTTGTTGAAATTTTCTTTTATGAGAAGTTGAAGCTTGTCCACCAAATACCTGAGTTATGTCTTGTCTCTTGAACGAGAGTCCCGTTATTTTAAATCATTTGGTACTGCTGGAAGTTCCCATAAAAACACTGAAAGAGAAAGGGTGGTGTAGTTGCAGTAGTTTTCAAAAGCCAGGTAGCGGCATGTCAGATTTAGTTCATGTACGATAAGATCTACAATAGAAGGCTGAGACAGGTGTCTACCACTAATTGTCTGAGAGGGGGTGAGTATGCTAAAAATAAGAGTCCCACAAGAGCCTGTACTCTCATCCTAACAATGGGCGACGTATAGTATAGTAAAATTGAAAGTTAAGGGCATATGCGCAGAAACCAATTTATGGATGGACGAGTCCACTTTGAAATTGTGAATTTCTCCCGGTACCGGGAGGGTACCGGAGAATCAGCTGGTATGCAAGTGAAGGTGTCGCCAACTTTGCGTGTGATGTTTTAGTTACCCATACACTCTTAGTTATTGTGTAATGCACTATCTCAGTCGTGCATTTGTAATTATTATTTCAATTTATTTTTAATTATATCGTTTTACAGTCACTCATTTTTATTAGTTATTTAATTTTTTAGTTAATTTCTGTTGGTAGCTTTTATTCTGTAATTACAATTACGTAGTATTGTAATGATTTGTGTTATTATCCAGTAAGGAGATTTGTTAAAATGGATACTTTTCCTTCAACTAGCAAAGACAAGAAAGTTATTCATAGTCAAGCACGGGAAGTTATAATACACAGTTTTTTGTTGTCCAGGATTAAAACATTCTTTCAATTAAATTAGGCTACTTTTTGTGTGTGTGTTTCCTGATATCGTGCGTGAAATTTGTGTTATGGCGTACGAAGACTTACGAGGAAGACTGGGTGGAAGTTTTGGATATAAATTGAACGACAGTGGTAAAGTGACAGACAGGAAAACTGTTTTCTGTAAGCTTTGTGGGAAATCATTTAGCTACAGCGGTAGAACTAGCAGTTTGCAATACCATTTAATACACGTCCATCCCTTACAAAGTGTTGCTGAATCATCTGTTGTTAATGCAAGTTCATCTCACTCGAACTTGAATCATTTCATAGTGAAACCAATCTCTTCATTAAAGGAGGCTAAAAGACAGTCGACCTATCAATATAATTCAGGATGAAGGGCTAAAAGAAGTTTTAAGGGAAGCTGTAGGTAGTAGTGAAACAATATAAGTTTACTTCAAATTATAAAATACTCGAGTCCCTGTTCTCGGGCGTCACTCAAACAACATAAGTTAATTCAATTTATATAAAACGCTTACCTTAGGGTGCTTCTCCAAGGTTTTATAGACGAACACAGGTGCAGAAAGGATTATTTGAGATGAACGGTACAAATATAAATACGCAGTTTATGTTAAAACAAATGCTTCTGGTTTATTGGACAAATTAAGTATTTCATTTTACTTTGATAACAATGAAAGTTCTAATTTCTTTTAGGGTATATAAATATAATCTTCATTAGTAACATATGAACTCTAACGAATTAGTAAAATAAACATTTCTTAATATAACATTTCTTAGACTACGACAAATTATTTATATTTTTAATGAACCAGTACGTTTGTTTTTATTTGTTTAATTTATATCTTTCCCTTAGAGATCTCTATTGTTTAGTAAAGTGTCTGTAAAAGTAAAGATTACAATATAGTGGTTACAAGTTCTGAAATAACATGGTACTCATCCTGGTAGTGGCTTCGCTCCAACTGGTGTATTATCCCTCACTTAGAAAGTCACTGTATACTCATTAAAGTAATTTTGTCTCTGCTGTTACTGAGTTTTGCTGATTACTAAATCATTGTTCACATATAATAACGGTATCGGTTCGCGTGACCTTATCGGTACGAGCACAGATCGCTTTTTAACTAGTTGACCGCTTTTTTAGGTTGTACACACTCCTACAACTATTTATAATGAGTTCACTGATTTTAACTAAATGTTCACTAATTTGATTTAATGTCTCCATATGTTAATATTAAGTCGGCCGACGTAACTTTGCTCGAGCACTTAGATGGTTAATTTTTTCTGGCTGCTATATTGTTGGTACACTTTTTACATTTTTATTAGATAGGCCATTTTTACTTTAGGCCTATCTTGCACGCCCGAGGCCACTGTTTTTACACGAACTGTATGCTGCTTCCTACTACTGTCTGATGTTAACACTGTGGTGACAATCTGCATGCTGTTATTCACACACAAAGACTGCTGCTGGGGCTATTACGTAATACATCTGGCTTGGGCTGTCTCCAGACATCAACAATAACACTGTATTGCTGGTTACAAGGGGCACCTCACAGGTGAATACTGACAATTAAAAATTAAAATTAACTGAATTGAAATTGAAACTATTGTAGCCCACAATTCTGTACCATTACAGTAGTTCCTTATAATCTTCCATCTAGAGACGTTGTAACTGGACGGATTGAGAAACTTTATGATGTCGAACGATCCAAGCTGCTGGGCAAACTAAAAGAAACTGAATTTGTTGGCATAACAGGTGATTTCTGGACATCGATAGCAAATCAAGATTATTTGGGTGTTAGTGCTCATTGTATTGATTCTAACTGGGCGTTCTGCAGCGCTGCGTTAGAAGTGAAACATGTGGTGGAGAAACATAGTGCAGCAAATTGTACGGAAGAATTCGAACAAGTTGTGTCTGACTGGAATCTTCAAAGTAAAGTAGTTGCAATATGTACAGACAATGTCAGGAATATTGTTCTTGGTGTTGAAAATTTGAAATACGATAATGTTAGGTGCACTGCTCATACCCTGCAATTAAGTCTGAATACAGCAATTGAGAATGCGTGTATAGATAAACTGCTTTCCAAATGTAGAAAAAATGGTGGGTCATTTCAAGTACAGTCCTTATTTAGAAAATCAGCTATGCCAAAAACTGAAAGAACTTAATATTCCGCAATGCAAACTGAAACAAGATATAGTCACCCGATGGAATAGTACATGCCTTATGTTCGAGTCTTTTCTGGAAGCCATATAAGGAATTGTAGCTATAATGTCCACCACTCCATCAAACATCATTCCATTAACTGAAGTGGAATGGGAAATGACACAAAAAATGTATAAATGTCTTAAACCATGTTTGGAAATATGTGATTTTCTTGGAGGAAGTAAATACATGACGGCAAGTATGTACTACCCGCCATAACTCATTTAAGAGTAAGTCTAAAAATTACCGACACGGATCCTGGTTACGTTACTCGATTCACAACAGCTCTGTTAGATGATTTAACGGAAAGAGTAAATGCCTGGCCTAAAATAGAAATGTATCAAGAAGCTACGGCTCTTGATCCAAGATTTAAATATTTGAAATGTCTTCCAAGAGAAGCAAGAAAATTAGTGTGGAACAGAATTTCCAGTAAAGTTGTGACCACTGCACAAACAGAAATAAAACAAAATGTGAAGAAAAGAAAACTTGTTTTTGAAGAAGACGATGATGACAAGAGGGAAGAAACAGCTCCGTTAACATCGCTCGCAACAGAGGTTGATGTCTACAGATCTTTGGCAGAACTGGATTATGACTTTGCAGACCCCTTACTGTGGAGGAAAACACATTCCATTCAGCTTCCACTTCTTTCATCTGTATCAAAAAAATTCTCTGCGTTCCAGCTACATAGGTTCCGTGCGAAGGAGTGTTTAGTGACGCAGGCAATATTGTTACTAAACGTAGAGCAGCCCTTGATCCGGACCATGTGAACACACTTACATGCTTAAAATCCTGGTTGAAGCAGTACTGACTAGGTGAGTCTAATGTTATACCATATCCTTACCTTCAAATTCATATTTGTCACTTAGTCTCCTGATAACATTTCATACTATTACATCTGTTGTAAGAAGCCGCTGTATGCCGGTCGTTACAAAAAATAAAATGTAGATGGAAAATTTTATAAAAAATAAAATTTTCAATAAAAGAATAATTTTGTTTATGTTTACTAATGTGCGTTTATAGGAAATAAATCTGTTTTAAATGTTCTTGTAAAAAATTTGATAATCAGGCAGGTATTTATTGACTATAGAGCACTTCTGGAAGATTTGAACCAAGTCTGGAGTTAAATAGATTAACTCCAGTTAGCAATCGATTGGTGATTTTTCTTGCTGGTCCAATATCTCACTCAAATAAAATATTTTCTTCTTCTTGAAGTCCCTCAGCCTTAATAAATAATCTTAAATTAGCCTGTGAAATAATAACAGATAAAAATAATGGAAATATAAGGATTTATTGAACAATTTAATAAATAATCGATTTTTTATCGATGGAGAACAATTATCGACTCCGTCTCAGGGAATTATCGATTGTGCATACAGAACAAAATTTATGATATGTATTATATAAAAGACAGGTTCTTTGAGCAATTAAAATTAATAGTCAGAGAAGGGTGACGAGAAAGTATAACATTAACAATTAAAATAAATACAATAATTATTATTCAATAGCATTTAAATAATTCTGATATGTAATATTTATGAAATTGTCGTCAAACCATATGCAGACTATGACGTCACTGCTGGATGATGAGGAAGGCAGGCTCCGTTGAATTAAAAGATGGCCGCTACTATTTCTGGCGTAGTTACTGCGAAATCGACATGTCCGAAAATCACGACAAAATTACCTTCAGGAATGTTTGAAATTTTCCCGCACTGGTGTAATATGTCTGTTAAGTTATTTGGTGTATTCTGACGAAGTGTTCCGTGTAAACTTGTGTTAATTAGTTTATTTTGTATGTGTTCACTTCTGTGGGTTAAGTTTCTCAAGATATGGTTAGGATTTGTAGAGTGAATTAGATTAAATATATTGTTTTACTGTTTTATATCACTCGTATTATGAAGTTAGGTGTTTGTTTTCACTATTGACGTAAACGTTTTGGTAGATTTAGTTAAAAAAGTGTCTAATTCGTCTAACTCTTGATTCACGTATATTAATGGCTAACTGCTAGTACCATTTTCGATTCGGTTTTAAAGGAACGTTTTTCACACAACTCTTCAGCTTGATATTCAACAAAAGACTAATTAACTTGGTCAAAAATCTGGCCCAGTTAATCTTTGAAAAAGTATTGTTAACATATTTCGATTACTCATACACATGATAAAATATTACATTATATATGGAATTTATCTATTTTATTCATCACTTTCATGAATTATGAACCTTATCATTGGTTTAATCATCTCATTCCCTTTAAATTGATGTATTATAGTCCATATCTGTAGACATTTTGTGGAAATTAACAAATTTCTTTCACTTTTTGGAAATATAGGCCCAAAATTGGATTTCCGTCTTTATACAAATTTCCTCCATTTAAATTTATCATTAATACTATTATAATAAATTTTAATTAGTCATATTCCTCTTCCTTTCCTTAAATACATATAAATTAAACCTTTGAACTGGTTTTTTGTGTTAATCTGTAAATTTGACATTGCTCTTTAAAATTAATTAATTTATATATTTTGAAAATTTACAATGTTTTAAGGTATATTTCCTTATTAACATTTTAACTCATAGGATCATTCCCAGTAGTGGTTAACTGAGTTACCTTACCTAAATCTTGCTAGTTTACAGGATTTATAAGTGAATTATTCTGGTTTATATTGTTTCTGTGAATTCACCAAGTGGCCTAGATTTTAGAATTTTATATTTCTGTCTTTCTCAAATAAATTTAATCCTACTTCCTCCTCTGACTTTACATAGTTACTATTACATGAAAATAAAATGGTTTATAACTTATTGTGAGGTGTAGTATTTAATTAACACTACTGTTATTAAAATAAATAATTATGAACATTATTTAGCAATCTGCACAATTGAACATATTGCTGATATGGTTTGAACATATACTTTTAACTATTTTTGAGTTAACATAGCATACCTATTGAAACATTATTAATGGTAACATAATTCATTTTAAAACACATAATATAAATCTTATTTTCTAATAACTCTTACAAATACATTTTACTAACACATTGATTTTATGGCTGTGAATAAACAGTCTATTTAAACATTTTAAACTTACGAATACTAAATTAATGCCAGTCCTTTCTGGTCTAAACGTTTATTATTTATGATCCCCTACATCAGTAAACATGACCTCCCATACTCTGTTTATTAGCATTTTTTACAAATGTCTTGTAAATAAAGAGTTACATTAAAATAATAAAATACTGGAAATCTTCCATTTTATTATTTTATTATGCTGTTTATTATTGGATATTAAAGTTGTTATATAGCATACTGATAAGTCATAGTATCACTAACTTTAAGTTTATTGCGTTTCTAATAAACACTTACACAAATTCACTTTCACTGTTGGTTCTGATATTTTGAGTCTTATTATCTCAGACCAGACCTTTAGTAATCATGGACTGTTAAGACTTGTTTATTTTCTTATCACACAATAGCTTTAGTCGGTTCACTTCTTATAATACTATACAGCACTTTAGTTTTCTAAATAATTACATTTTTATAGGATTTTGGTATGTTATACTTTCTTTTTAATCGTTTTTGTGGGTTTGGGGTTGATGGTAGTTAATAATAATAACAGGTTTTACAACGGTGTTTCTTTCATACTATTTCTTCCTCTCCTCCTGTCTTCTTTCTTGTCCTTCTTCGTATCTTCTTTCTTGTCTTCATTCTTGTCCTTCTTCTGATCTTCATTCTTGTCCTTCTTCGAGTCTTCATTCTTCTGGTCTTCTTGTCTTCCTTCTTCATTCTTGGGTAAACCAAGGTACTTGGTGTTATCTCGACTGATGTTTAGTTTGGAGCATCTACTTCATCTACTGATACGGACCTTGTTCTTCTCTAAAGGTTTCAGGGTATTGTTTTCTTCCTGATCACAAACTTTATTCTTCCCTCTTCTTGTTTTTGGGGTATTTTGGTATTCACCACTCTTAAACTGAGTCTCTTTCTTCTTGATCTGGTGTTATTTATTTTGTTTACTGCTCCTAGCTTCCTGGGTAAATTACTGATATTATAATATGAGTTGCTTCCAATACTTTCTTTGATAATTAAACAGTGGTTTTATATATAATGTAATGAGGATTTTTATTTTATCGTGGTTCATTCATTTGATTTCCTTAAATCTCATTCAATATTATTTTAACATATGTTATGTAATTAAACTTTATGATTTTATATGACTTAATAAGTAGTGGATTTTCTGTCACGCTACACTGTTCATACATATTATAATTATAATATTATTATTATTTGAATGTAATCCATGCTAATATACTGATTTTATAAGTTACTTAAAAAAAAGTAACAATTAGATACCTACATCTATTAAAATTAAATTTGTAAGCCATTAGTATGATAATTTTTTAGTACCCAAACTCGATTAATCGATTAAACCTTCTTGATTAACCAATTAAATATTTTGATCGATCGACAGCACTAGTTATTATTTGATCTCACATTTATGTCATGATATTGATTGAAAACGCATTGGTCTCTGGTGAAACATATTATTTAAAAAGGCTTAAAAACACAAATGCTTGGTAGTTTCACAATTTATTCCTAAACTCTGTTTAACAATCTTCTTCTGATAGTTCCTATCTGTTTCGGATGTTGGATATCATACAGACTATTTTAACTTTCTGTACTGCTGCATGGAATAAGTCAGTTGTATTCATGCCAAACCAGATCCTTAAATTTCTCAGCCATGAAATTCTCGGTGGTCCAACTCCTCTCTTTCCAAGTACTTTTTCTTGTAGTATGGACTGCAATAACTAAAATCTCTGTTCATTTCTCATGAGACGTCCCAGATACTGAAGCTTTCTTATCTTCACTGTGTTAATAACTTCCCTTTCTTTCTTCATCTTTCTAAGAATTTCAACATTAGTTGCATGTGCTGTCCATGAAATGCTCAGTATTCTACAGTAAAGCCACATTTCGAAAGATTCTGTATTTTTAGTTCCGGCTTCGGTCAAAGTCCAAGATTGTACACAGTAGAAGAGGTCCGAAAATATGCAGCATCGTAAAAGTGTCTTCTTTGTGTTTATTGTTAAATTGTGACATTTGAATAAACTGCTCATTCTAGTGTACACTGCTCTTGCCTTTTCAATTCTGCTCTTTATTTCTTGAGTTCTTGAGAGTGGTTCCATTGTTCATTGACTATAGTACCAAGATATTGTTACAACGGTCTACTCGATCGTCGTAGGTACAGTGGAAACAAAAATAAGTACAAGACACCAATTAAGTCACTAATCACACCTTTAATTTTTACAGTTAAACAGTTTGTAATTAACAACACAGTCTCTACAACAAATCAAATGAAAATTGTTCACACACTATAAAATGTCCCCACTAAAATTAAACACAATCGTATTACAATTATACCGTCCGATTATAAAACGCAACACTTCACTAATAACTACTTGAACGTACACAGTAATATCGCTACTATAACTCTCGAACTGCACGGTCAATAATTCGCACTAATACTGAACTTGAACGCCCGTTGAATACTGGTATTTATAGCCACTCGAAGCAGATGAAGCCAATAGAATCGCTTCCGTATTTTGTCAAGGGTTTTGTTAACGCCAAGATGGCCTCCAGATGTTCCATCATGTGATATATCGTTTTATTAATAATTGTATTGAATTATAAATTTTGAAATATTAAAGATACTGTCCACTGTATTTACTGAATTCTTCGGGCGCCATCTTGTTTTTATTAAATACAAGAAACATAATACAAAAAAAAAAAAAAAAAATTAGTACACGGGTTCTTTTCGGCGAACAGGGGATCAGAATGGTTTATTTTGAAATGATTTACCCAACAGCTTATTTGTTGCTCATGAATTATTTATTCATTCTATAGCACGTTATTTCTTTCCATTTTACTTCATTATCGGTAGAACATTGGTTGTTAGTCATATTTATAATTATTCAATACTATATTTTTCCCATATATATATATATATATATCTAAGTTTAACATTTAAAAGAAGAAACAATTAAAACTAAACCATGGTATTTATTCAATTAATTTACTACCTTATTAAGCAAACCAGCGTTCTTTATTTAATACGTACTCTCATTCACTCTGTTTTACATTCCCCCATACCCATATGAGATCTCATTTGTTTAGTGCTTAAAATTTTGTTTCGTTATAAAATTTATATCGGACTTTGTTGATGTTAGACGAAAATTGAAGGTTACTTAACTGACATGTGAGTCCAGATGACATCGCCTTATACTACGCGCACTACGTAGATCACTGAATTTACATGTTTTTAGAAAACCATTTAACTGTTAGTTCAATTTAATTAAGTTGACAGCTGCTATTTTACATTTAAGACTTGTATACGTGCAGGCGATAATTACGCACGGCCGGCGAATACACCAAACTTCGCCGAAGAACCGGCGAACCGGCGACGCACAGTTGTTAGCGTCTGTATAACTCAGATGTTGTTTTGCGACTATTTTGTTCTGTTGTGTCACAATGTTGCTGGCGTGACACACCCAGCATTCTTAGTTGTGTAATGCGCTGACGTAACGCTCGCCTGACACGGTTATGTAATTTGTTGACAGATTTTGTTGTGTCCTTGAACTGACTTTGGTACCGTTGCAGTTATTAAAACGGTCCACACAATATTATTAAACAAGTTTGTATTCATAAGTTCAACAGCAGTGCAGCCACGTTGCGATCGTTTCAAAATAACAAATTTACCCAAGTCTATAATTTCTGTCCCTATCACTCAACAAAGGATAAAGTTATTATTATTTATTTATAAAAAAAATACAAATTATGTTATTTATTATCAATAAAATATAAACTTCTTTACATTGTCTTAGGTAGGCCCCAAAATGCCCCGCTACAATACCCCCTCAATGAGATATTTTATGGCGAAGCATAAAAAATCTCATTGACACATTCATACTTGCTAGAGGGATCAGCCAGGATATGTCGCCACAACCCCCTGTATAGTTTACAACAAAAAAATAGAATCAACTCACCCTTGGTCCGGTGACTGTGACTGCATCTGCCTGACAATACTGGACTTCTCTCTCGAGATCCCAACACCGTAGAGTCAGACAGATACTTAACGCCCCTGCTCTGACACGCAGGCCAGCTCAGGTCCGCCGCCACAGCACCACCAAACACTGAAACAACAAATCAAAATATCAAATAGTGGCCTTATACAACACCATATCCCCAACTGATCTGTTCCCCCCTAGCGGTGCTGGTTTGCGCTAAGAAGCACTGGTTTTGTTTTCATTTACTTATTCCTAACATATCAAAACATCTAATATAACATAATAATACATCATAACATAAGAAAACATCTTAAAATAAACAATTTGTATGTAAAATTTATACACTTCACATCATTAAGTTGGCATATAAAATCAGAAAATTACTTTTAAACTTGATTTACTCTTATTAATTCGTTTCTCAAAATTACAAAATTTTTTTTTTTTTTTTTCACTCATTTCATTTTACCCATCATTTTCATTTATCATTCTCTTTCATTAATCTGGGTGATTCTACGTTATTCATTATAATTCACTTTATCAACTTGGCATTTACTCATAATCTTACCCCTGTATTACTCTAACGCTCCCTTACAAAATCTTTAACTAGTATGACACCCCTCTCTCAAAAATTTACTAACCCTTCTCTACCTCTAACTACTTACTACTTTAGCTCAATTCGCCACCTTCTCTTATATAAAAAAAAAATACTCTCTAACCCTTTGTACATAGGATACGTGTTTCCCCCCCCCCCAAAAAGCTCAATTCCCGTTCTCTGGCCCCTGGATTTTACCTAAGGCGGCCCCTTCCCACTAAAACTATACCAAATCCCGTCCCAACCCTTATGTTGTGGACTCCCACACTACACTACCCCTACTACAAAATTGCCATCCCCAAAAAATCTCAATCTCATTACCTCACTACAACTACATCAAAATAACATCAACAAAATAAACAACAATATATCACTCAAAACTCTACATAAATTCTCCATTTCTACTGTGTCTCCACTTATACTTCTCAAAATTCTATAACATACATTAACTCAAAACAACATTGCATTATTTTCATCTATACTATTTCTTTAACTCTGACTTCAATTTGGACAGGTCTATACGTCCCACAAAATTCGACTTGGACTGATTCAAACAATTACTATCACCCATTTCTATCTTTTTCAACCCATTGAAAATTTCACCTATCACACTATTTTTCATTTTCTTTTAAAATCTATAAACACATTGAAAACATATTATTATATTTTTATAATCCTTATTCCTAACATACTAAATGCAATCAACACACTAAGACATAATAAACACAATATAAGAAGTATTTAGTGCATCTATTTTTTGAATCCAAACAAAATTATTGAGTAGCAAATCATCATTATTAATTAAAATATAGCAAAATTTTAATACGTTATCCCCTTGGATAACCTCCCAGCCACACACACTATTTCAAATTATGTAAGACTGTGGCGCCTTTCCGCTTCCACAGAGACTGTATATTTTGGAGCAGGTTTTTACCTCTCCGTGTCTCTGCTTCCGCTATTAAGTTTCAAAATTAGTGAACATCATCATGTTCTCGTTAAATAATCACACACCCTTAAGACGGATCTACCACCTGGCTCTGCTGTTCCTCCTCGAACAGAGTGGCAGCCGCTGTTTTAGAGTTTTGTCCCTGTTCGGGCGCCAAATGTGATATATCGTTTTATTAATAATTGTATTGAATTATAAATTTTGAAATATTAAAGATACTGTCCACTGTATTTACTGCATTCTTCGGGCGCCATCTTGTTTTTATTAAATACAAGAAACATAATACAAAACCAAAAAAAAAAAATTAGTACACGGGTTCTTTTCGGCGAACAGGGGATCAGAATGGTTTATTTTGAAATGATTTACCCAACAGCTTATTTGTTGCTCATGAATTATTTATTCATTCTATAGCACGTTATTTCTTTCCATTTTACTTCATTATCGGTAGAACATTGGTTGTTAGTCATATTTATAATTATTCAATACTATATTTTTCCCATATATATATATATATATATATCTAAGTTTAACATTTAAAAGAAGAAACAATTAAAACTAAACCATGGTATTTATTCAATTAATTTACTACCTTATTAAGCAAACCAGCGTTCTTTATTTAATACGTACTCTCATTCGCTCTGTTTTACATTCCCCCATACCCATATGAGATCTCATTTGTTTAGTGCTTAAAATTTTGTTTCGTTATAAAATTTATATCGGACTTTGTTGATGTTAGACGAAAATTGAAGGTTACTTAACTGACATGTGAGTCCAGATGACATCGCCTTATACTACGCGCACTACGTAGATCACTGAATTTACATGTTTTTAGAAAACCATTTAACTGTTAGTTCAATTTAATTAAGTTGACAGCTGCTATTTTACATTTAAGACTTGTATACGTGCAGGCGATAATTACGCACTGCCGGCGAATACACCAAACTTCGCCGAAGAACCGGCGAACCGGCGACGCACAGTTGTTAGCGTCTGTATAACTCAGATGTTGTTTTGCGACTATTTTGTTCTGTTGTGTCACAATGTTGCTGGCGTGACACACCCAGCATTCTTAGTTGTGTAATGCGCTGACGTAACGCTCGCCTGACACGGTTATGTAATTTGTTGACACAGATTTTGTTGTGTCCTTGAACTGACTTTGGTACCGTTGCAGTTATTAAAACGGTCCACACAATATTATTAAACAAGTTTGTATTCATAAGGTCAACAGCAGTGCAGCCACGTTGCGATCGTTTCAAAATAACAAATTTACCCAAGTCTATAATTTCTGTCCCTATCACTCAACAAAGGATAAAGTTATTATTATTTATTTATAAAAAAAATACAAATTATGTTATTTATTATCAATAAAATATAAACTTCTTTACATTGTCTTAGGTAGGCCCCAAAATGCCCCGCTACAATCATGCATCTCCTTCAAAACAGACTGCACTTTACTTCGGGGAACTATTAACTGGCTGACCACGTCTCATCCATCTGCACTTTCCCAAGCCCTTTTCAGCAATCAGTTTTCTAAGGTGAGAGATTCCCATTGTGCCCAGTAGCCCTTCAGCACTTCGGAACCATGGCAGATATCTTGCCAATCCGGGCGGCGACCTTCCTCTTTTGCTGTCAAGATCGGTCCAATGTCTTCATCAGTCATCTGTTCTTGTCGACAGTCTTGTGTTGTCCAGCCGTCAGCCAAGAAATCTACAGTGATGGCTGGAACATGTTCGCTTGAGTTTTGTTCATCCTTTCTGTGGTAATGTCGGCAGTCTTCCGGGCACAGTCTTCATGATAAACTATCTGCATTACCACACAGGCGCCCCCACCGATGTTGTACCTTGAAGTTGTACTCTTGCAGACGTTCGAGCCACCTTGCCAACTGTCCTTCCGGATTTTTAAATCTCAAGAGCCATGCAAGCGCAGCATGGTCGGTACGTAGTGAAAACTCTCCCATAGAGGTATTTATGGAAGTGCTCCAAAGCTCTGGCAATTGCCAACAACTCTCTCCTTGTAATACAATAATTTCTCTCTGGTTTAGAAAGCGTCTTGCTGTAATACACTATTACTCGTTCTTCACCGTTCTGCACATGAGACAAAACTGCTCCTAGACCAGTATTGCTTGCGTCTGTGTCTACGATGTACTTCCCTTCGGAAGCTGGAAGAGCGAGAATTGGCTGCGAACATAATGCAGTCTTCAACGTTCTAAATGGTTGGACCCACTCTCTCGACCATGGGAAGTTTCGCTTATTTTCCATTAGCTCATGTAGTTGTTTAGCAATAGTAGCGAAGCCTTTCACAAAACGTCGGTAATATGAGCATAACCCCAGGAAACTCTGAACTTCGTGTTTACTCTTCGGAGCTGGCCAGTCTCTTACGGTGTCTACTTTATTAGGATCCATGCTAACACCCGATGCCGAAACCATATGGTCCAGATATTGTACTTCCTTCTGGAATAGAGAACACTTCTTCGGGCTCAGCTTCAGTTGTGCACCGTGAATTCTAGTTAGAACTTCCTTAAGGTTTTCTAAATGGGCTTCGAAAGTCTTCCCGATTACTATGACATCGCCTAAGTAAACAAGGCAAGTTTTCCACATCAGGCATCGGAGTATCAGGTCCGTCAATATCTCAAATGTTGCTGGTGCATTACAGAGTCCAAATGGCATGATGTTAAATTGGAATAAACCACTTGGGGTCGAGAAAGCGGTCTTTTCCTTGTCTTCTTGATGAAGACCCACTTGCCAGTATCCACTCTTCAGGTCCAATGTGTAAAACCACTGTGCTCCGGACGTGTCGAGTGTATCATCAACGCAAGGTAATGGATAGCAGTCTTTCTTTGTAACGTTGTTTAACCTCCGGTAGTCTACGCAGAAACGCAATCCACCATCCTTCGTCGCTACCAGCACTACAGGAGAAAACCAAGCACTTGACGAAGGTTCAATTACTCCTTCTGTCAACATGTCCTGTACTAACCAAGACATTTCCTCTTGTTTAGATAATGGAGGCCTTCGAGGAGGTTAGCGTATCAGTGTTGTGTCCCTAGTATTGATGTGATGTACAAGAGAGGTTCTGTCCAGTGACAGTCTTCCAAAAACTGTCTTGAGTTCTTTTACCTCACCACTTGAGAGGTCATAAGAAGATCTGTTCGATAATTCTTGCAGTTCATCTGGTAATTTGGAATTATCTGAAGCACTGGATCTTCATTCCGTTATTCCAGCTACCCAGGCCACAGGAGTCAATTTGCCTAGGAGCGTATTGCTTTGTAAAGTGATAGCTTGATCCAAAATATTCGCCACTCTAATAGGTACATTTCCGGTTTCGTCAGGTTTTACTAAACTTCTGGCAATTAGTATGCCCGGTGTGCTGACTACCTGGGGTTCAAATATAGAGCACTGGTTGCCCCTAGTATCTACATCAGTTCTAACCATGATGATCTTTTCGGAGTTTGGCGGAACAGTTACGGCCACTTGGTTTATGACGTCCGATTTTTCTGCTGTCGTCATTGTTGATAGCATTACCTCTTCGCCTCCGATTCTCAGGACATTGTTCTTGAAGTCGACTATAAATCCATATGCGTTCATAACTTCCACACCAAGAATTGCTTCATCCACAATGTCTGCAACAAGTACTTGATGATTAAACTCAAGTCGACCGAGGCGTAAGTGTATCTCCACTTTTCCATACACTTTTATAGGCCGTCCAGTAGCTGTTCACAAGCTGCAAGAGCACCAGATTGGCTTGAGATCTTTCACCACATCGGGACGCACAATAGAAACTGTTGTGCCTGTGTCAACTGTAATCGAGGTTGGCCTTTCTTGAACAAATCTGGTAACTACCAGGCTCCCGCTGGTTTTCTGAAGTGTAGAAATTGCGTATTCTCTAGGGGCTTCGTTCCTCCAGTTAGTCAGCACACGCCCCGTTGTACCAACTATTGCTCGTTTCCCTGCTGCTGAATTCTAACCCGACAATCTCGTTGTAGATGTCCAGGTTTCCCACATCTATAACACTTCGGTGTTCCCTCTCTCTCTCTCTCCCCTATGGCGCTACAGCCCAAGTCGGGCCCTGGCCTCCACCAATCTCCGCCTCCAGTCCACTCTATCCACTGCAACCCTCCTCCAGTTTCTTATCCCCATGTCTCTCGTGTCCTCTGCAACGTCATCTTCCCACCTCTTCCTCGGTCTACCTCTAGGTCTCGTTCACTCCCATGTACCCAGCAAAGCCCTCTTAGAGTTCCTGCCATCCTCCATTCATTCTCATAACATGTCCGGCCCAACGCAATCTTTGAATTCTTATAAATTTTGAGACTGGCATCTCTTTATATATTTGATACAGTTCGTTGTTGTGTCTCAGTCTCCGTGAGCCATTTTCTTGTATTGGGCCTATAATGCGTCTGAGGATTTTCCTTTCAAAGGTGTCTACTATGTCGACTGTTTTCTGTGTGATTGCCCATGCCTCACACCAGTAGCATAGCACTGGTCTGATGACAGTCCTATATATTTTCATTTTTGTTTCCCTGTGCACATCCCCAGACCTAAATGATGGCAGCAATGCGAAGTACGCCCTGTTAGCCATGGTGGTCCGTCTTTGGATCTCCGGCTTCTCTGATCCAGTCTTTGCTAGATTCACTCCGAGATACATGAAATTGTCCACCACTTCAATTGTGTCCTCCTCTATCTCGATGTTGTTATGAACCTGGTCCCTTCTTGTTTGGATAAGCATTTTTGTTTTATCCGTATTTATGGCTAGCCCAACTTCCTTGGCTTTGTTTTTAAGCTCTATAAATATTTCTTTAGCTGCCGTGATCCGTCTTGACATGATGTTAATGTCATCTGCATATGCGGCTATCTGTACAGTTTTATTTGTTAACAGATTGGAGCTATTTATTGATAAGCCTCTAATTACATATTCCAATGCAATATTAAATAGTGTTGGGGCTAACCCATCTCCTTGCTTTAGTCCTCGTATAATATTTATGAGTTCAGTTAGTTGGCTATCCACCTTTACTTGGGCTTCAGTCTGCTGCATAGTCACTTGCGTTAATATTACCAGCTTGCCTGGTATTCCAAATTCATGCATTATGGTGTAGAGTTTGTCTCTATTAATAGAGTCATACGCTTGCCTGAAGTCCATAAAGATCTGGTACACATCAATATCACGTTTCCATCCGCATCTTAGTATCTGTTTTACCGAGAAGAGTTGGTTGATTGTTGACCTTCCAGGTCGGAATCCAGCTTGGTATTCCCGTATTATATTTTCTGTGATGGGTCTCAGCCTTTTGTTCAAGATGTACGCAAAAACCTTGTGGAAGGTGCACAGCAACGAAATGCCTCTGTAATTTCTACATTGAAGTTTGTCGCCTTTTTTATAAATGGGGCATATAATGCACTTATTCCATTCCATGGGGATTCGTTCCGTTTGCCATATGTCTACAATTAAGGAGTACAGTGCGACTGCCACATCAGTACCTCCAGCTTTAAGCAGTTCTGCAGGAATTAAGTCTGTACCTGGTGCCTTGTTGTTCCTGAGGGCACTAATAGCTTCTATTTCCTGAATTGATGGTGGGTCAGATTCCATCTCCCCAATGTTTGCATTCCGCGGAGTGTGAGGAACAATTTCTCCTTCCTGTAGCATACCATCAAGGAGGTCATCGAAGTACTCTCGCCAGATAGTTTTAATTTTCTCTGGATCACTGACAATTCTATTCTCTCTGTCTCTACATAGTGTTGTAGATGGTTTATAACCTTCCCTGAGATGCTTAAGATATTTATAAGCATTCCTTATTCTTCCATCTGCAAAATCCTGCTCCATTTTGAGAAGCATTTTGAGTTTTCAAAAGTTCTTTTCTTTTTTCTACATACTTTATTTGCCAGTCTTCTATTCTCTTCATATTCTTGCTTCCTTTCTCTAGTCCTACACTGAGAATACTTCCTGTGAGCCTCATTCCTCCGTGCAATACTCTCCCTGCATTCCTCATCAAATCAGTCCTCCTGCCTCCGTCTCTCCTCTATTCCTAGCACCTCTCTGGCGGTTTCCAGGAGTGCGCACTTAAGGTTCTGCCATTTCTCTTCCACTGTTCCTGCGACTGACCCGTTCAATTTATTCCTCACTTTCCCAGCATATCTTCGGTGTTCCATCCTTTCTTATTTTATTCTGTGGCGCCGACCATCGAGTCTCTGTTCCTTGTTCTTCTTCCTCATCGTCTGCCGTCGCGATCTTTTAGCGCATGCACTTTATGACTTGTCCAACCAGACGCTGATTTGGTGGCCTCAAATTGCAAAGCATGTACCAGGGCATCTGCACTGTTCTGGTGTCTTGCCATTCGTAACACTTGCTGTAGTTCGTTATCTCGAACACCGGCAGTAAATGTCTGCATCGCAAAACTCGTTCGGAAATCTTCTGGCGCTTCAGGATAGGCCAGTCTAATTAGTCTGTCGATACTTGCTTCAAACTTTTGAAGACTCTCCCCAGAATGCTGTCGCCTTGCTTTTAACTGGGTGCAGTACACATCTCACAAATATTTATCACCATACCGTAATTCCAGAGCTTTTATCAGTTCGGCATAGATGTTCTGGCTGTCAGGTGGCAGTTTCTGTAGTAATTCTGCCGCGGATCCTTTTAATGAGAGAACTAGTGAAACTGCCTTGTCTTTCTCCGTCCAATTATTTGCGTATGCAGCAGCTTCGAATTGGCGTAAATACATCGCCCAGTGCATGCTTCCATCAAAGGTTGGGGGCTTGACATGAACTGTCCCTACTACGACTTTCTCTATTAACTTATTTTCTGTGTCTTTTTCTGTCTTTATCACTGATACAGTCTGTTCAGGAATTTGTTTTGGTTGAATCTTCATGCACTGTTCAACTTTACTTTTAATTTGTTCTCTTATGTTTGCCATTGAGTTTTCTACTGCAGATATTTTTGTTGACATAGCTTCTTCCTAGTCAAGACAGATTTTTCTACTTCAGATATTATTGTAGACATCGATTCTTCAACACTCAAGAGACAGATTTTTCTACTTCAGCTATTTTTAATGTCACTGATTTTTGTACCTCCGATATTTTATTAACTTGTTTATTAACCTCACCTCGTAGGAGACCCAATTCTGCGGTAGTATGTTCTTGCATCTGTTTCTGCTCCTGTATTAATGCTTTGATGTCTTCTGTTTCAGGCTTTCGTTCCTCTGCCAACTCTCTGTGTTTCTCATCCTGTCTTGTTTCTGCTTCTTCCGCCTCCTGTCTGCGTTTCTCATCCTTTCGTTTTTCTGATTCTTCCTGTGTCTGCCGCAGCAGTGTTTGTAAAGCTTCCATCATGTGACTTCGGATCCATGTTTACCGATTAATTACGAATCACACTCGTCTTGTACAAAGTGTCTCCACTGTTTCCACTGTTAACCGTTCTATCCCAGTTCTGACACCTCTGTTACGACGGTCTACTCAATAGTCGTAGGTACAGTGGAAACAAAATAAGTACAAGACACCAATTAAGTCACTAATCACACCTTTAATTTTTACAGTTAAACAGTTCGTAATTAACAACACAGTCTCTACAACAAATCAAATGAAAATTGTTCACATGCTATAAAATGTCCCCACTAAAATTAAACACAATCGTATTACAATTATACTGTCCGATTATAAAACGCAACACTTCACTAATAACTACTTGAACGTACACAGTAATATCGCTACTATAACTCTCAAACTGCACGGTCAATAATTCACACTAATACTGAACTTGAACGTCATTGAATACTGGTATTTATAGCCAGTCGAATATCTGGACGATTCCTAATTGCGTCTTAGCATCCGTATGAAGTACGTAATTAACTGCGGCCTTGACACAGTCCGCACGGCTGGCGGCATTGTGAACTCTCTCGCAAATGCGTCTACAAGCACTACGCCACACGCTTACATTCTGGATCTCTCTGGAACGTTCGACAAAGACGTAGATGATTGTTCTGTGACGTCGTAACAATATGTAAATTTACTTACACGTTCAACTGATCTTTGGTTTATATTAAGGGTGCAGTTTGTGAACTTGTTCTTAGATACAAACATTAGCTTCGTTTTATTAACATTGATGTCTAGACCATATCTACGGCTGCTTTCTGTCACTCTATTTATTAGTTGTTACAGCCCATCTAAGCTATCTGCGAATATGATGATTCATCTGCATAACGTATGTTATTTATTCTTTCACCATTCACAGAAATTCCCACATCATATTCATCTAAAGCTTCTTTAAAAATACCTTCCGAGTAGATGTTGAATAAAAGCAGAGATAGTATACATCCTTGTTTAACAATAAAGAGTAATAATAAATAATCTTAGTTTTTAGATATGTAGAAAACCTACTTTTCAAACAGACACCATTATACATAAACAGTCACAGCAGTGTCATGGCACATAAAATTAAGCAGTTTTCATGCAATGGTTAATCGTCTCCTTATGGTTCCTTCATCCAATGAAAGTTTTCATTAAGATGTTGATATAATAAAAACCATAAAATAACTGTTATGACAAAAGAGTAACACTCTTAAATTAATATAAATTTTTTATTTTATATATAATTTATTTAATATTTATCAATTCTTTACCTTGTAATGGGACAAAATGGGTTGAACCATTGTTTTAATGATTTTCAGTAATTAACCATTCTATGTAATACTTTTGTGAAAGCCAGTGTTAGGTACGCATTGGAAGTTAGAACGAAATATGTGACTCATGTTTTGAGTCGAACAGACATTACTGTATAAGGTGAGGTATTTCTGTAATTAGTCTGATGTCACGCTGGGATCATGAAAGAACCACGTTTTCCAATATTAAAACGCAGTTCCGGCTTCGACATGCTTCTGGAATGTTCGATGGGTGATGGCAGGGGACGAAGTGGGGATCCGGTGGAACCACGTGGCCGATGCGTAGAAGGCCAACATAGTATACAATTGTGAGCCCCAACTAGAGGCAGTCGGCAGAACACCTTGATACCGTACAGTCGCATTGTAATAGTGTCAGGAGGCCTACTCTGTAAATTAAGGGTAGGCCTACCAATGTTGGTTGTATAAGTATAATACAACCGTTAACAATCTTTAATAATGAGAAAAATGTAATAGTGAAGAATATATAACAGTTGTAAAATGTTTTGTGGAGTGTTTAATAAAAAAAGTGCGATGCATCTGATGGAGTAACATCTGGGATATCATCAGCAGCTAAATACTTGTAAAAACTAGATCGACTGGCCAAAATTTAATAGCAATTTGTCTTTTCTTAAGTTCAAAGTCCGAAAGAATAATGAGATCTCTAATTTAGGGGGGGGAGTATAACGAGTGAGAGAGAGAGAGAGAGAGAGTGCAAAGTACTGGTTTGCGAAGTGTATAATTAATTCATAATAGTTTTACCTGAATAGTTTTTATGTGCTCCCAATATTGAGCAATTTGTTAAGAAATTAATTTGATTGGTACATTTTGAACTACATAAAAATAAAATAAAATAAGATTTGTTCAGTAACATAACCATGTGTTAGAGTAGTCATTGTGCCAAACCTAACCTATTTTCTGTGTTGAAATCTCGCCTAATCGGATCTGTGAGTTTTCTGAATTAAGGGGAGTAAAATCAACTAAAATATTTAAGGGGAGGAATGTTATGGTTTCGATGTATAACCTAAAAACATCGTGGCGACCTTGCATTTGGGATCTTCGGAGATAATAAGGTAAGTCGTAAGACAGTTGGTCAGAGTAGGGGTAAGTAGTCATTTTGTATATTGTAAAAATTTACTACCTTTACAACCTCAAGATTTTTTATTCCCGTATTTGGTACATGTTTCGGAAAGCGCATTGTTCCCATCCTCAGGTTCCTGATTTTATATATTGTGAAGTATTTGTGTTTAGTTATAACTCCACAAGATATTAAATCAGGAAGGCTGAGGATGGGAACAATACACTTACCAAAACATGTACCAAATAAGGGAATGAAACATCTTGAGGTAAAGAATTTATAAATATTAAATAAATTATGTATACATAAAAAAATAGACTGTAGCAAAAAGCGTTTAAATATATGTACAGAAGAAAATTATTTTAAAATAGTTTTATTCCATAGAGCCAGATCAGAACAATAAAAAATTTCATTTACAAATTACATCAGATAGGATTAATAATAAGTTTAAAAAATATGATGTCAGTAAATAAACAAAATCTTTTCTTATTACTGATAAACAATAAAGAAAAAATCAAACATTCTGGAAAGAAATGGAATTTATAAAATACATCTTGCAGAATGTGTTGCTATGTATATCGGACAATGTGGCCATGCTCTGAAACATTGCATTTCTAACATAAGCAAGCAATTTTAATAATACAGCAAATACAGGTTTCACAGATCATGCTTAAAACATGACCACTTTTTAGACACAGAAAACAAAATATTACTTCCTAATATAGAAAAAGGTAAAAAAAATGGATTTATTGGAAATTGTGGAAATTGAGAAAGCAATTAATAATAAGAAAAATATAACAAATGAACAGATAGAATTGTTTCTATCTCCTCTGTTAAAAGCTGTTATTTAGTTTAGTTAATTTTAGAATTTGAAATCCTATACTTAGTTTTTACAGTCAGTTGACCTCCTCCACCCCTCCACCATACACACCCCACACACATGTCCATGTACACACCATTAACACATGTTCATCGTCTAACATATTCTTTGTATTTAATTGTTCTTGCAGCTCTTTGAGAATAGCCTAATAGGCTGAAACAGTTGACAGAGTTTAACACTTTGGGTGCCGGATGTTTCAGCACAAAACTTCTAAAGAGTGCCGGGCGTTTTTAGTGTTTTTCAAAAAATTCTTGTGAAACTATAACATAACCTAGAAAAAAGGTACTTACCTTGTTTTAAACGTTGAACCTTCCACTTCATAATTAAATATACAATTTTATTGTTTTGTATAAATACTTTCAATGAAACTTTACTTTTTTATACACAATTTTTATTTTAAAAAAAGTTGTCAAAACTGTTATAGCACACTAAAATATTATAAAATCACTTTAAATTACATAGAAGTAGTACACTTCAGTGTTGAAACACAAAACATAAGAAAATGTATCACTAATATTGTGGTTTTTTTTTTTGAAAAACTTTGAAGCATGGGTCTTTACACATAGCAATTGGAAATTTCTTCGTAGTTTCAGTTTGGTTCAGTTGAGCGCTTTGGTGATTTCAAGAACTAAAAACACTAACAAACATTACGTGATAGTTAAAACGAATTCATTAGAAGTGATCCTGTATTTAAAGAAACTTAAAACTACATCACGGCAAATGACGTGATCAGCATTCTATAGAAGTTTCGTGACCATGTCAAATGACGTGATCGGCACTCTGTGAAAGTTTCATCACCATCTCAATTGATGTGATCGGCACCCTAAGTGTTAAGAATAACTTGTGAAACTACCAAGCATTTGTGTTTTTAAACGTTTTCTCATATTTATATGTTTGCACCAGTTCGTTCAGCATAGCAGCAGCTCACGCAGTCTTGTGTTGCAGGCAAAATGTGCAAGGAGAAGAAGGTGTTTTTCCACACAGATGCAGCCCAGGCAGTCGGCAAAATACCCATAGACGTGAACAAGATGAACATAGACCTCATGTCCATCAGTGGACATAAAGTATATGGTCCAAAAGGTACATTAGAATCATGGTGATAAGTTTATTGTTTTACTGTCTTTAGTTTACTTCGTGCAGTGTTGGCTGATGGTTCCAAATTTTGGTGGTTGCAGTAGTTGGTTGGGTGGGGGAGGAGTTAAAAGACATTAAACTATCATAATCACAGTTATACAAAATTATTACTATAATTTTATAACCTCAAACAACTGATAACGTTTACCTTGAACCATCGTAAACACTAAACCTGACACAACTAAGGATGGGCTACAAGGCTGCTAGCATTGCGGAAGCTTTGCAACCACCGAGCTCACATATGGAACATAGGGCAATTGTGAAGAGTAACGCATGCCCTTCCATATGTTTGTGTAGTAAGCTCTGCCATTTATTGTTGAAGTTGCAAGCGGCCTACAACCACCAGCCTGTGCGCCACATTTGAATTGTACATGAACATTGCCGCATAGAATCTAATATGCTTTCTGTTGAAATTGGTGACTCTTTTAACTGCTTAATGATTTGGTATATAACTTTGTAGTTTAGTTATTCTAAATTGGTGGTTGTGCAATGCTGCAACCATAACACGAGCCGCCACTGCTCCATTCATCCTGTACAGAGCGGCGTAGGACAGTTTGTGTACCAAAATACAAATGCCAGTCACTACAAATGTGTATCATAATATTTAATTATATTCTAAATATAATTAAATCACTACCGACTTGGAACACTAAGTTTTTTGTAGGTAAAAACATTAAAATTTTACCTTATATCCTGAACCAGTTTTTGCTTTTGAAAAGCTTCTTCAGAGGCTGCTGCTGGGAGCACTGTCCGTCTTGATCTTGATGATGGTATCGACTTTTGAAGGACAGTGCTCCCAGCGGTAGCCTCTGAAGAAGCTTTGTGAAAGTGAAAACTGCTTCAGGCTATAAGGTGAAACTTTAACGTTTTTACCTATAAAAAACTTTACTTTCTGAGTTGGTAGTGATTTAATTATATTTATTTAATTAACGGACATGTCATGGACAACAAAATCCAAAAATTATTTTCTATTATTGTAACGTGTCCAAAATTGGGTTATTTTATTTCTTACAGTAGGGGGCATTTGTATTTTTATTTATTTCATTTTGTGTGGGATTTTATAAATTTATTGTGAAAGTTTTATTTCCCGATGAACGTTATTTCCATTGTAACAAAACACGTGGTAAGAAACAGTGGTGAAACAAAGCAGTAAGACGCAGTTGTTGTCGAGTAACGCGGCAAGGAATTCGCGCCACCCTAATTTTTCTCAGAACTCTGTATGTGTGTGTTGATGCTCGTACTTAACACCTTAGGCAGGGGCGCTGTTAGTGACGCCGTGAAACTCCAACGTCGATGCAAAAAATGGCGCTGGAATGAACAATTTGCAAAACCAACCAGCCAGCTACAGGAAATGCTGCTAAGGACTGCCCACTTTTAGTGACGTCAACCGTGCTTCACAAATATTGTCCACGGTCACCACACAAAAAACACCTGTGTTGAATGAACAGTGACGGAAGATACGATCATTAGGCAGTGAAGTTTCCGCTCTGCCTGCCTGAGTGTTTTGGAGGGAGGCATGTTGGTAACGCTCTTCCCAGTCGACTAACAACCCACGCCACGCGTGGTAGCCATCAGTTTTGTGCCTGGGCAAAATTTCATATTATTTTCTTAAGTCGGCCGACAAAATAATTATGTGAGTTCACAAAAACACATATAACAGTGCCTCTAGTGACGATGAATAACTTTTGAGCGTGATTAAATGTTACAAGCTTGAAAAAATCCGGAGAATGAAAGACTTTGGTAAACGCAACACGTGGTCGGGTAATACGACGCCACACACGTAATGTTACACACGAAAGACTTATGTCATTAATTTTACATAAAAATGGGGTGTTTTTGTATTAGTAAAGGGGGTTTAGAATGTGAGTAGTGCGTGCGCAGGCTGGGCTATTTTAAAGTACGTAAGTAGTAGGAAGTAAGCATAGTAAGTAAGCTGTAATAGTTACACAATCTTTAAAACATGTAAAACCTATAAATGGAAAATTGGAAATTTTATAAATGGAAAAGTTATAAATTCAATATTTCTGATTAATAAACCAAAAAAATAATTTCTCTTCCAAAAAATTGAGAGTTAGATTCTTTCAAAACCTTAGTTCGTTTTATGTACTGTCAGAGTTCGTCGAACGAAATGGGTTCGTCCCCGCTATACGATCCGGCCAGATCGAAGATTCAAGGTAAGTGGGAGTTTCAAAATAATTAATAAACAAGAATATCGCAAAGGGGAAATAAAGTTACAATTGTTGCAGTGTGACCAGGATGTAATATAACACAAAAAGGGTTGTATTACGCCGGCTTACATTTGACAGTGCATAACGAAGTACGGTTGCGAAAGCAAAATTGATTTTGTATATGTTAAAACATCAGTTTTGAAAAAAGACCAATCATTGGCAGTTGTTACGTAAGAAAAAATAGATCAAATAAAAATGTCTGAGAACACAGAGAAAAGTAGTGTAATAGATTCAGTTATGAGTGAAAGTGACCTTGAGTCGCAATCGCTGAATGAAAGTGGTATGCTGACAGTGGGGCCGGGCGCTGTTACAGAAACAGCTGTCGGCGGTAATATAATCGTTCATTCTACTCCGATTGCGGCTCAAACACAAGTAAGCGAAACAGATGTTGATTGTGGGGTTCATTTGACCCCAGTTTCAACTAATAAAAATAAACAAGCAGACGACATGGATGTAATAAGTATTATGTTGAATCAATTTAAAGAATTAAATAAACGTTTTGATGATAATGATAAACGCTTTGATAATAACGAAATAATTTTAAATAAGATGAAAAGTGATTTTAACAATAAATTAGATGAACAGAGAATAATATGTGAACAACAGAATACTCAGTTGCAGCAGAGTATTAGCGTAAAATTTGATGGACATAAAAGAATAAATGTCTTGAAAATGCCAATGAAATGATAAGAAATAATTTGAATAAAGTAGAACCGAGTACGAGTAATACAAATGAAAGTTGTAATGGCAATGTTGTATTAGATAAAGAATTAATAAATAATAATGATGTTGTTGAAAATAATGAGAATAATAATGTAATTGAAAATGTAATATCTGAGAGTACTGAGGAGTTTGTAGAATGTGATTATGAGATGTTAATGTGTGTTAATGAGTTAGAGAGAGAGTGGAAAGAGAGTTATATTATAGGTATGAAACAGAGGGTAAATTGTTTACGAGGTAGAATGGGGGGTGAAGGAAGACCTTCACGTATATATTGTGTAGACAAGTGTGCTACAAATAATTGTTTTTTGAAGTTTTTTGTTTTTCCTGGAGAAGTCAGGAAGGGTTTAATTGAATTTGTACCCTCTGTCTGTAATACTTTTGAGAGTGTGATTTGGGGTTATGAGGAGAGAGATGGAAACAGAGAATTGTATG
Organism: Magicicada septendecula; assembly: GCA_034769895.1. NCBI lineage: Eukaryota > Metazoa > Arthropoda > Insecta > Hemiptera > Cicadidae > Magicicada > Magicicada septendecula. The sequence continues at coordinate 22,446,934 of CM068371.1, forward strand.
TTAATAAAGAAACAGAAGTGTATGATTTGAATAGAGAGTATGATGAATGGAAAGAAAGTTTAGAAATATATTTGAATAATAATGATTATAGTGATTTGGTAAAAGTAATTAACCCAATAGTGAATGAATGTAATGATGGAGATATAACAAAAATACCTAACGTAGACTGGTTTAATGAGTATTCTGGTAAAATGAGTGAATTTGGTTGTTCTGGTTATGACACACAAAGTAACCATTTGTTTGTCAATAAAAATCAACAGTGTTGTATAAAAACCAGACTTATTTGGGACGATGGAGGTTAAACTGTAAAACAATAAAAGACAGTGATAAACATTATGTTTTATGGGTTTTGACATGGCAGATTTGGACAATGAAGTGCGGAAAAACTGAACAGTTATTAACTAAAGTTTGTAAATAATTGTAGTGAATTTATTTATGTGTATTGTAGAAGGTCAGCTAAACAATGTATGGATGTAGGCAAGTGATAATAATAATATAAATATTTTGCAATTTAAATAAATAAATAGAATGAATTGTGAAAACAGTAATTGACTAATGGTAATTGTTTCGATAACTATATAATTTATATTTTCAGTAATTAATTAAATTAAACCAATTTGATATGCTTAAATACTTTGATTGCTTATTTAAATGTTAATTAATTAAATTTTTTAATGAATTTAATTTATTTTACGAGATGGAAATTTGGTAATGAATGATAAATTATTTAATCTAAACTAATATTTTTGTGAAAAGTTTCAGAGGTGAGGTGAAAGTAATGTGGTATGGTGAATATGTTGTGTGTATATCATGTTAAATGGAATGTAAGTATAGAACTTTTACAATATGAATCATGTATAATAAAGATGTTTACAGGTGTAATTGAGATGTTAATTGGACATAATTGTGTTCAATAAAATGATAATTAAAAAATTTTTAATAATAAATGAAAAATGATATATACTAATTATTAATAATAAATTTTGAAAATTTTAAGAAAGTCCAATGGTAGAAAATTATGAATGAGTTAAATGATTATTGATGAAAATATTATATTAAAATGTATATAAAATTTTTTAATTAGTTATTAAGTTGCTATTGCGGGGGTGGCCTGTGCTCCCGTAGATAGCAAAATGGGTTGGGGGTAACAGAGAGTGTTACCTCCATCGGAGGCCAAAATGGCGAAAATGTGCGACACACCTTTTTCGTGTAAACTCAATTTACACACTGATAGACGACCGTGTCGCACATAACTAGAACGATGTAGAACAGGCACTGAAATGAAGTTAGATTTCCCCGACTTTTCGGCGATTACTGCCTTACCAGCACTAATCGTGGATTTGGCTAGCGGCCAGCTATGGTCATATCAAGTCCCTTGACCATAGCTGACTTGAAATTGGTATATAGTAGAAATTAAATGGGGGGTGAATTTTAGGGGAAATCCCGGCCCTATGGAACAGCGGCTACCACTCTGCCCGCGTGGGGGCAGCAAAGCCAGGTGGTAGACCCGCACTAAGGGCATGTAACTATATAACAAAGGTATGTTGATATCTGAACCTTTTAAAATGTAACAGCCGAAGCAAAGACACGGAGAGGTCAAACTACTCCAAAATATGCCGTCTTTGTGAAAGCGAGGGGGCGCCACAGCCTTACATAACTTGAAATAGTGTGTGTGGACGGGAGGTGACTCAGAGGAGCCACGAATTTAAATGTTACAACGTACAAAATTTTTTTTTGCTAATTCAAATTTTGATCCAATAAAAATGCTTGTGCTTTGTTTAAATAACTAGCTGCTCAGACATTCAATATAAGGTGTTCATGCTGTAATTTTAATTGTATTCTTTTATTGTCGTAGGTTAGATATAAGCATTGATAAGAATATGTGTTTTCATTATGTGTGTATATTTTTTTTTATAAGCCAATAATTAAATCGTCTGGCAGGCGGTTAATATGAATTATCAGAATCAGAGAAAGGGGAAACAATGAGGGTAGAAGTAAGTATTGATAAATATATATTTCATATAATTTGTTCAATTTTGAGATGTGTTTTCATTGTGGTAGTAGATCAGCTGATCAGCAATAACATGTCACTGGTATATTGGTTTATAAATATTCCAAGTAATTAACGTTTGATGTAATGTTTTAATGTATTACAGATGTTTTAAAGTAATGATAAAAAATAATTTGATAAAATGAGAAATAAAGTAACAATTTGTGAAAGTTAACAAGAGATAGTTTTGGGTGATGAATATTTTGTGGGACATGTAGATCTGTCCAAGTCAAAGTTGAAAGTTGAAGAAATAGTAGAGATGAAGAGAATGTAATGTTGTTTTGAATTAATATATGTTATACAATTTTGAGAAGTATTGATGTTGACACAGTAGTTGTGGAGAATTTATGTAGATTTTGAGTGATATATTGATGTTTATAATTGATGACGTTATTTTGTTGTATTTGTAGTAAGGTAATGAGATTGAGATTTTGGGGATGGCAATTTTGTAGTAGGGGGTAGTGTAATGTGGGAGTCCGCAATATAGTGACAAGTTGGGACGGGTTTGGAATCGATTTTAGGGAGGAGGGGCCGCCTTAGGTAGAATCCAGGGGCCAGATAAGGGAATTGAGTTTTTTTTGGGGGGGAAACAAGTATCCTATGTACAAAAGGTTAGAGAGTATTTTTTTATATATAGAGAGAAGGTGGCGAATTGAGTTTAAGGATAAGTTGAGGTTTAGAGTGTTTGGGATAGATGTTTTGATAGAGATGGGTGTCATGGGAGTTGAAGTTGATGAATATTAGAGTCAAAGAGGTAAAGATTATATATGTATACAGATCAAGTAGTAGATAAATGTTTAAATCACCCAAAATAATGGAGAATAAGATGGTTAAATAGAAAGAGATTTATAAAAAAGAATATAAAATTTTTATTTTTAAACCAGTGACAAAATTTTGATAGAATTGAAAAGTAATGTAAAATTAAGGTGTTTAGTTTGAATAATTTAAATGTCAATTTGCTCATTATTTATAATCATATTTTGCTTTTTTAAATGTTTTATTTTATTATGTTTGGTGTTTCAAGTTAGGATGTTGCAGATGTTAAATGTATTTTCAGATAGAAAGCGTACATAACACATGTGGGTCAAGGGTCTGGAACTTGACCTAGTTTTGATCAGCTGATGAGGTCACACATACTAAGCTTGTATAGTAGGAAGTCAATTTGATTTGTTTATTTGATCAATTTAAACCAATTTTTAAATAATGTCTAAATATAAAGGAAACATTTTAATAAATTAAAATTTTTTTTTGAATTTAAAAATTTTTTGGAAACAATTTTTTGGAAAAAAAAAAAATCTTGATTTTTCGCCTGCCAGCTAAGGAATCTTTTAAGTATTGATCATTTTATTATTTGTGTATTAACCATGTTTATTTTATTGATTTATTTTGTATTGCATTGTATTGTTAGACTCTAAGTATTCACATGTTAGGTTAAGGATATGTTTAACGATAAGAAATGTTTAAATTCACTTATTTTAAGTAAAAAACAGAAAACGAGGAAGAGAATTTTTTGCTAAAATATTTTATTTTGAATTTTGAATCTTTTTTCTTAGATGAAATCGAAAGTTAAAGAATTTTTCAATGTATAATATGTAATGTGAGTGTGTGTGAGCCCAGTATCTGGCAAAGGCAGCCCAGCTTGCATATAAGGGGAAACATATTGGTGGAGGATCTGGGATAATTTAAGCCAGGGATGGAGGATTTTTTGGGGGTAGCATGTTAGAAGGTGAGGTGCGCTATGGTACTTGTCTGTTCGATTTCTCGGTGTTGGGATCTCTTACAGAGAAGTCCAGTGATCTCGTTCAGATGGGTCCATAGTCGCTGAGCCAGGGGGGTCGTGTACCCATGTAGAGTAAGAACAAGGGGGGGTTGTTGGCACCAGTTCCTCACCGGTCCTCTTCGGGGTTTATCAATGAGATTTCTTCTGTTTTGGACAGCAGAATTCTCATTGGGGGGGTATTGTAACGTGTCCAAAATTGGGTTATTTTATTTCTTACAGTAGGGGGCATTTGTATTTTTATTTATTTCATTTTGTGTGGGATTTTATAAATTTATTGTGAAAGTTTTATTTCCCCATGAACGTTATTTCCATTGTAACAAAACACATGGTAAGAAACAGTGGTGAAACAAAGCAGTAAGACGCAGTTGTTGTCGAGTAACGCGGCAAGGAATTCGCGCCACCCTAATTTTTCTCAGAACTCTGTATGTGTGTGTTGATGCTCGTACTTAACACCTTAGGCAGGGGCGCTGTTAGTGACGCCGTGAAACTCCAACGTCGATGCAAAAAATGGCGCTGGAATGAACAATTTGCAAAACCAACCAGCCAGCTACAGGAAATGCTGCTAAGGACTGCCCACTTTTAGTGACGTCAACCGTGCTTCACAAATATTGTCCACGGTCACCACACAAAAAACACCTGTGTTGAATGAACAGTGACGGAAGATACGATCATTAGGCAGTGAAGTTTCCGCTCTGCCTGCCTGAGTGTTTTGGAGGGAGGCATGTTGGTAACGCTCTTCCCAGTCGACTAACAACCCATGCCACGCGTGGTAGCCATCAGTTTTGTGCCTGGGCAAAATTTCATATTTTTTTCTTAAGTCGGCCGACAAAATAATTATGTGAGTTCACAAAAACACATATAACAGTGCCTCTAGTGACGATGAATAACTTTTGAGCGTGATTAAATGTTACAAGCTTGAAAAAATCCGGAGAATGAGACTTCGGTAAACGCAACACGTGGTCGGGTAATACGACGCCACACACGTAATGTTACACACGAAAGACTTATGTCATTAATTTTACATAAAAATGGGGTGTTTTTGTATTAGTAAAGGGGGGTTTAGAATGTGAGTAGTGCGTGCGCAGGCTGGGCTATTTTAAAGTACGTAAGTAGTAGGAAGTAAGCATAGTAAGTAAGCTGTAATAGTTACACAATCTTTAAAACATGTAAAACCTATAAATGGAAAATTGGAAATTTTATAAATGGAAAAGTTATAAATTCAATATTTCTGATTAATAAACCAAAAAAATAATTTCTCTTCCAAAAAATTGAGAGTTAGATTCTTTCAAAACCTTAGTTCGTTTTATGTACTGTCAGAGTTCGTCGAACGAAATGGGTTCGTCCCCGCTATACGATCCGGCCAGATCGAAGATTCAAGGTAAGTGGGAGTTTCAAAATAATTAATAAACAAGAATATCGCAAAGGGGAAATAAAGTTACATTATGAAACGATAAAAACATAAAACAACTACTTGCAGAAAAAACTATATTTAATAATATACGGAATATTATATAATTACTGCAAGAAACTTTCGAGTTACATATTTATATAAAATGATTAATATGTTCATATTTCCTCACAGTTATTCTTGTTTGATTAATTAACGGTTTCAGTCACTGTGTTTTATATCTAGGAGATCACATTTGAAACGATATTTTGATTTTCATGGACTGCAGACTGCATTGCTTGTCGTACCACTCGATTTTCAATCTCTTCATGTATTCATTAATTACTTTCTGATGTCTATCTTTGAAGTTGTAATCTATATGGAGGAAAGTAAAATACAGCTGTTGGCTTTTGGAATCGACCAAACTCTGACTCCTGTGTACTTGTATAAACTCTGTTTATAATGATATACCATATATTTTACGAGTTATTAAAATTTTTTTAATAACAAATAAACGTTAATCTATTGAAATATTTGGTAAAATATTAATTTGGCTGTAACGTTTAAAAAAAAAATGCTCTTGAAAACACGTCATATCTCTAATGGTTCTGTGAAGAATTTGTTGGCTAGTCTAAAAATTTGTTGTTGCTCATCTCCGTGACGGAATTTGTGTTTTGTAGTGATAAACAAATATAATTTTTTTTGTATTTTGAGTGTTTTTATCTAAGAAACAAATTGTGCATGAAAATTAGGAAAATAGATTTGGAAAATGAGACTGTTGTTTAAGAGTATAAAAAGGCACAGTCATGAACTGGATCTGGAGGCTAAATTCAGTGTTGATGAACAGATGATACCATTCAAAGAAATGTTAAACATAAAACAATACTTTTGTAATAAAGCTACAAAATGGGGAGTAAAAATGTTTGTACTTGGTGGGAAGTAAAAAGGTTTGTACTTGGTGGGAAGTAATGCAGTATATTATGGCTTTATAATTTATCTAAAAAATAAGTTTAGTAAGTACATAAATTTTTCAGAATTTTCAGATGACAAATGAAAATTCGTGACTAAAAGGGTTAATAATATTTTTTTTTTATATTCTCAACAAGAATGTTTTTTTTTAAATAATTGTTTACACTATTTTGACAGTATTTTTTACTGTCATCTTCAGAAATGTATGAAGAAATAAATTAGTGAAGTTTGAAATCATTTGGTACCAGTTCACCAGTAAATTACCCGTGTGTGTGTGTGTGTGTGTGTGTGTGTTTATTTGATTTCTGTTATTATTACACACATATTGTGTGTTCATTCACAGGTGTTGGTGCACTGTACGTGCGAAGAAGGCCGCGAGTACGTTTGGAACCGATACAAAGTGGTGGTGGACAAGAAAGAGGGATGCGCAGCGGAACAGTACCAGCGCCTCTGGCTGTTGGGTTAGGTGAAGCTTGCCGCATAGCCAAGGCTGAAATGAAAGTAAGTAATTACATTTTTCAACTAAAAAAATGTAATACCATTGTGCTTAACAGTAGCTATATATATGTTTTCAATGGCAGTATGATCATGAATGGATGGAAAAGCTGTCGCAACGTCTGTTGGATAAAATTGGTACAGCTCTGCCAGATGTGGTGCGCAACGGTGATCCAGAACACGGCTATCCTGGCTGCATTAACCTGTCATTCGCTTATGTTGAAGGTAAAAAAATCTCATTGATTGTCGTTTTGTCAGTTTGAGATAATTAACGGTATCATCATATACAGTAATGGAGACACATTGTGTAGGTGAATCTCTGCTGATGGCTCTGAAGGATGTCGCATTGTCAAGCGGAAGCGCCTGTACGTCAGCATCGCTGGAACCTTCGTATGTGTTGCGTGCTATTGGGTCCGATGAAGATTTGGCCCATTCTTCCATTAGGTAAATTTATTTTTAAAAATCAGATTGTGTATAGTACATAAAACTGACATTTTGTAACTGTGAAACTCGTCTGTATATCTAAGTTTTACCAAGTATTTTTTTACCATTTTTTATATATTGCAACGTAACAAATGAAGGATTGCATAGATGTGTAATAGAACGAATAATGTAAACAGAGTCTCATATCTGGAGATAGGAATTTATTAAACTAAAAACAACTTTAAATCTTGTCTGTAAATTTTTTATATAAATTATTTATTAATTTTATACTGTCTTTGAATTCAAATGAATGTTTATCTGAACATTTGTCTGTGTTACTTGATTGTCAAATTTCTACTTGGAGTCTGGCTGGAAGCTGCGTTAATGTTGTCTGTTGGCTCCGCTGCGTTAACATCAACCTCTGGTCTCGCTGCTGCAGTCACACGTAAATCAAACATGCACGCCGTTTATCTGGTTGATATGGTTCTTATATTTACAATCTCAGGTTCGATAAGTGGGTTATTGGGTATTATTTCAATTGCGGTGTATTGAGGTTACACCTTCCGGCTATCTTAAAGTGTTCACACGTTCATATAGTTCTACTCCGGTTGAGTACAACTGCCCTTAAGCGGAAAAATCTTGACTAGCACGAATTAGCACTAATAGATCTTCAAATACTTAGTTCTACATCTAATAACCCTTGTTTTAGCCTACGGGTAACTCGTAGCTAAAATCTAGGACGGTCATCACTTATATTGCAAACGTGTACTGTCACAAAGAACTCGCACAGAGAGTACGTCTGAATAGGATGAGCTGTGGACAAAGACTGACCGAAGTTTTCTTTACCAGCGCACATCGTAAATGAAAATTGAAGCTCCTGATTGGTTAAAGATTAGAACACATCACAGATTTCCACCTTGATAGCACAGATTCGTGTACGACAATGCCAGAGACTGCAAAATCTTATATAGATTTTATCTAAAAGTTTTATGACTTTTCTGCAGATAAGGTTTCTATAGAAAAGTGAATTCAGTTAAAAAATATATATTAGAATTATATGTTCTGAGTTCATAACATGAAAAATGTAGCACTGTTTATGATGCATACGCTGTCCAAATTTCATTTTGATACGTTAATTATTATAGGAGTTATTCAGAAAAACACGAATAACACGCCCACTCGTGCACAAAATTTGCACTTGACATGACAGAGAATAAGTTTATGGGCATTTTGACATATAACACATAATTACCCATCTCTTATTTTACAACTTGCAGCTACTTTACAAAATTTGAACAAAATCAATTTAAAACATGTCTGTAACATCATAAAGTGTATAATAGCATCTAGTCATTTCTAAAATGACTTTCCCAGCAATTTGTTTTATTGCATTATATATGTATCTACATATAAAGTAAGTTGCTTGTTACAGTTTGCTCCTTCACACAATAAACATACTGTAAACTACACAAAAATAAGCCTCTTACAGTTTGAACATTACTGAAAGGTTCAGTGAGAAAACTGGGGTTCTATTCAATTAATAATTTTATTTCGGATATGGCGACACCAATGAAGTCACTAATAACCAGCTTTAATTACTCACAAATAACAATTTGTAATCAACTTGTACAATAATACCAGTTAAATTTGTTCACTCGCAATAATAATGTCAACTATTAGAATTCCACACTAATTATAACACAATAACACTTCACGCAATACTTTGACAAACACTCAATCCCCGCTAAGGAAAATCGCTCAACACAAGTGACTGAACTAAGCCAGATGCTCTTGCCTTTTATGGGTCGCACAGAAGTCCAGTATAGCTTTCCCTCCTTACTGCATGCTGGCTTAATGTGTATCTCAAGTGTTTTTGAACATACTGGAACATACTTGTGATCGGCCTTGACAGGCTACACCTGCCAGACTAGGCAGGGGGTGGAGAATGTTCTAACCTGTTCGATAGGTTCTCGTTACAATATGTTAGAACTTAAAAATATTAAAAAAACAAAAGAAATTGTTTTCACACTTTGATGCTGTTGGATGTTAATTGATGTGCTTTGAAAACTTCTTAGAATGTCAATGAATGTCAGTATTAAATTGAGGAACTCGTTCATGGAAATATTTTAAATGTTACAAATAGCATGTTGTCCAATATCGACTAAAATGGTTAGAACATCTTACCTGCATGGATACTGCTCCATCCCCAAACATCAATGGAATTAAAGCCAAAAGGACTGAGAGGTGTGCAGCATTCAAAAAGTGTTGGAATCACCAGCTCTAGTCTTATCTGCTTGGGACTGGAAAAAACCATTTTTGGATGAAAAAGATGATGGTAACGATTGGCAAACAGCATATTGGGATGAGACTTTAAGCCAAGCTCAAATGTATGAGTGTTGGAAGCATTTTAAAGATGGGTGAATTTCAGCGGATGATAATTCTCATTCAGGCTGACCATCAACATTCAAAAGTGATGAAATTGTTGCAAAAGTTAGGAAAGTTGTTCATTCTAATCGTCATTTAACTGTTTCACTAGGTTGCTGAAAAAGTAAGCATTTCAAAACCTGTGTGCCATGAGATTATTATGCAAAATTTAGGCCTGAAGCTTGGAAGTCAAACGAATGGATGGTCTGAGCTGACAATGAGCCCACTCACACATCACTATTAATCCATCAGTTGTGGTAAAAAATAACACAACATTCGTTCCATATCCTTTTTATTTATGAGATCTAGCACCAATGGACTTTTTTATTCTCAGAATTAAAAATGAAGTTGAAAGGTTGACATTTTCTGTAGATTATCACAATAATGGAAAATTTTCTAGCCGAACTGTGCAGCATCCCAAATGAAGAGTTCCAGGAATAAAGTTATACAAAGGCTTACACGGCCGGTGCTTTTTGATTAAAATCACCTCCCAGGCTGTTTGGGGTGGTCTAAAGTTTCTGACAAACCAGACATTTTGGCAGTACCACTGACTGCCATCTTCAGTAAAAACGAGTCAACGCTAGAGTGGGATGTTGTACGTTAGGACCACAGCTAATAAGCGGGCCTTAGCCTTAACCACAGTACTGTGGTCATAACGTACAACATCCCACGTTAGCGTTGACTCGTTTTCACTGAAAATGGCAGTCAGTGGTACTGTCGAAACGTCTGGTTTTGTCAGAAACTTTGGACCACGGCCAAACAGCCTGAGAGTTAATTTTCATCAAAAAGATCCAGGAATGTTTCAAAGGATTGGAAAAATGTTGGGAGTGGTGTAGTCAAAGTGGAGGGTACTACTTTGAAGGTGACAAGGTTGAATAGCTTCTAAGGTAACAGAGTATTTTTTATTTAAATAGGTCAGAAATTTTATGGACAAACCTCATACAGGATGAACCAACACAGTGGGGTTAGGCAGCCCTTGCCTACATTTACAATTCCTGCGGACATATATAATAATATAATTAATAACAATTTTACACTATTGAATCTTAGTTTAGGGATCACGTATTTTATCTTGTCGGTCCTTGTTCTTTTTTGAATACGGTACTTTTGCTTTTTATAGTCCTTGCACTTGTATATAGTACAATATGTGACCAAAACATTGATATTTCAAATTAATGTGTTCAGGTTTGGACTGGGACGATTCACTACCATCGAAGAAATCGATTACACTGTAGACCGTTGTATCAAACATGTGCAGAGGCTAAGGGAAATGAGGTAATTATCTGAGCCGGTATAGTAAAAAACGTTTGTATGTATTGGTGCGTCTAGTCAGATTTTGTCAGGACACTAAACATTTCTTTTTACAAACACATGGATTGTAGTACAATTCAATACCGAATTTAACAAGCAACCAGTAAATCATTATGAAAGCTTTGTCAATAGTAAAGCTGGAATTTAAATATACACTGTGTGTGTGTGTATGTATATATATATACACACACACACATACATACACACAATAATAATAATACTAATGCTACAAATATTATAATAATATAATATATAAATACAATATAATTATTATAATAGATTAATGTAATATAAATAAATTGTGATTATTTTAAATTAAACGTGTGTGTATGTGTGTGTGTGTTTAAGTAACATTACATTATCAAATTTAAGTAATGTTACTTTATTAACACATACGTCCAAGAGTCAAAAAATATATCTTTGAAAAAGTTTGGAAATACTTAAATATAAAACAAATAATAAATTAATACGTGAGCTAATACAGATTAACACACAAAAAATATTATCTTCAGAATTAATTATTATTTAATAAAATAATAAATATTAATATTATAAGTCCATATTCCTTTATATATACACATATAATACATAACACATAAATATATACAAAACAGCTGTTAATAACACTTAATTGACTTCAAATTTTATTAATTAATTTCTTTGTATATTTCTGAAGGTGACAGTAAAAAAAAAAAACAGTGTAAAACAATTTGTACAAAACACACACACACACACACACACACACACACACACACAAATATAATAATAGTAAATAGTGTGTGTTATTAATAGTAAATAAAACTTTTCGGGTCATTCCATATCAAGTGATCAAAATAAAAGATACATTTTTCCCTCATGTTTTTCTTTTTGATTAGTTTTTGGTTTATTGAATAAACACATAAAACGAAATTAAATTATAAAAAAAATTTTTTTTATCTCTAGTTTTTTTAAAATCTTTTTTTAAAGTTGCAAAAAAAGTGTGTTTTTTGTGCTTACGTGGATTTACATTTTATTCAATATCTCAGGCTAGAATCGAGATAGAAAGGTAAGACAAAGACCATTCTTTTCAGAATGCAACTAGCTTTAATGTGATATACAACATGACAGTATTTCAAATACTTAAAAGTTTTCAACCCCCGAACTCAAAATTTTAAAAGTTAATTCCAAAAAATGCATATGATTTAAAATTTTCAAACAAATACCATGAATTCTTAATGTTATTACTAAGTTGTGTACAAAATTTCAAGTTGGGATCTTAATGGGATCATATTTAAAAAAATTATATACATAAGCTTGCAACGTAAATATAGACAACTTGTATACATTTTTTATTCAAAACATGTCCAAGTTATGTAATGATCAATAAAAAGCTAACAGTTTGTAAAATGCAAGTTTTTTCATATTATGATATAAAGTATAATTTATATATTTACAATAAGTATATAAGCCTAAGTCTACAAATTCTGTAATACTGGTACTTAAGATAGAACAACAACTGTTTAATGGCTGTGTCACTGCTTACAAATAGCAATTCTAGTAGAAAACAAACCTAATCTTTAAGAGTGATGACTATGTATTTTTGAATGTTCAAATTGATGATAGGTGAATTGAAGTCTTGAACTTAAGCTCTTTGTTGCTGCAATGGTTTCGTTTTTGGAAATTACATAAGTTCTTCCTGTAGCTGTGTTCGGATTCACTCTAGTTAAGATTTGTTTTATGTTCACTTTTAAAATGTCTGGGTTGTGTGGGAAAACAAATGAGGGAGCAGGACCAGAAGGATGTAAAAATGTTACTTCTACATCTTCACTTTCATAGTTTTTTGATAGGACACTCGCCAACCACCAACGCTGATCATATTCACACGTAACGTAACCTGAAAATTCATCCATTGACAAACTTTTACCTCCTTCAACAATTTCTTGTATGCAAGAGTCGTCACATAAGGAAAAAATCTTCAGCTTCAATTCAGTCGAACTGTGAGGAATGAAAGTGTGAAACTGTTGCGTTCCTTTAATAGTTTCAGCTTCTTGTAGACGATATTTCAAAAAAGATTCTTCTTCTGAATAATCCAAGTTTGTGCAATATTCAAATTTAATTTTTGGTATACTTTCTTGACTCCAAAGAAACAGTTGTGAAGGGGTCATTATCTGTTCACTATACGGTCTTTGCAAGCTTGCTTTTGCGGCAAGCCGTTTTGACAGTCCCTCCCAGGCCATCACAAGTTCCTTTGCCGTGAGCGGTTGCGAAAAAGTGCCACTCCATCTCAATTCCAAAATCATTTTTGTGATTGCAGATATTGATAAAGTTTTTTCGATTTTTATACTGCGCAGCTGAACCGTCTGAGAAATAATAAATCTTTTTCAAACTGGGCAGCACATCATTTTTACTTCCATATTCCTTAAGGAATGGAAGTATGGTGATGGCAAAAAAAATCGTGTTCGAGATTATTGCAGGTTCTGATTCTACTACACTCAAAACATGAAAAAAATCGGTATGGAGAACCATACAAGACTTCCATATTCTAAGATTTATTTTTAAAATCATTTTCGAAATGAAATATTACCATAGAAACTACTTCTTTCTACTTACTGCTTCAGCCTTAACCACAGTACTGTGGTCACTAACATATACCACCTCACATTATCGCACTCGATTTCACTGATGATGGAAGTCAATGGCATTGCCGAAATGTCTGGTTTTGTAGAAAACATTGGACTACGGCCAAATATCCCGGGAAGGAATTTTAACAAAAACTACTTCTTTGTTGCCGATAACGTTGTACACATATATATAAAAAATATGCATAAAATTAATGGCTTGTATAAGTTAATGATAGATCTCCATTAAGTAGTGCTCAAGTTTCCAAAGTTTTAATATTATGATGTCCGTAATTAAAACATCAGAGCAGGTTTAGTGTGTATAAGGGTTCACCGTGGACAAAAATTTTCAACATTTCCTATTGAGCGTTGCTTAGAATAAATCTGCGAATCTACAGTGTACGTTTCACAGAACAAACACGTGGAAAAGAAGGAGCGCTCCGAAGTCACTCATGGACCCTCAGCATCTTGCAGAGGGTTCATTCCCTAAAGACGAAAAGTCTGTCTATGAATCGTTCCTCTGTAAACACGTGCAGTTACACTGCCCAGCGATCCACAGGAAGCAAATCGCTATCCACGCTGGACACTTTTTCGGCTTGCATGCGTTATGTTTGTATGGGTTCGGCACTTTCCATTTAAAAACCGTGCAAATATAAGAAAATAAACATGAATGAGGCCAGAAATAACGCGAATTGTGTGTGTGTGTCTTCCCTGCCCTTTTATTGCGGTAGTGATAATAATAAAAATGGAAACGTAAACAGTACATAACTGAGATATGCTTGCCTGCCACGCACGATATATTTTCTCTTATACATGACTAGCAGAATACCCGTGCTTCGCTACGGAGTTTCACGTTGTACGCAATGAAAATGTTAGTTTAATTAATAAAGTTTAATTAAAGTAGGCTTCTTAAAAATAAATAGCTGTTGCCCACAACTTCGTTCGCTTGGTCTTCAATTTAATGCGATAATATATTTAGAACAGAATCTATACTATTGGGTTGCCATAGTAACCAGATCTAATAGTTTTTTAAGACCGCAAAGGACCCCCCAGAGGATCGTATCGAAAAAACACCTGTCCTATGTTGGTTCTCCCGTTGCGTAAAATATTTGTGCCAAGTTTGGTTGAAATCGGTCCAATGGTTTAGGTGGAGACGTGGAAGACCCCAAAGGACCCCCCAAAGGATCGTATCGAAAAAACACTTATCCTATGTTGGTTCTCCCTTTGCGTAAAATATTTGTGCCAAGTTTGGTTGAAATCGGTCCAGTGGTTTAGGAGGCGATGTGGAAGACCCCAAAGAACCCCCAAAAGGACCCCATCGAAAAAACACCTATCCTATGTTGGTTCTCCCGTTGCGTAAAATATTTGTGCCAAGTTTGGTTGAAATCGGTACAGTGGTTTAGGAGGAGATGTGGAAGAAACCTTCGCGGACGTGCGCACAACAACTCACCGAAGTTTCATCGCAATAGGATGAATGGTATAGGAACGCATACGGGACAAACAAAGAAACATTCATTTTTATATATAAGATGTAAACTATACCACTTACTTGACATAAACCGTGATAGCTAAGCTAATGTACAACATATATGTATTAATTATACACATAAATGTTCCTCGATAGACACTCTATCTATTGGCGAAAACTTGAATAAAATCCGTTCAGTACTTCCTGAGATTAGCGATTTCAAACACAGAGAGAAAACGGACCGACTTTACTTTATACTATGTACAGATCTACATTAAAATGAAAAAATTATAATTTTATTGCCTGACAACAAAATTATTTTATTTTTAACAATTACCATTGTTTGAAAAAGTTTAAATGAATTTTCAAGTACTTTACTCTTGTTAAAACGTAAAAGGTTGCAGGTAAACTACCCCTTCCCCTTAACCGATCTTCACCAAAATCAAAAGGCCTTGAGTCCTCTACAATTCAGTGACGTATGCAAAAAATTATTTGATTCTGTTTGAATTTGCCGCAGTTATCGTTTGCCATAGAAAATACGCTTGATAAAAAACGTTGCAGGTAAACTACCCCTTCCCCTCAACCGATCTTCACCAAAAACAATAGGTATTGAGTACTCTACAAATCACGGCTGTATGCAAAAAATTATTTGATTCTGTTTGAATTTGCGGCTGTTATCGTTTGCCATAGAAAATACCCTTGATAAGAAAACGCTGCAGGTAAACTACCCCTTTCCCTTAACCGATCTTCACCAAAAACAATAGATCTTGAGAACTCTACAATATAGGGCTGTATGCAAATAATCTTTTGATTCTGTTTGAATTTGCGGCTGTTATCGTTTGCCATAGGAAATACCCTTGTTAAAACATAAAACGTTACAGGTAAACTACCCCTCTCCCTCAACCGATCTTCACCAAAAACAATAGGTCGTGAGTACTCTACAAATCAGGACTGTATGCAAAAAATTATTTGATTCTGTTTGAATTTGCGGCAGTTATTGTTTGCCATAGAAAAAAAATCTACAGATAGACAGATAGACAGACAGACACACAGACACTTTTCGGAAAACGACTTTTTTTCATGTTTTGAGTGTAGTACAATCAGAATCTGCAATAATCTCGAACACGATTTTTTTTGCCATCACCATACTTCCATTTCCTTAAGGAATATGGAAGTAAAATATCGGTATGGAGAACCATACATGACTTCCATATTCTAAGATTTATATTTAAAATCATTTTCAGCCAAACAGCCAGGCTGTGTCTTACCTGCCTTTTTATTGCTGTATTAAATGAAAAATATTATATTACATTAAAATGAAAAAATTATAATTTTATTGCCTGGCAACAAAATTATTTTATTTTTAACAATTACCATTGTTTCAAAAAGTTTAAATAAATTTTCAAGTACTTTACTCTTGTTAAAACGTAAAAGGTTGCAGGTAAACTACCCCTTCCCCTTAACCGATCTTCACCAAAATCGAAAGTCATTGAGACCTCTACAATTCAGGGATGTATACAAAAAATTATTTGATTCTGTTTGAATTTGCGGCTGTTTTCGTTTGCCATAGAAAATACGCTTGATAAAAAAACGTTGCAGGTAAACTACCCCTTCCCCTTAACCGATCTTCACCAAAAACAACAGGTCTTGAGTACTCTACAAATCAGGGCTGTATGCAAAACATTATTTGATTCTGTTTGAATTTGCGGCTGTTATCGTTTGCCATAGAAAATACCCTTGTTAAAAAAACGTTGCAGGTAAACTACCCCTTTCCCTCAACCGATCTTCACCAAAAACAATAGATCTTGAGAACTCTACAATTTAGGGATGTATGCAAATAACCTTTTGATTCTGTTTGAATTTGCGGCTGTTATCGTTTGCCATAGGAAATACCCTTGTTAAAACATAAAACGTTACAGGTAAACTACCCCTTTCCCTTAACCGATCTTCACCAAAATCAACAGATCTTGAGAACTCTACAATTCAGGGCTGTATGCGAAACATTATTTGATTCTGTTTGAATTTGCGGCTGTTATCGTTTGCCAAACAAGCAAAATTACCCTTGCTAAAAAAAAAACCGTTGCTGGTAAACTACCCCTTTCCCTCAACCGATCTTCACCAAAAACAATAGGTCGCGAGTACTCTTCAAATCAGGGCTGTATGCAAAAAATTATTTGATTCTGTTTGAATCTGCGGCAGTTATCTTTTGCCATAGAGAAAAAATCTACAGACATAGATAGACAGACAGACAGACACACACACAGACACTTTTCGGAAAACGACTTTTTTTCATGTTTTGAGTGTAGTAGAATCAGAATCTGCAATAATCTCGAACACGATTTTTTTTGCCATCACCATACTTCCATTCCTTAAGGAATATGGAAGTAATACGCTTGATAAAAAAACGTTGCAGGTAAACTACCCCTTCCCCTTAACCGATCTTCACCAAAAACAATAGGTCTTGAGTACTCTACAAATCAGGGCTGTATGCAAAACATTATTTGATTCTGTTTGAATTTGCGGCTGTTATTGTTTGCCATATAAAATACCCTTGTTAAAAAAACGTTGCAGGTAAACTACCCCTTTCCCTCAACCGATCTTCACCAAAAACAATAGGTCTTGAGAACTCTACAATTTAGGGATGTATGCAAATAATCTTTTGATTCTGTTTGAATTTGCGGCTGTTATCGTTTGCCATACGAAATACCCTTGTTAAAACATAAAACGTTACAGGTAAACTACCCCTTTCCTTTAACCGATCTTCACCAAAATCAACAGATCTTGAGAACTCTACAATTCAGGGCTGTATGCGAAACATTATTTGATTCTGTGTGAATTTGCGGCTGTTATCGTTTGCCATAGGAAATACCCTTGTTAAAACATAAAACGTTACAGGTAAACTACCCCTTTCCCTTAACCGATCTTCACCAAAATCAACAGATCTTGAGAACTCTACAATTCAGGGCTGTATGCGAAACATTATTTGATTCTGTTTGAATTTGCGGCTGTTATCGTTTGCCAAACAAACAAAATTACCCTTGCTAAAAAAAAACCGTTGCAGGTAAACTACCCCTTTCCCTCAACCGATCTTCACCAAAAACAATAGGTCGCGAGTACTCTGCAAATCAGGGCTGTATGCAAAAAATTATTTGATACTGTTTGAATTTGCGGCAGTTATCGTTTGCCATAGAAAAAAAATCTACAGATAGACAGACAGACAGACACAGACACTTTTCGGAAAACGACTTTTTTTCATGTTTTGAGTGTAGTAGAATCAGAATCTGCAATAATCTCGAACACGATTTTTTTTGCCATCACCATACTTCCATTCCTTAAGGAATATGGAAGTAAAAGTCGTTTTCCGAAAAGTGTCTGTGTGTGTGTCTGTCTGTCTGTCTGTATGTCTGTAGATTTTTTTCTATGGCAAACGATAACTGCCGCAAATTCAAACAGAATCAAATAATTTTTTGCATACAGCCCTGATTTGTAGAGTACTCACCACCTATTGTTTTTGGTGAAGATCGGTTGAGGGAAAGGGGTAGTTTACCTGCAACGGTTTTTTTTTTATCAAGGGAAATTTTTTTTTGGCAAACGATAACAGCCGCAAATTCAAACAGAATTAAATAATGTTTCGTATACAGCCCTGAATTGTAGAGTTCTCAAGACCTGTTGTTTTTGGTGAAGATCGGTTAAGGGAAAGGGGTAGTTTACCTGTAACGTTTTATGTTTTAACAAGGGTATTTCCTATGGCAAACGATAACAGCCGCAAATTCAAACAGACTCAAAAGATTATTTGCATACAGCCCTAAATTGTAGAGGTCTTAAGACCTATTGTTTTTGGTGAAGATCGGTTGAGGGAAAGGGGTAGTTTACCTGCAACGTTTTTTTAACAAGGGTATTTTCTATGGCAAACGATAACAGCCGCAAATTCAAACAGAATCAAATAATTTTTTGCATACGCCCCTGAATTGTAGAGGTCTCAAGGACTTTTGATTTTGGTGAAGATCGGTTAAGGGGAAGGGGTAGTTTACCTGCAACCTTTTACGTTTTAACAAGAGTAAAGTACTTGAAAATTTATTTAAACTTTTTGAAACAATGGTAATTGTTAAAAATAAAATAATTTTATTGCCTGGCAACAAAATTCGAAGTCATTAAGTTCGAAGTTACATTAAAAATTATAATTTTTTCATTTTAATGTAAATCTGTACATAGTATAAAGTAAAGTCGGTCCGTTTTATCTCTGTGTTTGAAATCGCTAATCTCAGGAAGTACTGAACGGATTTTATTCAAGTTTTCGCCAATAGATAGTGTCTATCGAGGAACATTTATGTGTATAATTAATACATATATGTTGTACATTAGCTTAGCTATCACGGTTTATGTCAAGTAAGTGGTATAGTTTACATCTTATATATAAAAATGAATGTTTCTTTGTTTGTCCCGTATGCGTTCCTATACCATTCATCCGATTGCGATGAAACTTCGGTGAGTTGTTGTGCGCACGTCCGCGAAGGTTTCTTCCACATCTCCTCCTAAACCACTGTACCGATTTCAACCAAACTTGGCACAAATATTTTACGCAATGGGAAAACCAACATAGGATAGGTGTTTTTTCGATGGGGTCCTTTTGGGTGTTCTTTGGGGTCTTCCACATCGCCTCCTAAACCACTGGACTGATTTCAACCAAACTTGGCACAAATATTTTACGCAAAGGGAGAACCAACATAGGACAAGTGTTTTTTTCGATACGATCCTTTGGGGGGTCCTTTGGGGTCTTCCACGTCTCCACCTAAACCATTGGACCGATTTCAACCAAACTTGGCACAAATATTTTACGCAACGGGAGAACCAACATAGGACAGGTGTTTTTTTCGATACGATCCTCTGGGGGGTCCTTTGCGGTCTTAAAAAACTATTAGATCTGGTTACTATGGCAACCCAATAGAATAAATTCTGTTCTAAATATATTATCGCATTAAATTGAAGACCACGCGAACGAAGTTGTGGGCAACAGCTATTTATTTTTAAGAAGCCTACTTTAATTAAACTTTATTAATTAAACTAACATTTTTATTACGTACAACGTGAAACTCCGTAGCGAAGCACGGGTATTCTGCTAGTCATGTATAAGAGAAAATATATCGTGCGTGGCAGGCAAGCATATCTCAGTTATGTACTGTTTACGTTTCCATTTTATTATTATCACTACCGCAATAAAAAGGCAGGGAAGACACACACACACACACACACACACACACACACACACACACACACACACACACACACACACACACACACACACACACACACACACACACACACACACACACACAATTCGCATTATTTCTGGCCTCATTCATGTTTATTTTCTTACATTTGCACGGTTTTTAAATGGAAAGTGCCGAACCCATACCAACATAACGCATGCAAGCCGAAAAACTGTCCAGCGTGGATAGCGATTTGCTTCCTGTGGATCGCTGGGCAGTGTAACTGCACGTGTTTGCAGAGGAACGATTCATAGACAGACTTTTCGTCTTTAGGGAATGAACCCTCTGCAAGATGCTGAGGGTCCATAAGTGACTTCGGAGCGCTCCTTCTTTTCCGTGTGTTTGTTCTGTGAAACGTACACTGTAGATTCGCAGCTTTATTCTAAGCAACGCTCAATAGGAAATGTTGAAAATTTTTGTCTACGGTCTACCCTCATACACACTAAACCTGCTCTGATGTTTTAATTACGGACATCATAATATTAAAACTTTGAAAACTTGAGCACTACTTAATGGAGATCAATCATTAACTTATACAAGCCATTAATTTTATGCATATTTTTTATATATATGTGTACAACGTTATCGGCAACAAAGAAGTAGTTTTTGTTAAAATTCCTTCCCGGGATATTTGGCCGTAGTCCAATGTTTTCTACAAAACCAGATGTTTCGGCAATGCCATCGACTTCCATCATCAGTGAAAATTGAGTGCGATAACGTGAGGTGGTATATGTTAGTGACCACAGTACTGTGGTTAAGGCTGAAGCAGTAAGTAGAAAGAAGTAGTTTCTATGGTAATATTTCATTTCAAAAATGATTTTAAATATAAATCTTAGAATATGGAAGTCATGTATGGTTCTCCATACCGATATTTTAGAAATGATATTAAGTTCCTTTGAAATAAATGGACTGCTACCGAGTCATGAATCAAGCATTCTGATATTATTACAAAGCTGGTGTACTTAATTTTTCCTTTCTCATTATAATAAACGGCAAAAGGGTGCACAGTAGCTTGGTCATTATTCCAGTGGAAGGACTGTGCCTCGTCTTGGACAATGAAAGAGTAGTTTTCTGAAAAGTCCAAACTTACAACTGCTTCATCTTCTTGGATGTTTTCTTTTAAATGTTTGTAGTACTTGGATTGCTGACTGGCTATAAATGAATGTTTCTTTAGTCCAACAAGTTGTTCACAAAAACTGTCCACAAATTCTTCTACAGTCTTGCAAAATGTTTCGAATGTGCATCTATCCACAGAAACCCATTGTTTGTATGTGATGGTTTCTATCATTCCCTCTTCAAAGTGGTTCAGAAGTTTTTCTTTTAATTTTGCAACTCCTGGACATTTTTCACACTTGTTTAGGTAGCAGTTAGGGGTCTTTTCTTGGCACATTATTTGTGACAAACATTGTTTGTAATCACCAAGATCAGAAGCTTCATCAATCTTCATCTCCTTCAGCTTTCCTCCGACAATCATTAATTTTACATTCTGGTGTGTTGTGCACACGCAAACCGAATGTGTTCCATTTCCCCCAGCCAAGATACAATTCTTCGGTCTTAATTCAGCGAACTTTGAAAAACCAATTTTGGCAACTGATTCAGTTTTTTTGAATAGTTCATAACATTCTTTTAAATTCAATAAAACCAGTCTCTTTTGAACATGTTCCTTCTTTCCATTTACTTTCATCGATACAAAATCTTTCTTGCCTGGCATAATTTGACTCACATCATCAGAGTTGTAAAAATCTTTGACTTTATCCACAACATTTTGGTCTAAAGTTTTTCCTGGCTTTGGACCTGGACGTGACATTATTCCTTTTTCTTTAACTAGTGATTTAGCCTTTCTGGCCATCCTGTTACTGACTTGGAACTCATTTTCTATTTTTTTTATATTCCAACTTTTAGGTATTGTTGTGAGGATCAAGAACTTTTCACTTTTTTTTGTAGTGTTCCGGAATTTTTCTTTCAATTGTACAATTATTTCCGAATCTAGATTAACTTGCTCTTCATTCTCAGAGAAGCTTGTATCTCCAACCAACTCGTGAGTGAGCTTTTTAGTGACTTTTCCCAATTTCTTTCTACAGTAACCAGGTGAATGCAAGAATTTCTTGCATTTCTTTTCTTTGTAATTGGTGATTCTTCAATATTTGAAAGTGATTTGTTTAAATACTCTAATGATAAATTAGGGTCGGTAAAGTTGGTGTCTGTTTGGGAAGACGAAGGTTTATCCAACTCTACAGAATTAAATTATTTTTTCTTTTAATAGCTGCTTACGACAGCTGTCACAAATTTTCATCCCAGGCCTTACTTCACTATTTATTTCAAACATCCACTCTTGTACTGGTAAGACTTTTTAAAACTTTGTGATTACTTTTTTCAAAAGGATTACAACAATAAATTGTTTTAAACCCTGTACCAGATTTTGTGTGTGTCTTTTCCATCTCTAGTTTAGCATTGTTAACTCATTCATTAAAACTAACAATTAAAAAAACTAAAACTGTAAAAAACACACTTCACTTTCAACATTAATATTCACTCAATAACATCTGCCTAACGTACTTTTTCACTTGTCTAAATAAACACATTCACAAATCACTACTCACAAGTGCAGAAGAAGATAGCATACTGACTGCCTTGACTGGAGGAAAAATTAGCAGGGAGAGATTTCAAGTCTTGCATCATTGCATTGCATCACACTACTCCCCCCACTCCTCTGACTCATCCCACCTTCTACTGTAACCTATACCCTCTCTCCTTGTACAAAAAAAGAAAATCCACGTAATTTTAAATGTTTTTAAGTTTTGATTATATTTAAAAAATTGGTTTTTAAATAAAAGAATTTTGTATGTGCTTAATTTTTGTTAGTGGTTATTCTAAAAAATAGTGATGCACAAGTAATATTACTTTAGTATATTTTCTATAAGCCATTAATTGTTATTATGTGTTAAAAAGGTCTAAACAAGATTAAATTAGGTTTTTAATCGACTTTTATAACAATACGCTGAATGATAAATCCTTTCAAAGCCAAGTTTGGACTTATGATCTTGAAAATGTCCGTGTTTAATAAAACTAATTTTAAGGTTTGGATGTGATCCCATTGAGATCCCAACTTGAAATTTTGTACACAACTTAGTAATAACATTAAGAATTCATGGTATTTTTTTGAAAATTTTAGATCATATGCATTTTTTGGAATTAACTTTTAAAATTTTGAGTTCGGGGGTTGAAAATTTTAAGTACTTGAAATACTGTCCTGTTGTATATTACATTAAAGCTAGTTGAATTCTGAAAAGAATGGTCTTTATCTTACCTTTCTATCTCGATTATAGCCTGAGATATTGAATAAAACGTAAATCCACGTAAGCACAAAAACGCACTTTTTTTGTAACTTTAAAAAAAGATTTAAAAAACTAGAGGAGATAAAAAATTATTTTTTTCATATTTAAGTTTCTTTTACATAGATATATCTAATATAAAAAGATCAACCCCATAAAAAATGGTGAGGTAATTTGGATTTGATCACTTTATATGGAATCACCCTTTCTTATAAGATTATATTGTGTATTTTAGAATATTTTACAGTGTTTTGATAATTAAAACTATCATAATCAGAAATTACAAATTAATAATATTGTATAATACAATTACAAGAATATTAAAAAATGCATTATATATATATTCTTGTAAGAAAATGTTTATTTATTATTAATAATAATAAAAAATTATATACTAAAAACTCGTTTATCCGAATCGCATTTATCCGAAAATCCGGTTTATCCGAAACAATTCTTAGTAAATTTTAAATATACACAAAAGCATTTTCCTGTTGGTATAATCTATATTTAGTAGCGTAGACAAGCGATTCCATGTGATGGTAGAAAGTCAATATAATCAGAACTAATTGGGATAAGAGGACTCCTAATTATCGATTTGTTCGGATTTTTGAACATAAAGTTTTATGTTCATATATTGTAAACATAAAGTAACAGAAACATAAATGTAAACATTGAAACTTCCCCTTCAAAACTTCTAACAATGAAATGACTTCAAGATCGGGCAGCTAGCAAACGAGCTACAAAGCTTAGGCAAAAGACAATGATTGATTACTGTACGAACAAGCAATAGGACTGGTCCAGTAGTGTAGAAACTCTAATTTACAATGCGGTGCTGTTTTGTAGTTTATTGTGTCAATTTCACTGTAAGTAACTTTTAAATTATTATCTATATAATAAATCTCTAGGGGGGTCTACGTTTGTCCACGGTAATCTCAGAATCTACTGAACCGATTTCAATGAAACGTTGCACGCTGATAGCAGGTACCCAACGGAAGTTTTTCCACTTTACTTGATAACGATAGGTTAAAAAGAACCGAAGTTATTGCAAAAAAAAACATTTTTTTAAACCTGCGGCTTCGATCGCGAATAACGATAGGTTAAAAAGAACCGAAGTTATTGCAAAAAAACTAATTTTTTTAAAACCAGCGGCTTCGATTGCGAATATTTGTATATGATTGTTGTGGTAACTGTCAGGTTGGTAAATTGCTAATGGTACATCTATATTAATAATATTCTTATATTGTAAGTTATGAATATCCAAAAAGTGCGAAGCAATAGATCCATCATTCATGTTTCCTCGATACGTAAAATCAAAATTTGATAATTTAGTAGATATTTACAAACATGCAGTAACACAATTAGATGAAATGTTTATTCGTATAGAATAATACAAATAGTTATACATAAGTATATTGATATCAGTTAGTCCATTTGAATATTTACATTTTAGTAGGGATATGGAATTCTTATCAGCATATGGAATTCATATAAACAATACAATAATTCAGTGTTTGATTATATTGTAACATTGATTATATAGTACACGTTGATTCTGACAAACCATACTCTTCGACATTTGAATATTCAGTAGGCCTATGTGCAGTAGGAATAATTAATTGTCGAGAATTATACTTAACCTACTTCATCAAGAATTATGCGATGAGCGTCAGTGATGTAGTATCAGTGCCTTTTTTCGTTAATTTTACGTCATTGGTAACTAATATGTGCAATATGTATTGTATTGTATAAATTATTAATTGCCCCCTAGAGATTGATTAGTATAGATCAAATAAATACATTTCCCTTTTTTTAGCTTTGCAATGCCAAAAAGACGGATCATGTTTAGGAAGATCTACTGCTGCTGCGGAAAGAAAGAGGCGTCTTAGAGCATCTGAAAATGATGTCGAAGGAGTCGAAATGCAATCAACTCCTGGAAACTCTTCAGAAAGATCTGGATTAGAAGAAGTCTCATGGGTTGAAAGTCCTACGATTAGTGAAAATAGATTAGCGGCACAAAGACGCAGGCAAGCGACTCTCAGATCATGAGGTCCTACTTTACGATGGAATGCAAAATTAAATAGTGGTTTCAATTATAATCCAGTTATTAACTACGCGAATGAAACAGATATTGGGTTACCGAGTATGGTTTGCCCTCATTGCAAAGCTTTAAAGTGGAAAAATGAATCACATGGATTATGTTGCTCTGCAGGGAAAATGCGATTAGATCCCATACTGCCTTCTCCAGAACTGTTAAAATCGTTATTAAATGGAGAACATCTTTTATCAAAAAAATTTTTGAATGCATTAAGATCGTACAATTCAGCTTTTCAATTTACATCATTCGGAGCCAATGAAATAGTCGAAGGGAGCTTCATGCCTACTTTCAAAATTCAAGGGCAAGTATATCACCTCATGGGATCATTACTCCCCACACAAAATGAAGTACCAAAATTTCTACAGGTGTATTTCATAGCTGATTATTTACAGCAATCTGAAACAAGAATGGATCATATTTGTAACTTGGATAAGCCATTAGTAACAGAACTTCAAAATTTACTACACACAATCAACCCATATGTTAGTGAACTGAAAAGTGCGTTTGAATTTGTAACATCTGCGAATAATAATCAGTACAATATTGTGATTCATGCTGATCGAACAGAAAATAATGAAGAGCACATGGGTCGCTACAATGCACCGACAACTATTGAGGTGGCAGTAGTTTTAGTTAACCAGGAATGCGATAAACTCGATATAATAATCCGTGCGAGGGATCATACGCTACATCGAATTGCCGAAACACATTGAGCTTATGATGCTTTACAGTACCCTTTAAAGTTTTGCAGAGGAGAAGATGGTTATCATTTTACATTAAAGTTAGTCGATCCTCAGACTGGGTTACAAACTACTAACTCGACAGTTACCACAACAATCATATACAAATATTCGCGTGCGAAGCCGCGGGTACCTGCTAGTTATTAAATAAAGTTACTGTATGTACATATGTATTATTATTTAAATAGAAGTTTCGGTTTATCCGAAATTTCGTTTATCCGAAACGGGCGCGGTCCCCTCAAATTCGGATAAACGAGTTTTTAGTGTACAAGAATAATGTGAGCAAACATAAATGTAGTGTGTGTGTATCGAGGAGTTACTGGTAAGTCTACCCACGTCCATTCATATGAATTTACGGAAAACTGAAATTAAAGGTTTGGAGTGCAATGATAAATCATAAAACTGATTTTTCAAGGTTAATTTTTATTATTAGCAGACTTTTTTTATTGGTTACATAGCTGTTAAAAAGTGAAAAGATAAAGAGAAATGCGTAAAAAATGTCATTTTTTAACCGTCATTAAAACTGTGATGTGGTTAATTTTACCACTGAACCCTTGATATGTTAAACAAAAGTTTGTCTGTTATACAGTAGAGCATCAATTATCGGAACGAGGGCCCGTTTGAATAATCGATATTTTGGATAATAGATCGTAAATTGAAAACATTATTTCTCTTTACAAAAACAAAGGTTTTTATTATAAAATAATTTCTAACATACTGTTATACAATTACAACAACCTGCAAACTATACTGTAATGTATTACTAAGCTAAAAATCATTGAATTAAAACTGAGTGTAATTAATAAAAACAAAAAGTTAATTTAAACAAAATTAGAGTTTAATGACAAACACTGTAAAGTACTAGGAAATAATTAAAAATTAAAAACAAAACAAAACACAGGACCATGGATTTACACTTTTTTGAAGAATCGTTCTAACACTGTCTGTTTCAAACCGATACCCCGCTGCTAAAGACTGAAGTTGTTTAAGATTCGTAAGCTGAATACGCTCTATCTCATCTTCTGTTTCAGCCCACTTTAGAACAGTCACAGTCGTGATTCTTTGTTTATCGATTGTAAGGCTGTATAGCTACAGTGTTTATTTATTACTGTGTACAGTACTGTAATAATTTATAGTGTACAATTTTTTATGTTCAATAAATATCCAATACGACTACACGTGTCCAACACATTACTGTACAGTACAGTACGTAATTCTGCTTTTTATTGAATTCGAATAATAGATTGTTCGGTTAATGGGTGTTTGGATAATCGATGCTCTACTGTACATCATTAAGAAACAGTTTAAGTAGTGGAAAAGAGTGCTATTTTTGAAAATTGTTTGGGACACATTAAACGATGCTACAATCTCTTTGGTTATGTTAGAAGAATTAATGCATTTATTCATGAAGACAGGTTAAATTGTATGTTTGTTAATCAGATACCTGTAGTCAGTGGTTGGTTTCTAAAATTATAGGTGCCGGAAAGCATCAATTCAAAAGTTGTACAGACACAAATATACTTATATTTTATATTAACGAGTAAGTTTACATCAGGTTATTACAAACAGATTTTTAAGCCTTATAAAACATGTAACATATGTATAAACTTGTATGAAAAAAGGTAATAAAGTTTACTAAAGAGCTTCATCGTCATGTTAGCCCCACGACAATTAAAAACATGTCACTCATGATGGTGTCATCCCGGAGCCTCAATCAAACTCTTAAGTGATGGGTTTGGTGGTTCGGACATTTAAAAAAAGTTTCCATAGTTTCATCACTGTGTCATCATATTGTTTGTTTCTTGACTTTCCTCACTCTTTGTGTCCAGTGCTGTATGATGGCCAGAAATCAGCGCTCTCACATTTACTTGAAGTTATTTCTATTGATTCAATAGCATATTTCAAGGTAGAAAGACTCTCCGGAATAATTCTGGAATTCTCAGAAGCTCCCAGTCAGTTACCTTTCACGTAGTTTTAATTTAGAAGCAGGTTTTTCTGGTTCATTTTCTCCATATCTGTGTGACATTTTTTGAACGATAGTAGTCAAGATAAAGATTAGTGCTGGTGTTTGATTTTGACAAATGTTTAGTTTTGTAATGGGGCTGATAAGGGGCACAATTTAAAAAGTACAGTAAACCCTCGTTTATCCGAATCATATTTATCCAAAAATCCAGTTTATCCGAAACAATTTTTAGTAAATTTTAAAAATACAGAAAAGCATTTTCCTGTCACTATAATCTATATTTAATAGCATAGACAAGCGATTACACATTATATAAAGGAGAAAGTCAATAATCAGAACTAATTGGGATAAGGGGTACTTTAAATTATCGATTTGTTCAGATATTATGTTCAGATAATTAAAGTATTATGTTCATATATCCTCCTATGGTACTACAGCCCAAGTCGGGCCCTGGCCTCCACCAATCTCCACCTCCAATCTACTCTATCCATTGCAGCCCTCCTCCAGTTTCTTATCCCCATGCCCTCACGTCCTCTGCAACGCCATCTTCCCACCTCTTCCTTGGTCTGCCTCTAGGTCTCGTTCCCTCCCGTGTACCCAGCAGAGCCCTTTTGGGGTTCTTGCCATCCTCCATTCTCATAACATGTCCAGCCCAACGCAATCTTTGCATTCTTATAAATTTTGAGACTGGTATCTCTTTATATATTTGATACAGCTCATTGTCCATGAGCCATTTTCTTGTATTGGGCCTATAATGCGTCTGAGGATTTTCCTTTCAAAGGTGTCTACTATGTCGGCTGTTTTCTGTGTGATTGTCCATGCTGTAGCATATTCATATATTGTCAACATAAAGTACTGTATACTGTTATGTATTATAACAGTACATTTTAGAAGCCGAAGGTGACAAAATAACAACAGTTCACATAAAACAATCCTATGTTAATAAACAACTGTAATGCGACTACTGTATTACTGGACGGTAAAAAAAAAAAAAGGCGGTCTAGTAACCGCAAAGATTCTACGAACAAGCAATAGGACTGTTCCATACTGTAGAAACTATAATTTACAGTTCGGTGCTGTTTTGTAGTTTATTGTGTCATATTCAATGTAATTAACTTTGAAATTATTATTAACTGAAGTTACTGTACTTACATATGTATTATTATTTAAATAGAAGTTTCGGTTTATCTGAAATTTCGTTAATCCGAAACGGGCGTGGTCCCATCAAATATGGATAAACGAGTTGTTAGTGTAATTATAAATGTTTGTAATAATTAGGTTTTCCTTTTCATATATTTTTTCGGTAATTTATTTTTGGATCCAAGAGGTTCCGGAAAGCCGTTCCAGTGTGTTCCCCCTCAAATCAAGCCCTTACTTTAGTCGTACTTATTTTTTTGCAGCCCGCTTTGGGAAATGGCACAAGAGGGAATCGATTTGAAGTCTATAAAGTGGACGCAGCACTAACAAAGAAGAATGAACATGCTTTTAAGACATTTTCAAATGCACGTTATTTAACTGTGACGCAGGCACAACTCATCATTTTTGTTATATATGATTATTATAATTATTTTACTGTACATATTTCTGGATGGTTAGAAACTACTGTAATTAGCAGACAGATAAATTTGTCTTATCTTTCTCTTTGTCAGCAGTAATGTAGTGTATAAAGAGATGACATTAAACGTGTTATTTTAAAATATATGGTAACTATTCTAGAGTTTTAAAAATATTGAAATAAAACTGTGCGAGCGAATTGAAGTAAGTGGATGTGGTATGAGTGATTTGAAACGGTGAAAGAAGACAGTAAATATGGATGAATAAATATGTGTATATAAGAATATGTAAAATAAAAGTATGCATTTTGTGATTGTACAGAAAGTTTGTGTTTTAATGTTTTATATATTTGTATATATATATATATATATATATGTACATAATGTGTAAATAAGGGGAACTGTATTTCTGTGCGAGAGAGGATTGTACTCGAGACTTGCTTCTGAAATACGTTTCCTTTATTTTATTATTATTGATTTTTATTTAATCCAATTCCTACTGGTAATTTAGCTATAAACAATATGTTTATCATAAAAATGTGGCTGTATTAAATAAGTCAAATATATGATTCAGTTGTTTCTTTTTGAATGTACTGTAATTTACCTTAATGTAAAGTTTGTTCACTCTTAAGATACGATTTCGAACCATGCTGCCATGGCAGCTCGCTGCCGCCGCCAAGGCCGCGCGCTGCCTTGGCGGCGAACGATCACTACTGCTCCAATGCATTTTAGTAGGGATACTTTTCGAACTCCGCCGCCGCCGCCTAAGCAGCGCTGCTAGTCCGTCGCCGCCTTTGCAGCGGCGCTGCCGGGCGGCGTCAGGAGCGGTCTGGCAGCTTGGCGGCGTGCAGCACATGCATTCAGTATGTCATTTTTACCTTCTAGTGATGAAAAACTTGTGGATTAAGCTCTTAGAAAAGAGAGAAGATCAACGAGAAAAGGATATGAAGAATCTGACCAAATTCAATTCCGCGATAGAAACCCGTTGAATCAGTGCTGAGTAGCCTACCTCCTTTACAAACAAAATCCGACATTTTCAAAACTTTAACAAAGTTTGAACTTCAAAATGTCGAAATCAATTCTTTATCTACTCAAGGGACTGAGGAATCGATGCCAATCAATTTGCCAGCGAGTACCGTATCATCACATGATAGCACCAGACATGACTTTTCTGGTGCAGATAAGGCTCTAAGTCTGGAAAATCTAACAAATATATACATTATTTTGACTATACACATTACGAAATGCAATAAACATATGAACCCTTGTATATATTTTTAATAATAAAATTGATATTTAATTGTGTGCATTTTAACTGGATATGAATAGAAAGTGGAAAACGTGTGTTGTGTATGAAGATCATGCCAAACTCAAGTCCCTAATGTCAAATACCTTACAAACATACAGTGAAAGTCGTGTCTCTGTTGTGTTTACTAAATTAAGGAACCTCTTCAAATGTGTGCAGTAATCACAGATAATTGCAGTCTAGTCCAACATCCATCCATCCATACATACGTAGGCCTACATACTTACAGTACTACACACAGAGTCGAATGAAAAGCTGCGTACGTATACTACCTACACATGTAGGCCTACATACTTGTATTACTTGTCGAATATCGGTTTAAAAGTTTACTTTTTTTAGGACGTTTATTTACCGTAGGGTTATGAAAAGTTTCTGTTGGGCACTAATACACTCTCGTGTTGTAAAAGGCTTCATGTCTTCAGCAACCAAACTCAGCACCATACCGACTAATTATAATTAAGTTTGCAGTATTGTCTAAATACGAGATCTTCATCCCGCTGAAATTTCCTTTCTACCAATATTTTAAAACATCCTTCTTCTTATTCACGACTTTTGAAGACATCTTTGGTGGCTTTCCTTTTCCGTTTGTGGATAAATAACGCTATCATTAGCAAAGTGTCGTCGTCTTCTTCTCCTTGGAGTAGGCCTACTTTCATTAATTGTAGTTTCTTAAAAGCAGTGAATGAACCAAAGTATGTACTGGTACTGTATTAATGTCGGTATGAACTACTTAATAAACGAAATATGAATGTAGTATCACCTTCCCTCAGACAGCGCTGCCGCCGCTTTGGCAGTGACAAACGAAATCACCAAAACCGCCGTGGCAGCGCCGCCAATGCTGCTCCGTCCTGGCAGCGGGAGCGAGCTGCCTTGGCGGCGAGTTTCGAAATTGTACCTTTAGAGTGTAGCCTGATGTAAACAAAACCATGTGCTTGTACTTGAACTGAATTGGTTAGATGAGTGGCCGCATCACTAAATCCACCGTTAGAAATAAAGTAGTTCCCAGTTCATTACAATTAATTTATTAAAAATATATGAGGGTCATCTCAAAACTAAGTTTCCCTGATTTAGCAAAATTAAAAAACAAAAACTAAAAAGAAAACTATACTTTTATTTAAAAACGTACTTATTTTTCAATATAATCTCCAACCTTATCAATACACATTCTGTAATATAAAACCAGTTTGTCAATTCCTTCTTTGGACCACTGGTGTGCCCAGATTTTGGAGCCAGGCGTCACCACCTGTTCCACTTCTGTATCCGTTTCAAAACGTTGTCCTCCCAGGTGTTCTTTGAGATGGGGGAACAGATGGATATTACTCGGAGCCAAATCGGGTGAATATGAGTGATGCCAAAATTCTCCCATCGAAAGAACTCCAACAAATTCTGCATGACTCGTGAGGAATGAGGACGTGGGTTGTCTAGAGCAGAGGAACTTTGTTGCTCAACAGACCTTTCCCTTTCAAAACGATGTATGCCACCAGCGGACCATTTGAATGCTCATGCACTCAGGTCCGTACACAGAAACTAAGTGATGATAATTTTCAGCTGCTGATTCATTTTTTTTTTTGTAGCAAAAAACCGAATCACACTACGCACTTTGCAATCGGACACGCTGGTAAATGGAATGTCCATGATTTTAAATTTCGTGTTGTTACGATGCTACGGAACAGATGAGATTTTGACACCACTGTGATTTTGACACCTACACACAAATAAAAGTTCTACGACCTTCGTCAGCCTGCTTGCACCATTTCCCTTTGAAAGAAAAAAGAGGGAAACTTACTTTTCAGATGACCCTTGTACCAACAAACCTTTTTTAAATACAGTTGGCATTAATACAACTAAAAAAAAAAATCGGGCAGTCGTGGGACTGCCGACAGAAGTGTTAACTTAAATAACATTTTCTGGCATCCAGACCGGTCGAACTCCCGCGCTAGGACACTGTCAGAGACCTCCCCGGGGTACGGAAGGTTCTCCGAAGCCCGGGAAAGCCGTCGACATGCTGGGGGAGGAGCTGGGACTCTGGCCCAGCCGTTTTTCGCGAGATCCGAGGTAAGACTCCTCGGGTTCCGTGGACGGACTCTGGGGAAGGCCCGTCGGACGACTCCCGCACTATTCCCTATGCGGGAGACTTCCCCCAGTATGCCGGGACACCGCCTGCTTTTTCCGGCATCCAGGCCGGTAGAACTCCCGCGCTAGGACTTTGTCAGAGACCTCCCCGGGGTACGGAAGGTTCTCCGAAACCCGGGAAAGCCGTCGACATGCTGGGGGAGGAGCTGGGACTCAGGCCCGCTCGTCTTTCGCGATATCCGACCTAAGACTCCCCGGGTTCCAAAGTCGGACTCCGGGGAAGGTCCGTCGGACGACTCCCGCGCTATTCTCTATGCGGGAGGCTTCTACCTATGCTGGGTCACCACCTGCTTTTTCCGGCATCCAGGCCGGTCGATCTCCCGCGCTAGGACCTTGTCAGAGACCTCCCCGGGGTACGGAAGGTTATCCGGAGCCCGGAAAAACCATCGACATGCCGAGCGAGGCGCTGGAACTCTGGCCTGGCCGTTTTTCGCGAGATCCGACCTAAGACTCCCCGGGTTCCGGGGAAGGCCCGTCGGACTGCTCCCGCGCTATTCCATATGCGGGAGGCTTCTATCTATGCCGGAACACCGCCTGCTTTTTCCAGCATCCAGGCCGGTCGAACTCCCGCGCTAGGACTTTGTCAGAGACCTCCCCGGGGTTCGGAAGGTTCTCCGAAGCCCGGGAATGCCGTCGACATGCTGGGGGAGGAGATGGGACTCAGACCCGGCCGTTTTTCGCGAGATCCGACCTAAGACTCCCCGGGTTCCGTGGACGGACTCCGGGGAAGGCCCGTCGGACGACTCCCGCACTATTCTCTATGCGGGAGGCTTCTACCTATGCTGGGCCATCGCCTGCTTTTTCCGGCATCCAGGCCGGTCGAACTCCCGCACTAGGACCTTGTCAGAGACCTCCCCGGGATACGGAAGGTTCTCCGAAGCCCGGGAAAGCCGTCGACATGCTGGGGGAGGAGCTGGGACTATGGCCTGGCCGTTTTTCGCGAGATCCGTCCTAAGACTCCCCGGGTTCCGTGGACGGACTCCGGGGAAGGCCCGTCGGACGACTCCCGCACTATTCTCTATGCGGGAGGCTTCTACTCATGCTGGGCCATCGACTGCTTTTTCCGGCATTCAGGCCGGTCGAACTTCCGCGCTCTGACCTTGTCAGAGACCTCCCCGGGGTACAGAGTGTTCTCCGAAGCCCGGAAATGCCGTCGACATGCCGAGCGAGGCGATGGAACTCTGGCCTGGCCGTTTTTCGCGAGATCCGACCTAAGACTCCTCGGGTTCTGTGGACGGACTCCGGGGAAGGCCTGTCGGACGACTCCCGCGCTATTCCCTATGTGGGAGGCTTCTACCTATGCCAGGACACCGCCTGCTTTTTCCGGCATCCAGGCCGGTCGAACTCCCGCGCTAGGACTTGGTCAGAGACCTTCCCGGGGTTCGGAAGGTTCTCCGAATCCCAGGAAAGTCGTCGACATGATTCTGAGTGCAATATGTAGATTCATATATACAAACTTTATATATATATATAAAAAACAAACGGCATAGAACTATACGCGTGATAAACTGTTTATAGAGTACTAGCAGACGCTTCGTGAGAGAGAGTGGGAAAGAACATGGGATGCAGAGAGGGGGAAATTGTTACGGATTCTCGTCCCATTCCTTTCTGATGACGTCACATTCAACCGATCCACTCCCGTGTAAATTTTTTCCCTCTCCTCTGCTATAAGAAGAAAGGGAAAGAACATGGGATGCAGAGAGGGGGAAATTGTTACGGATTCTCGTCGCATTCCTTTCTGATGATGTCACATTCTACTGATTCACTCCCATCTAAATTTTTTCCCTCTCCTCTGCTATAAGAAGTTAACACTTCAAAAAAATAAGGTAAATTTTATAATTCTGTGGATCTGTTAAGAAAGTTTTAACTTTGTGTTGTATCACTCCGCTTTGTTTACATCAGGCTCCACTCTAAGCGTGAACAAACTATATATAACCTCTCCCATTTCTCATCTGTATTTGTTTAATATGAACATTGAGGCAGCTGTTGAAACCATGAGAGGCTATAATCCGATCATTGGTAGGAGAATACACTGTATCGTGTTTGAGAACAACTCTGTAGTATTTGTAGAAGATACCAGTACTTTAAAGAAGATATCAGTAGGGCACACCTGGTGATTCTTCCAGTTTTTTTTCTGAATATTTTATCCACTTTATGGTTATATGAATTATCCTGACATCTTTTTGGTTTTGTCAGACTTGCGTTTTTTAAAAATAATGTGTGTTGATTAGCTCTAAAGTGGAAGGTGTATACCTCATAACTCACTAATGAGATGTATGTAACTCCAATGTGAAGTAAATGTATATTAGTGTCATAGCAGTAAAGCTATTAGAACTAGGCGAAGGACTGTTGATTTACTCCTGTCACAGAACTGACGGCTTGCAACAGATTTATGTAGTTACTGGAGGTTATTTCACAAACATCTGCTGGGTTTTGAAATACAATTATATACTAGATAAACTAATAAATTATTTATTTATTTGTTACTAATTTATTATTAAATAAATAAATGCTCTTTGTCACAACTTCAGAAGCGCATAATACTCTGACACGCTCTGCCGACATTTCACGTGGTCTGTCTGGATGCTGGAACCGGAATATTTGTCTGGCTACTAGCAAAAAGTTATAAAAATATTGCAACACTACATGTATGTGCATATTTGCCCAGGGTGGTATGTTTTATATTGTAATTAGCGTAAATAGAATAAGGAACAGTTTTATACAATTTTGTGCAAGAAAATGCAGGCTCTGTCAAGTCGAGTATAAAGAAGTCAATTATAAAGAGACCATTACGTAAAGGGATTTGTAACGAGTATGGTAATGTAAAATTTATTTCCAGAGGTACAATATTAAAGATGCTATTTAATTAATATTAATTACTAGTGTAATTGAAGAGTAATTAATATGTGTGGTATATGTGAGTGACCAGAGAAAAATTATGCAAACAATGAGATCGCTCATGTGACGAATATGGTAATGAGTTCGCGATAATTAACCAAAAAGTGAGTGTAATAAAAAGGACGCTTTGGCAATCTCTAGCTTGTCGAAAACAGGCATGTTCCTATCAAATCGCCACCAGTATAAATACCACGCAATTTTGGGCGATCACACACAGACTCAAGAAATCTACAGACGACATTACGCTGCCCGTTTGCAATTCGACATGGACACACACACACTACCACACTCACAACAAGACGTAAGGAGGAATTCTGGAGCATCAACACTTAGAGACGACCACAGCAGCAGAATCATCATCATCAGCATACTCTCAGGATTCTGGACACACACACGCAACGGTAACAGCAGATAAACGCAGGTGATAAAAAACAATTATATTTTATTGTGAAGAGAGCTTTCGAAAAAGAACTTAAATATGAACAGATAATAATTAGAGTTTTAAAGTAAAATAGTAGTTAGATAAGAGAGTGTAATTTAACAACAACTTGTAGAAAAGAAATATT
Organism: Magicicada septendecula; assembly: GCA_034769895.1. Classification (NCBI taxonomy): domain Eukaryota; kingdom Metazoa; phylum Arthropoda; class Insecta; order Hemiptera; family Cicadidae; genus Magicicada; species Magicicada septendecula. Next base: position 22,483,691 of record CM068371.1, read on the forward strand.
AATCTTTTGTTGTATTTTTTGGGTGTGTCAGTATAAATCAATAATAGATTGGAAGTAAATGTAATATCATTTATATTTGTTTATAGCAACAATAAATTCATTCTTGAATCTTAATATTATTTTGTTGGTAAATGAGTTGCTATCAGTAATTAAAATTTGAGTTAATTACAGACACACAATTAAAAAGAATTTAAATAACTTGTTTAACATGTTTGGTTAGTTAATAAGATTATTTGGGTATATTTTTGTTGTGTGTTATGAATAGCATAGCAGGTTACAGATTTGAAGAGCTTATAAAGGTGAATATTTATTTGTATAATGTTTGAAATTTTAATAGTTAAATATTTTTCTAACAAGTAATAAATCTTAGAATGATTATTTTGAAACGGGTTTAATTGATTATTTCATGTCAACATCTCACTCCTCTTTAAAAATTATTTAATTATTGTGCAACCACTTATACTTGACGCAACGAGAAATAAAAACCTGCGACCTGGCCGGTGTAGTACATATTATAGTTGCGTTAAGAATAGGATAATATATTTGTATAATTGTTGTAATGTTGCATAATAAATTGGTGCGGCCAACGTTGTGGCTCGATAGTCAATTTACATAATAAATTGGCGTGCCCAAAGTGGGGCCCTGATAGTAAATGAAGCCATAATAAATTGGCGTGCTTCGATAATTAACGAACCATAATAAATTGGTTCAGACTTAATAAGTGTATTGTTATTACTGTTATTGTATTGTAATTGTAATATTGTTGTGTATTTCACAACTGGCACTCAACAAAACTAAAAGAGGAGAGATATTGTTGGTATGAGATAATTTATAATAATAATTAACATAAGTAAATAATATTAAATAAAAAACCAATAGAGTCGCGGTTTACCAATAATAATTATTTTAAAAGAATAAATAAAATAATTCAACATGTCAACAACGTTTAACTTCAGTATTGAGGCAATGATAGAGGTGATGGGAAACCTAATGGACGAATATGGTATAAGACAAAATGTATGTGCTAGATTAGATAGAAACATAGAAGAGTTAGAACGAGATAAAGAACAATTAAGAAGTAAATTAAAAGATTATAATGCAAAACTAAGAGAAGGACTAAAAGAAAAATAGAACAAAATATCGTAGATAATACTACACAAATTCTAGACACGGATAAGTGCATAGATGCATTAGAGTTTAAAGATCAGAAAGCGGAATGCTCTAAAGAATTAAAAGATAGTGTGAACCAATTAGCTGAACAATGGAATGAGAAGTTGATAGTAGCAAAGCAGGAGGAGGGTATGGAAAGAAAAGCAGTCAGTGAACAAGTCCATAAAAACATCAATAAAACGCAGGAGTTGGAAGTCAGAGTAATAAGGTTGGAAATTGCTGTAGTCGTGCCTAATAAAACCACAAAGGAATATTCCAGTGAAATAGATACACTAAGGAGAAATCAACGTGGAAAGGTAAAACGTCTAAGAACGGAATTGAAGAGGAGAGCAACGAAGTTGATGGTGGATCCAACAGGGACAAAATTGTTACTCAGCTGGGAACGAGATATGGATTTAACAGGTAATGTGTTAACTTATAAAGAGAAAAGTAGCTTTATTAGTGAACAGTTTCAAAGTTATGGTGTAAAATGGGACACGAGTGCTCGATATTATTTAGCTACAAACGAACAACTTAAAAACTCATTTGAAGGTTGCTATGGGAAAATTCACACGAAAAAACAAAGAAGAGACCAATTAGAATATGGTAAGTATCAAGGTAAAGATACACTCACCATAGGGGAGTATGTAATCCAACGTGTCGAAAGAAGTAAATACCTAAAATCCAGATTAGCACAACACAGTGGTACGTAATTTTGCACATCACTTTCACAGAGATAGTAAATTCGTCAGTAATACACTAGGAATTAAAATGATCAAAGAATTGTTAACTTCAATCGGACAGTCCGAACACATGTTTTGCACCAAGTACAGAAATAAAACTAATTTTATACTAAGAGAAGAGAATTATTGTGGAGAGAAAAAAAAATACAATGGACTCTTCGAATCCAGGTAAGAGTGGAAAAGGGAGAGAGAGAAACAAAACTTTGTAGTATGTTTAATTAGACTGGTTCTCTTAAATATTTAGAGAGGGGGAAACCAGAATCACATGGGAAGAGAAACGTACGTAAGTAATTGAACAGCTGTGATATTTGTGTAGATAACAGGGGATTTCACCACGAGCGATGGAAAATAAGGAATCGTAGTAGCGGCAGAACATTACACAAACATAACAATAAAGCACTGTTATGCACCGGAACAAGTGGGTCGAGACGTATGACAATGGAACTAATGTTGCGACGACAACAAATAGAAAACAGGATGCAATGTTTATATTAGGGGGAAGAAGTTGGTCACCCTCCACAAACAGGGAAATGTTTCGTACATCCGATAAAAATATTTACTTTTATAAAGAGTTAAAAAACCCATTGTAATATAGTTAATAAGATGTAATAGTAATTATAAGTTACACATGTATTATAAACCCACCTGGGGAATATATGCAACAATACATATATGTGCATATTTGCCCAGGGTGGTATGTTTTATATTGTAATTAGCGTAAATAGAATAAGGAACAGTTTTATACAATTTTGTGCAAGAAAATGCAGGCTCTGTCATGTCGAGAGTGCACCTGCTTTGGTAGTTAAAAATACGGCGTGTGTGTGAGCCAGCTGCGACAAGAATATTGGGGTGACACTACGAATTGTTTGTTCCAATTATTCAGGTCTTAACAGGATTATAATAAACTAATTACTTGTGTTAAACCTGTAAGCAAAGACTTACGCCAATTATAAAGACACTATTACATAAAGGGATTTGTAACGAGTATGGTAATGTAACATTTATTTCCAGAGGTATAATATTAAAGATGCTATTTAATTAATATTAATTACTAGTGTAATTGAAGAGTAATTAATATGTGTGGTATATGTGAGTGACCAGAGAAAAATTATGCAAACAATGAGATCGCTCATGTGACGAATATGGTCATGAGTTCGTGATAATTGACCAAAAAGTGAGTGTAATAAAAAGGATGCTTTAGCAATCTCTAGCTTGTCGAAAACAGGCATATTCCTGTCAAATCGCCACCAGTATAAATACCACGCAATTTTGGGCGATCACACTCTCAGACTCAAGAAATCTATAGACGACGTTACGCTGCCCGTTTGCAGATCGACATGGACACACACACACACACTACCACACTCACAACAAGACGTAAGGAGGAATTATGGAGCATCAACACTTAGAGACGACCACAGCAGCAGAATCATCATCATCAGCATACTCTCACGATTCTGGACACCACACACGCAACGGTAACAGCAGATAAACGCAGGTGATAAAAAACAATTATATTTTATTGTGAAGAGAGCTCTCGAAAAAGAACTTAAATATGAACAGATAAAAATTAGAGTTTTAAAGTAAAATAGTAGTTAGATAAGAGAGTGTAATTTAACAACAACTTGTAGAAAAGAAATCTTAATCTTTTGTTGTATTTTTTGGGTGTCAGTATAAATCAATAATAATTGGAAGTCAATTTAATATCATTTATATTTGTTTATAGCAACAATAAATTCATTCTTGAATCTTAATATTATTTTGTTGGTAAATGAGTTGCTATCAGTAATTAAAATTTGAGTTAATTTCAGACACACAAATAAAAAGAATTTGAATAACTTGTTTAACATGTTTGGTTAGTTAATAAGATTATTTGGGTGTATTTTTGTTGTGTGTTATGAATAGCATAGCAGGTTACAGATTTGAAGAGTTTATAAAGGTGAATATTTATTTGTATAATGTTTGAAATTTTAATAGTTAAATATTTTTCTAACAAGTAATAAATCTTAGAATGATTATTTTGAAACGGGTTTAATTGATTATTTCATGTCAACAACATCTCACTCCTCTTTAAAAATTATTTAATTATTGTGCACCAACTTATACTTGACGCAATGAGAAATAAAATCCTGCTACCTGGCCGGTGTAGTACATATTATAGTTGCGTTAAGAATAAGATAATATATTTGTATAATTGTTGTAACGTTGCAATATATTTCAAAAAACATAAAATCCAGCTTTACTGTTATAACGTTAATAGCACATTTATTTTAGCACTTTACAATCGTCTGTCAGCAACCTGGAACCGAAAAAAGTGTCTGGCAATTGTATTTTTTAATTTATTATATTGTCAAATTGAATATATCCAGACATACTGCTGTAACGCTTATTCGTTAATTGTTTAGCCCTTTGAGACCTTAAGGGTGGGAAGGGAGCCGGTAGCAAGTTGCCAGTCTCTCCACTCTGTTTCTAGCAAGTCAAGTTAAATTTCTGTACAAAGTATCGAGTGTACTGAAATACCATAACCATTTTCATCGCCAGCTCTTGCTCTTGACGCCCCAGTAATTTTGGGCATTGGTATATTTAATATTTGAATTATTAATAACTAGATGAGGGGGCAAACTCAGCATGGTTGTTTTTCTAGTAAAAATGAGCTTTCTGTTTTCTTAGCTGAGATTTTTAGGAACCATTTTTCACACCATTTTGCTAATTTTCAGGCAGTTTGTTGTATACAAAGGTTGGTCTTCTTGAGGTCTGCATCTGACATGAAGAAATTGACATCATTGGCAATCATGCTGTGATGGACGACTGGGTTAGTGTCATCGGCGATGTTGTGGGTTGCGATGTCAATACTTAGGCTGCCGGTCACAACAATTGACGTGGTGATGAAACTTTCATAGAATGCCAATCACGTCATTTGACGTGACATAGATTCATGTTTCTTTAAATACGGGATCACTTCTAATGACGTTGTTTTAGCTGTCACCTAATGTTTGTTAGTGTTCTTAGTTCTTGAAATCGCCAGCAGATGGCAGCTCAACTGAACCAAACTGAAACTTGCAAAGAAATTTCCAGTTGCTATGTGTAAAGACCCATGCTTCAAAGTTTTTCATTAAAAAAAAAATTGTATAAACTAATATATGTGATACATTTTCTTATGTTTTGTGTTTCAACAGTAACGTGTACTACTTCTACATAAATTACAGTGATTTTATAATATTTTAGTGTGCTATAACAGTTTGACAACATTTTTTAAATAAAAATTGTGTATAAAAAAGTAAAGTTTCATTGAAAGTATTTATATAAAACAATAAAATTTTATATTTAATTATGAAATGGAAGGTTCAACATTTAAAACAAAGTAAGTACCATTTTTCTAGTTATGTTATAGTTTCACAAGAATTTTTTGAAAATCATTAAAAATGACCAGCACTCTATAGAAATTTTGTGCTGAAACATCTGGCACCCTAAGTGTTAAATAGTGTCAGGTTTACAACAGAGCACTGAACAATGCCATTTTCTACTCTTTCACTGCCAGAGCATTGTCCATTAACTATGGTTCTAATTTGCCAGTTTTCTAGGAAATTGACTAGATACTGGAGGAGTTTACCCTTTAATCTCAGCTTCATACATTGTAATAAAATGGTTGTGTGAGATAGGTTGTCAAATGTGACCTCAAAATAAATCAAGATGTGTGATAGTTGATTCTGATTTCGGAACCCCTCATACATTTTGACCATGAGTTATGCAGTAAGGCATCATTAGTGCTTCTCCGTTTCCAAAACCCAAACTAGTGGTTACTGGAGCTGTTTGAAGTTTTAAGTTTCCATGTCAACTGAGTCTTTCCAGAAGTTTCCCCAAGCCTGATATTAAAGCTATTGGATGGTATAACCTAATTTCCATCAGGGCTTTATTTGGTTTTGGTACCAATTTGCATTGTTTTCCAGGACTGCGGAATGGTACTGGTTTCCCAGATTGTATTAAAAATCTGTAGATTTGCTCTAAGAATTCTGGCACACAATGTTTCAGCATTATGCTGCACTGCGAAGGGTATATCTCTACCGCTTTGCCTTGGGCAACTCCCGACCTTCAGAGTGTGCCGAGTGGCTGAGGAAACCTTAGAGCACAACCTTCTCCATTGTCTAGCACCAAGTGTGACTGGGATGTGGCCATAAGAGCGAGGTTGATGGAGGGAACATTGTATCAAATACTGAAGGACAAAGAATTTTTGGTACTGGCAGCAGTGGCATGTAATGGACATTGGGCCATCAGGATCCCCTAGCTTGGGATGGTTGAAAGAAGAAGTAAACCACACATACTATTTGAACACACACATACAACAGCAATCTTTCAAATGATGATGCCATCTCCAAAAACATATTGATCAGCACTCCTAGCGATAGCCTCTGATGAAGCTTGCAGTGACCAAAAGCTAGCTCAGGCAATGAGGTAAAATTTTTTATACAAATGCAGAATAATTCACAGACAATTTCGTATGTTCCATACCAGAACAGTGTTTATTAGTTCATAGTTACAGCGCCTTAATCAAAAGTAAATGCTTTGAAAACTTGGAAAGTAATGAATGCATAACTACAACAATGGTACAAATTTTTGTAAATGGATGTTTATGATGATCATTGCAAGCTGAGTGGATTTATCAAAACTATGTCGTTTAAACGATAAATACAATTTAGTGGTTAAGTCTAACTTTTTCTAAACTTGTGTTGCTACCACTAATACTCACTTACACTTCCATGAGCGCTTTCAAGCCTCTCGGCTCATCTTCAGATGGAAACCTCTGAAAATGAGCCGAGAGGCTTGAAAGCGCTCATGAAAGTGTAGGTGAGTATTAGTGGTAACAACACAAGTTTAGCAAAAAAAAACTATGTCGAATAGCTATTCTATTAATACAGAATAAAAACTATTAGTGTAGATAGTGAGGCAATGGAGAGAGGACCAAAAATAAATGATAATGAAACCAAATACATGGAAATAACAAGTATATGTTCTAATAGACAACCTCTACAATTCGAAAATCATTAATTTGAACATGTAAATAAATCCTACCTAGACTCACAAATAAACTACACTAATACTACAAGCAGTGATATCCAGGTGAGAATCCTTAATGGTAACTGAGGATTACTATGACAGAAGTCGAAAGCAATGACAAATCATTAAAATTAATAATATACAAAAGGATAATATTAGACTAGTTGTAACTTATGCTTGTGAAACATTAGTATTAACACAAGAATATGAACAAGAGTCTCATATTTTAACAAAAGATACTGGGAGAAATTTTGGACCAGTGCAAAATAACTCTTGGAGAATACAAGAAATAAATAATCTGATACAAAAAGTTGACAGAGTAAGATTTATAAAGAGCAGAAGGCTAGCTTGGCTGGAACACAATGAAGATGGAACAACACAGAATTGCCAGAAAAATTCTAAAATGGAGACCAATAGGTAGATGATCAAAAGGAAGGTCAAGTAAGAGATGGGTTGAGGAGGATGTAAGGAATATGTGGATAAGAAGATATAGAAGAAGGTGTAGTGAGAAGGCTGAATAGAGAAAAATTGTTTAAGAGCCTAGAACACATACCAGTAGAAGTAGAATAAATTCACAGAAATATCTTGATTCCAAAAATCGTTCCAAGTCTGAGATATCTATGTTGACTGGCTTTCCGGATTTTAAAACTGAATACGTATGGGGGATTTATGAATTTACTGCAACAAAAATTTCAGGGGTAGATTTCCCTTGGACCATTTCATGGTCCATGTTCTACAAGCACTCCTACTGACAGATGTATTCCTGATATGGGGGATTATGAATTTACTGCAACAACAATTTCAGGGGTAGATTTCCCTTGGACCATTTCATGGTCCATGTTCTACAAGCACTCCTACTGACAGATGTATTCCTGACACCTCGATTTGCAGATGCAGATGGAATTATTATATTCCCAACACAATTTGTAATATCTGTGCCAATTGCATGGAAACCATTATTATTTCATGTGTCACCTTCGCCACACTCTTGAACATCATTCTCAGATTTATAATCAGATGACTCACAGAGAAATGAAGGTAAAGTCTGTACATTATCATCTTCGTCAGATAAATCACATAGTTCAGACACGTCTTCAAGAAGAGAAATGATTTTTTGTTCAGTTAGAAATTTACGGGACGACATTTGTGAAAATAATAAAAACCTCTTTTTGTTTTAATTGTATTTAATGTAGAAAATTAATTTTTACACATTAGGTAAAAAAATTAATGAATTTGTTATACATAAAAGGTGAAACTGTGTGGAACAGCTAGCCATTTGCCTTGTGTCAACATAACCTCACAAATGTGTAACTTGCACAAACGTGTAAGTGTATAATTTTTCCCATTTAACATAAATGGGGAACACGTGAGAACATACTTCTCAATAGTAACCTTTTAGTTTGTAAATTTTATCCAAGCAGTTGTTATAAATACAAATTTAATAAAACTAAACTGTAATTACTCTCAGCCTATCAGCAGAACTTGGCACACACAGGTTAGACGTCCAACTTCCAATTGTGGGGCAGCTAAGCTGGTTGTGCCCCAGTGGTTGCAGTGTCCGGGTAAACCCAATGACTGCCTGATGGGTCTTACACATGAGTGAGCCTTGAGCCTTGCACCAGTATATAGGATGAAGACCTCCTGCAAGGAGGGATGGAGGTTGTTAATGTGTGGTAGAACCACAGAGCAATTTGCATTTTTTTTATGTGGGAAGGAAAGGAGCTTGAGTTCTGTTTATTGCTCGTTCATGGGGTGGAGGATGAGAAGGAGTTTCACTTACATGGCTGATATAGGAAAGAATAGAGTGTCAAATGTCGCAAGGGCGGCAGTGAGGGTCAGATGAATGCTTATGGGAGGTCATCGAACAGATCTCGGAGGCATTTAAATTTGTGAGGAGGTGGGTCGTTATCTGTACTAAGGCGGCAGAGGTGAGGGTAGGGTGAGGTAGAGGCACATGTGAAGAGTTTGAGCACCAGAGAGCACACGAACTCATCAACAGAAGGAACCTTCAACCCCTGTCTGATAACGTCATTGTGGACATTCACAGAGAGTTGGAGATGTAGCGGAGGGTGCGAGATTGGAAGGCTTCCAAGCTCCCAACAATGTAGGGCTGTAGTAGGGACTAAAATGAGGGTGCTGTGTAAGTCAGGATTGCTCTAAGAAAGAGCAAGTAGATGGTGAGTTTAGTAAGCACAGGCTCTGAAAACTCCAATTACACAGGTTAAAACTGCAACAATTAAAATATAAACATCCTATGGTGCACTCTAGTAGCTGTTTCTGAAAGCTGCTTTTGTATCTATCCGTAATTTTACACTACAGAACTCAAATTGATACACAAAAAAATAGAAAGACGGACAAAAATGTGAGGGGGTCAAAATTTTTGAAAAATCGTAAAAGTCCATGTCGGGTATCAAATTAAAAGGAAATGTAATTAAAATCTGACTAATATTAAGTTTTGGAAATATCAAAATTTTGGGACACCCAGGGCCCAAATGTGGAGCAAAAGTTTGATAAAATTGCAAATTCCATGTGGGATGTCAAATTAATAAGAATTTTAATTAAAATCTGAATATAGTGTACAGTTTTGGAAATTTCAAAATTTTGGGGCTGTAAGGTCCAAAAAAATGGGATGGGAAATTTGAAAAACTATAAGAAACCAGCCGAGTGTCAAACTAAATTGAATTTTCACACGAATCCTATTGTTTGGAATTTTTAGCGTTTATTATATGGATTGTTCTACAATTGTTACTTTACTAAATAAAAAATAACAGGGTAATCGGGATTACGTAATTTTTATGATAATTGAAAATTGATTTATATAAGATCAAAATTATTCCAATAAAAATGCACTTCGTTCAAAATAGTGAGCGAGTTCTGCAGCTCAGGGAGCACATTAGTGCTAATTTGTTGTATATAGGATAATAACAGGCCCGGATTTCACACTTGGCACGTGCCTAGGGGTGGCAGGCTCAGGGGGGCGGCACGAGGTGAATAATTATTTGTTAAAATTTCATGTTTTTAAGGAACTGTCTACCACACCATCTGCAATTGTCATTGAGGGTGCTAATAAACTTCGATCTTTATACAAAAATGATCTTGAAGAGTCATTTGCTAATGAATGTGTCCATTTTGCTGGAATAATAAAAAATGCTGATATTAAGAACAACCCACTGCATATGTTATTCATGCGACAAGAGCAACTTTAATCAACATTTCCACATATTGCAATAGTCTTCATATGTATTTGTGTACAGCTATCTCTAACTGTTCAGCAGAACGTACGTACGTTTTCTGTTTTAAAAAGAATTAGATCATGTGTTAGATCCACAATCACCACAATGAATGAGGAAAAACTGAACTCACTCTCAATCCTGCATGTTGAGGCAGAACTTTTAAACAGTAAACAAATGAACTTTGAAGGCCTTATCGAAGAATTTTCACTGATCAAAGCAAGATGAAAGCCAATGTAAAATCAAGCAGTTGTGTAATTTGGGATCTTATTCAATCAAAACGTTTTATTTGCCTCCAGAAGCGGTTAAGACTATAAAATAGGTTAATTACCTTCTGTCACGCTTCTTAAAATCCAAATACAGGATTACTCGAGTTTCGACAACTAATGTGTCATCATCAGATCCTCATGAATATTGTTAAAACTACATTTGTCGATGTTTACACATCTCGTCGAATAATAAAAACAACACATACATAGTACAAAAATATTAAATAATTTAACAAAAAAAAAACAAAATAAAATGAAACACAATACACTCGGTCTCCGCGAACCTGCACAGGAACGCGTTACACAGTAAAACTAATCGATACCGACTTGACCTTCGATTAACTTTATTGATCTGACATAGCTAATTTCTCGTTCTATATCGTTGACTCTATTGAATAAAATATTATTTTTATGTATTGATTTTTCATTTAAGATGCGATCGTAATTCTCTTTAGTGGCTTTATATATCTCAAACCGTTCGAGAGTGTCCAGTTTAAGTGATTTCTTGCATTTATGTAATATGTCCAAACTCTCCCTAATACTTTTTATGCTGTGATCTTGTAAACTTAAATGTTCAGCAAATGTATATCTTCCTATATTCGACTTAGAGCTTGGGATGTGTTCTTTATAACGCAATTTGAACGAACGACCCGTTTGTCCTATGTAGAATTGTGAACAATCTGAACAATTAAGCCTGTATACGCCAGTATCGTCATATTCGTCGAAAGATTTATTTTTGTTTTTAAACTTAAGTTTGTTCTCGAGCTTATTATTTGCTTTTGAAGCCAATACAATATTTTGTTTTTTTAATTAGTTTTTTAAGGTATGATGTAACATTTCGCCATACTCTATTGCAATATATTTTTCTTTTTCTTTAGGCACGTCAATATTTATTGGTCTATTTTGTTTCTTATTTATTATTTTATCTATTGTGTTACTTTTATAACCATTGGCTGTCGCTATGTGTTTAATAATGTCAACTTCGTTTTTATAGTCTTCTGTGGAGAGGGGCAATGACAGCAATCTATGTATCACGCTATTGAAAAGTGCCATTTTGTGTGAAAAAGGATGATAAGACGAGGCATGAATTCTCAGAAGACTATAAAAACGAAGTTGACGTTATTATACACATAGCGACAGCCAATGTATATAAAAGTAACATAATAGATAAAATAATAAATAAGAAACAAAATAGACCAATAAATATTGACGTGCCTAAAGAAAAAGAAAAATATATTGCAATAGAGTATGGCGAAATGTTACATCATACCTTTAAAAAAACAAAATATTGTATTGGCTTCAAAAGCAAATAATAAGCTCGAGAACAAACTTAAGTTTAAAAACAAAAATAAATCTTTCGACGAATATGACGGTACTGGCATATACAGGCTTAATTGTTCAGATTGTTCACAATTCTACATAGGACAAACGGGTCATTCGTTCAAATTGCATTATAAAGAACACATCCCAAGCTCTAAGTCGAATATAGGAAGATCTACATTTTCTGAACATTTAAGTTTACATGATCACAACATAAAAAGTATTAGGGAGAGTTTGGACATATTACATAAATGCAAGAAATCACTTAAACTGGACACTCTCGAACGGTTTGAGATATATAAAGCCACTAAAGAGAATTACGATCGCATCTTAAATGAAAAATCAATACATAAAAATAATATTTTATTCAATAGAGACAATGATATAGAACGAGAAATTAGCTATGTCAGATCAATAAAGTTAATCGAAGGTTAAGTCGGTATCAATTAGTTTTACTGCGTAAACGCGTTCCTGTGCAGGTTTGCGGCGACCGCGTTGAAACGTCCCCCAAAATTTTGTGAATTTTTTTTTGAGGGGCGTTACTTAAAATTTAAAACTAGACGATATGTCTAGACGGAAGATAAAATGTGCGGGCCCATGGTGACAGAACTTGCAATTAAAACGATGGTTTCAACATCAACAATTTTTATTAATGTTTAATAACCAAGTCTTTACATGTGTGATAATAAGTTACCGCACTTCAGAGCATCATGAAAATATAAAAGTATGTATGTGAAATCATGTTAAAAACCTCCTTAAATGATTGATATATACAATTAAATAATAATGTCACAGTAGCTCTGGCTATTTCAATACATCACCAAGCTATATAAAAAAATTTCTTAAGTACTAGTTGCTCTGAATATTTAGTTACATCATCAAATATACATATATAGAAAAACATAAATGCATGCATTAATAAATCATTAAGTTGTTATACACCCTTCGTACAATATAGACAAAACATTAAGTTAAAGAACAAGGTAAGTCTTGCATGAACATGACCTCAGCTGATACAATCATTTCTAACAGTACATGTATAAAATGCCTTCACAAATTTTAATTACTACTTGGAATTACTACTCAATTCATCACATATATTTTCTAACAATTACATTAAGGATCCATTTACCTATCCATGATCAATTGCATCTAAACAGAATCTACTAGAGTAGTATGATTACAACCCACTGCATAATGGCAGAGCCAGACTTGCCAGTGCAAGACCTTGTTTAATTAAGTTATAACTATTGAGGTGTGAACACGCCTTTTTAGACGGCAATATACTTGTATTCAATTGGTATTTAGATTATGTACTGATACAATATAATTAAAGCATTCTAAAGTCAACACTCAAGAACGTGAATAACTGATTCGCATGCGGCGAATTCGTCTAACAAAATGTCTCTTTTTAACATCACGGGTGTCCACTGCTGTCTCTAAGTTGTGTTTAAACAAGTAATAGTTTGATCCCACCTATGATCTGAAGGTAGATGATGTACACAAGGCGAGGGTGTTGATCTGTTGTGAAGAATTTGTCATGAGCTGGGTTGATGTGAATTTGATGCGAAATCATGCGTTTCTCTGTCGGCGCGATGGAGCTTAGGTGTATTGCTCTGCCAGTGGAGAAGATCTAGGTTCCACGTCGGAATCCATCACTCTCGGCTAGTGGGCGAGGACCCTGGGACGCTTTAGCCTCTACGAATGCATGAGAAAGATAAATAGATCACCGCCGGACCAGATTTTCACATCAGCAAGAATGGGGTAGAAATGAGACAGAAGGACTCGTGCACCGTACCCAGCCAACAGTAGCGAATTGCAAAGTCACGGTAACAGCTGATATAGATTACTAAATTTCTTTGCTGCACGTAATATCGATAGTAGACGCCGCTGCCACAGCGACCTTGACCGACGATCCAGCAAGCGTAGCGCACTGACAAATTTAAAAACAAATCGCGGTGGCGCCAATTTAAATTAAATTCAGGCCGAGGTATTCCAATTTAAACCGTGCCTCAGCACACCCTCACCCCAAAATGGCAACCTGGTTGCCCCCCAAAAAATCAAGGCTCAGCCTCTTAGCTAGTCAATACCACAAACAAATATCCTGGCTATCCGGGGAAATCTCAGAAAACTTATCGCACTTAGGAAGACAGAGGCTCAGAGTGACAACGAAGGAAGAAGGAAGACGAAGTGTAGTGTGTATGCATGTGTGCCTGGGAGTGTATCTATGTAAGTGTGAGGGTACTGCATGCTGACTTGATCAGGGTCAACATACAGCGCCAAGAGATAGAAGAAGAAAGAGAAGAAGCGGGTACCCTCTGAATTCTGGCCTCCTAAGGCCTCCCATAGTCAACAACTGAGACCCAACTTGATACCTACAGGACGACTACTATCCCCCCCTTCCCGGGACTGAACAACTCTCCACTTGACAACAACCATCCCCACACGACCCTCTCACCCTCCCAACCCCACGGGACCGCCCCTACACGTCACCCTCACTGGTGACCACCACCTACTCCTACTGCTGCCACTCACATACGCGTCCGAAGACCAACAAGGTATCACCAACCTTGATATGTGAGTGCCTACTTACTCTTCAACTGTCCACCTCGTGGACCGACCACGCATATGCAACTCAACAAGGTAACCTCTGACTTTGACATATGCGTGATCAACTTTCCTACTCTAGGGCGGACGGCCCCGACTAACAAGACAAAAAGATCGGATGGAGGTCGCGCGGACATAACTCCCTCAATCACTTGTTTAGCAGTTAGACTTAACACCAGCAAAAAAAGAAGGGGGTAACTTCTATTCAGCATGGCCAATACTCACTAGAACGAGAGACACTTAAATGAAACAGGGGACATCTACCCAAGAATGCGGCATGCATCAGACCTCAACATAATAACTGATTAACGTCTTTCAACAATGGATCAGCTGATTGCAAGGAAACAAACTAAAATTACCCTTGAACTCGGAATGCCAAACCTACAATAATCCCATGCGGCTATGCATCGGTTGATCAGATAACGTGAACAATGACAGAAATTCCAATATACGAGCTATCAGCTGGACAAAGGTTATCTCTCGTCAGTCTGTATTACTGTTCAAAACTATAGCGTTGATTCTGGTTTAATATTTAAATTTATTAATTCTAAAATCTGTTGACTTAAGTGGAGTTGGCATTAAAATTCCCGTTTCGAAAACAAGGTCCCCAAAAAAAATCCTAATTCAAATTCATCTTAACTCCCTCTTCATTTGGAATGCCACTCTTACTACTTAAATTCGCTCAGTGTCCACCAGAATTATACAATTTAAAAAAAACATCACAGACAACAATTTAACACCAACACATAAGTAAGAACTTGCCCTACTGCAAGCGATCCCAGGGTCCTCTAGCGCTTCAAGAGATCAGGACAAACGAACGGCAGAGAGACAGAGCTCCACAAATTACACTAGAAGACACAATAACCATAACACAATATATATTATATATCTATATTAAACTTTCACTGTGAACACTTACTTTTTGGTTTTTTTGTGTTCCAAACGTTTCAACGTGGTGTTCGTCTTCCTCAGTGGGATTTGAAATACTGAATGTCTGTACGAAGTAACCGTTATGGATTGTAGGTGTGTGTGGTGGGGGTTGGGGGTTGCTGGTGGGAGGGAATTGGCGCTGGGATTCAAAGTGTGTGTTTGAATCAGTGTATCGAAAAGTATGTGTGATCTATAGTGTAATTGTTCATTTAATATGTTGTTTGGTTGTAGTATATGATATCTGTATATTTCAAATTGTTCTGCTGTGTTTAGTTTTCTACTTTTAGGTAAGTAGTGTAGTATTTCCATGTTGTGCTCTATGTTTGTGTAACTGTGGTTTTCATTTTGTAAATGCGTGGCAAATGTGGAATGTATGTAGTTTGTGGTGAGGGCTTTTAAATGTTCAGAATATCTGGAGGAAAAAGATCTTCCCGTCTGGCCGATGTAGAACTGGTGACAATCACTGCAGTTTAATTTATAAACCCCCGTTTTGCTGTATGTGTCTGTGTCTTTGTTAGTATTATTTATGTGTTTCCTGATGGTGTTGTTAGTTCTGTAGGCTACTTTATAATTGTGTTTCCTAAATGTGTTAGCAATTTTGTGTGTGTTGGAATTGTAGTATGTGAGTGTGATGTATTTACTGGGTTGTGTGCTGTTAGTCCAGTAACGGCATCGTAAAAAGGGGGTCTACCTCGACCCAGATCAGGTAGAAGAATTAATTTTTTTATCTTGTATATATAGGTGAAAGTATGCAGAATCCAAGTTTTTGACCTCCGACACACTCGGCGCAACTTTCTGTGGTAAAAAAACCTCGAAATTTTGGCACTATTTTCAGTTTTTCAGCCATAACTCCTTTCCGGTGCGTCCTAGCAAAAAATATCCAATATTCACTTTTAAAGAGGGCAAAATGTCCTACAACTTTCATAAGAAACTTTTTTTTTCTAAATTCAAAACTAAGCGAGCTACAGTGCGTCAAAAATCGGCAAAATGTCTCATTTTTCGGAAAAGTTGGGTTTTAACCTACTTTGTCGCAATAAATGACCTGGAACCCCTGTATAAATGAATGTATTAATGTCTATTGTAAATTTAATTTATATGTACATGTATTTTGTACGTATTGTAACTACCCGTGATTTTCCCTTATCACTATCTTCTTTTCTAAACCCCACTGCTGGGTTCGCCAATTTATAACACTCCAGGAATTACTGGTTATTTGTGCCTCACCTTGGATGTGTCAAATTACCACAAGACGGGTTTTAAATTAATTTATCCTTCTCTTTGTGTACATCCATTAGTAAACCTTGTTAATTCTATATAAATAAAAACACATGGAATAGTATCTGGTAATAATAATAATATTGTATTTTTATTAAAAAAATTTCTATAGTCTATTCAGTGTAACTATTAATATAATTTATAAATCTCAGGGTCGATTCTCTTCTCTTTGTTTATATTATTTTTAGGTTCTTTTGGCTGATATAAAGGTTTAGTAATTATAAAGAAAAAACGAGTATAGAAAGTACATTACATTACAAACAATAACAATAATGAATAATATAAATTGAGTATTAATTATAATAATATATATACGTTACACAATGTATCAGTTCAGTTCAGTTCACACAGCCTTCTGGTATCCGTGATGGAAATTTCCAATGTCAGTTTGTTTATGTTGTCCAGATGACGGAATCCACTTCTTTTGGTGTTCAATAAATGTTTATTTTCTCCTTTTCGTTGTCCGAAGCCTTATGGTGGAATATTAGGATTGAAGTCCAGTGTCCTGTTATTAAGTTGATCCAAGTGTAGTTGTTCCTTCTGGTTGTTGGATCAGTAATGTTTTAAAGGTGATTTGTTTATGATATTTCTTTATCTGCTCCAATGTTATATTCTGTTATAGTTTGATATAAGGTTTTTTTACTTTCTATTATATTATTTTTTAATAATATTCATGTGTTTTGTATAAATAATTAGCTTGTTTTCAGAATTTACACTCAACTCTCCTCCTTGGCTTATTATTTTCTAATAATCATCAACAACATTCTTTTTCTCTCTTTTGGTTTCCTGGATACACATAAATACTCTGGTCATATCTGTTCAAATTGAGATTTAGTTGTCATAGGATATTATTTTTATATAATACATTATTTTATCTTCTACATACAAGTTGCTTTTTAGTTATTACATCATAATACTTAATACAATTTTAATATCAAATATTATAGTTATTTGTAATTTGACAAATATTTTTGAATAATTTATTATTTACTGAACATAATCATCTAGGCCTATGTTGACTGATTATATTTTTATATTGGAAGACTCATAATCGATCCTGCTTACACTTGTTTTATATTAATTAATTTCTTTAAATATAAACAAACTATTAATTGACAATTATATTTTAATTACTATAATTCCCTTCAGGGCTTAACTGAATGCACACTTTTAAACCATTGTCTGTGTGATCAATATCTATTAAACTTTAATAACTCAAACACTAATAAAGAAAAAACTAAATGTTAATGTCAGTATCCTCTGCTACTATGGATTAGTAATTCATTTCATTAAATAATTGTTTATAATTACTATCCACTCACAGTTATTCTTAATTGACTACCACTGTATCTCACATACTCTTACCAATTATTTACACTTGTTTATATTACATTTGTAGCACATCTTAATTACATTTTACATTTACTTCTAAATTTGTATTGTACTTTATATGACTTTCTAATTGATTCATTCATTATTCATTAAATTTATTATCATTATTTATTTGTTTATGGACTACTCCAAATCTAACTGGGTACTGTCTATATAGTATATTAATCTGTCATAGTAATGTCTGCTGTAGGACTTTTGGTTTTGAAATAGGTTCACTTTTATTTATTATTGTTTCTTCCTTTTAAATTGATTTGATTTCGATTTGTTTAGATAACTTGTTGTTATTGCTTGCTGATGTCTTCAACAGTTGAAGTATATGATATTATGGTATTAATATTGCTTGGTGATAAGATTGACATTTATGAAACAAATTCTTCATTATTATAGGCAAATTGAAACCTACCTTTCTTGTCAATACCAATTATTTTCTTCTTTATCTCTGGAGTTTGTTTATTTATATGGGTGACTTTAACGAATTGTAATTCTTGAGTTTTCTCTTGGTTCATTGTATATTCTATTTATATATTACATTCTTTTATTCACATTGATTCCATACTAATGTTAAATGATTCCCCCCCTATATTAATATGGTATTATGAATGAATATCGGCGTTGAGTGGCCCTTTTACGTCCAATTGCTCATCCGAACATTCACATACCTGGTACAGTGCACATTGGCTGCTGCCCATAAAATAATTCTAAAGTGGCACCTTAGCTTTCTCACTCTATAAATCTTATCATTATACGCATCATTGGATTCTTTTATCTTCTGAATATTTTTTCTTATTCTACATTGCCTTCCAATAACTCCATTTATTTATTATATTCAATATTACTGTTGGTATGTTTTCTTAAGTAGATTTCTTTCTCTTTTATATAACTTCACTTCAGAATTCAATGATTTATTAGCCTTAATATCATTCACCTTTGTTATTCAGTACCTCTTGCAATATAGTAGTTTTAATTATCCTTCTATTATTCTATCTCTTTTTATACTGCAACTCTTCTTCAGCAAGTTCATTTTATAATTAGTTTTAAATTTCTCTTAGGCTTTTGTCATTACTATTGTGCTCCATTATTATTATTATATCACTATATATATTATTTATGCTTGATTTAAATAGATGCACTTATTTCTTTTAGAATTTTGGTGTCGTTACATTATATACCTATATATATATATATATGTATATATATTTATTACCAAATAATACCCAAACAAAGAGATTGTGCTATGATTACTGACGGTATGTATACCATTTGGAAAGATGGGATGTAGAAGAAAATACAAGCTTAAATTGTGTCACAAACTTTATTTACAGGAAGTTTATTTTCAGAAAACAAAAATTAATTCAATTTCTTCTCCACAGGTCCCTTTTGACGTCATCTTGTTCACCCGGCCCCTCTCCGTTATTCCAGAGGATTCGGCAGTTATTTCGTAGCAGTCTTATCTTGTGCGTCGTATCTACAGTGTAATTCGCTTATGATGAGCTCTCTCGATCGGAGAGAGGTGTGTTTCATCTGCCAAAAGGCGGAAGGTGATGTGCTTACAGTGCAACAGAGAGGCGTGAAAACTCTATTAAACTCCGCCATTCAAAGGAAAATTTCTACCCATCGTCGTTTTTTGAATAATTTGAGTGAAGTGAAAGTGCACAGTGCTTGTCAAAAGAATTATAATAACCCGAAATTGATTTCGGCGTATCTCAAAAGAGGCCCTGAACCCTCTACATCGTCAACACTTTGGTCAACTGTGAAACAATTCGATTTAAAAAACAATTGCTTTTATTGTGGTGAGAAAAGTGGAGATGATTGGGTGGCAAAACAACGAAAACTTCCTATTGACAAACGAAATTCAATTCACAAAATGATGAAGTTGGAATTAAATGAGAGTGTTATTCAGGCTGCTGAAAGACGAGGTGACAACTGGGCTAGCGAAGTTGTGAAACGTATCAATGAGCAGGATCTGGTAGCTAAAGATGCTTGGTATCACCGATTTTGTCAAAGGGACTTTTACCGACCAGTCACTGTAAAAGGAGGACAAATAGGATTCTATCCACGCAGTGAGGTTGACTGAACAATGGAAATGATCTATTCCTACATTGAAGAACATCCAGAAGAATGCCAGTATACTTTGGAGGAATTAATGGAAAAAATTCAGGGTGAACATGTTCCAGATAAAAAGACAGTAAAAACCCGACTCTTGAAGAAGTGCGATGAAGATGTACTGATAGTTGAGAGGGGCGCCAAGCAGACAGTAGTTTGTTTTATAAATACTGGCTATAAGATATTGAGTGACAGTTTCTATCAGAGCAGGCATTCTGATCCACAAGAAGAGCGCCTCAGAATTGTACACGCTGCAGCAGACATCCTTCGGGAGGATATCCGATCACAGGTCTACAAGACATCGCAATACCCTCCACCTGATGATTTCTTGTCGGATGTCGAATCAGTGATCCCTACATCATTGCTCTATTTCTTTGAGTCTTTGATTTTGAAAAACAAACGAGGGGCACTGGATAAGTGGAAAAAAAAGTGTGTGGCATTGTCACACGCTGTTATTGCAGCAGTCAGACCACGGTCGTTTCTGTCCTCACTTTTGCTAGGGCTCAGTACATTTATATATAAGAGGTTTGGCTCAAGACTTCTTGTGGACATGCTCAGTGCTATCGGCTTCGTGGCGTCCTATTCTGAAACAGCCCTACTTGAGATGTCTTCTGTTGTGTGCCCTGAACAACCTAAGCTGACCCGTGATGCGTTTATCCAGTTCATTTTTGATAACGCTGATTTCAATATCAGCACCATTGACGGATTGAACACATTCCATTCTATGGGAGGAATCATGGCAGTCACTCCCCACACAGCTATAGAGTCAGAAAGAAGGAAACAGCTCAGCCCGGACCATCGAAAAGGAGGAAAACTTGAATACAAATGACTTGAATTGTATATAAAAATTGACTTAAATTGAAGAATTGGACAAAATTTGACTTGAATTGAATAACAATAATTGGCTTAAATTGAAAAATTGAACAAAATTTGACTTGAATTTGAACTTAAATTTGTAAATAAACTTCCTGTAAAAAAAATTTGTGCCACAATTTAGGCTTTTATTTTCTTCTACATACCATCTTTCCAAATGGTATACATACCGTCAGTAATCAAAGCACAATCTCTTTGTTTTGTTTGGGTATTATTTGGTAATAATTATATATATATATATATATACATATATACGTACAAAATACATGTACTGTACATATAAATTAAATTTACAATAGACATTAATACATTCATTTATACAGGGGTTCCAGGTCATTTAGAGCGACAAAGTAGGTGAAAACCCAACTTTTCCGAAAAATGAGAAATTTTGCCGATTTTGACACACTGTAGCTCGCTTAGTTTTGAATTTAGGTAAAAAAGTTTCATATGAAAGTTGTAGGCACTTTTGTCCTCTTTCAAAGTGAATATTGGATATTTTTTGCTAGGACACACCGGAAAGGAGTTATAGCTGAAAAACTGAAAAAAGTGCCAAAATTTCGAGGTTTTTTGACCACAGAAAGTTGCGCCGAGGGTGTCGGAGGTCGAAAACTTGGATTCTGCATACTCTCACCTATATATACAAGATAAAAAAATTAATTCTTCTACCTGATCTGGGTCGAGGTCGAATGTACCCCGTTACTGGACTATGTTGGTTTTATGTGTTTTACTTTTTGTGTTTAGGACGCGTTTATGTAGTTTGTTTATTAAATTGGGATAGTATCCATTTTTGACTGCTATATATTTGATTGTGTTGAGTTCTTCTTGGTAGTCATGTGTGTTTAGGGGTATTGAAGTCAGCCTATGGAGCATGTAGTTGAAAGCTGCATGTTTGTGTTGAGTTGGGTGGTTGGATGATTTATGTATGACCATGTCTGATGTGGTGGGTTTTCTGTATATTTTGTATGTGTGTGTGTTGTTTGTTGTTTCAATTCCCTCCCACCAGCAACCCCCACCACACACACCTACAATCCATAACGGTTACTTCGTACACACATTCAGTATTTCAAATCCCACTGAGGAAGACGAACACCACGTTGAAACGTTTGGGACACAAAAAAACAAAAAGGAAGTGTTCACAGTGAAAGTTTAATATAGATATATAATATTTAAAAAAGTGAATGAAGAGGATGTGCCAACAAGATAATTACAATATGTATAGTATAACGATTCATATAGTCGACCTATCAGATCGTTATATGAAAAGTGTCAAACTGTGCTAGTCTAGCGGCGTAAGCAAGAGAGAGAGGGAATAATTGCAGCCATCCCTGTCTAACATCGCCACTGCTACTACTGATGCGGGCACAGACATGACATTTTATTCAATTAATTTTATGTATTAAAACTGCAATATCTTCAAAACTAATAAATATACGGCAATTCTGAAACCTGCATAGTGTTCAGCAATTATAACTCTATAAGTAGCCAAAATATCAACTAATATAATTAACATTTAAAGAAGTTATACAGAAGAAGAACGCCAAGAGATATAACTAGAGAATTAGGCTAGGTACGATGTTTTCACACACATACAGAGAAAGACCAAAGCAATAATATTCTGTGGTCGGATCTTTGAAATCACGTTTGCAAATACCTGTAATCAAACGATTTGCAAACAGAGGAAGTATGAAATTAGCCAGTAATTCTCTACCATCTCAAACTTGTTAAGGAGCGTTTGACCGACTTGTTCGATATTGTTTCAAGTGGAAAACACATGATTTATTTGGAACAACCAATCAGAATCCTGTATTTAGAGGAGACGCCAACTCAGAATGAGGGAATTGGGCACTCTTCGTTTGGGCATTAAATAAGCAAGACGTGTGTTAAATACGAGCTAAATTGCACAAACAACGCAAAGTATTTATTTAAATAAACAGTTCGCGAAGTGGTCCGCAGTAGTAGAGGAACTAGTAAGGTTCAATAAATAAGCTCGCTGCGTAATAACAAATTAATTAATTAAATAATTAAGTAACAGTGAAGTGACCTGTACACCAGAGTAGCTACAGCATCTGTAATTGTCCAGGATCATCAGTCAACGTTATTGGTCAACATCATTTCTTCTGAGCCGAACCATCAAAAGGAGTATCTCTACTGATTACTATCTATGGTCAACGCATCAATCAGATAAGAAATATATTCATTGATCAATGAACATAAATAACAAAATAAATAATTAAATCAATAAACATTTTTTTAAAAAGACTATATAAATTCAAATTTTGTATTTAATTATTAAGATTAGATATACAGTAATACAGGAGTGTTGAATGGAGAGTGAGGTGTAGTATTGAACGTGCAAATTATTGCAGACCCATTCTTTAGCACTGGTTTGGGAGATATAAAATCCCTAAATAAACCAGATAAGAGCAATTGGTCGTTCGGATGTTTTAATCTTCACTTTTCAAGCATACTCATTAACCAATAAGATTTAGGTAAGCAATAAGTCATTAACTTAGCTTTTAAAGAAATTAATACAATAACAGAATCGTTAATTAAACAAACTTCAACAAATTTTAAGAGTTATTTGTAACGATTCCCCTTAAATTCCACACTCACTGAACGAATCCTGAGATAGTGTGTCTCTGTGCTCTGAGCTAAGCTGAATCCGTGTCATTTGTATCTGGGATTTGTTCTGGCGCCCAGGTAAAGAAAAGTCATGGGTAAGTAAGATTTGTTCTATCATTGTATATAGAATGTAGAGTGATAGATAAAAAGGTAGTTATATAATTTGTCGCCGCAACTAATGGGCCCGAGTAAACTCGATTAAACCGATATTAACCCAAGTGACTAGTTTGAATTGTAATAATACTTAATTTGAAACGAAGTGGAATATTTAAGGTTACAAGTAACTGTTGAAGGGCTAAATAATAAAATAAACTTTGTTAAATAGTTATTGTAAAAAAAAAAAAAAAAAAAAAAAAAAAAAAAAAAAAAAAAAAAGGCTAAATCACAAGCAGTAGATATGGCAGCAATTGAACAGATGTTAAAGCAGTTGACCATTAAAATGGATGAAAATAATAGTAAAATTGAAAATACAAAGAGTCAATTATCTAGTAAAATAAAAGATTAAAAGATACAAATAATAAAATTGAAGAAAATAATCAAAATTTAGAAGAAAGTAATAAAAAATTAATAAATGATGTTAATAATAAAATAGAGCAAACTAATAAATACTTATCTAGCAAAATGAAACAAATAAACAAAAATTTAACTAGCCAAAGAGAACAAAGTAGTAAAGAAGCTAGATTTAAAATAGATGAAGAAATAGCTAATTTAGGTAGTAAAATAGATAGTACCAATAGCAAAATAGATGAGAGTAATCTTAAGTTTGATAAGCATACCGAAGAGGTTAAAGCTACAATAGAGGAATTTAAGAAACAAGTAAGTACTAATTTTCGCCGCCAAGACGAAAAACTAAATAAATTTAGAAACGAATTTCATGAACGGTTAGAACAGAAAGTAACCCTTATTAACCAACAATTCAGCGAAGTTACTGCTGAGTTAAAAACCCAAACGCTTCTAAATAAAGAAGAAATCCAGAGTACTAGGGTAGAGTGCACCCAACTGGGTGAAAATATTAAGGAGGTTAAGAAACAAGTAGAGAGTAAGGCTGACCGAGACGAAGTACATCAAAAGGTAGAACAGCAATTAAAGGTAATGCGGAAAGATCTGACTAAAGCAATGAAGTCACAGCAAACCAAAGTCGTGAGGTGTCGCAGCTATAAGGAGGAACCGGAAAACCTTGTATTCTCAGGAAACCCACATGAGAATCCTGTGGAGTTTCTAAGGCTGTTTGAGGCTTATGTAACTCGCGTAAACCCACTGATGGATGACGAGGACGAGAAGGACATGTTACGCCGATTCCTCAAGAATTGGGCAGGTACGTGGTGGAAAGTCATCTCGGACCGAGTCCAAACCTACGCTGACTTCAGAGAGAAATTCCTTGCTCAATACTGGAACATACAGATTCAAAGAAGGGTGCGTGATCATCTGGAATTTGGTAATTATCACCCGTCCATGAATATGACAACCACCAACTATGTGCTAAACGTAATGGCACAAGTAAAGCATTTAACACCACCAGTGGAGGAGAGAGACCTAGTGTATAAGCTAGCACGTCATTTCTCGGAATGCACTAGAGTAGCAACCACTACTAGAGGAGTGGATACCCTAGAAAATTTATAATGGTCGTGGATGAATGTCAGACCTAGAGAGAGACCTGAAGCGAGTAAATAATCAGCTGAGTAACCACCCTGGAGGCGATCATCAGGAACCGACTTTCTACCCAACGAAGAGAAGAGACAATGAGCGCCCAAAAGAAAAAAGGTTTACCCCATATCCGGGTAACAAACCCCAATATCGGCAGGAATTGGAAGAGAAGGGTAGAAGTAGGAGCGTTGAAACCCGACCAAGTAAAGGGTTTAAGGTATGTAAGACAGCCATATCATCTACCGAGCCACAACCGTCTACTAGTAAAATGAATACGGGAAACGGGAAGCCACTGCAGGTAGAAAAGAAACAAAACTAAATCTACCATTACCTGCAGTGAAAAACCCATTAATACAGTTAAAAGGAAATTAACAAATAATATAAATCAAGTGAACGATAGGGAGTTCTTGTTAAAAGAAGAGCAAGAAGTGGGTAGAAACAATTATCCTGAATGTCCGGAAATAATTTTTGAAATCAGTAATCTACTAGTAAGAGCGTTGATAGACACCGGCAGTGAGGTAACCTGTGTCAGCTCAAAGTTTGTAGAAAATAATTGTCAGTTGCATAATTGTCCCAGACTACCCGTAAAAAATTGTAATGTACAGGGAGCCACTGGAGCCAAAATGCAAAAGATAACTGAACAAATTTATTTACCTATCAATATAAATGGTACCCAAACCCAAATTGTAGCTCTTATAGTCCCGAAACTTGTTCATGACTGTATTATTGGGGTAGATACATTACTTGAATGGAGGACAGAAATAAATTTCAAAAGAAATACCATCACGATGGAAATAAATACCAAGAAAATCAGTGTAAACATTAAAGAAGTTAAGCATTGGAAGTCGGTAAGTGTCATAAAAGGGTATGGAGAGAAACCGGTAGTTGACGTTAGGAGTGACCAGCACTGTATTGAAGATACTCCAGAAATCAACATCTGGACTGAGTTGAACAACAAGCAACAGAACCAAATTCAGCAACTCGTCTATAAGTATAGGGATGTTTTTAGTACAGAGCCTGGAAGAGCTAAGTTCTATGAACATCAGTTAACACTTACTGAAAACGCATCATTTGTGCAAAGGACTTATCCAATCCCTTTACACTATAGAGAAGAAGTGGAAAAAGAGGTCCAACAGATGTTAGCGAATGGAGTTATAGAGAGGGCAAGAAGTCCCTATATTAACCCTTTAGTAGTTGTCACCAAGCCGAACGGTAGTATCCGCTTATGCCTTGATGCCAGGAAATTAAATTATTAATACCTGATTACGAGTGCGCAAGGAGTGTAGAAGAATTGTTCCAAAAATGTAATGGAGTTAAGTGCATGACCAAACTGGACTTAACATCCGGATTTTGGCAAATTCCAATCCGCAAATGTGATAGACAGTATATGGCATTTTTGTATAAAAACAAGTGCTACCAATTTAAAGTTGTACCTTTTGGCCTGAGCACCCAGCTTAGCTGCAATGGTAAGGTGTTTAGACAGTGCCTTAGGTAATGAGGTAGAGAAGTATACACTAGTGTTCGTAGATGATATTCTATGTGTGTCACAAACATTCGAGGGTACTTACAACATTTAAGAAATATTTTTGCAAAATTAAGATCAGCAAACATGACGCTGAATCTACGGAAATCAGCGTTTGGTAAGGAGGAAATTAAGTTTTTAGGTCACCAAATCTCAGTGGAAGGAATAACCACGGACCCAGAGAAAATAAAAGCCATACAAGAATTTCCAACTCCAAAGAACTGCAAGCAGCTAAAGTCATTTCTAGGTTTAGCTAACTACTATCAGAGGTTTACAAGTAAATACGCGGAAAGTACTGTTCCATTGTTGAAGTTGTTAAACAAAGGGATTAAATGGAGGTGGACAAGGGACCACAATGAAGCGCTACAACAAGTGAAAAGTCTTTTTATAAATACTGTTATATTACATCATCCGAGGGTAGGAGAAAGATTTTATTTACAAACTGACGCCAGCAATATTGCTATAGGAGCACACTTATATCAGATAGATGAGAAGGGCCAAAAAGCGGTATTAGGATTTGTGAGTCGCACACTTAAAGGGGCGGAATTAACTTATTTTACGACAGAAAAGGAGCTATTAGCGATAGTGCATAGCCTGTCAAAGTTTAGAAGTTATATTCTGGGTGCTAAACTTACTATAATCACCGACAATAAGGCGTTAGTATTTTTATTAAAGTGTAAATTGCTAGGTGCTCGTCTGACTCGCTGGATCCTGGCTATACAAGAGTACCAGTTTGAAATACAATATTGTAAAGCGAAAGACAACTTGGTAGTAGATGTACTTAGTAGAAATCCACCATCAGAAAACAACATGGATACAGTTAACAGTAAAAGTAGTAGCACTGATATAGGTATTTACACGGTAAAGCATGTAGCAAAACCTGAAGTAGTTAGACGACTTAAGGAAATAGGGACCCATCAACAAGAAGACCCTAGGATTAGTGTAGCTTGGAGAAGTGCGGTTACCAACACCAAACCACCAAACCAGGATTTTCCATGTATGACGGTAAGCTATATAAGCTATGTTCCCATAGGTGGAAATTATTAAAAGACGTTGAAAACACAAAATTATAGGAAAATACCATGGGGATAGTTTGAGGAAATATAGACAAAATATAGAGCAATAAGGAAACAATGGTTTGAGCCAATGAGGTATGTGAATCAAATGTGGTCAAACAAAATTTTAGAAATGTCTTTGAATCAATGTCAATGTTAATAAGAAGTAGTTGAATAAATGTCAGTATTGTTGTTTTGATTATTGACGTCCATTAAGTCAAAATTGTGATTAAAGTATTAATGTTCATATAAATATCTAATATGTGTGTGCCATGTTAGGTTAAGTAACATATTGTAATAATTAGTTATAAGGTAGAAGTAAGCAAAATTGTATTAGTGCAAATTTATGCAAGAAAAACCAAAAGTACAAATTTAAAAAAAAATTGCGAAATTTTAGATGTGCAAATTTTAATTAGTGTAAAATACTAATTATGTATGTATTTCTTATGTATCAAATTTTTTTATACCGAGTGAGGGTATATATAACGATTCATATAGTCGACCTATCAGATCGTTATATGAAAGTGTCAAACTGTGCTAGTCTAGTGGCGTAAGCAAGAGAGAGAGAGAATAATCGCAGCCATCTATGTCTAACATCGCCACTGCTACTACTGATGCGGGCACAGACATGAAATTTTATTCAATTAATTTTGTACAATAATGTTGGTATTTGTAATGTGGGAATTGTATTGATGGAAGGTTGGCTAATCTGATTCATAATTTAATTTTGCTGCTACTCGCAGATATGACGGACACAGTGCTCTGAGCTTTCAAACACAACAATCGTTTAGCTACGCTCATTGCGTTTCGCCTATCGGCTTAATTATTTTCATGTCGCGGAATATTATGTAGGGCCATTGGCCTAAATTATTTCATGTTTTGTCTTAGTGTTGCATAATTGCAGTTCATTTCTTAAATATAATTTTTTCTTATGCGTCATGATGCCTGAAGGCTTAGCTGACCTTCATCAAATCTAAATCGATTTGTACTAATTTACGTACAATAAATGTGTTTAAATACAGTCCACTTATCTACCATTAGTTTCATGTGCCAAGCCAATTTAACTCCACGACATTATTAAAATGCTTAGCTAGGCATCTACATATCAAAATTTTTATTTAAACATCTTTATTAATCAACTACAATTCTTAACAAATTTTATGTATTAAAACTGCAATATCTTCAAAACTACAAAATATACGGCAATTCTGAAACCTGCATAGTGTTCAGCAATTATAACTCTATAAGTAGCCAAAATATCAACTAATATAATTAACATTTAAAGAAGTTATACAGAAGAAGAACGCCAAGAGATATAACTAGAGAATTAGGCTAGGTACGATGTTTTCACACACATACAGAGAAAGACCAAAGCAATAATATTCTGTGGTCGGATCTTTGAAATCATGTTTGCAAATACCTGTAATCAAACGATTTGCAAACAGAGGAAGTATGAAATTAGCCAGTAATTCTCTACCATCTCAAACTTGTTAAGGAGCGTTTGACCGACTTGTTCGATATTGTTTCAAGTGGAAAACACATGATTTATTTGGAACAACCAATCAGAATCCTGTATTTAGAGGAGACGCCAACTCAGAATGAGGGAATTGGGCACTCTTTGTTCAGGCATTAAATAAGGAAGACATGTGTTAAATACGAGCTAAATTGCACAAACAACGCAAAGTATTTATTTAAATAAACAGTTCACGAAGTGATCCGCAGTAGTAGAGGAACTAGTAAGGTTCAATAAATAAGCTCGCTGCGTAATAAATAAATTAATTAAATAATTAATTAATAAATAATTAAGTAACAGTGAAGTGACCTGTGCACCAGAGTAGCTACAGCATCTGTAATTGTCCAACATCATTTCTTCTGAGCCGAACCATCAAAAGGAGCATCTCTACTGATTACTATCTACGGTCAATGCATCAATCAGATAAGAAATATATTCATTGATCAATGAACATAAATAACAAAATAAATAATTAAATCAATAAAGATTTTTTTAAAAGACAATATATAAATTCAAATTTTGTATTTAATTATTAAGATTATATACAGTAATATAGGAGTGTTGAATGGAGAGTGAGGTGTAGTATTGAACATGCAAATTATTGCAGACCCGTTCTTTAGCACTGGTTTGGGAGATATAAAATCCCTAAATAAACCAGATAAGAGCAATTGGTCGTTTGGACGTTTTAATCTTCACTTTTCAAGCACACTCGTTAACCAATAAGATTTAGGTAAGCAATAAGTCATTAACTTAGCTTTTAAAGAAATTAATACAATAACAGAATCGTTAATTAAACAAACTTCAACAAATTTTAAGAGTTATTTATAACGATTCCCCTTAAATTCCACACTCACTGAACGAATCCTGAGATAGTGTGTCTCTGTGCTCTGAGCTAAGCTGAATCCATGTCATTTGTATCTGGGATTTGTTCTGGCGACCAGGTAAAGAAAAGTCACGGGTAAGTAAGATTTGTTCTATCATTGTATATAGAAAGTAGATTGATAGATAAAAAGGTCTTTATAATAGATGTACCATAAACATAACATAAACGCTATCTAACACTCAAATAAATACCACACGATATACAACGAACAAGTAGCCTACATAATTCTCAGACTGGTCCACAACATAATTACATGACCGAATTCTGCAAATAAGAATTTATCACCAAAATTCACAACTTCAAATCCATGATGGAGTTGCGTGTCCGACCATTACCACATTCATTTAAAGGAATTAATCCCCCACATACAGACATGGAGGGTAATTCAGCTATCATGAGCGCATGACTCTTAATTGCTCCCAACCCTCAATGGGAACACATACCAGCTAGAAAATCATTGGGCAAACCAATATGCTTCAAAAGTGCACGTATACACAACAAGTTTATACAAATAGGAGCAACTTTAATAAGGTCCGGCAGGATGTGTATATGCCAAATTTTGTATTATGTATGGTAGTTACTTCCGGCTTACATTAATAATATTCAATACAACAAACGAGCATAATAACAGGTCTTGCAGTAATTCTCACACTTCAACCAAAACAATACAACACAACATTGAGATTTTATAAATTCATATATACACAAACACCAATAAAATTTTTGGTAAGCTCATTTCATTTCCAACCCGGCATACATATACTTATTGAATTCTTCCAACACAGATAATCCGTTTCTTAACCCAAGATTTTGATTCATTTAAAATTTGAAAATTCCGAAGTTGCAAGTTCTGCCACAACTGTCCAGTACGCAGAGCTTAACCCCGCAGAATGTAACTATGCGAGAAAAACCACGCTCTGCTACCATTGAAACGTCCCCCAAAATTTTGTATTTTTTTTTAGGGGCATTACTTAAAATTTAAAACTAGACGATATGTCTAGACGGAAGATAAAATGTGCGGGGCCCATGGTGACAGAACTTGCAATTAAAACGATAGTTTCAACATCAACAATTTTTATTAGTGTTTAATAACCAAGTCTTTACATGTGTGATAATAAGTTACCGCACTTCAGAGCATCATGAAAATATATAAGTATGTATGTGAAATCATGTTAAAAACCTCCTTAAATGATGATATATACAATTAAATAATAATGTCACAGTAGCTCTGGCTATTTCAATACATCACCAAGCTATATAAAAAAATTTCTATGTACTAGTTGCTCTGAATATTTAGTTACATCATCAAATATACATATATAGAAATACATAAATGCATGCATTAATAAATCATTAAGTTGTTATACACCCTTCGTACAATATAGACAAAACATTAAGTTAAAGAACAAGGTAAGTCTTGCATGAACATGACCTCAGCTGCTACAATCATTTCTAACAGTACATGTATAAAATGCCTTCACAAATTTTAATTACTACTTGGAATTACTACTCAATTCATCACATATATTTTCTAACAATTACATTAAGGATCCATTTATCTATCCATGATCAATTGCATCTAAACAGAATCTACTAGAGTAGTATGATTACAACCCACTGCATAATGGCAGAGCCAGACTTGCCAGTGCAAGACCTTGTTTAATTAAGTTATAACTATTGAGGTGTGAACACGCCTTTTTAGACGGCAATATACTTGTATTCAATTGGTATTTAGATTATGTACTGATACAATATAATTAAAGCATTCTAAAGTCAACACTCAAGAACGTGAATAACTGATTCGCATGCGGCGAATTCGTCTAACAAAATGTCTCTTTTTAACGTCACGGGTGTCCACTGCTGTCTCTAAGTTGTGTTTAAATAAGTAATAGTTTGATCCCACCTGTGATCTGAAGGTAGATGATGTACGCAAGGCAAGGGTGTTGATCTGTTGTGAAGAATTCGTCATGAGCTGGGTTGATGTGAATTTGATGCGAAATCATGCGTTTCTCTGTCGGCCCGACGGCGATGGAGCTTAGGTGTATTGCTCTGCCAGTGGAGAAGATCTAGGTTCCACGTCGGAATCCATCACTCTCGGCTAGTGGGCGAGGACCCTGGGACGCTTTAGCCTCTACGAATGCATGAGAAAGATAAATAGATCACCGCCGGACCAGATTTTCACATCAGCAAGAATGGGGTAGAAATGAGACAGAAGGACTCGTGCACCGTACCCAGCCAACAGTAACGAATTGCAAAGTCACGGTAACAGCTGATATAGATTACTAAATTTCTTCGCTGCACGTAATATCGATAGTCGACGCCGCTGCCACAGCGACCTTGACCGACGATCCAGCAAGCGTAGCGCACTGACAAATTTA
The DNA here is from genome assembly GCA_034769895.1 of Magicicada septendecula. NCBI lineage: Eukaryota > Metazoa > Arthropoda > Insecta > Hemiptera > Cicadidae > Magicicada > Magicicada septendecula. Next base: position 22,516,251 of record CM068371.1, read on the forward strand.
AAAACAAATCGCGGTGGCGCCGATTTAAAATTAAATTCAGGCCGAGGTATTCCAATTTAAACCGTGCCTCGGCACAGCGTGTATTGTGTTTCATTTTATTTTGTTGTTTTTACTGTATTAGTTGGGAATCTAATTTACTATATTAAATGTTTTTACTAATTATTTAATATTTTTGTACTATGTATGTGTTATTTTTATTATTCGACGAGATGTGTAAACATCGACAAATGTAGTTTTAACAATATTCATGATGATCTGATGACACATTAGTTGTCAAAACTCGAGTAATCCTGTATTTGGATTTTAAGAAGCACGACATAAGGTAATTAACCTGTTTTATAGTTATTCAATCACTCTTAAATTATTTGTTCTATTTATCCAATGTACCGTACATTACTTTCATTGACTAAATATCACTATAATATTGACGACTCGGAACACTAAGTTTGTTATAAGTAAAAACGTAAAGTTTTACCTTACAGCCTAAACCGGCTTTCACCTATAGAAGGCTTCATCAGAGGCTGTCGTAAGTAGCGCTGTTCGTCTTGTTGTTGGTGACGAGATAGTTTTTCGAAAGATCGTAGCTGTGTGTGTGTGGTGAGATGTGTTCGAATAATGCGTGCGATTTGAATTGTGTCTGTTCGTTTAGGATGTCGTTTTTATTTGTTTTTGTGTGTTTGTATATTTCTAATTGTTCTAGAGTGTCTAGTTTTCGGCCTTTTGTGTGTACGTGTAGTATGTTCATGTTATTGTCGATGTTTTTATATGTGTGGTTTGCTTCAATGAGGTGGTTTGCGAAGGTAGATTCTGTAGTGGTGTGGTGTGCTTTTGTGTGTTCAATGTATCTCTGTTTGAAGCTACGTCCTGTCTGGCCTATGTAGAATTTATTGCAATTTGAACAATTTAGCTTATATACACTGGGTAGATCGAATTTGTTTTGTGCTTTGGGCATGCGTTTTGATAGTGTGTGTTCTGTTTTGTTAGTAGTTTTGTAAGCGATTCTGTATCCTGCTTTTTTGAATTTGTGGGCAATTTTTTCTGTTTGTTTGTTGATGTATGTTAGTGTTATGAATTTGTTGTTTTCTGCCTTTGTCTGTTGTTTGTTTTGTGTTTTGTGTAGGAGTTTACTGACTATTGTTCTGTCATAACCGTTAGATTCTGCTAGATATTTTATCGTGTTTGGTTCGTCTTTGTAGTCTATTTCATCTAAGGGGATGTTGTTAAGTCTATGTATCATGGTTCTAAAAGCAGCTAGTTTGTGTTGTATTGGGTGATTGGTGGTGTTGTGTATTAATGTGTCAGTTGTAGTTGGTTTTCTGTATATACTGAATTTGTGCCTGTGTTCTAGTTTTGTGATGGAGAGGTCTAAGAAGTTTATGTATTGTTGTGTTCGTATTCGGCAGTGAAGGTTATGTTTTTATGTATTTTGTTTATGTGCGTTAGTAACTGTTCACATTGTCTTTTGTTTCCCCTGTATAGTATTAGAATGTCATCAACGTATCTGTGCCAATATAGTATTTTATGTGAATGTCTGTCATTGTTTGTGAGTATTTTTGTTTTTTCTAAGTGTTGGAGGAAGACTTCTGCTAGAATGCTGGATATGGGGGAGCCCATGGGTAGGCCATCTTTCTGTGTGTAGTATTTATTGTTATAAGTAAAGTAGTTTTGTTTTGTGATAATGTTCAGAGTTTCTGTTATTTCATTGATAAGTTCGTCTGGTGTGTTGTTCTGTTTGAGTTTGTTTTGTAGGATGGTGATTGTTTCAGAGATGGGGATGTTTGTGTACAGGTTTTTAATGTCAAAGGAGGCTAATGTGGCGTTATGGGGGATGTGTATGTCTTTTATTTTTGTTACTAGGTCAGTGTTGTTTTTTACTGCAATGTTGTTGTCTATTTGTGTGTGTTGTCTAATAATTTTGTCTAGATATTTTGCCAGTTTGTGTGCAGGGGCATTACGGTAGTTGATAATGGGGCGGATCGGAATGTCTTCTTTATGGATTTTGGGAAGCGCTTGGAGTGTAGGTGCTGATGGTCGGATTTGTTTCATGTAGGGCTTTTGTTTATGTGTCATAATGTGTTTGGCTTTGTTGACTATTTGTTTTACTGAGTTTTGGTATCTGTCGGTGGGGTCGTGTTTTAGTTCTGTGATGTTGTTCTGTTCCCAAAAATTAAAAACCTGTACACAAACATCCCCATCTCTGAAACAATCACCATCCTACAAAACAAACTCAAACAGAACAACACACCAGACGAACTTATCAATGAAATAACAGAAACTCTGAACATTATCACAAAACAAAACTACTTTACTTATAACAATAAATACTACACACAGAACGATGGCCTACCCATGGGCTCCCCCATATCCAGCATTCTAGCAGAAGTCTTCCTCCAACACTTAGAAAAAACAAAAATACTCACAAACAATGACAGACACTCACATAAAATACTATATTGGCACAGATACGTTGATGACATTCTAATACTGTACAGGGGAAACAAAAGACAATGTGAACAGTTACTAACGCACATAAACAAAATACATAAAAACATAACCTTCACTGCCGAATACGAATACAACAATACCATAAACTTCTTAGACCTCTCCATCACAAAACTAGAACACAGGCACAAATTCAGTATATACAGAAAACCAACTACAACTGACACACTAATACACAACACCTCCAATCACCCAATACAACACAAACTAGCTGCTTTTAGAACCATGATACATAGACTTAACAACATCCCCTTAGATGAAATAGACTACAAAGACGAACTAAACACGATAAAATATCTAGCAGAATCTAACGGTTATGACAGAACAATAGTCAGTAAACTCCTACACAAAACAAACAACAGACAAAGACAGAAAACAACAAATTCATAACACTAACATACATCAACAAACAAACAGAAAAAATTGCCCACAAATTCAAAAAAGCAGGATACAGAATCGCTTACAAAACTACTAACAAAACAGAACACACACTATCAAAACGCATGCCCAAAGCACAAAACAAATTCGATCTACCCAGTGTATATAAGCTAAATTGTTCAAATTGCAATAAATTCTACATAGGCCAGACAGGACGTAGCTTCAAACAGAGATACATTGAACACACAAAAGCACACCACACCACTACAGAATCTACCTTCGCAAACCACCTCATTGAAGCAAACCACACATATAAAAACATCGACAATAACATGAACATACTACACGTACACACAAAAGGCCGAAAACTAGACACTCTAGAACAATTAGAAATATACAAACACACAAAAACAAATAAAAACGACATCCTAAACGAACAGACACAATTCAAATCGCACGCATTATTCGAACACATCTCACCACACACACACAGCTACGATCTTTCGAAAAACTATCTCGTCACCAACAACAAGACGAACAGCGCTACTTACGACAGCCTCTGATGAAGCCTTCTATAGGTGAAAGCCGGTTTAGGCTGTAAGGTAAAACTTTACGTTTTTACTTATAACAAACTTAGTGTTCCGAGTCGTCAATATTATAGTGATATTTAGTTAAGTAACGGACACGTCATGGACAACGAAATCCAAGAATTTACTTTCATTGATTTTACTATATTTGATGATAAAACCAAACCATGTAGGTCTATAAATAAACTTATAAACAAACAAGTAGCTCTACGTATATTACTTGTTATAAAACTAATCTATGTATTACTAAAGCGTACACGTAAATAAATATTAATAAAGGTTAAAAAAAATGTAGTATTTTTCACAAATCCATCACATTTTCCTTTTAGATTTAAGATCAAATGAGATATTTGTAAGAGATAGTTGAAATGCTTATTTTCAGTAACTTTTTTTCAGCAGTCAAGGAGAATTGAATATATAGAAGTTACTAGGGTGGGTGGGGGTGGGGGGGCTAACAATAGTGCCTGGGGGCGGCGGGTCATCTAAATCTGGGCCTGGATAATAAGCAATAATTTCTATGCCAATAATTATTTTTCTCTTGAAATTACTTCATCCCCTCTCCCTAAAATATAATCAGAAATTGAAAAAATCAAGGACGACAATGTACACGAATCTGAATCGTGGTATGGTACTATACTATTTTGTATCGAAAAACTTATGAAGAAAACTAATGTCTGAATGCTCCCCACAGGTTACAAAAAGTAGGAGTAGTACTACTTAAATATACATAATGAACCTAAAAACATTAGGAGTTTAAAAAACTTGGAGCTTATTTGCTTTAAATAAAATTGGGGTTATTTAAAAAGTAGGCCTAATGTATTTTATTAATACAAATTAATTTTCCATGTATTTGGAAAATTATGTATACAATTTAAACAAAGGTAAAAATGTAAAGTACCGTTTACCAAATGGTAAAAGCTTAAGAGCATGATAATGTCTTTCAGCCGCCAGCTAAACGCAACATTATTATGGTTACTGACTGACTGATTGGTTACATACCTATCTACAGCTATGCAGTGTTGTTTGCTTGTTAGGTCTTTAATCTGCGACGGACGTTAGCACGTTAGCGGTCGCGGTTTTAGTTAACGATTCCCGGCTGGTAAATGATGACGTCATGCAGCGTGATGCGTTACAGAAATTTCCAAATGATGGCCAGCCATAAGACATTATCATGTCAAAAATGGAAAGTATGTCGCTACAATTTATTTACTGAACCGAGACGAAATACAAAAAAAATATTAAGAATTAAATTCGTATATTTTATGTCAATACACAATTTTGCGTCAACTCATTATCGGAAATTAATTAATAATTAAATTAGAAATAACATTTACATTTTTTAGTTGTGAAGCAGTCTTTGTAATATTGCGATTCCCAACTAGATGTCGTCGCAACACGTAAACAGCTGATTGTCAAAACAACTGTTAAACATGGCGTATGCTAATGTAGCATGATTGTGCTAACCTTGTTGATCACGATACGCATACTTGAGACGTTCGCTGGTATTAATGTTGGTGGTGTTATCGTTATCATGGTTGTCGGGGTATTGTCTGTGATAGTGCCCGTTGTTTTCTGCATGGGTTTAATACGCAAATACTGCGAATCGAAATGGGGAAAATGCGGCGAATTTAAACCGCTACAAGGGAAAGTGTTTATTGTTACTGGTGCTAACTCTGGAATCGGTAAGGAGACGGTAAAAGGTTTAGCCTTGCGTAAAGCAAGAGTGATTTTGGCGTGCAGAAACATGGACAATGCGAAACTGGCCATAGAAGAAATTCGCAAGACTATATCTACCGGGGAACTGGTATGTTTACAGTATTGTAACGTATTATGAAAACCCTACAAAATTTGGCTAATCAAACACGCCCTGGATCGTTTTAGTTATTGTGTTGTGTATATTAAAAAAAACATACAAATTACTGTTATTAATTTTGAACCAAATGTATTTTGTAACACAACATGCCATCCACAGTTTGTGTTTGGAGCTTGTTCAGTTGTAGCAATGAATATAAAGAAACTTGAGTTAAGAAAGTCATAAAACATGTACTGACAGAACGTTACATGAAATTTTAAACGTTCATCCAAGTTAAGCGCCTTAACAAGTTGTATTATATATTCCCTGTGAATAAATTTATAAGAAAATTAAGAGAATAATGTGTTAAATAAAGAAACGATTAGTAATATCTGATTTTAATTTAACAATAATATTTTTTCAAAACTTTTTTAATATTCTGAGTACAATTAAAAAGAAAGTGCAGATACAATAACAGAATATTACTGCTGTGATTCACAGTAAGTTAGTTCAAAACAGTTTTATCTCACTATCTACAGGCAGACTTGCTGTTGTGTCTAGTAGGGGCAGCACTGAGACAAATCTGTCAGTGGTTGCCATCAGATGTATATCAAAATATGTCACAGCTTGGTAGACAACATTGGCCTTATTCCATCAGCAGTTAAAAGATTTCAGTGGTTGACATACCATAGTTTCATGGGGAAAATGAAGTTCAGGATAGTGTGTTATTATTAAAAAATACAAAAGGTACGGTACTGGAAATTAATAAATGCATATTAAAACACTTTAAACTTAAACAGCCAACCATTCTTCAGGTACTCAGTTAAAAAAAATTAAAATGAAAGTAGGTTTTACCTCATTCCTATTTCTTGTTTTGCTAATCATGCTACTTTGCAGTCTTCTTTTACACTGTTCGTGTGTACACTGTTGAGATCAAAATATTAAGAGTCGTGGTATTGTCCATTAATTTGATAACTTTACTGGGTAATAGTTCCGAATGACTACCTTGTCTCTGACAGTGACAAAACTTGCAAAAACCGTGATTTTTGTGTTTATGTATAAACTACATGCCAAAACTAGGTGTGGAAGTAAAAAATTTGTACAAAATAAGGTGCATTTTTTGACGTAATAAGGTAAACTTGACATTAGGTTAACATGCAAACTAACATAACTTCTAACCTTTCTCGTTTTTTATGGTTAAAAAAAAACTCAAAGTTAGGCAGGGTGGCCCGTGTATAATAACTTGCCTGTTACTATACATGTCTCCCTTTTTGTGACAGGACTTGTTTTCCACAGTACTCATTTTTTCAATAATAATCTGTTTGTGTGTAGATCACAGAAAAAGCAACCAACTCGAAGTAAGGTGAGGCGCCCAAGGGCCACCCCTTGCCTAGTACTATACATGTCTCCCTTTCTGTGGCAGAACTCATTTTCCACTAATACCCGTTTATTGTGCAGGTCACTGGAAAGTGACCTTTCAGATAACGGTCCCATCTCAAAAAAAAAAAAAAAAAAAAAAAAAAAAAAAAAAAAAAACAGCACTCCTAGCATCCTAGCCTAGCAGCAGTCCCTGATGATGAAGATTGCAATGATTGAAAGTTGAATCAGGGAATAAGGTATACATTATAAATGTTTACTTACTTACTTCTTACTTCTTAATACGAGTATCCGAGGCTGGCTGCTTCGATGGCTCGATGTCTCCTGTAAGTGTCTGCTGCTAGTGGCCACCAACAACTCTCGGATAGTATTTTATCCAGAGTTTTTTCTCCGGCCATTTTGCGTTTAAGATTTTCCCTCGCTGGTAGCGTTGCCGGGCAATCCAAGAGAATGTGATTTAGGGTTTCGTCCTGCTCCTTGCACATTCCACAAAGAGGACTGTCTTTTAGGTGAAACCTATGCAGGTACCTGTTCGTCACGATGTGACCCATTCGTACTCTTGCCGCAAATGACGCCACAGATCGAGGCATCCCTTTATAGATTTTTGGGCAGTTTGGGGAGCTTTGGATGGCGAAGTACTCGCGTCTGGTGCTACAATTCTTCCATCTCCGTTTCCAGGACTCAATGAAGAACTTCCTGGCTGCTTCTTTACACTGTGTCAGAGAATAACGCTGCGCCTGTACAGGGCCCATGCAGCAAGCTTTACTGGCAAGAGTATCTGCTACTTCATTTCCATGAATCCCGCAGTGACTTGGAATCCATTGAAAAACAACATTCTTACCTTTTAAACTATTAAGTTGTTGCAGGATTTCCGATGTTCGAAAGTAATAATCTGTGGTGTTCTGCGCTTGTAAGGCCTGTATAGAAGACATGGAGTCCGTGAGAATGCAGATGTCACGCGCATCGATGGCTTTGCAAAACTCCAGTGCAGCATTTAGGGCCAATAATTCAGCGTTCATACTTGAGGACGCGTCGCAGGGCAATGAAAAAGAGTCACCTGTTTCTGGGCAATAAGAAGCAGCTCCTCCTTTATTGTTGACTTTGTCAACAGAACCGTCAGTGTATATTTTGGCGAATCCATGATATTTTTCCTGAATCAATGTGATTGACACTTCCCTTAGAAGTGCTGGCAAGTTTTGTCCTTTGGTCAGTGAACCAGGAATTTTTGTACATGCCTTTAGTTTGTCACGTAGCCAGGGCGGGATATCAAAAACAGCCGGGATCAACTCAGGCTGAATGAATTCTAAAACTCCGCCTGGCCTATTTCGGTGGTTGAATAGCGATTGCCGGATGTTAACCTCGTTAAAGCCTGTTACTGGCTGGATAGCTTGCAATTGGAAGTGCTTCATCCACTTTCTGGTTTGGATGTAAAGATCCAGTGGTTCGATTGCCAGCTCGATTTCCATTGCTTGAACACTTGTTGTTTTTGGGCAGAACAAACTAATTCTAAGTGCAACATTCTGGAACGTTTGCAATTTCTTAATGTGTGTTTCAGCCGCACCTCCCCAAACTTCACACGAATATAGGATTTTGGATCTTACAAAAGACTGATAAAATTGTCTTAAAATGTACGTGTCTGCACCCCATTCTCTACTAGCAATGACTTTTAGAGCATTAAGTCTGCTGATACACTTTTCAATAGTGTAGCTTACCTGATCCCTCCATAGGAGTTTGGGATCCAGCTTTATTCCTAAAAGTATAGGGTTCACGTTATAGGGGAGGGCATATTTATTGACTTTCAGCAACGGCTTGTAATGTTTGTGGGTGTAGCGCCTAGAGAAAAAACACACTTCTGTTTTTGCCGTGGAGATGACTAAACCCCATTTTTCGGACCATTGGTAAATTTTATCGAGAGATTCTTGAACTCTACTTGTCGCAGTTTCCGGTTCCTTATGTGTTGACCAGATCGTAATATCATCTGCAAAAATCGCCACAGACACGTTTGTTGGGATTACATTTACCAAGTCTTGAAGAACAATATTAAAAAGTGTTGGGCTGATGACGGAACCTTGCGGTATTCCATTAAGAGTAGTTCCTTCGGTGGAGAGGGTTTCATTTATTTTGATTTTGATAGTCCTGTCTCTGAGGAAATGGACAATGTATTGTAAAATATTGCCTTTCAACCCAATTTTCATGCATTGTGCGATGATCGATATCCTTGAAACTCGGTTGAATGCGGCTTCGAAGTCAATCAACACTGCTGTCGTACATTCATTGTTTGAGAACCCTGAATAGATACTTTCGGAGAAATATAGAAGGGCATCGCACGTACTTCTTTTCGGCCTGAACTCAAATTGGCGCGGGCTGAGAATAGCGCGTTTTTCAAGCCTCCACGTTAGACGATTGTTGACCAACCTCTCCAGAAGTTTGCCAGGGCATGATGTCAGGGCTATGGGTCTGTAAGATGAAGCCAGTTCCGGAGGTTTCCCGGTTTTTAACAGAGGAATTATAATGGCCTGTTTCCATTTCTGCGGTATTTCCCCAGACACCCAGATACGGTTCAGACAGAGCAGCAGTTCGTGCAACAGGTCTTCCGAGCTATTTTGAATTATTAAATTGTGCACATTGTCCCCGCCGGGAGTAGACGGTTTGAGTTGATCTATTGCAGCTCTCATTTCAGAGCTTGTAAACGGTGGGTCGCAGTCATCCTTTTGTGATATTGCTGCGTCCAACTCCACCGAGAATCTGTGCTTCCGAGGTTTAAGATGGGAAGGCCAAATCGCTTCGTCACCTGATTTTCCCATGTACATCTTGTTAAAAACTTCAGCAATTTCCCTCTCACTGGTGACCGTGAGACCAGTGGCTGTTTGAATTTGAAAAATTTTGTGGTCCGCTTTACCTTGGATTGCCCTGAATCGCTTCCATACGGCCGAACATGGAGTGTTTGAGTTTATCCCATAAACAAAGTTATGCCAAGATGTTCTTTTTGCTGCTTTCACCGCTCTTTTACATTTAGCAGAGGCTTTGTTGTACTCACTCCTGAACGCGGGTGTCCGGAATTTCTTCCACTGCTTCCTAGCCCTTTGTCTTGCCTTTCTTAATGCCGATATTTCCTTTGTCCACCAAATATTAGAAGGCTTTTGCCGGCTGTTTGGTTTTGAAGTTGGGATGCACTTTGAGGTGGCGGTTATTATACTATTTTCAATTTCATCAATACTGTTTGCGTTACAGTTGCTCGTGTGGAGCTTAAAGAGAGTCCAGTTTGCTTCTTTCACTTTGAACTTAGTGGAGATGGCGTTTCGTGCTAGATCATTCTTTCCCAAATCGATGCTGAAAAAATAGGAAAATGGTCGCTAGTGAGGTCACTTTCTATACGCCAATCTTTGATTATATCGATCATATCTGGTGAGATGAGGGTCAGGTCCAGTGTGCTGAGAGATCCCGAACTGGGTGATTGATACGTCGGCTCTTTGTTCTGGTTTAGGAGTATAAGATTAGACGAGAGAATCCAGTTGTACACCAGTGGGCCGTTTCTATTCTTGGCTCCCTCATTCCATGCCACATGTTTGGCATTGAAATCCCCTATAATGAGTAGGTACTTGGTGGAGCAATCCAATTTTAATAGCTCGTCCAGCATTACGTTTTGATTAAAAATGTAAACGTTTATTAACTTTACCACGACATCCTGACTTAATGTTATATCACAGGTTAGCACTTCCATATTAGTTGTGATAATTTGCTTATGATTGCTCACCACCACCGATCTGTGAATAATGGAGGCTACACCCCCTCCTCTTTTATTTGGTCGAGAGAAGTTGAAAATTCTAAAATCCTTAAAGCTAGGGTGTCGCTTTTCATCCAGAGGTAAACAGGCTTCTTGTACACAGATAACTTTAACTTGAGTATCGTCGATGACTTGCTTCAACTCCTCTACTTTGTTCATTAGAGAACGCGCGTTTCAATGCATAAATGTTAATCGTTTTTCTATGATCGGAGTGACTGCTTGTTTGGTCTTCCTTTTCCGATCTTTGTAATTAGTTCCTATAGAGACGTGTCGCTTCTTTACAACATTACGTTTTATACTTTTGATGTGCGTGTACAGTTCTTCTGCACTTTTCTTGTTGCGGTACCACAACTCTATCCTTTTAAGTTTTCCTATTCCTCGATGTCTCATAATAATGTTCTTGTCAATGCTATAAGATTTTCGCACATTTTTAATGTGTTCGTCATCAATATTTCAAATGTTTAATTTTAGTCTATCAGGATGATTGCGCTTCCTACGGGAAGGCTGTCTAAAATAGTTCTGAGAAGAACTGTTGGATGTGTCTGTTTGCATCACACAAATACGACGGAGGACTTCTAAAAGAAGCGACTGCTGATTTGGTTCACAACTGTGTTGCTATCCAGGGTCACCACGGGGAGGTATCAGCTTGACCCCATTATAAATGTTTAAAAACCGTTATCTTAAATGTTAGTGTTCTGTGTCAAAATAGTGTGTACAAGTCAATATAAAAATTAACTTGTAACAAGTTAACTTATTTCATAAGGCATATGCTTCATGGCTGGGATCATGAGAATATTCAGTATTTTGTGGTTTGGACTGGTTCAGACTTTGAAAAATATAAGCGACAAGGTTCAGACCCCTCAAAAGATGAATATTTTTATAAGTAGTTAATCTTATTGAAGACATATTTTAAATCTTTGTAGACATGTGGTTCATTTTTTCTTTACAGCATTTCTTTACAACAGTAAGTACAAACTTTATAATTAGTAAATTTGTATTTATGTTTCAGATAAACTGTCAGTAGTATGAGTTTATAAGTGAATACGTTATCTTGAGCACTAAGAGTGCCTACAATATTTATAACTTTTATTTGTGCCTTTTGACAGAGTCAAAGAGATGTAAATCAACAATTTTGTCAATATTGTTGAACATTACAAAAAAAAAAAAATTAAAGAAAACATTCTGTATGGCATACAAATTTTAACAACTTATGTGCCGGTAGCGAGCAGTGTACTAACAGTTCTGTTGTACTGAGAAAGTATTCAGTTACGCTTGTTTGGAAATTTGCTGCTCACAACACATGCACACAAACATAAACACAATATACATATGTGTATCTGCGGGACTTTTGCTAAAGACAGCAGCACTCGGTAAGCATGATTAGAACTAAAGTATCGCATGCGTCCATGACTACATACGTTTTCATATAATTTAAAGTAACAAAAACATAATATTCTGTAATTACTGCGGTTATTTAAATAAAATGACGCAGAACAGTAAATAATGTAAAATAATTTTCTACTTATTACGCAGAATGAACAGTGAACTTTGTTGGTAACTCATATTACACTGGTCAACAATGATTTTGTTGAATGCTCAATTTCTCCTAATTCTTGTGTATTTTTGGGTGCTGATTCTGAACATGTAGTCAGAATTTCTCTATCAACCTCAGTTATTTTATAACACCCCTTTTTATTTTTCAGTAAGTACCATGCATGAACTTCATGTGCATAGAATTTTGTGAACTTAACTAATATCAGCGAAATAGCTTTGGTTTATTTATTACAGCAACTAAATTGGTAATATAATTGTTTGGGTTAGTGAATAGTCATTATTAATGTTATTATTATAATGTTATTATCATTATTATTATTATTGTTATTTACACACTAATCAAAACAAGCAAGAATGTATGATTCACCTCTTGAATTTTCTTTTTAATGTAAACATTTCAGCCATTAAATGTTCATCCAGTACATTCATAACAAATTATCGTTGTATTTCTGTAGACTGGTGATTCAGAGCTGTAAATTGTACAATAAGTAAATTAAACAGTAAACCATCATGCAGGCTAGAGCTAGTTTTTTGAACACTTCCTTCCAGTGTAAATTTTCATGTGTAAGATTTAATGCTGCAGCTAGTTTTGTATCTTGTGTTTTAATTTTTTTTCTGTAAAGCAAGTGAGTGTATATTATATTAGTGTTTGTGTTTATAAAGTGTTTGTTTTTATACAGTGTTAGTTTGAAAGTAGTCGTACTTAACACTGGAAATAAGTAAGTACCCATCAATCCTTTTAGCTTATGCTGCTTACATGAAGCGGTCATACAGAAACATGAAACTTGTATTGAGCAGAATTCAGTATGAGAAATATTCATGGCAAATTTGTGGAGATCTGAAAGTGATAGCACGTTTACTTGTGTACACTAGATTCTGTTGCTTCTTGTGTGAATAGGACATTAGGGACAAAGAGAGAGGCACTGACTGTATGAGAGAAGAATGTTTACGTCAAACACTAATAGAAGCTGAAAATTTTTATTAAGCTCAGTTTAATGAAAAATTTTGTTAAAGCAATAGATTGTAATGATGCAGGATTTCAGTTTCTAAAAAAACAAGTTTCCTAATACAGAGTCCAGGTGATGATTTTTGAAGCAGTTCTGTGGAGTGTAGCATGGAGCCCTGTGATCGACCTTGCACTCATGTGTTCGACAGCTCAAAGAATTTCAGTTGGCATGGAGCATTGGGCAGCAAAACATTGCGCATTCATAGTGGAAACGTTTTTTAAAAACAATGAATCAGTAATTGTTACGCAGCGCGCTTTTCACTGTCATTTCAGCACTCATCGAAATGATGACCATTTTCCAGGCCACAATACCATACTGTTATGGGTGGCGAATTTCGGGAAACGGCTTGTGCCATAAAGAAGAGACCACCAGAGAGACACCAAACTGTTCGAACACTGGGGAATGTTGAACACGTGTGTCACTTTGTTCTTAGCAGTCCTCGGCGATCGTCATTAAAACATGCAAGTGCCCTAGGAATTTTGGGCCGCTCCGTATGCAGAATTTTGCATTTGAAACTTGAATTTCATCCCTACAAACTTGTTATAGTGGAAAAAATGAGTGCCCAGGATAAGAGAATTTGCATATGTTGTTACCATGAAGTTCAGAATATTGTAAATGACCAAGTGCTAAACAATCTGCTCATGACAGATGAGGCCAATTTGCATCTGTGTGGTTATGTCAATACACAGTACTGCCGATACTGTTGCAGAATCATCAAGAGCTGTTTGAACGACCTTTACACAGTGAGAAGGTTGTTGTGTGGTGTGGCTTACTGTCTTCGAGGATAATTGGCCCCTACTTCTTTGAAGACGAAGAGGGGAATGCATTGACTATAAATTCACAATGTTAAGTTCACATGCTTACAACATCTGTTGCACCTGAGTTACAACAACGTGGTATTGCATTGGAAACCATGTGGTTCCAGCAGGATGGGGCAACTGCTCACACTGCAAGGGCTTCCATGAATAAGTTGAGATAGATGTTTGGAGCCTGAGTGATTTCACACTGAGGGGACATTCAGTGGTCTCCAAGATCGCCCGACCTCAATGCTTGTGATTATTTTCTGTGGGGGTATCTCAAAAGTAGGGTGTACCTGGACCAAATATTCATTTGGACAGAAGTAGTGGCAATCTCTCCAGAAGTTCTGCAGCACATAATGTGCAATTTACCGTTATGACTCCAAGAATGCGTTGAAAATTATGAAAATGACACCATCTAAAGAATGTGTTTTTCAAAAAGTAGTTGATGTAAGTAAAATGCTTTGTGATGTACTTTTATTCTGAAATAAAATATTGTTTACAAACCATTTATTGTGATCATAATTTTACTTAGAAAACTGTCAGGTTTCTCTGCCAGATGCTATATAAGTGATGCTAAGATTAAGGAAGGTATATTTTTTGGACCGCAAATAAGAAAACTAATGAATGATCCTGCATTTCATGACTTTGAGGTTGCTGCATGGAAATCATTTCAAAATGTGGTTAACAACTTCCTGGGAAACTATAATTCGGATAACTACAGAGAACTTGTAACTCAGCTTCTTCAAAACTACAGAGAACTTGGATGTAGTGTGTCACTCAAATTCATTTCTTAGATTTGCATTTGGATTTTTCAATAACAATTTTGGTGCCGTTAGTGACAAACATGGTGAACAGTTTCACCCGGAAATATCCACCATGAAACATGCTACCAGGGAAATCAGGACCCAAAAATGCTAGCTGACTACTGCTGGAATCTAAAGAGGGATCTGCCTAAAGAAAATCCAAAAGAAGTAGATTTTAGGTAAGTGCAAATTTTTTTTTGTTAAAAAATTACCGTCACATAATTTTTTTTTTGTTAAAGAAAAAAATGTTAATTACAAAAAAACTGTTCGATAGGAAAAAACTGTTAACATATTTGAAATCTGTGCTAAAAATACTACAAGAATCAGTTTTTCACTTTCATAAAAAAAAAAAAAATAATTAAATTTTGTTGACCAGTGTTATCAGCTGTAACTACAGTGTGTTCAGTCATATACTGGATCTTTATGTAAACAAAACCGTATGTTTGTAATTGAACGTGGTTGGTTAGACGAGAAGTCGCATTACTAATCCTCCATTAGAAATAAAGTAGTTTGCAAATGATTAGAGTTAATCATCGATGTATATATGGATCACGTGCTGACATGCAAAGTAAACGGCAGAAAAACGTTCTGAAGCACGTACAGCTTCCCCCCACCATCAGGAGAATAAAGCGTTTGGCGCTCGCTAAGTTAACACATGTTCTAAACGAGTCATTCAGTCAGTAATGCACTTGTTTTGACACCATACAATTAATACATTTGGAACAGTTCTACAGAAAATTTGTGATTATGAAGATTTTATTATTATAACAGTTTGTTTTTACTTTTGCCTGACTGATAATAGATGACAATAACTTGAGCATTAATAATCTGCTTATCCTTTATTTGCGGAGGTAGCAGGTCGTGTATTTTCCATTTAGTGGACAAGGGGTGGTGTGGTTTGTATTTATACAGTAACTCAAACGGGGTCGACTTGTGACCTTCGTGATAAGCTGAATTAAAGGCGTATTGTATCCAGGATAGGTTTTGGTCCCAAGATGTATGATCGTTCGCATGGTAGGCGATTAATGCAGATTTGAGGTTTCGTAGATACCTTTCAGCAATATTGCCTTGCGGTCGATACTCCGTAGTGGTTATATGGTCTATTCCTAACTTGAAACACATATTCTTAAATTCTTTCGCTTTAAACTGTGGTCCATTATCTGACACTATACGTACAGGTGTACCGTAGTCTTTAAATAATCTTTCCTGTAATATTTTTACAGTAGTCGACGCTAATGCTCGTCGCATGGGATACATCCAAACAAATTTGGTGAACGAATCTACACAGATGAGTAACATAGTATTACCTGATTTCGATCGTGGATAAGGACCTGAAAAGTCTAGATAAAGTTTAGAGAAAGGGGTCTTAGGGATTTCTGAAATTAATTGGCTTACCTGATTATTTCTGGCCGGTTTACTGAGAGCACATAATTTACATTTCTTTACGAAACTGGCTATTTCGCTGTTCATATTGTTCCAATGATATTCCTTTCGAACACGATGTATTGTTTTATGGTTCCCATATGGGCTCCAATGGTAGATGAATGGAAGTACTCCATCAGCATGGGCTTAATCACATCAGGGGCGATTATTCTTAGTTCCTTTCCGCTTCTTATTTTATGTCATAGTACACTTTTACTCAATACGTATTTCTCGGATTTAATACCTTGTGCAAGTTGTTCTATAATAGGTTTCAGTAAGGGGTCTTGTTGTTGATACAAGGCAATGTTTGTAAAGGCAAGGGGGAACTCAGTAATTATGGCGTTAGCAAGTGCTGTTTCCGGATTCTCCTTGCTTCCGGGAGTATTAGTGGCCGACTGGAACATACGGGGCAGGGTATCAGCAACTACGTTTTGTGTACCTTTAATATGCTGTACTCTGAATTTGTAGCAGTTTAACCTCAATACCCATCTTCCAATACGTCCTAACTATTTAGGGTGATTCAGTAACCAAGATAATGCTTGATTATCAGTTTCCAAAGCGAATTCTTTATGTTCTAGGAAGGGTTTAAATTTCTCAAATGCAAAAACAATGGCTAAACATTCCAATTCGTATGCGGAATATTTTCTTTCTTGGTCGCTCAAGGTTCGCGATGCATAACTAATAGGTAGTCTACTGTTTTCTATCTCTTGATATATGACTGCACCTAACGCTACACTGGAACTGTCGGTCTGCACTACGAAAGGTTTCGTAAAATCGGCTAGTTGCAAAACTGGGGGAGATATGATACTTTCTTTGAGTTGTTCAAACGCATTTTGATGTTGTGCCCTCCATTCAAACTTCGCTCCCTTCTTTCTTAAGGAATTTAGGGGTGCTGCTATTTCGGCAAGATGGGGAATATACTTGTGGAAATAATTTACTATTCCCAAAAATCGGGCTATACCTTTTGCATCTCGTGGGGGTGAAAATTCTCTAATAGCGCGGGTACGTTCAGGGTCAATGCTTACTTTTCCATTCGCTTTCACGATGTGACCTAAGAATGAAAACTGTGGGACGGCAAAATTTACCTTTTTTGGGTTAACAGTTAATCCTGCTTTTTGTAACCGAGATAACACTTCACGTAGGTGTTTAAGATGTTGTTCCATTGATTCGCTATATATAACGATGTCGTCCAAATAGTGATACACATATTTAAATTTAATATCGTGAAATATCCTTTCTAATAATCTACTACATACGGAACTTCCTTGAGATATTCCAAAGGGTATTCTAGTAAATTAGTACAAGTTAAAAGGAACGGCAAACGCGGTTAGACGTTTTGATTCTTCCGAAAGGGGTATTTGGTGAAAAGCTTGATTCAGATCCATTACAGTAAAGACTTTCGCTTTCGTGAAGTAATGGAAAGCACTATGGATATCTGGAAGAGGAATAGATTCAAATTCTATTCTTTTGTTTAATTGCCGGTAGTCCACAACTAGTCTGTGCTTATCGTGACCTTTCGGTACTAAAAAGGAGGGAGATGAATATGGGGGGACGTAGAGGGTTCAATTACTCCTTGCTCCAACAACTTGTTGATATGGTTTCTCATCACTTCCATCTTGGGAGGCGACAACTTGTACGGAGGTAGGCGTATTACTTTCTGATCGCTCAGATTAATTTTATATTCTATTAGTTTAGTGAATCCTAGCTTAGGTGTAAGAACTGAGGAAAATTCTTTTAATAATTTCTGTATTCTCATTCTATCTCTACTTTCTAGATGAGATAAATCAGACTCTTGGTGTATTACGTGTGCAGTAGATGAACTAGTTTTTTCCTGTTTGTCATTATGACAATCAAATCTATATTTCCGTGTACGGTCGAGTCGAAAATAATATTTTTGCTCGTAGATGTCAAGAATCATTCCCGTTTTACTAATAAAGTCTGCTCCCAATATTAAGTCGGGTCCTAATTCATTACATACTAACATAGTAAAAACCCAGGTTAGGTTCTTGATTTTAACTTTAACGGTAATGCTCAGTTTTATTATTATATTCCGTTTATTGGCGGTAGCACACTTTATATTCACCGCTTGACTCCGTTTTACTAGATGGTGTTTCAATAATTTGTCTGCTAGCTCTTGACTGATTAAGGTTCTGCTAGATCCCGAATCAATTAATGCGATAGTGGAGGTAACACCTGGGTCTACTTGGATTAAGGGTAATAGACTTTTAGTCCAGTTACATTTATTTATCGCGTTACATTTTTCAAGAAACTTTCTCACGTAGGGATTTACTTCTTTAGAATTTCTTTTCCGTCCACTTTCGTTATATACTAACTTTTTTTTTTATACGTTTCTTTAGGTTCACCAGATTTCGAGTTGCTGCGGAAGACACAGGATTTCGGGTCTCCCTGCCTTACATGTTTTTTGGATCGGAGTGTTTACGTTCCAATTGCTTACTCTTACAGTCCTTTCTTATGTGTCCATATTTGCCGCAATTATAACAGATGGGCTTATTACGAGGAGGGTACCTGGTTTCCGTTTTAGATGGTGTTACACTTAACTTACCAGAACTGCACACATTGTGAGGTCTATTGAATACTTGCCTTTCATGCAGGGTTGTTACACCGGGCTCTAGGGCTCGCAATTCATTTCTATTAGTTTCTGCTGATTTCATCGTATGTCTATTTTGATCGGAGTACCATACATTTGACGAATGGATACTGCAATGGTGTTCGGTCTATTTATCAAAGCTAAACGAGATCTTTCCTCTGGTGATAGTCCTACTAAAATGGTGTCGACCATCTGTGTCTCATTCCAATCTACACGTAGTAGTCGAGATGACTCCCTGATATCGGAGATGTAATGAGCTAATCTCTCATGATTTCCTTGTACTCGTAGTACAGTCTTTCTTTTAAGTTCTTCATAAATTCCGGTTGGAATAAAGTACTTTATTATTGAACTATGTAGGTCTTCTACTGGAAGTGTAGAGCTTAATGCTTCTATCACACGATTCTTTAACGGGGGTTTACATTTCGGTAGCAGAACTTGCAAAATTTGCCAATCATTCAGCTGCTGTAGATCTTTTATCTGCAGGAGATATTTAATGAAATTTAGTAGTTTGGAGACATTTAATCCATCGGTGTAAGGGATTTCAGTTAAAAGTTTCTCCACAGGATGAGTGATTTTTCCATATAGGTCTGCGTTATGGTTCAAGGTGGGCATTCCTTTAGGAGAACGATATGATGCATTAGGGGTGGTCAGTTCGTGCGTTCCGGGGCGAATCTGGAAACGATTGGGAGGAGGGGCATTTAAGTCTCTATCAGGATATTGCTCGTGGTTAGCTTGCATTTGCGATACGGCGGGTGAGTCCCGATCAGTGTTAGGCGGAGGTAGATCAGTAGTAGGGGATTGAACTGGGGAGATGTGTAATTTCTTCAAGGACTTCTCTATTTCATCCATTCGGAACGAGTCGGATCTTCTTCTTAACTCATTAATAATAGTGGGTAAGCGACGTAAAGCTTCGTCAGCAAAGTTTTGCACTTCAGGAGGTATTTCCGTAAGATTAGGCCAGATCAACAAATTTTTCATTCGCCGGGTTAAATGCTCTATTCTCTGGGTAGTCCGCAAAATTATCGCCGGAGATTTCTCGTCTTGGAGGGTTTGAGACAATAAGGTTAGCTCACTATACTTGGCATTACAAATTTCTCTCTCGCTCTCATAATCGAGTCCGCTTAGGTTGCTTAATTGCGCAGGTGTATCAAATCCACTTTCGCGTATTGATCTACACAATTCCGTGACTGTTACATTCGCATGGGGTAGTCCACGCAAAAGAGCTTCGTAAGACAGCTCATCCTTTAATAGTAAATCCGGATTAAATTGGGCCATTTTTATCTTATTTCTAACACATTAAAACGTACTTAAAATTGATTTTACAACACTACACACTAACTACATAGATAAGGTGCATTCTTGGGTAAATCATTTGCATAATTCAGAAGAGAATAATTTCTCTTCTAAGGGAGAGACAGAAATTCCACACACACATATTTCAATGTTAAATCGCCAATCAGCTGTTTGCTGGAATGTAGGTCACCCTCTTTTATTTAGTACACAAGGCAGGGTAAGTGTATGCGTGGGAACGCGGGGGTTACGCACACGTATTGTTCTCTACACAATGCCACAGACTAACTTCCTTGGCCGGTTTTAACTGGAGAAGCCAGCTCGGACGCATGGGGTGAATCTCATTCAACAAAGCACGCTTTACAAGTTACAGGTGTATTACGGTTAGAACAGTCTGAGTTTAGTAATTAATTCTCGTACTTTCCCCAATTAAATTATTTATTTTTTTAGTAACAAATTTAAGTTACGAAATTCTTTCCACGTAATTAACCGGGTCTACTTTACACAGGGGTATAATTTTTTTTTTTTTTACCGTGACGACAGACATACACTGATATACTATGCAGGCATATTCAAGAAACTACAGGTCTTGGATTGTCACAATATAAACCTGTTAAAGACTGAACAGATCAACAAGTACTACAATTCATGTACATGTACATACGTGCATTTGGCTTCATACAATGATATTTCAAGTTATACTGACTATCATTTACGTATCTTAAAATAAATTCATTTTATGAAAATTAATGTTACATTAAATACAGTGACTGAGTGCATATATCAAATAACTGAATGCCGTGAGTTACCTAATTTTACTACGTAACAATTACTTTAATTAGCAGCATGACGTATCTTTGTTAATGTCACGATGCTTACAACCTTTTTAATAATTAAGCAGAGTGGCGCAATTTTGTAACGTTTTTACCACGTTACAAATCCAGGGAACCCATCTTAATTGACACCTGCCAATTACATGGGCTGCCTACGTTGTAACGACCTGTTATTAAACTCAAAATAATTGAACAAATTACTTAAGCTAATTATTAGGAAACAAGGGAAGGTATTTCACTGATTTATGCACTCATTTTCATGTGTAATAAGATGACTTCTCTTTATTAACAACTGATATGAAAAGATCCCATGACATAATTAATTAGATTAAAATATTTGAATGGTTTTCAGAAAAACTGGGGATCAAACTGATTATGTATTCTTTTACCTCGGATCCGAGTTTACTTTAAGTATATCTATAGCAAGGACTTCTCTGTATTTTGTGTTCATCTAGATGCTTGCAAGACTTCTTTTACCATTTGAAGAATGGTATTATTAACTAAAGTGATTATAATTTACATTTACATATAATGTGTTATAACGTATGATATTGAGTATTACAGGCTTAGTTGGTCTCATTTAAATTTTAAAGAAAATTATAGTCTTTGAAAAGTCTCTTTTCTCTGTAAGTTATGTCTCAAATATAATTAACTCTTGATAGGCAAGCTATTGAGTCACCTTTACAATAGGTCGTGGTAACCTCGTCCTGGGGTGTCTCTCTTGGGAATTCTTGAAGTCGGCGTCGTCATCTGAGTCGTGTCTTCGGCAAGTACTAGATAGGTGGTTCACTGCGGAGATTGAAGTTTCTCTAGTTTAAGTTGGTGTAGATCCACGTAGGTCCTCGTCAGCGTCGTATGCCTCATATACGTCCACATGTGAAGTTTATGCAGGTCACATCTTCATGTGTAAAGTTGTACTTGAATTTACCTCTTGAGGGGAGACGTCATCTTGCTTACTACTTGTTAGTTTTTTTGTTTTAACTTATTACATTTTTCTTTTTAACACAACTTTCTACAATTCACACATTACACTCGCTCGCCACGTTTAGCAGTGGTAGCTAACATTTAAAATTAAATTTAAACAGTGCATTTTGGTGGAGCTCTCGCTTGTAGTTCTATACGCTCTGACGGTAGCATTGTGACTCTCTACTCAATTTGACTGGCACATTACAACGGAGAGGGGCAAGTACTCCGCGATAATATAGTTCCTATTTTTATTTAAATTGACATTCTTATTACAAAAAAACAATACATTAATTATACATATATAATTTAAGTGAATTATTTTAACTACTCTTGTGCCTTCAAATTACTAATTACAAAGATTATGATTTTTATATCTTCCTAAGTTACAGACGACTCGCTATGCATGTTGTGTCCGGAATTAACAGGTCACCGCATGATGACTAGCAAAGGGTTAATTGTGATATTAATAACTTTTTTACAATTCGAATTTTTTATTAATGCTTTAGTTAGATTTTCCATTTACATCTCATACTTATTCTGAGTTAGGACAGGGGCTTTAGGTTTAATAGTGCGATTTAAAAAATACTTAATTGCTAGTAAATTAATTTTTTATTTATTTAAGATTCTATATTCAATTAAATCGTCACACAGTAAACTCCTACACAAAACACAAAACAAACAACAGACAAAGACAGAAAACAAGAAATTCATAACACTAACATACATCAACAAACAAACTGAAAAAATTGGCCACAAATTCAAAAAAGCAGGATACAGAATCGCTTACAAAACTACTAACAAAACAGAACACACACTATCAAAACGCATGCACAAAACACAAAACAAATTCGATCTACCCGGTGTATACAAGCTAAATTGCTCAAATTGCAATAAATTCAACATAGGCCAGACAGGACGTAGCTTCAAACAGAGATACATTGAACACACAAAGGCACTCCACACCACTACAGAATCCACCTTTGCAAACCACCTCAATGAAGCAAACCACACATATAAAAACATCGACAATAACGTGAACATTCTACACGTACACACAAAAGGCCGAAAACTAGACACTCTAGAACAATTAGAAATATACAAACACACAAAAACAAATAAAAACGACATCCTAAACGAACAGACACAATTCAAATCGCACGCATTATTCGAACACATCTCACCACACACACACAGCATCGATCTTTCGAAAAACTATCCCGTCGCCAACAACAAGACGGACAGCGCTACCTACGGCAGCCTCTGATGAAGCCTTCTAAAGGTTAAAGCCGGTTTAGGCTGTAATGTAAATCTTTACGATTTTACTTATAAAAAACTTAGTGTTCTGAGTCGTCAAACAATAGTGATATTTAGTTAAGTAACGGACACGTCATGAACAACGAAATCCAAGAATGAAATAATGTGTCAGAATACTGAAATCTTACAGTGAAACAAATGTGTTTATTTTGGAAAAGAACTTATTAAAAACCTCCCACTTTGGAGTCATTAATTGTTAAGATGACATAGCTATACCATTTAACGCAAAAAATGCTTCGCAAAAGCAACAAAAGCTATAACAAAGCAGAAAAGTCAGACTTTGTACAGGTACAGTATATAGCAGCCACAGTGTTCTTGCCCCCCACTGGTGCAGTGGTTGGACCGAATTCAGTGTATGCAGCATGTGATCCATATAGTATACATCGATGGTGTCAATTGACTAAAAATTTATAAACAAACTTTTTTTTAAACAAATAATAAATAAATATATTTACCTTTTTTTCTCCTGTCTCGTGACCACAATATAACATAATGAATTATAATTGACGCGTTTCGAGACTATGTCTCGTCATCAGAATATTAAAATTAATCACTCATTGAGATTGTTAAAAATTTTAAAACATTAAAATACAAAATCGAAACCAAATCATATAAGCATTATGTGAAGCGAGTGCGCACTCGATGAATTTATTTATTATTTATTGCGCACTTATATTTATTTATTATTTGTCATTATAAGTGACCTGGATACTGACAGACATGTTATTCAAATTTTTTTTTAAAATACAATAGTGTATTAATCACTAAGTAAGTATTAGTGATTAATACACTAAGAATACAGTAAGTGATTTTATACTTCTTCACGTTGCACTTGTTTTGGTAACGAAGTTTTAACTTCGTACTGTAGATGCCTCTGCATTTTGTCATTCCCCTTTGTTTACATCAGGATGCAATCTAAGAATAAACAAACGTTAGATATGACTGGGGCGGATCCAGCAAACAGTTCTGGGGGAGGAAAGTGTTGACTTTGGGGAGTATTTTGAAAAGTTAGACTATTCTTTAAAGGTCTAAAGTATAAATGATAGTAATGAGTGAAGGTAAAATACAGTTTGTTATTATCAACGTAATAGATTTATTACTGTATAAGAATGAATTCACGTTTGTGTTTGTTAGTACAGTGTTCTTTTTATAACATTCACATACAGTTTAAAACGAACACTACTCATTTAGGTTATCTATTAAACAAAAATTAAGTACGCTGGTAAGGTGCAGTTACAATTTAAAGCAATTTTAGCGTAAAACCTTGAACTTACATGAGTGATATGATTTTTAAATCATATTCATAATCATAAAGCGACAAAAACTTTCCTGTGAAGTGACCATTTGGGGAGGGAAATTTCCCCTCCGTGGATCCGCGCCTGGATATGAGACTGCTTACAACACATGCTGTTTACAAATTGGGATGCAGTGATTATGGAGGATTTAAAGCACTCAGATAGCTACTCGTGTGCTCCTCTCTGCTCTCCCATGACAATGATTTTTATATGTAATCATGGGTTTGTTACAGTGAAAATAAATGTAATAGTTTTATTGATGATTTATTTTGCAAAGAATTTAGTGCTAAGAATTTACAGATAAGTATAGTCTAGTATCTAATGGAGACACTGATCTGTAGAGTAACATTTAAAACAGAAACATGCAAACAATACCTAATACTACAGAAGTTTAAGTCTACTGGTAGGCTGCAGCTTACTGTAAGACATTACTGTACTGTGATACACTGCGTCAAGTCACCTGACAAACATTTCACTTCGTTGTGCAAAAGGAAAGTGTTTTCTAGTAGTGGAATATGTGTCACCGCAGTTATTAGATTATAGTTCAAAGTTGTCAAACGTTTCTCTTCATTATAGTTCGTTGTTTGCATAGTTTAGTTTTTATAAAACAAATTAATGTCTTCTACTCAAAGGTTGATATATCTGGCATTCATAAAAGGAAATCACCTTTAACTTCGAAAGAAGCTTTTACCTTACTTATGACTTTTAAAACTTAAAGATATAAAGACATGGCCATTATACTTAAAGATATTTGTAATGAGAGACAAAGAAACTAAATCTATCAAATCATCTTTCATTTATAATTAACAATCAAAATATTGACTATGAAGCCGGAATAACAACCAAAAACGCATATGAACTGACGAGATAAGAACACGTCCACTTCGAACTCAGCTGCACTATAAAGTGAGGGAAGTTATGTGATTCAATGAACCAATCAAGTAGTGTGCCACCTTACTACTTTGCTGCCTTCCATGAGGCAAAAACAAAATAATTTGTTCTTGCCTCACTCTAATAGTAAGCTGCACAGTAATGTAGTGCAGTAAGCATCTGTGACATGTTCGCTCCAATTCAAATCTATACTTTTGTTATGACCTCACTGTCGTATGGTACAGCAATGTCTCACAGTAAGCTGCTGTCTACCAGTAATGCTGCGTCGGCATGTTCGTATCCTAAGGTAAGGTAAGTTGCTTATATATCCACAAAAGTCATGGCTTCCCCGCCACTGATTTATAGATAGGCAGACTGGGCGAATTGGGATGGTCATTGACACAAACCTTATGAGGAATTTATGTCTCACTTTTGAGAATTAGCATTTAAATAAAATCAGTGGTGTACTGCAGCAGTTGGCAACCCTGTGTCTGCAGGCGCAAGTGTGCCCGTCGATAAGGTTTGACGCGCCCATGAACCAAATTGTAATTTTCTTTTCTTTTGAATTTGGGAATACACCTGCATTGTACCTGCTTCGAAGTAGGCTACTGTATTATAAAAATGTACAAGCCATTTATCGAACCGTGCTACATCTTCCCCCAATATGATTGTCGAGCTTGTTACCCAGAGCCTGTAAACACCTTTCTCCCCAAATTGATTATTTCAAGTATTATATTTCTGCACATTTTATAAAAATAAATAGTGTTATTGTGGTAAGTTCTAAAATTTGTTTTTATTAAAATGTTTTCCTGTTTAACCATTTTTTTCATTTAAAGTTTTGTTAGTTTTAACGTGCATTATGACAAATGTGACTACTCCTAATGTCACAAATTGTAACGTGTCTAAATTGGGTAATTTCATTTATTTCATTTTTTGTGGGATTTTATAAAAAATTATTGTGAAAGTTTTATTTTACGACAAACGTCCATTCCATTGTAACAGAACACGTGGTAAGAAACAGTGTTGAAACAAAGCAGTAAGACGCAGTTGCTGTTGAGTAACTAGGCAAGGAATTTGCACCACCCTAAAATTTCTCAGAACTTTGCATAAGTGTGACCACGCACTCACGCGCCGTACAAGTACGCGCTCGGAATGACGCCGTCGTTCGAAAACCAAGATGCCTGGGGAACAATTTTATTCATCGTCTCCTTAGCGATCTGCAGGAAATGCCGCTAAGGACCGCCCGCTTTTAGTGACGTAAACCGTGCTTCACAAATATCGTCCACGGTTACCACACAAAAAACACCTGTGTTGAATGAACAGTGACGGAAGATCCGATCATGAGGCATTGCAACTTCCGCTCTGTCCGAGTGTTTGGAGGGAGGCAGATTGATAATTTTCTTCCCAGTCGACTAGCAACCCAAGCCACGCGTGGCAGCTATCAGTTTTGTGCCCGGGCAAATCTTCATATTTTTTCTTAAGTCGGCCGACAAAATACCTATGTGATATTACAAAAACATGTATAACAGTGCCTCCAGTGACGCAGAGTGAATATTGAACGTTATTAAATATTATAAACCTTGTGAACATCCGGAGAATGAAAGACTGGAAAACGCACCACGTGGTCGGGAAAGAGGACGCCACACACGTAACGTTCCACACTGAAAGCATTATGCTCATTAATTTTACATAAAATGGGGCGTTTTTATAGTAATAAGGGGTTTTAGGAATGTGAGTAGTGAGTGCGCAGGCTGGGCTATCTTAAAGTATGTAAGTAATAGGAAGTAAGTATAGGAATTAAGATGTAAGAGTTGCACAACCTTTGAAACATGTAAAAACCTATTTTGGAGAAAGCTTATAAATTCAACACTTTTGATTAATAAACAAAAAAATAATTTCTCTTCCAAGATGTATTGTATAAGTTATTCACGCCACCTTGAAAATTACGCTTGTATCCCAAAGTACGTATGAGACCCTGGACCCAAGAACGTACAAGAACGGTAAGTGTAAGTTTTTTTTTTATTATTATTTATTGTTTTCTATGTTATTTAAATGGTGGTGAATTCATAGCTTAACATTCTGCGCCCGAAAGAACAGGGACAATCGTAGCTTAACATTTGGCGCCCGAACAGGGACGAATTTAATAAAATGAAATTCCATACCTACGAATAAGATACAAGCGGAATTGAGAGGTTAAGTGAAAATACATAAAGTTACGTAAAATAAGTAAAAAATATTTGTTCAGACAGATAAGAAATAAATTACATATTTAAAAATATAATAATGGAAAATACAGAGAACGGAGTCGATTTGTCCGACTCGACTGTGATAAGCGAAACAGCTGAATTTGATGAATCAGCTGTTATGAATAGTCTTGTAGTACATTCAACACCGAATGTAGGTCAAGACAACAAAATTACAAATGTAACCAAAACGAATGAATCAAATAATACAGATGATTCGGGGATCCAAATGACCCCAAAATCAAATAGAGAAAATAAAAATAATAATAATGAAGTCAGCTTCACTGGCACTAATGTAGAAATAACCGAATCAAAAATAATGAAAGATGTCGAACATCAATCAACACCTATTCCAATGAATCAAAATAAAAAATGTGACGACAGTAGCATGTTAACAAATTTGTATAACATGATGTATAGTAATTTTAGTGAACTAAGAGGGGATATTAATATTAAATTCAATGAACAGAAAAACGAAATTCAAGAATTTAAAAATAATGTAAATGAGAAATTAGATACACAGAATAACAAATTGAATGAAATTAAGACCGAAATTAAAAGTGAATTTAATTGCAAATTTGATGAGCTTAAAACGGAAATTAATAAAGTACAAATCAACTGTGAGAGTAACTGTAACAAATTAAAATATGAATTAAATGAAATGTTGAGTCACTCATTAGATAGTATGAATACTAGAATTGACGAAGTTGAGAGTAGTGTGGTAGAAAAAGCCAATAAACAAATACAGAAGGTAACCGAAAATTTTGATCGTAAAATAGATGAGTGTAACGTTAGTAATGAGTACAAGTTGAATTGTGTAGTTGATAAGATTGAAACATATGAAAATAGTACTAATGTCAAAATCAATGAACTAGAAAGTAATTGCAAAACAGAGATACAAGCTATACAAAACACAGTAAATACTATAGATACAAGTAATAAACAATTTGAATATTTAAATAATAATAAATTTGTGTCAATTGAGCAGAGTATAGTTAATGTTAAAGATGAATTGAATATCGCTATAAATGAAAAACTTAATAGGGTTACTGAACAAATAGTCATTGCTAAAGATATGAATAGCGATATTGATTTGGAGGTATTTAATTGCGAAAACAGGGGGGTACACCCTATGCAGTTTTTGAATAGAGTCAGAGAATTTAATCAGTTTTGTAGAAGTAGCTGGGAAGTACAATTGCTAAAAATCATGAAGTGTTTTAGAGGGAATTCCGCGGTATGGGCGGAGGTGCATAAAGTAGACTGGGTAAATTATCAGTGTTTTGAGACGGCTTTTAGAGAGAAATATTGGTCGGAGGAGGAACAAGAAATATTACGGAGTAAAATTATGGGACCAGGTAATTTTGGGACCCAAGGGGGTAACGTAACTATGTACGTAATGCGACTATATAATGAGGCAAAATATTTAGAGCCACCGTTACCGTTTGGGTCATTCGTCCTTCATATAAGTAAGCATTTACCGAGAGAAATACAAATTACGTTAATGACTCGAGAGATTATAGAAATCACGGAACTAGAGAAAATATTGGATATATTTCAGAATATAAGAGAACGGGATATGAGTAGGCGGATAAACACACCAGTATCACATATAAATGGGAATCATAATCAACCAAGGGGAATACCCAATTTTCACCGAGGAGCGCGGGGAGGAAGTTTTGACAATAGGGGCGAGAGTTGGAGGTGTAGAGAGTGTGAAACAGATAATTACGCTAATAGAACCAATTGTTTCAGATGTCATCGAAACAGGGAGTGCGCCAGGAACGAGAGAACGAACCCACCACAAAATCAACAGTCGAGGGGAGGAGAATTTTATAGAGGAGCGTCCAGAGGAGGAGGACATTATAATAGAGGAAGGGGAGGAAATCATCCAGCTGTAGCAGGTCCATCCACGGGAAACTAAGGAAGACAATGGAGAAGCGGGCCCAACCATTGTCAACGGAGAACCGGGTCCAAGCAACCAACGAATACGCGATCAACGTTATCAAGGTGGACATGGCAAAAGAATTGTTAGAAGAAGAGGAGAACCAGGTGATGGAACACAGAACAGGGTTGACTGAGGTGACAATTAACATTGAAGGTAAGAATTATAAAACTTTAATTGATACCGGTAGCGAGATCTCAGTAATTTCGGAAAATGTCATGGGTGAATTAAAAGAGATAAATAAGAATATACCATCATTACCAGTTGCCGGGGTTACAGTAGTGGGGGTAACTGGGGTGAGAAGTAAGAGAATAACCAGACAAGTACAATTAAATATTTTATTAAATGAAGTTGAATTTGAAAACACTTTCCTAGTAGTTAAAGGGTTGAGTCTAGATGTAATATTGGGAAATGATTTTTTGGAAAGAAACGGAGCAGTAATAGATTTCAATAAACAAATAGTAAAGTTTGAAAAGGGGAATAAACCAGTTAGAATAGAGTTTAAAAAAGTAGTAAACGAAGCTAAAGTCACGGGAATAAAAATGTTACATAAGCAGATAAGCGATAGAGATATAGAGACCAAAATAAATATATGTTTAGAGAGTGATAGCCTAGAGAATGAGGAGGGAGAAATGCATGAGAGTAATGAGAGTGTGTGGGCAGATAGAGCCAACAAATTTTTTAATGAAGATACAGTTGTAGGAAATACTCAGCGAGAGGAGCTGTGGGCAGTTGTGGAGCGGTTCAGAGAGGTGTTTGATGAATCACCAGGGAAAGCGAAGAACTACATCTGTGAGCTGAAAGTTCGGGACCATGCACCATACATGCAGAGGAGCTACCCAGTGCCGTTTTCGAAGAGGAGGGCGGTACAGGAGGAATTAGACCGGATGATGCAGGGAGACATAATTGAACGCTCAGTATCACCCTACTCAAACCCTTTGGTCGTAGTGATAAAAAAGGATGGAAAGGTAAGGTTATGTTTAGATGCCCGAAAAATTAATCAAATTATTATACCTGACAGGGAATCTCCGGAACCCATAAATGAGATTTTACAGAAGTTTAGCGGAGTCAGATACATGACGTCATTAGACCTGACTGCTGGGTACTGGCAGGTGCCATTAGCCACAGAGAGTAGAAAATACACAGCTTTTCTTTTTAACGGTAAGAATTACCAGTTCAAACGCTTACCTTTTGGACTAAACACCAGTGTTGCCAGTTTTATTAAATGTTTAGATAATATATTACAACCTAAGGATTTAGATTTTTTAACCGTATATGTCGATGAGATCTTGATAGCTTCTAGGACATTCACTGAACATTTAGAACACATAGAATACGTATTAGATAAGCTACATAAAGGGGGTTTAACAGTGAATTGGGACAAGTCTAAATTTCTGCAGACAAAAATACATTTCTTAGGATTTATTATTACACAGGAGGGGATATTAGCCAACCCTGACAAAGTAGAAGCCATAATGCGATTCCCCGAACCAAAAAACATTAAGCAATTACAAAGTTTCTTAGGCCTATGCAATTTTTACAGGAAATTTCAGGAGAACTACGCACACACGACATCCAAACTGAGTGCTGTGCTGCAGAAGAATAAACAGTGGAGATGGGGCGATACGGAACGAAATGCGTTCAACGAAATTAAGAGAAAGTTTAGTCACATGATCATGATGAATCATCCCGATTTTAATAAAACTTTTTATTTGCAGACTGACGCCAGCAATGTAGCGCTAGGGGCGGAGCTCTACCAGGAGGGTGGCAACAAGGAACATTCTGACGATCGCCTTCGCCAGTAGATCGCTGCTGTTGGCTGAGAAAAATTATACGACGACAGAAAAGGAACTCTTAAGTATTGTGTTCGCCGTGGGCAAATTCCGGACCTACATCCTAGGCAATACCACGATAATCCGGACGGATCACAAGGCATTATCATTTCTTAATTCATGTAAGCTGACCCATAGCAGATTAACCAGGTGGGTATTAGCTTTACAAGAATATAACTTTTCATGGGAGTATATAAAGGGGTCAGATAATAAGGTACCAGATACACTTTCTAGAGTAGATGTTATAGACAATAAAACTGGTAGGGATCTTAAAGAAATAGAAATTTTTAGATTAACTAGAGAAGATAGGATTTTTGGTGAAGAATTAAGTGATATTAAAAACATGCAAAGATCTGAAAGTAAACTGGGTAAAGTAATTGTTAGTTTAGAGACAGAGGTAGAGGGATCTGAATATAATGAGCGATTTCAAGTATATCAAGGTATTCTGTTCAAAAAGGTAGATAGTGGGGAGCGTGATTGGAGGTTAGTTATACCCGAGGGGTTAATAGATAAAATTGTTTGGGATTGTCATATAAGGTATGGTCATTTTGGGGCGAGAAAGTGTGCTAATGTTTTGAAAGAGTCATGTATATTTAAAAATATGGAGAAGAGAGTTAGAAGAGTGTTAAGAGTGTGTGATTTATGTCAGAAATCGAAAGTAGTGAATTATAAGGTGGAAGGAGAGATGAATTACATAAAAGTAGAGAAACCGTTTGATTTAGTTGCAGTAGATTTATATGGACCATTACCCAGAGGTAGAGGGGGTGTGTTATATGTATTTGTAGTTCTAGACACTTTTTCAAAATTTGTAAAGTTATATACCATTAAGAGAGCGACGAGTAAAGTACTCAGTGAGAAAATAGTAAAAGACTACATGCTTAATATTGGAAAACCGAAAATTATATTATCTGACCACGGTCCACAGTTTATAAGCGGCAAGTGGCGGCAGACGCTTGGATGGGAAGGTATCATACCCAAGCATACGGCAGTGTATCATCCTCAGTCGAACCAAGCAGAACGGGTGATGAGAGAGATTGGTAGGATATTTCGGGCGTACTGTCACGCCAAACACACAGAATGGCCATCCTACGTGAAAAAAGTAGAGGAGTGGCTGAATTGTACCACCCATGAGTCCACGGGATTTACGCCGCATGAGTTGATCAGGGGAACAAGGCCGCCCAGAATATTGGAACAACTTTTCGAATATCCACCAGAAGGTCAAGTTTCGGACAGGAACATGAAAATTAGATTGGCAAACGAGAACTTACTTACGAGAGGAGAGCGAAGAAAACAGAAACATGATGCTAAGGGTAAATGGACCAAGTATGAGGTAGGGCAGTTAGTGTTAGTAAAAAGGCATGATTTGTCCAGTGCTCAAGATAGAGAAATAAAGAAGTTTTTCTTGTTGTATGAAGGACCATATGAAATTGTAGAAATAAAAATGCAGAATGCGTATGTGCTGAGGAACCCAGCGACGCAGGAAATAGTAGGTACTCAAAATGCGACGAATTTAAAATTATATCGGTCACTTTAATTATGGTATGTTTATGAATAAGATTTAAAATATTGTTGTATAATTACAGAAGGGATCCTCCCCCATTTTCGGGCAGTCACGATCTTACCAGTCCTGACCGTGGAATTCGGAACTTGGAGGCGGGCCATGGTTGGCGGATCTTCTTTCGGGCGGTGAAAGCAACGATGGTCCGGCTCCACCTAAATTGGTATAAAGTAGAAATTTAACTACACATTTGAACGGGGAGGGGGACCCCAACAGGTACGTGACACGAATTAATTTTTTAATACACTCCAGGTGCAGCGGTCTCGGTGTACCTGTCACGTGCCTGCACTGCCTTAGAGTGTTGTACATAATGGAGGCTGCACCTAAATACAGGGTAGTGCATACAAACTTAAATATTTTTAGTGTCAATGGCAAAATCCAAGTTGAGCCATTGACAGTAGTTTTGCTTAAGCCAGAAACGAAGAGTTTTGCGGAGAAGTATGGGAGGCTCCGGCTCAGACGACGGGTTAGTAGAGATGAGAAGATAAGGTATTACAGTTTGCATAGAAGGGGAAGTAACGGCACAAAGTAGATCTGAGTTGGAACCTTTTTATACTTCATCGCAAAACACCCCCATTTCAGGCGACTGCGATCTTCCTAGATGTGGTGAAGGATAGATAGAGTCAGCCTTCAATGTAAATAGAATTTTTGAAAAAAAAAAAAAAAAAAAAAAACCAAAATAATTTTGGATGTGTATAATTTTAAATTTAAATAAATTTTAGAATTAAGTGACCAAATATAATTGTCAAGTTTTAGTATCAGTGAGTATGGGAACGTTTTGAAAAGATGTGTAGTAAAATAAAAACTTGTTGTCAATACAAGAAGTGGGGATGCTTTTGGGGGGTAGATTGGTGCTCAATGAAGTGATAGAACAATGGAGTGTGGAACTGCAATTGTAGAAAGTTTAGTTTTCAATTGTAATTAGTTAGTTATTAAGTTGCTATTGCGGGGGTGGTCTGTGCTCTCGTAGATAGCGAAATGGGTTGGGGGTAACAGAGAGTGTTACCTCCATCGGAGGCGAAAATGGCGACCTGATAGACGATCGTGTCGCCCATACTAATGATGAAAGTAGAGCAGGCATTGAAATGCAAGTTAGATTTCCCCGACTTTCGGGCGGTTACTGCCTTACCAGCACTAGTCGTGGATTTGGCTAGCGGTTAGCTATGGTCATACCAAGTCCCTTGACCATAGCTGACTTGAAATTGGTATATAGTAGAAATTAAATGGGGGGTGAACTTTAGGGGAAATCCAGGTACTATGGAACAGCTGCTACCACTCTGTTCGAGTAGGAACAGCAAGGCCAGGTGGTAGACCCGTTTAAGGGTGTTTAATTATAGCCAAGAATATTTTGATATTCAGACATTAAAATGTAACAGCCGAAGCAAAGACATGGAGAGGTCAAACTACTCCAAATATGCCGTCTTTGCAGAAGCGAAAGGGCGATACAGTCCTCCATAATGTGCAATAGAGTGTGTGGATGGGAGGTGGCTCAGGTGAGTCACGAATTTAAATTTTATAACATAAAAAATTGCTAATTCAAATTTTGATCCAAGAAAAATGCTCGTGTTCTATTTAAATATTTAAATAACTATACGCTCAGACATTCAATATAAGGTGTTCATTCCATAATTTTAAATGTATTATTTTATTGTTGTATGTTAGATATAAGCATTGATAAAAATATGTGTTTTCATTATGTGTGTATTTTTAAACTAAGCAGATAATTAAACCGTCTGGCAGGCGGTTAACGTAAATTATCAGAATCAGAGAGAGGGGAAACAAAGAGGTCAGAAGCGAATATTGATAAACATATATATATGTATATTTCATGTAATTTGTTCAATTTTGAGATGTGTTTTCATTGTGTTAGGAGACCAGCTGATCAGCAATAAAATGTCACTGGTATATTGGTTTATAAATGTTCCAAGTAATTAATGTTTAATGTAGTGTTTCAATGTATTACAGATGCTAGGTAAAGTAATGAGAAATAAAGTAATAATTTATGAGAGGTAATAAAAAATAGTTTTGGGTGATGAATATTTGATGGTACATATAGATCTGTCCGAGTTGAAGTCAAAGTTAAAGTTGAAATAGTAGAGATGAAAATAATGTAATGTTGTTTTTGAGTTAATATATGTTATAGAATTTTGAGAAGTATTGATGTTGACACAGTAGTTATGGAGAATAAATGTAGAGTTTTGAGTGATATATTGATGTTTATAACTAATGATGTTATTTTGTTGTATTTGAAGTAAGGTAATAAGATTGAGATTTTTGGGGATGGCAATTTTGTAGTAGGGGGTAGTGTAATGTAGGAGTCTGCAACATAATGATAAGTTGGGACGGGATTGGGACCGATTTAGGGGGACGGGGCCGCCTTAGGTAGAATCCAGGGGCCAGATAAGGGAAATGAGTTTTTGGGGGGGGGAAACACGTATCCTAGTACAAAGGGTTAGAGAGTATTTTTTTATATATATAGAGAGAAGGTGGCGAATTGAGTTTAATGATAAGTTGGGGTTAGAGATTGATTGGTAGATATTTTGATAGAGATGGGTGTCATGTGAGTTACAGTTGTTAGAGGTTAGAGTCAAAGGGAGAGAGATTATATATGTATCCAGAGCAAGTAGTAAATTAAATTGTTATAAATAATTTAAATCACCCACGGTAATGGAGAATCAGATTGTGAAATAAAGAGAGAGATTTATAATAAAGATATAAAATTTTTATTTTGAAACCAGTGACAAGATTTGGATAGAATTCGAATAAGTGAAGTTTATTTTGAATAATTTAAATGTCAATTTGCTTATTATTTATAATAATATTTTGTTATTTTAAATGTTTTCTTTTATTATGTTTTATGTTTCAAGTTAGGAGGTTACAGATGTTAAATGTATTTTCAGATAGAAATTGTACCTAACATATGTAGGTCAAGGGTCTGGGACTTGACCTAGTTTTGATCAGCTGACAGTGAGGTCATATACAGACTAAGCTTGTTTAGTAAGGAGGTTAATTCAACTCTTGTTTTTGATCAATTTAAACCAATTTTAAATAATTTCTATATGTAAAGGAAACATTTTAATAAATTTAAATTTTTCTTTGAATTTTAAAATTTTTTGGAAAATAATTTTTT
Organism: Magicicada septendecula; assembly: GCA_034769895.1. Classification (NCBI taxonomy): domain Eukaryota; kingdom Metazoa; phylum Arthropoda; class Insecta; order Hemiptera; family Cicadidae; genus Magicicada; species Magicicada septendecula. Next base: position 22,552,138 of record CM068371.1, read on the forward strand.
GAAAAAAAAATCTTGATTTTGCGCCTGCCAGATAATGAATATCTTAAGCTTTAATTATTTGATTGTTTGTGTATTAACCAGGTTTGTTTTATTGATTTATTGTATTGACTTGTATTGTTAGATTCTAAGTGATTACAGGTTAGGTTAAGGATATGTTTAACTATAAGAAATGTTTAAATTCACTTATTTTAAATAAAAACAGAAAACAAGGAAGAGAATAATTTAAACTTTATACAAAATTTATGAATTAAGTTTATCTGAAAACAACGTGTTGCCAGTTAAATAACTTTTTGAAAATTTTTCAATTTTATGATATGTGATGTCAATATGTAATGTGAGTGTGTGTGAGCCCAGTATCTGCTAAAGGCAGCCCAGCTTGCATAAAAGGGGAAACATATCGGTGGAGGATCTGGCATAATCTAAGCCAGGGATTGAGGATTTTGGGGGGGTAGCATGTTAGAAGGTGAGGTGTGCCGTGGTATTTGTCTGTTAGATTTTTTGGTGTTGGGATCTCTTATGGAGAAGTCCAGTGATCTCGTTCAGATGCGTCCATAGTCGCCAAGCCAGGGGGGTCAGGTACCCATGAAGATTAAGAACAAGGGGGTTGTTGGCACCAGTTCCTCACCGGTCCTCTTAGGGGTTTATCAATGAGATTTCTTCTGTTTTGGACAGCAGAATTCTCATTGAGGGGGTATTGTAACGTGTCTAAATTGGGTAATTTCATTTATTTCATTTTTTGCGGGATTTTATAAAAAATTATTGTGAAAGTTTTATTTTACGACAAACGTCCATTCCATTGTAACAGAACACGTGGTAAGAAACAGTGTTGAAACAAAGCAGTAAGACGCAGTTGCTGTTGAGTAACTAGGCAAGGAATTTGCACCACCCTAAAATTTCTCAGAACTTTGCATAAGTGTGACCACGCACTCACGCGCCGTACAAGTACGCGCTCGGAATGACGCCGTCGTTCGAAAACCAAGATGCCTGGGGAACAATTTTATTCATCGTCTCCTTAGCGATCTGCAGGAAATGCCGCTAAGGACCGCCCGCTTTTAGTGACGTAAACCGTGCTTCACAAATATCGTCCACGGTTACCACACAAAAAACACCTGTGTTGAATGAACAGTGACGGAAGATCCGATCATGAGGCATTGCAACTTCCGCTCTGTCCGAGTGTTTGGAGGGAGGCAGATTGATAATTTTCTTCCCAGTCGACTAGCAACCCAAGCCACGCGTGGCAGCTATCAGTTTTGTGCCCGGGCAAATCTTCATATTTTTTCTTAAGTCGGCCGACAAAATACCTATGTGATATTACAAAAACATGTATAACAGTGCCTCCAGTGACGCAGAGTGAATATTGAACGTTATTAAATATTATAAACCTTGTGAACATCCGGAGAATGAAAGACTGGAAAACGCACCACGTGGTCGGGAAAGAGGACGCCACACACGTAACGTTCCACACTGAAAGCATTATGCTCATTAATTTTACATAAAATGGGGCGTTTTTATAGTAATAAGGGGTTTTAGGAATGTGAGTAGTGAGTGCGCAGGCTGGGCTATCTTAAAGTATGTAAGTAATAGGAAGTAAGTATAGGAATTAAGATGTAAGAGTTGCACAACCTTTGAAACATGTAAAAACCTATTTTGGAGAAAGCTTATAAATTCAACACTTTTGATTAATAAACAAAAAAATAATTTCTCTTCCAAGATGTATTGTATAAGTTATTCACACCACCTTGAAAATTACGCTTGTATCCCAAAGTACGTATGAGACCCTGGACCCAAGAACGTACAAGAACGGTAAGTGTAAGTTTTTTTTTATTATTATTTATTGTTTTCTATGTTATTTAAATGGTGGTGAATTTGTAGCTTAACATTTTGCGCCCGAAAGAACAGGGACAATCGTAGCTTAACAAAATGTATATAAAAATACTGCAAAGCTTCTTTTGATTCGGTGTTCCACGTCACTAAATATAAGTGCAAGGGTATTATAAAGCGACAATTAATGTTTGTAACATTCGGCTATTGAACTCCTCACCTTTCTATTTTCCATTGATGGGGTAGGTAGGGGTGCACCCATCGGACTGGTCCTCAGTTATATATATGCCCTCCCCCCATAAATTCAAAGAGTGTACAGTATGACTGGTGTACTGTATATATCCATGTTTAAATTTAAACTTTTATTTATAATTATTAGCGGGGGTCCTACAGTCTATGCCGCATCCCGCATTTTGATCGTCATTTCTCCCTATCTTTCCAGTTACCGTCTTCATTGTGTTGTCAGTCTTCCTTTTCTTCTCCTGTTTTATGGTGTGTAAGTCAATGCTTTCTTTGGCCATCGCTTCTCCTCCATTCTCATTACGTAACCGTACCATAGCAACTGTCTGGATTCTATTATTTCTGCTGTTGTAAATATGTGCCCTGTTTTCCTTCTTATATCTTCATTTCTAACATGTTGCATTCTAGAAATATTACACCCTCTTCTTAAGAAGTCCATTTCCACAGTTTCTATCATCTTTTCCTCTTTATCTGACAGTTGCCAGCATTTACAGCCATAAGTTAAAGTAGGCTCCACAGTAGTTGTGTAGATTGTCAGTTTAGTTTGAAGTTTCATTTTGTTCGACCAAAGTAATGAGTTTAGCAAACAAATTGCCTTGTTTCCCTGTTGTGTCCTATTTTTGATGTAATTTTTTGTTGTTCCATCTTCTGAAGTAATGCTTCCCAAATATTTGAATTCGCTACACTTTCTGATTCTATGGATTTCCAGATCTCTGTCTTCTTCTTGGATGTCTCCTATTTTCACATACTCTGTGTTAGTACTGTTTATGTTTAGACCCCATTTCTCATACTCCTCTTTCTCATAGTCTGTGTCGTCCTCATCACATGCTATAATTACCTGATCGTCGGCAAATAGGAGAGTTATTAAGCAATGCTCATCCATTTGAATTCCCATTCCTTATGTTTTTCTTCTCCAGTTACTGATGGCTTCTTGGATATATATTTTAAACAGGGTGGGTGACAAGCTGGACCCTTGTTTAAGCCCTTTTGTGGTAGGAAACAATTCTGACAGAACATTTCCCACTCTCACCAAACTCTTTGAGTCCTTATATATGTTCCAGACAGCATGAACATAAATTTTGCTCAGGCCAAACTTTGTTAGTGTTTCAAAAAGTGTTTTTGGTATTGTATTGTAACCTCCTCTAAATTGACAAATACGAGTGTGTAGACAGATTGTGAGACTTTCGTTTTTCTAGTATTTGTTGTAATACAAATATGTTGTCAATACATGATGGTCCTGCACGGAATCCAGGCTGCTCTTCTGTGTCTTCTATATTCGTTTCAATTCTGTTTTAGTATTCTGCCGTACAACCTTCCCAATTGCACTTGTCACATTTAAACTTTTATACTTTGTTAAATTTTAGTATTATAATATTTGGCTATAGAAAAACCCCTGTAATTGAGGATCACTTGTACATATTTTATAATAACAACGGTACTGAAGTTACGTATGATAGCCAGGTAGGACTGGCTGCTGACTTGAGCTGGACAGGATACAAGCAGTGTATTGTGGTGAGAACAACATTTTAGCTGGTTATTATTACTCGAGTATGTTGTCTGAGATTTTCATTTGCAGGGGTGGATGTGGCCCAGGCCCATGAAAGGACATCTGATTTTCTTTTATGGTACTCCCCAAGAATTTAACTTGTAGTCTTTAGATTAGTAGGGAGGCACTGTTCCTACTGGTTTACTAAGCGCTGTTTTATATAGATTTGTTTAGACATACAGTGTAACGCCACCTCCAATTATTTAAGTTGGGTCCTTCAGTCTTTCGACTGGTTTGTACCCTCCCCGCTGTAACGGTACAGAATTGGTGCTACCCCAGTTCTAATTTTATTTTAGCAATCCAGTTTTAATCAGTATTTAATTCAGTAATTAATAAATTGTTAACTTTCACCTGTGAGGAGCCCCAGTACAACATACACTGTTAGTCTAAACAACAGTCCAGACGTATTGTGTAACCGCCCAGTAAGCAGCAGACCGGGTGAATAACAGTATGCAGTTTGTCATCAGAGAGTGTACAACACAGCCAGCAGCAGCATATAGTACAGTTCGTGCGTTAAAAAATAGTGGCCTCGGGCGTGCAAGATAGGCCTCGAGTAAAAGGGCCTATCTAGTAAAACATAATAAGTGTCTGCTGCAATTTATGGCAGCACGGTCAACACCTAAGTGCTCGAGCAAAATAAAGTCAGCCGACAAAATGTTACAAAAAAGTAAATTAAAACCATGTTAAACTAAATAAGGCAGAGTATACCGTGACAGTGAATATATTCATAAATTGCTGAAATAACAGTTCGGAGTGATGAGTGATACCTTGAGTAAAACGTGACGGTGGTGAAGCGGTCTGGAACGCCGTGGATTGGTTAAGTACCCTTCAGAAACAACTAAATCAATTTTATAACTATACAAAATACTTACAGATACAGAGCTCTATTAACAGGGGTTAGAAAATAAAAATGTAAAAAAGAATGAAAGAGTGAGTGCGACAAAGTACTGGGTCATTATTAAGGTTAAGAAAATTGTTATAGCCATTTAAGAATAATAATCATAAGAATTGTTTCATTACTGTTTGATATACCGGTACAGATAACTTTATATGTTGTTTACGCTCAACAAAACAAAAAACTTTTAATCAATGTAGTAATCAACCAACCTAGAATTTGATACGTTATTGCATAACTGTAAAACATTACATTAAATAAAATCCAAATAAGTTGTTTTAGCCAGAATAAACTGTGTTATTATATTTCGCAACTCCAACCCAAGTAACCTGTCTGCAGCTGTTTTCGTCTGTACGACTCTGGACCCGAACTTAAGGTAAAAAATTAATTATAGATGTTACAAATTGAGTAGTTACAAATGGCGCCCGAACAGGGACTCAAGAGTAAAATTTTAATTACATTCGCCAGACCTAATTAACCTGCAGAACGGGTTATTTGGGAGTGGGGCGAGGTTGTAAATTGTAGACTGATGACAAAGGAGTAAAGCAAAACAAGGCATATTTGTATATGTAAAAAATAATAAAATAAAAATGGAAAATAATAGTTTGACCGAATCAAAGGTCATGAGTGGGTTGGAGGTCCATTCGACCCCAATCCCAGTTCAAAATAGAGAATCAAGTAAGTCAGCTGAAATAGAAGACTCAGGGATTCTGGTAACCCCACCCGGTACTGAATAAAAATAAACAATCTGAGGATAATGATATGATAAAAATGATGCAATTGCTTTTCAAAGAACAGAAGAGTGATTCTGATGTTAAATTTAATACAATTAATTTAAATTCCATGAGTTAAAGGGTGATATAAATAATATTGATATAAAATTTAATAAGCGTTTATGTGAAATCAATACACAAAATGTTAAGTTCGAAATCAGTATGAATAAACGTTTAAATGAGATGGATGGATGTTTTAACACTATTAAAGAACAAGTGTTAGAAAAAATTGATAAACAAATACAAAAGGTAATCAAAAATTTTGAATGTAAAACAAATGAGAATCATAATGATATGTGTAAAAACGTGGTAGTAGAGAACAAGGAGATTAATGTTGAGAGTGATGAGGAAGATTTTGTTGAAGTAGAGTTTAGTAATGAAGTGTTGCTAGCAAATGCGAATGAGAATGAGAGAGAGTGTGAAGACAGTTTAAATGAAGAGAGTGTACAGAGGGTAGAATTTTCCCGTGAGGTGGTTGTGGGTGAAGAAAATGCTTCACTAGTATTGTTTGAGGACAAAGGTTCCTCCTTAGTTTTTGTAAAAGACAAAAGGTCTTTAAATTATTTTTGTGCATCTGGTAAAGCCAGATGTTGTAATAATGTTGTGTTGCCCTCTGTATGGAATGAGAATATGAAATGTTGTGGTGATGAAAGTAATTATGAGAAAATTAGAGAGAAAGAAACAGAAATATGCAAGTTAAATAGAGATTATAGAGAGTTGAGAGAGAATATGAATATTAAGAGAATTATAGTAAACACTGAGTATATTGTAGTTGATGACTGTAATAATGATGTAATGGTAATAATAAACACTGACGGAGACTTTATAAAAAATACTGATGTCAACTTGATTTATGATAAGATAATTTTGGGGGGTAACCCTATAGATTATTATTTTGGTACAATGGGAAAAATAAAATTTTATGGTCATAACACACAAGCTAGCCATATGTTGTGTATCAATAAAATTGAAAAGTGTCATCTACCGAAAAAACTAATTTTTGATGATGGAGGTTGAATTAAAAAAGCAGTGTATGGACATTTTAAATACTTTAGTATATGGTAACGACTTGGCTGAATCAGGTATTGAAGTGTGACAAATAATAATTAGATATGACAAAAATTTGTAAATAAATGTATTGTGTTAATATTATTTTGCTGCAATGTACAGTATAGCTTATAGGTAACGTATGTTTGTAATATGAACAAATGGCATAATAATATTGAAGTCTATTTTGTATGATGTGTGTATATTAAAAATGTTTTAAATAATATAAGTATAGCTAAATTGTTTTGAGTGGAGGTTATTAAATAAATGTCAAGTTAAACAAATAATTTAAAAAGGTTAATTTTATTAATGAAGCAAAATTAACTCTGATCTGAATTGGTAGAAATTGATAAATATGTTAACTAAAAGATTTAGAAAAAACCAAATAACTGAAGGAAGTATATATGTCAGTATATGATGTAACCATGAACTGAGAGTGTTTATAACACCAGTCTGGTAGACAACTGCTAATGTAAACAGGTGTGTTGTATGTTGTGACTAATGTCTACAGTCATGTTTGGTGACAATAACAAGTGTTGTAGCTTGATGAATCAGTATCTTGAGTAAAATCTTATTGTGACAAAAGAATTGAAGTTAAACTTTTACAGACAAAATAATAATGAGGTAATCCCTGTAACTTAGAGTTTGAAAAATTAAGTAAATTTAAATTAATTTGGTAATTAAATTAATTGGAAAAATGATTTTAATAAGAAATTTAAATGTATTCTGATTTAACTTTCAAATGTAATTGTGAAATAAATGAAATATGTACTTTATTTAAATGGGAACCTGAAGGAAATTTTGTGTGAACGCCATCAAAAATGTTTGGGAAACTTAGAAGTGTATATTACTGTTCATGTGAATTTTATTAATGCTAATCTATATTTTACGTTTAACTGTAGATTCCCCACCTAAGTGCGGTCATGACCTCACCAGATCATGACCGTGAAAGTAGTTAATTGTGGCAAATCATAAATTTCACCTGATATAACCGGCTTGTGGTTTGTTTTATTTTGTTAACCCGGTGGTTTGTTAGACTTAGCAGGGGGGTTATTTTTTGGGGAATCTACCTAATTTTGGAACAGGGCTATTTTCACCCAGATAGGGGTGGTAGTCCATTAGGGGTGTATAAATCAAGAATAGTAGGTGTAATACTGAATTTTATTGTAACGCCGAAGCAAGGATGGGGGTGGAATAAAAGAAAAAAATGTCCACCCCTTCCGCATCAGTCCTTGTGAAAGCAACTGGGCGCTACAGTCCAGGGGGGGGAAATAGTGAGTGTGGATGGGCGGTGACCCAGTTACAGGTCACGAGGGAGATGTGGTTTACAGCTAGGATGAGGCTGGAAAAGGCCAAGAAGCCTAGCGCAGAACACATGAATATGTAACGGGTATTAAAAGGGATTAAAAGGGGGGTAGTATTAAAAAAAAAAAATTTTATATATGATTGAATTGTAGGTAGACTGTAAGTTTATATTATTATTTTTAAACCAAACCAGTACTTTGTATAAACAGAACCAGTACTTTGCAAAGAATGAGCCTGTATGGCTAAGAGGAAACAAATCAGTTGTGGGGTATGGAGTGATGGAAGGCCGTTTATTAAATTTTTTAATTAAATGTTACAGAGCCAGGTGATACTGTGGCGGGTATCTGTCCGAGCTTATGGTGTTGGGATCTCGAGCAGAGAAGTCCTATAAGAGCGGATGGGTGCTGCCGCAGACGCCGGACTAGGGGGGTAAGAACCCATGATTTTAGTAGAGTGTTCAGGGGGGTTGTGGCGCCATATCCTCACTGATCCTCTTAGGTTTTAGGCAATAAGAGTTTGAACGCCTCAGCCTTCAACCTCTTATTGGGGGGGGGTATTGTAACGGTACAGAATTGGTGCTACCCCAGTTCTAATTTTATTTTAGCAATCCAGTTTTAATCAGTATTTAATTCAGTAATTAATAAATTGTTAACTTTCACCTGTGAGGAGCCCCAGTACAACATACACTGTTAGTCTAAACAACAGTCCAGACGTATTGCGTAACCGCCCAGTAAGCAGCAGACCGGGTGAATAACAGTATGCAGTTTGTCATCAGAGAGTGTACAACACAGCCAGCAGCAGCATATAGTACAGTTCGTGCATTAAAAAATAGTGGCCTCAGGCGTGCAAGATAGGCCTCGAGTAAAAGGGCCTATCTAGTAAAACATAATAAGTGTCTGCTGCAATTTATGGCAGCACGGTCAACACCTAAGTGCTCGAGCAAAATAAAGTCGGCCGACAAAATGTTACAAAAAAGTAAATTAAAACCATGTTAAACTAAATAAGGCGGAGTATACCGTGACAGTGAATATATTCATAAATTGCTGAAATAACAGTTCGGAGTGATGAGTGATACCGTGAGTAAAACGTGACAGTGGTGAAGCGGTCTGGAACGCCGTGGATTGGTTAAGTACCCTTCAGAAACAACTAAATCAATTTTATAACTATACAAAATACTTACAGATACAGAGCTCTATTAACAGGGGTTAGAAAATAAAAATGTAAAAAAGAATGAAAGAGTGAGTGCGACAAAGTACTGGGTCATTATTAAGGTTAAGAAAATTGTTATAGCCATTTAAGAATAATAATCATAAGAATTGTTTCATTACTGTTTGATATACCGGTACAGATAACTTTATATGTTGTTTACGCTCAACAAAACAAAAAACTTTTAATCAATGTAGTAATCAACCAACCTAGAATTTGATACGTTATTGCATAACTGTAAAACATTACATTAAATAAAATCCAAATAAGTTGTTTTAGCCAGAATAAACTGTGTTATTATATTTCGCAACTCCAACCCAAGTAACCTGTCTGCAGCTGTTTTCGTCTGTACGACTCTGGACCCGAACTTAAGGTAAAAAATTAATTATAGATGTTACAAATTGAGTAGTTACACCGCAATATACCCATGGTGCATGTGTTATGGAGTCTCTCACAGGTATATGGGACCTACAGTTTAACGCTGGATCAGAACGGCATAGTTGGGGAGGGTTTGTACTAGGTAGGATACCTCTTGCTGGTTTGCCATCACCTTGCGAGGGGGAACGGTTGTATCTAAATCAGATGGGCCCGGCGGGAATCGAACCCGTGCCGACAGCGTAGCAGCGCCACATGCTAGCCACAATGCCACACTGCTCTCCTATTTAAGTAAAGAAGTATTAATTGCAAGGTATAGCCAATTTCTGGTTTGCCATTCATTTACGAGATGAGATGACTGTCTGAAAGCCAGATTATATTCTGCCTGTAGTAGTGAGAAACGGTTCAAGTTATGGAGTATAGAGAGCCAAAACACTATTGTCTATACTATGGCAATTCCCAGTGTATAATTTTTAATGTAAAGAGTTCTGAAAGTCAATTGGAGAAATGTTACTATGAAGGAGTAGCCACTTGCTGGTTTGCCATTGACATAGAGAGTAGAGTGTGACCATCTAATAAACAAGTTATGTTCCGCCTGCAGTGGGAATCAAAACAATTCAAACCATGGCCATCCTCTTTGTGAAAAATTTAATGTTCATAAATCTAAGATTCACATTTATAAATGTATATTTTGACGTTCATCCAGTTTTCATCAGCCTATGATCCAGAGATGTTTCTGTCTATATCTTTTCTAGTCTTTCTTCACTGTCCATCAGGCCCAATACCAGACATTTTGTGGATTATTGAAGTGAAACTTCTTTATCGACGTATGAGAGAAAATTTATAGCAATGTAAAAAAAAATCGTCACGATTTTCGGTTACGCGCCATGTTGTTTTTTTTTATCAAAGTTCAGTATAGTGACGTAAAGAATAATATATTAGTTTGAAAGTGATAAAATAAAAAGACTTATTATTTGTTATGTGAGAGCAAATGAGAGTTTTCATAAAAATTCAAGTAAACGTCGGCCAATAGACGAGAGAGAGGTGAACCCATGGCCAATCAATCATCCTCAATGAAAAATTGGTTATTGAAAGCAAAGTAATTCAAATTCAAGTGAATTTATAGTAAAAGTGAGAGTGATTATATATTTCGTTTGATAAATCCAACACGTGAGCGTGATTTTAATATTTATTTGAGGTTAACCTCACTTTTTGATTGTAAGTATCAGTAAATGTATATAAATCTATTAAAATTAGCAAGTATTAAAAATCCAACACGCGAGCGTGATTTTAATATTTATTTGAGGTTAACCTCACTTTTTGATTGTAAGTATCAGTAAATGTATATAAATCTATTAAAATTAGCAAGTATTAATAAATATGACTGTAAATCTAGTAAACATTATTAATTCTAAAAACAATAAAAAAAACAAATTAAATAATAATTTAAAAATAAAACAAAACACAATTAGAAAATAAAAATATGTATACGTACATCTTTTTTAATTATTTTTCTTAAGCTTTATCTACCCAATTTCTGTGAAGTTGTAAATAGTAGAAAAATGATATGTCATAAAGAAGTTTCACTTCTTACCTGTGTACTCTGGTACACACACATACTTTTTTTTTTCTTCTATGCAGTGTTTCGTTAGTTGGTACAGCGACTTCTTTTCTTGTGTCTTGGTCCTTCCCGTTTGGCAAGGAGGCAAAGTGAAACCAAGCAAATATCATGTTCTGACCAAGAAAAATTCGTATTTTTTAAAATATTTTGTGTAGGAATACAAAACTTATTGTTTACAAAAGTATGGTGAGGTGCATATTAACTTTTGTCTTTCAGACCTAGGCAATGTAAGAAAAGGATGAGAACCAGATAAACATCCTTTAAAGGAAGATTTTAAGAAAAATTTGGAACTACATGTGAGAATGGACTGTGGCAGATTGTTTGTTAATGATGAACTGTATGAAATATTTAAATGGCTACTGGCAACCCATTAGGTCATAAAATCAGTGACCTTAAGCGGGCTGGATCCACGTGCAAGAGAGTAAACTGTAAAGGAAAATCGTGATAGACCATGTGGATGAGTAATGGAAACAGCCAAACCCAAACCAAGGTGTATAAGTGGGGTTGAAGACGATCTGAGGAGGCTGGGTGTTGGTTGGCTTAAGTCTGTAACAAACGGTGACGCAGGCTGTAACAGTACATTATGCAATACAACCTATTTTTAGCTGGTGACTAGTGAGTCGAGTCACAATTACACACACGAAATGGAATTTTGTTTACAATAACAAACGGAATCGTTTGGGTGAGGCACGACAGAATGGCGTCTTATGTAATCAAACTGTAAACAAGTGACATCAGCTAAGGCAGCAATATGCGGCTGAAACTAGATAGGTGTATAAGTGGGGTTGAAGACGATCTGAGGAGGCTGGGTGTTGGTTGGCTTAGGTCACAAACGGTGACGCAGGCTGTAACAGTACATTATGCAATACACCCTATTTTTAGCTGGTGACTAGTGAGTCACAATTACACACACGAAAAGGAATTTTGTTTACAATAACAAACGGAATCGTTTGGGTGAGGCACGACAGAATGGCGTCTTATGTAATCAAACTGTAAACAAGTGACATCAGCTAAGGCAGCAATATGCGGCTGAAACCAGAAAGGTGTATAAGTGGGGTTGAAGACGATCTGAGGAGGCTGGGTGTTGGTTGGCTTAGGTCACAAACGGTGACGCAGGCTGTAACAGTACATTATGCAATACACGCTATTTTTAGCTGGTGACTAGTGAGTCACAATTACACACACGAAAAGGAATTTTGTTTACAATAACAAACGGAATCGTTTGGGTGAGGCACGACAGAATGGCGTCTTATGTAATCAAACTGTAAACAAGTGACATCAGCTAAGGCAGCAATATGCGGCTGAAACCAGAAAGGTGTATAAGTGGGGTTGAAGACGACCTGAGGAGGCTGGGTGTTGGTTGGCTTAGGTCTGTAACAAACGGTGACGCAGGCTGTAACAGTACATTATGCAATACAACCTATTTTTAGCTGGTGACTAGTGAGTCGAGTCACAATTACACACACGAAATGGAATTTTGTTTACAATAACAAACGGAATCGTTTGGTTGAGGCACGACAGAATGGCGTCTTATGTAATCAAACTGTAAACAAGTGACATCAGCTAAGGCAGCAATATGCGGCTGAAACCAGAAAGGTGTATAAGTGGGGTTGAAGACGATCTGAGGAGGCTGGGTGTTGGTTGGCTTAGGTCTGTAACAAACGGTGACGCAGGCTGTAACAGTACATTATGCAATACAACCTATTTTTAGCTGGTGACTAGTGAGTCGAGTCACAATTACACACACGAAATGGAATTTTGTTTACAATAACAAACGGAATCGTTTGGGTGAGGCACGACAGAATGGCGTCTTATGTAATCAAACTGTAAACAAGTGACATCAGCTAAGGCAGCAATATGCGGCTGAAACTAGATAGGTGTATAAGTGGGGTTGAAGACGATCTGATTAGGCTGGGTGTTGGTTGGCTTAGGTCACAAACGGTGACGCAGGCTGTAACAGTACATTATGCAATACACCCTATTTTTAGCTGGTGACTAGTGAGTCACAATTACACACACGAAATGGAATTTTGTTTACAATAACAAACGGAATCGTTTGGGTGAGGCACGACAGAATGGCGTCTTATGTAATCAAACTGTAAACAAGTGACATCAGCTAAGGCAGCAATATGCGGCTGAAACCAGAAAGGTGTATAAGTGGGGTTGAAGACGATCTGAGGAGGCTGGGTGTTGGTTGGCTTAAGTCTGTAACAAACGGTGACGCAGGCTGTAACAGTACATTATGCAATACACCCTATTTTTAGCTGGTGACTAGTGAGTCACAATTACACACACGAAAAGGAATTTTGTTTACAATAACAAACGGAATCGTTTGGGTGAGGCACGACAGAATGGCGTCTTATGTAATCAAACTGTAAACAAGTGACATCAGCTAAGGCAGCAATATGCGGCTGAAACCAGAAAGGTGTATAAGTGGGGTTGAAGACGATCTGAGGAGGCTGGGTGTTGGTTGGCTTAGGTCACAAACGGTGACGCAGGCTGTAACAGTACATTATGCAATACACGCTATTTTTAGCTGGTGACTAGTGAGTCACAATTACACACACGAAAAGGAATTTTGTTTACAATAACAAACGGAATCGTTTGGGTGAGGCACGACAGAATGGCGTCTTATGTAATCAAACTGTAAACAAGTGACATCAGCTAAGGCAGCAATATGCGGCTGAAACCAGAAAGGTGTATAAGTGGGGTTGAAGACGATCTGAGGAGGCTGGGTGTTGGTTGGCTTAGGTCACAAACGGTGACGCAGGCTGTAACAGTACATTATGCAATACACCCTATTTTTAGCTGGTGACTAGTGAGTCACAATTACACACACGAAAAGGAATTTTGTTTACAATAACAAACGGAATCGTTTGGGTGAGGCACGACAGAATGGCGTCTTATGTAATCAGACTGTAAACAAGTGACATCAGCTAAGGCAGCAATATGCGGCTGAAACCAGAAAGGTGTATAAGTGGGGTTGAAGACGATCTGAGGAGGCTGGGTGTTGGTTGGCTTAGGTCTGTAACAAACGGTGACGCAGGCTGTAACAGTACATTATGCAATACACCCTATTTTTAGCTGGTGACTAGTGAGTCACAATTACACACACGAAAAGGAATTTTGTTTACAATAACAAACGGAATCGTTTGGGTGAGGCACGACAGAATGGCGTCTTATGTAATCAAACTGTAAACAAGTGACATCAGCTAAGGCAGCAATATGCGGCTGAAACCAGAAAGGTGTATAAGTGGGGTTGAAGACGATCTGAGGAGGCTGGGTGTTGGTTGGCTTAGGTCACAAACGGTGACGCAGGCTGTAACAGTACATTATGCAATACACCCTATTTTTAGCTGGTGACTAGTGAGTCACAATTACACACACGAAAAGGAATTTTGTTTACAATAACAAACGGAATCGTTTGGGTGAGGCACGACAGAATGGCGTCTTATGTAATCAGACTGTAAACAAGTGACATCAGCTAAGGCAGCAATATGCGGCTGAAACCAGAAAGGTGTATAAGTGGGGTTGAAGACGATCTGAGGAGGCTGGGTGTTGGTTGGCTTAGGTCTGTAACAAACGGTGACGCAGGCTGTAACAGTACATTATGCAATACACCCTATTTTTAACTGGTGACTAGTGAGTCACAATTACACACACGAAAAGGAATTTTGTTTACAATAACAAACGGAATTGTTTGGGTGAGGCACGACAGAATGGGGTCTTATGTAATCAAACTGTAAACAAGTGACATCAGCTAAGGCAGCAATATGCGGCCGAAACCGGAAAAAACTGGTTTTTAATTGCGGAGTAAAATGGACATGCTGTTGTGTAAGACGACGAACAACGGCCAGTCTCACAGTCGCCAGTAGCCAGTACAGACGTGCTTTAGTGCGTGGGCAACCATGGTAGGCCAGCCAAGGTAGGCCTACCAAACTCAAAGTTTGTAAAATTTAAATGTAAAATTATTGAATTATTGAAGAAAACAGTGTACAGTAATTTATTGGAGTTTTGGAACGTTCTTTTTCATATTTTTTCGTCAAGAACATAGTTATCGGGAAAGTGCACAATTTCGCCCAGATGGTGCAACTGTAGTGAGGCTCTCCGACAATACAGATAAGTACAAAAACGAAAAAGTAAAAAATAACGGTCAATGGAAAGTTTTTTGACCAAACAAAGTGGTGAACTAAAACTGTAAAATTATGTATAATCGGAGAGAGAAGAGAGAGAGAGAGTAAAAAAGGGGGTCAGAGTAGAGATAGTATGTAAGAGAAAGGTACTGATTTCCTGAACTTCACTTATAAGATTTTAGATAACACATTTATCAATTAAAAGATGAAATAATAATGTTTTATTAAAATAAAAGAAAAAATGTATACTAATATTAATATGTGTTATTTTCTTGTCATTTACCTATAACCAATTCTCTGTGTCCAAATGTTTGTGTAACAGCATTGGAATTTTCTGTGAGGGAGAGTTGGTTTTTTAAATTGTTTTCATGGGGAAAGTAGTACGGTTTCCACATTTCCTCCAATAAAAATGTGGTGGTCACCCTGGGGTTTTTGGTGCTTTTGGAATCTTCTGTCTGAACTTAGGTAAGTAAAAAAGTAGTATCGGGGCTTAATTCCTTCTTGATTCCTCCTTCTCTTTATTCCGAAACATCACAAGGCCAAGGCCAAAGCTCACACAGTGCTGTAATGCCTAGGAACAAGAGAGGATGTTTTGTCAACTTCCATCAATTAGTAAGATTAGCATATGTGTATGATCACCTATTCTAATACAGGTATGTCATTATTTATCTGTTAATTACACTAATTGACAGAATTGATAAAAGACAAACATTTTCAAAGTGTAGATCTTAACTTTCTGTGTCCGAGTTCCGGGTTCTGTTCATGCTGCTAATGCTTTTGTTTTTTCCGTTATTTTTTTTATTTATATTTTTATGTTATAATTTTTTTGCTATTTATTGTGAGTTTATGGATGGAGTAATAGGGGTATTCTGTACTTATGGAGTTGTAGGTTAGGTTATCATCAGAATCTTCTTAGACTACTGTGTTAGCCGAACAACTTGTTAAGTTTTGCATTCCGTTATTTAACTTCATCCCTCAATTTATACGAAAATGGTATTGCAAATAAAATTGTAAACAGTTAACAAGTAACTATTATAACAATAAGACAGATTCTTGTGTTTTTTCTGTAGATTCCTATGCACCTTGATTTGGCGTCATTGAAATCCGTGCGAGCGTTTGTGGAAGAAGTGTTGAAGGACTTCCCTGAAATACACGTTCTCATCAACAACGCTGGGGTGAGTGTGCCTGTAGAACGAGGCGAGAAAACAGAAGACGGTTTTGAGATTAATTTTGGCGTCAACCATTTGGGCCATTTCCTGCTGACGAATTTATTACTCGAACGACTTCAAGAGTCGGCACCCAGCCGGTAAGACATGAACTCCTAGCTTAACATCTCCTGTTAGCTTCATTGCTCATATTTACAAGCTGCCGTCTTTAAATACCCATTAAAGTATGTTTATGTCAAATTTGTATGAGTTTATTGATTTACAATTTGGATTATTCTGTTAATTATTGTCAGCATATATACTTTAGCATATATAGTAATATATTTAAAAACTTGTTGCTATAGTCCTTATATTGATGAGTAAATTACTCCATATATAAATCTTGGTGCCTAAATTACTAATTTGCATTCATTAGTTATCATTAGTTTAAAACACCAACAACTTTATCAACAGCAAAATGCTTGGAAACATTGAAAATCAGAATTATGCTCCATATCTATGCACAATAACACCAATATAAACAATCAAAAACCAACAGGAGCCCATAGCAGCAACCAACCAGCCAGGACACAGATAGTATTGCTACGACGTCACAGAACAATCTACGTGTTTATCGAACGTTCCAGAGAGATCCAGAATGTAAGCGTGTGGCATACGTGCTTGTAGACGCATTTTGCGAGAATCTTCTCGACTGTGCCGGGCTTCGCTTGGGTGCTCGGACTGTGTCAAGGCAGCAGTTAATTACGTAGTTCACACGAGAGATAATACGCAGTTTGGAAGCTTATGGTGTGTGAGCGGGACTATAAATACATGGCGGTAGCGGCCTTAGTTTTCAGTATTAGAGCGAATTATTGACTGTGCGGTTAGAGAGTTATTCTCGGCGATATTACTGTGCACGTTCAAGTGGTCATTAGTTAAGTGTTGTGTTTTATAATCGGACGGTATATTGTAATACAATTGTGTTTAATATTAGTGACATTTTTATATATTTATTTATTTATTTCCAATTTTTCCTTCATATACAAAATAGTTACATACGAAGGACCTATAGGGGGCATAAAAATACCCGTACATAGGTTGGTCCTACATAAATATTTAAAAATAAAATTCAAAAACACAGCAGCTGTAAATATTAACAAAATGTGAGAGATACCTCACTAGTTTATACTAATATAGTTCAAAAAGTAAAGCATTAAATTTATATGAGATTCATATACACAACATCAACCAGATATGGCAATATGTTAATCACAATAATTATTAAATTTGTACAGATACCATTTATTCCATTATTCAGTCTATAACAAAATTTCTGATTTTATCTTTTAACTTCTTTTTTAACAATTTATTACTAACGCCCAAAACTTTAAGATATATAGGTAGTTCATTGAAGTACTTTATTGCATAATAACATAACTCCTTTGGCCAATTGTCAATGTGTGTTTAGGCAGTGGGATACTTTTGTAGCGTGTGTGTTATTTGAATTTCGGGTAAATTCGTCCTCAAGTTTATCATATTGATATATTATGGCTTTAAGAACAAAAACTTGTTTGAGATCGAGTGGTCTGTCCTGATCGTGTTCTTCAACTCCAATTATTTTTAATAATCTATTTTGAAGTCTAAGCAGTGGTCTGAAAGAAGTATCATAAAGACCACCCCAGGCCACAATACCATAAACTGCAATGCTATGGAAAAGCCCGTAGTATATTTGAATCATCTGTTTTCTAGATAATATTTGCCGGAGTCTGTAAAAAACATATACTAGATATTTAGTCTTATTAACTACATTATTGACATGCAAATCCCACTTAATATTATATGTATAATGTGTATAATATCATGTATTATGTATATGTATAATATTATATTATATGCAAATCCCACTTAATCACACAATAATATTATTGCGTGTGAACAATTTTTATTTGATTTGTTGTAGTAGACTGTGTTGTTAATTACGAACTGTTTTACTGTACAAATTAAAGCTGGTGATTAGTGACTTAATTGGTGTCTTGTACTGTATTTTGTTTCCACTGTACCTACGACGATCGAGTAGACCGTCGTAACAGTGGTGTCAGAACTGGGATAAAACGGTTAACAGTGAAAACAGTGGACATTTTGTACAAGACGAGTGTGATTCGTAATTAATCGGTAAACATGGATCCCAGTCAGATGATGGAAGCTTTACAAACACTGCTGTGGCAGACACAGGAAGAAGCAGAAAAACGACAGGATGAGAAAGCAGAAGAGAGAGAGAAAACTCTACTGCTGGAAACTGAAGAAAGACAAAAAGCACTGTTGCTCGAGTTGGAAGGACGATAGGCAGAGGAACGGAAACACGAAACAGAAGACATCAAAGTGTTAATTCAAGAGCAAAAGCAGATGCAAGAACATACTACTGCAGAATTGGGTCTCCTACGTGGTGACGTAGGTGAATTACGAGGTGAGCTTAACAATCAAATTACCAGAATATCTGACGTAGAAGAATCCATGTCAAATAAAATAGCTGAAGTAGAAAAATCTGTCTTGAGTGTGGAAAAAGCTATGTCAACAAAAATAGAAGACTCGATTACAAATATAAAAGAGCAGATTAAAAATGAAGTCGAGCAGTGGCTGAAGTTACAACCAAAACAACTTTGTGAACAGACTGTACCAATGATAAAGACAGAGAAAGAGGTAGAAAATAAGTCAATAGAGAAAGTAATTTTGCCTGCAGTAGGGACAGTTCATGTCAAAGCTCCAACCTTCGACGGAAGCAGTCACTGGGCAACGCACATCCACCAATTTGAAGCTGCTGCATGCGTAAATAATTGAACAGAGAAAGACAAGGCAGTCTCACTCATTCTCGCATTACAAGGACCCGTGGCAGAACTACTGCAGAAAGTGCCACCTGACAGCCAGAACATCTATGCCGAGTTGATTAGAACATCTATGCCGAGTTGATAAAAGTTCTGGAATTACGCTACAGTGATAAACATTTGCGAGAGGTGTACTACGCTCAGTTGAGAACAAGACGACAACGTTCCGGAGAGAGTCTTCAAGAGTTTGAAGCAAGTATCGACAGAGTGATTAGACTGGCCTATCCTGAAGCGCCAGAAGATTTATGAATGAGTTTTGCAATGCAGACGTTTACTGCTGGTGTCTGAGATAACGAACTACAGCAAGTGTTATGAATGGCAAGACACCAGAACAGTGCGGACACCCTGGTACATGCTTTGCAATTTGAGGCTGCCAAATCAGCATCTGGTTGGCCAAGTCATAAAGTGCGCACGCTAGAAGATCGCGACGGCACAGATGATGAGGAAGAAGAACAAGGAACAGAGACTCGACAGTCGGCGCCACAGAATAAATAAGAAAGGATGGAAGACCGAAGTGTTATAGATGGGGAAAACCTGGACATCTACATCGAGATTGTCGGGTTAGAATTCAGCAGCAGGGAAACGAGCAATAGTCGGTACAACGGGCGTGTGCTGACTAACTGGAGGAACGAAGCCCCTAGACAATACGCAATTTCTACACTTCAGAAAAACAGCGGGAGCTTGGTAGTTACCGGATTTGTGCAAGAAAGGCCAACCTCGATTACAGTTGACACAGGCGCAACAATTTCTATTGTGCTCCCCGACGTGGTGAAAGATCTCAAGCCAATCTGGTGCTCTTGCAGCTTGCGAACAGCTACTGGACGGCCTGTAAAAGTGTATGGAAAAGTGGAGATACACCTACACCTCGGTCGACTTGAGTTTAATCATCAAGTACTAGTTGCAGACATTGTGGTAGAAGCAATTCTTGGTGTGGACGTTATGAACGCATACGGATTTATAGTTGACTTCAAGAACAATGTCTTGAGAATTGGAGGTGAAGAGGTAATGCTATCAACAATGACGACAGCAGAAAAATCGCTGGACGTCATAAACCAAGTGGCCGTAACTGTTCCGCCAAACTCCGAAAAGATCATCATGGTTAGAACCAATGTAGATACTAGGGGCAACCAGTGCTCTATATTGGAACCCCAGGTAGTCAGCACACCGGGCATACTAATTGCCAGAAGTTGAGTAAAACCTGACGAAACCGGAAATGTACCTATTAGAGTGGCAAATATTTTGGATCAAGCTATCACTTTACAAAGCAATACGCTCCTAGGCAAATTGACTGCTGTGGCCTGGGTAGCCGGAATAACGCAATGAAGATCCAGCGCTTTGGATAATTCCAAATTACCAGAGGAACTGCAAGAAT
Organism: Magicicada septendecula; assembly: GCA_034769895.1. Classification (NCBI taxonomy): domain Eukaryota; kingdom Metazoa; phylum Arthropoda; class Insecta; order Hemiptera; family Cicadidae; genus Magicicada; species Magicicada septendecula. The sequence goes on from CM068371.1 coordinate 22,572,496, forward strand.
TATTGAACAGATCTTCTAACGACCTCTCAAGTGGTGAGGTAAAAGAACTTAAGACAGTTTTTACACGAATTCAAAGATTGTCTTGCAGTTCGGGGACAGTCACTGGGAAGAACCTCTCTTGTGCATCATCGCATCAATACCGGTGACACAACACTGATAGTCCAGCCTCCTCGAAGGCCTCCATTATCTAAACAAGAGGAAGTGTCTTGGTTAGTAGAGGACATGTTGACAGAGGGAGTAATTGAACCTTCGTCAAGTGCTTGGTCTTCTCCTGTAGTGGTGGTAGCGAAGAAGGATGGTGGATTGCGTTTCTGCGTAGACTACCGGAGGTTAAATGACATTACAAAGAAAGACTGCTATCCATTACCTCGCATTGACGATACACATGACACATTGTCCGCAGCACAGTGGTTTTCCACGTTGGACCTGAAGAGTGGATATTGGCAAGTGGGTCTTCATCAAGAAGACAAGGAAAAGACCGCTTTCTCGACCCCAATAGGCTTATTCCAATTTAACGTCATGCCATTTGGACTCTGTAATGCACCGGCAACATTTGAGAGATTGATGGACCTGATACTCCGAGGCCTGACGTGGAAAACTTGCCTTGGTTACTTAGACGATGTCATAGTGATCGGGAAGACTTTCGAAGACCATTTGGAAAACCTTAAAGAAGTTCTAACTAGAATTCACTGTGCACAACTGAAGCTGAGCCCGAAGAAGTGTTCTCTATTCCAGAAGGAAGTACAGTATCTGGGCCATCTGGTTTTGGCATTGGGTGTTAGCATGGATCCTAATAAAGTAGACACCGTAAGAGACTGGCCAGTTCCGAAGAATAAACACGAAGTTCGGAGTTTCCTGGGGTTATGCTCATATTACCGACATTTTGTGAAAGGCTTTGCTACTATTGCTAAACCACTACATGAGCTAACGGAAAATAAACGAAACTTCCAGTGGTCGAGAGAGTGTGACCAAGCATTTAGAACGTTGAAGATTGCATTATGTTCGCAGCCAATTCTCGCGTTTCCAGCTTCCGAAGGGAAGTACATCGTAGACACAGATGCAACCAATACTTGTCTAGGAGCAGTTTAGTCTCAAGTGCAAAATGGTGAAGAATGAGTAATAACGTATTACAGCAAGACACTTTCTAAACTGGAGAAAAATTATTGTGTCACAAGGAGAGAGTTGCTGGCAATCGTCCGAGCGTTGGAGCACTTCCATAAATACCTCTATGGGATAGAGTTTTCACTACGTACCTACCATGCTGTGCTTGCATGGCTCTTAAGATTTAAAAATCCGGAAGGACAGTTGGCAAGGTGGCTTGAACGTCTGCAAGAGTACAACTTCAAGGTACAACATCGGCGGGGTTGCCAGCATGGTAATGCAGATGGCTTACCATGAAGACCGTTCCTGGAAGATTGCCGACATTGCCATAGAAAGGAAGAACAAAACTCAAGCGAACATGTTCAAGCCATCACTATGGATTTCCTGGCTGACGGCTGGACAACACAAGACTGTCGACAAGAACAGATGACTGATGAAGACATTGGACCGATCTTGACAGCAAAAGAGGAAGGTCGCTGCCCGGATTGGCAAGATATCTGCCATAGTTCCGAAGTGCTGAAGGGCTACTGGGCACAATGGGAATCTCTCACCTTAGAAAACAGATTTCTGAAAAGGGCTTGGGAAAGTGCAAATGGACGAGACGTGGTCATGCAGTTGATAGTTTCCCGAAGTAAAGTGCAGTCTGTTTTGAAGGAGATGCATGATGGAACATCTGGAGGCCATCTTGGCGTTAACAAAACCCTTGACAAAATACGGAAGCGATTCTATTGGCTTCATCTTTGCCACGACGTAGAGGAATGGGTTCTGACGTGTGAAATATGTGCTGCAAGCAAGGGCCCACAAACCAGAAGCAGCGGAAAAATGAGACAGTATAACGTTGGACTACCTTTCGAGAGAATTGCCATAGACATTGCTGAACCATTCCCAGTTACTGACGTTGGAAACTGGTACATCATGGTTGTAGGTGACTACTTTACTAAGTGGGTGGAAGCCTACAGAATTCCAAATCAGGAGGTTACCACTGTGGCAAAGCAGTTAGTTCACAACTTCTGTTGCCGTTATGGAGCCCCTATGGAAATCCATACGGATCAAGGGAGAAGTTTCGAATCAGGAGTGTTTAAAGAATTATGCCGTCTACTCGGAATTCAAAAGACCAGGACAACGCCTCTGCATCCTCAGTCGGACGGGATGGTTGAGAGATTCAATACGACACTTGAACAGCATCTATAGAAGGTTGTTGACGAGAACCAAACAGACTGGGAAAACAATAACAACAACCAACCAAAACACAAGTACTCCACAAGATTCAAAATTAAGAAGGCTGAGGATGGGAACAATATGTTTCCCAAAACATGTCCCAATTAAGGGAAAAACATCTTCAGGTAAAGTAAAGATAAATTTTAAATATATTATAAATAAATAACAATGTACTTTTAATAACTGTGTTTCAGAGTTGTAATTGTGTCATCTTTACTGCATGAGAAAGGTGAAATAGATTTCAACAATTTGAATGGCGAGAAGGGGTTCCACAAGAAAGGCCAGAGAATGAACCCGGCATACTGCAATTCAAAACTGGCTAACGTGTACTTCTGTCAGGAGTTGGCTCACAGAACTGAAGGCACCGGAGTCGACGTGGTCGTGCTCTGCCCTGGTTTCTGCTACACGGGACTCTTCAGATATACCAATGTCAAGTGGTGGTATTATCTTCTGTTTTGGCCTGTCGCATTTTTCTTCATACGCACTGCAGCACAGGTTAGACACACACACTATCATTGTCTCAGTATTGTTACTGTAAATTTGGCAGCCGGTAGTTGGTTTGTACTGTACGAAACCTTTTGGTGTCTCTGCCATTTTCAAGTCCTATACAGCCAATGTGGTCATGTAGAACTTGGAATCGCCAAAAGTCTTCTAATGTGAAGTAACATTTTGGTATAGTGGCGGCCCACTATGAAAACATTGAGGCCTAACCATCTTGGAAGGTCTCTTACTCCTGTGCATGAGCATTTTTACATAAATTTGAAACTAATTAAGAAAAAACAACTTTCTACTTATTCGCAGTGTACATAATACTGCCATCATCCTCTTTTATATAACATTTGTTGAATATCATATAATAATATATAACATCCACTACAGGCATTCAAATTACACTGTTTTCTAAAGTCTCAAAATTTTTCCACAGTAATATTTCTGCACACCGATGTCTGATATTAATAATATTCAACAAAAGTTCATAAATTTTATCTTTGGTAAGGTATTGACATGAATCCATTATAATAAACCATGAAACTAACATAACAAAATACTCAGCGCGGTCACAACACAAAATGGCTTCATTTGAAATGGACGTATTTACAAAGAAAGAAAGTAACATTGTTTTCAGGTTGGTGTTGCCCTCTCCAGTTGTATAGCACAACTAAAATATTGCTGTTTTTACCGAATAAATCTACGGACATATAAGAGCTGTCCATTTCAATATAAATGCTACTAAATTCTTGGACGAGTCACACTTTGGCAACGTGTTAATGGTTCTGAAGGGAAGAAATTGGAAGCACAGTAACCAACCCCTAGGTTGAGGAGAAGAAGAGAAAGATAGTAACAGGTAAATGAGTTTTTTGACTAGGAGGGAAGGGAGAAACTTGAATCTGTAATATGCATAGTAAAAGTAACGAATCGTTAGCAGAAAGATGAATTTTTACAATTCTCATAAGTAACAGTTAAATTGAATCATTCTCTTTTTCTTGTCAAAAACTGATTATTGTATGTGGCTCCCATTTTTTACTTCCATGTTCCATAAGGAAATGGAAGTATTGTGATGGCAAAAAAATTAGTGTTCGAGATAAGGGCTGATTCGGATTGTACTACCCTCAAAACATGAAGAAAAGTCATTTTCTGAAGTGTGTATGTGTGTGTGTCTGTCTGTCTGTGTGTAGAATGTTTTCTATGGCGAATGATAACTGCCGTAAATTCAAACAGAATCAAATGATTTTTTCCTTATGTGCCTGAGTTGTAGAGGACTCGAGGGCTATTTATTTTGGTGAAGATCGGTTAAGGGGAAGGGGTAGTTTATCTGTACCTTTTTATGTTTTAACAAGAGTATTTTTTTTCTATGGTGAACGATAACTGCCACAAATTCAAACAGAATCAAATGATTTTTCCACATGTGCCTGAGTTGTAGGGGACTCAAGGCCTATTGACTTTGGTGAAGATAGGTTAAGGGGAAGGGGTAGTTTACCTGCAGTGTTTTATGTTTTAACAAGAGTAAAGTACTTAATTTTAATAAATAAAGTATCCTGAAGAGAACATCTAATAATCCACTGTAGAAAGGTAGATGAAATATCTATAAACGAAAAGGGTAGTTGAAGGGGGAGGGGGTAATTTTCTATAAATGAAAATGATAGTTGATGGGAGAGGGGATAATTTGTTATATGTGTACTAGCAACAAAGAAGTAGTTTGTTGATAAACTTCCTTCCCGGGCTGTTTGACCATGGCCCAATGTTTTATTAAAAACCAGACATTTCGGCAGTGGCATCGACTGCCATCATCAGTGAAAATCGAGTGCGCTAACGTGAGGTGGTATATGTTAGTGACCGCACTACTGTGGTTAAAACTGAAGAAAAAAAGAATTAGTTTCTATTGAAATATTTCATTTTGAAAATGATTTTTAGTTGTAGTTTTGCTTTGTAATTAAGTAAGTTGGACATGATTAAGTTTCCTGCCATTACTTACTGAATTGATAGCCATTTTTTGTTTGTTTGTTTGTTATAACACAGTCTTTCCAGAATTATACAGAATAAAACAGCTAATATCATGTTTACACACAATATAAATGGAATGCAGTATAAAATAAGCACAAGGAGAAGTGTGTAAAACACAACAGTAAGGCAGTGGCATAATTATGAGCTACTCCTGGGGGGGGGGGGAGAGGTTGTGAGGCTGACTTGAAGGTCTGACTCCCCATTTTCCTCGGGACCAATGAGGAAACCATTGCATTCTTCACATACAATTTTATAAACACATTTTATAAATTCTTTGCGTCTCACCGTTTTTGAGTAAACCAATGTAAAGTATAAAGGTGGGGAAAAGTATGGAAAATCGTTGACTTCAAAATATTATATCTTGATTAATTGTATTCAATTTAATGGTAATAATTCTCATATCATGTCATTAGGAATCAGTTTAATTTTAAATTTGTATTCTTAATAAATCTTGTGAAAATGATTTTTTTTAGGATATTTTGATTAATCTGGTTTTGTTACCCCTTCACACTTTAATTTAAGGATGTTGTCCCAAGAATGTTTTAAGCAACTTAAGGGTACCCGGAAGGAAAAAAAAAATTTTTTTTACACATTTTTATTTTTTAATGAAATATTAAAATACGAGGTTTCCTCTTTACAGCGATATATAATATATAGGGGTTTAAAGCTTTTTTCATATTTAAATACATTTTTGAAATATATTTCCACACAGTATCGAGTGACATTGAATCAGCTTGTGGATTGTGCCCCACTGGTCCCAGCTCATGGCGCAAGTATACAACAGGTCGATGCATGACAATACAGAATATAGTCACAAACACAGTATGTCACCTGCAATTATGTCTCCAATCAAACCTATTTTTACAGATTTATCTAGTGAAAATCTTCTAAATAAATGGCTTCATGGGAAAACTCGAAACATGAATGAGGACGTGAATCACATAATTTGGACACGGATTCCAAAATCAACATTTGTGGGCCTAGAGACACTTAAATTTGGTGTTTTAGATGCAATAGCATGCCACAATGATGGCAGTGCTATTAAATGCATAGCTTTTGAGAAACTGGGAATTAATCATGGTACTTGGATGGTTAACGCATTGAAAATGCTTGAAGAAAGGATACACACTTTGGACAAAGCTATATCAGATGAAAAAAAGGCTAGACAGCAAAAAAGACTGAAAAGAAAGAAACAAGAAGAAGAACTTAGTGATTGCCCAGATTATAATCCAGGAATGTTCTAAGATAACTGAAATATAAAGTTATTATAAAGTACGTTTTTTGTTTTTCTTGTTTTTCACAGATTCATTTTTTTCAGGAAAAGGAACATTTCCTCAAAAACTATTTAAAACCTCAATCATGTTGAAACTTTAACAGGATATTTACTGTACAAAGACACATATTTTAACGATTTGTTTTTAAAAAATAAGGTGTAGAATTAATTTTATTTTATTTATAAAGGCAATTTTTCCTTACATTTAGCATAGATGAGGAAGTAATGTTTTTGGGTGAACTAATACTTCAATTTAAAAACAACACCGTTAAAATATGTAACAAGGATTCAATAGATAGAACAAAAAAATTGATAGAGTTAGTGCAAGTAGTTCCTGAGAATATGTTCCTTATGTTACCATTAACTGGTAGAGGGATTCCGGGTACTCTTAAAATTTGTGTTGAAGTATGTTATTTTATAAAAAATTCTGCAATAAAATCATTTCATTTTTCAAATTGAAGTCAAGAATCTGTTAGACCATTGATGAGACAAACTGTAGAGATATTAGACCAGAGAAGTCATGACATAGACAATCCTGTAAGGGAAGGTGTGTCTGGATGAAAAACAGTAATAGGCTCTGCTTTCTTTTTATGACATGTGCATAATCATTTTTTTTAAAGGCTGGTAACATGTGCATTGTTTACAGCATGTCGAACGATAGTCGTTATTAACCAATTATAAGTACTGTATAATACTACTGACTCGGAAAACTAAGTTTTTTATTGGTAAAAATGCAAAAATTTTTACCTTATAGCCTGAACCAGTTTTCGCTTATTACAAGCTTCATCGGAGGCTGCCACTCGTAGTGCTGTCCGCCATATTCTTGGTGACGGCACCGTCGTTTGAAAGATCGATGTTGTGTGTGTGCAGTGTGATATGTTCGAATAGTACGTGTGATTTGAATTGTGTCCGTTCATTTAGAATGTTGTTTTTATGTGTTTTTGTGCGATTGTATGTTTCTAGTTGTTCAAGAGTGTCTAGTTTTCGGCACAAGTAACTGAAATTTACACGTATACTGTACAAAATGATTTTGTATTTTTGTTATTTCATAATAAATTTGAAATTTTTATAAAAAAGGAAATAATTGAAATCAGACACACACGTTTTGTTAATATTTATTTTCTGTACAAGTTACATAAACTGATAAATTGTATGATTACAACAAATAATTAATCCCTTCAAAGCTGTTATCACTAGATACAGATTAAATGGGTTTAGGTATTTGTTATCAGTATGATAACTTGCATATTTCAATGTATTTTATCCCAGATTTAATTAAAAATTCCAACACATGCATGCGCACGCACATGCACGCACGCGCGCGCGTGCACACACACACACACACACACACACACACACACACAGTGCCACTATCATTAACACACCTTGTTCTCCAAAAGTGAGTGTTAGGGTACAGCCAGACTGCAAGCAGGTTGAAGCAGCATTGGGCTTGTGAGCAGGCTGACACAAGTAATCCTAAAATAATAAGTGAGCAATAATTGTATGTATCTATGTTTTTTTTTCTTGAAAACGGCTCTAACAATTTTCTCGGAAGTTGGTACTTAAGGGTATTTTGACACCAGGAATCGATTGGACTCGGTGTCATTTTCCGCAAAATTCGTCTAAGGGCCACATCTGAGGGCCTTTATTTTAAAATATTGCGGGACTGATACCGATACAATTATTGAAAAAATTGTCTTTAAACAAAAATATTGCTAGGCAACTGTAATTTCTAACCAGCTTTCTTACTGTACAGATAAATAAATTACAGAAACCATCGATAAATGCAAACGGTGCAGTATCGATATGTTTATATATGAAGAAGAATAAATAGCTGCTGCAATCTATATAAATAAACAAAAGAAGAGTTGAGACGAGCAGTAATTGTATACCCTATCTAATAATATTAAGTGAGGAATAACTTATTTAATTTGTAACGTGTTCCCTGTACGCTGTTGTGTTTTCTGTGTTCTCTGAGGTAATTAATAATACACGGACACGTCTTGGACAAAAAAAAATCAAGGATTGTATTGAAATGTTCGAAAAAGGTTTTTAGTAAGCTAAAGTTAATAATAGTTTATGAGTTTTTTGAAACTGTTGCTTTTGCTTCTTTGTGACTTAGAACAGAAAGGTAGATTTTGTTATAGAGTAAAACGGTCGGGTTGGTAAACGAACTTATTGAATAATTACTACAGAAGAAGCCACAGAAGGTAGGAATTTTCATTTCTGGGTGCAACGATACAACATGGATGTAGCGAGGGCTATGAAAACCAACAAAACCAATAAGTAAATAAATATCAAAACCGTGCAAAGCTCGGTCTCCCGATATTGTTTGTTAATGGGCGTGGGCCATACCAAGAGCAGCACCTGCTGTGCAACTCAACTGCTTACTGCTGAAAAATAAACTAGTTTGATTTTACCTGCTTACACGCTCGCTTCAGTGTCGTGTTTTCGTAAAGTTTTTAAATTTTTTTATCATGGCATTCGATAACAAGGCCTTAATATTATCTGTGTTCAAACGTACTATACTGTGGAATGTCTCAAATATTTTAAGGACAAAAAAGTGTTAGCCGCTGGCTGGGATGAGGTATTTTTGCATCGTAAAATGCAGTTTGTGTAAAAGTAAACAAAAGTTCCAACAGACATGCGCAGATACTCAAAAAACTTTTATTGGTTGTTCCTTAATTCATGGTGGAGATGGAAATTCATCAAGTTCATGGGATCCGTCCATGCTCTTTGAGTGTCTGTTTCCACTAAAACCGAGACAGAACAGGCAGTATGACTGCTAGCAGGTGACTGCTTTCTGTGTGACCACAGTACCAGCTCAGCTCCATGCTGCTCTCTACTGGTTAAACCTGCTCAATGGCAGTGACGGCCCGTGCTTAGGTTGCAAGGTTGCACAACCCCCATTAAATCCCCAATTGTAGTTTAAATTGTAGAATTATGAATAAAACAATAACTAATAATAGTGTTTTCATGCTAAGCAATCGTAATTAATCATTTGGCGATTGAAGAGCGCAGAGCAATAGGGCTAGACTCGGGTGCTTCTATTGCAATGATATAGACTCGCTTGGTGTGATTAGGGACTGCAAACCCCGCTTGTGCATTACGGCGCCACCAGTCTGTTAGTAAATAACACGTGGTGTGCCAGGTAGGAATTAGTAAGTTTATGTTGTTATGCTACTTGAGTTAGTTAGTGTCGGTCGAATTGTTTGTGAATTTTGTTGTTAGTGTCAGTTAAGTGTCAGTCCAATTCATCGTTAAATATGTAAATAGTAGTACATATAAAGGATTAAGGTGTCATAGTATAATGGGGGGCCTACACGCACATACTTGTGCGTTTTACTTGTTTGCACAAACATGCTGTTCATACATAAAAAGCCACTACACCTTGCAACATTATCAAGTACTTGTATGAACGGACAAGTTTGTACAAACATTACTGAGTGTGTGGTGATGTAACATATTTTTGAAATACTCAACCAAGACAGTCATACATGTAATGCCCCCAAACGTTCGAACAAAATTACTCTTATTTGTTGTTAATAATGTCTGTACAAACACATCTTACAGTGTAGGCTACACACATGTTTGTCATACAAGTGTGAGTGCGTTGAATGTTGGTGCATACAAGTCAAAGCCCTACATTGTCATACCCAGGTCCCAGTTTTGTGCTACCTGTTAACCATGTCATACAGACAAGCTGCTGCTGCAGCAATAATAATAATAATAATACATCACTTTAACAAAAAAAAAATATAACATCGTTTGTGGTGTAAAGAGTGGTTTAAAAAATGGTACAGTCAGTCGCATATTAATTTATTGAATGAATTAAGAACGTCTTCACAAAAACGATCTAAAAAAGTTTTTGCGCATGGACGAAATACATTTTAAAATTTTATTAGAAAAAATTAAACCAATTAAGCTTCGTTTCTCAGATTTCTGTTGCTATATTCTTTAGCTTTTATCTTCCATAAACAAGGATAGCTTCTGTAGAGTTCAATAAATTCTTGTATGAACGTTTTTGAATAATTTGGCATGTCACATGATATCTGATTTAAAACAATAGTGTAGTACCGCAGACTACCCGTAAACACTTCAGCATTCACACTGACATGTTGAACAAAAATCAAACTCTGCCAGACAACTACAGACATGTATGTTTGCCATACATGTGTAGTCCCTAAATGAAGAAACCTGTTTGTACATGCATGTTAGAAGCAACAAGTGTGATAAATTTTCAGTGTGCAGTGGTAGTGGTAATATATGTATATGTAAACATGTAAGAAAAATGTATGTACATACAAGTAAAAGTTACTCTGACATGTTGGTGAACTTGTATGTACATACAAGTCTTTCAAACATGTCAATACGTGTAGTTTCAATTTATGTTGACACCAACAAATTTTAGTCAGCTTTTCTGTTAAACTTGTTTGCACGTCATGTCTAGGGCCGTGATATTTTTTGTTTGCACATACATGTTAGACACATGTCTGTATGTGTAGATATTTAAGATATTTAACTGGTAGGATACAATGAATTCTGTCGTAAACTTAACAAAAACACTTTTCAGTTTGTCACATTGAGAAAAAAATTAAATTACTAGAGTATGTAGGCTACACCAGATCTTTCAAATTTAATCAAAATGTAAAATCAGCTAACAGAATATTTAATCGTAAATTTAAAAAAGATTACAATAAATATTCATGGTTGTGTGGGTGACACTAAAATTGCTTTATTTTGTTTTCCTTACGTATTGTTTGGAGGGGAGTAGACTTGGACATTTTCTGTTCAGATAATAAAACAATTTAATACCATCAAACCCAACTTCAACCCTCAAATTTTTCAACCATCAGCCACCACTACTCAATGCTCAAGCCTGCTCGAATCAGCTTGCTGTGTGACTGCTTATGGTATGTAGTATACATGTGTGCGTGTGTTGATTTATCCATTTCTCACTGCATTGCACTGCATTTATCCATTCTCGACTCCTTGCTTCATTTACAGTATGTCAGCTGCCATCCTACCCTAGGTCTGCTAATTGGCGACTCTCTGATGAAACCCATTCTGTAACATGTGTAGGAGGCCACCGCACCGCATCTTTCATGTCGTAGGTGCATCACGTGGGCAAACTGTGTTAACTGTATCTCTTCTGTTTCCACCTCAACCATATCTCCTGCTTCCTTGTTTGAGCTCATTTGACATATCCACAGCAGTGGTTTCCAAAGTGGGGTTCGCGACAATGTTTCAGGGGGTCTGCAGAGAGTTTTAAGAAAATCTAGGATATACCGTAATATTCTCTGATTTTTTTATGCTCTAAAATATAAATCAAAATTTTAGAATCTAAAACAGTTAGTAGGAGATTCCCGTATTTTGGGGGGGGGGGTTAAAACTAATTGTAAAAGTAATTTCAAACTAATGTTTTAATAATGTCTTTAAATTATGTCGTGTAGCAGATCTGTTTGTCAGCCGAACTGACTAGACCTCTCTCTTACACTACAAAAAGAAGATTCATTAGCAGAACTTTAAACTGACAGTTCATTAACATTACAGTTTTCTCAATTACAGCTAGCTGACTTCTGGTTATATGTAACGCCTGACTATCCTGAAACCCTGAACGCTGGAAAAAGAGCTTTGAAGTGTTTTAACTGTGTTTTCCTCTACTTATTTGTGTGAAACCGCAGTCCCAGCTCACGTACTTAAAGTCAAAGTTAAAAAATAAACTTGGATGTCGAGCGTTACATAATATTGAAACTATAGGACGTTAAACCCAATATTGCAAATATTGGAGCTAATTGCGCAAAAGCAGCTTCAATGTTCACATTAAACTATGTTTGATATCATTAATATTATAATTTTGCAAGTTAAGAGAATTTTAATTTTAATATATTTATAATTAAAATATAAGAGTTTCTATCATATTTACTGTTTGTTATACAGTGGAACTTGGTTATTACGGCCTCGGCTGTTACGTCAACTCGGGTGTAGCGTTATTTTGTCATAAGTCCGGTCAAACTGATATCTTTAACATTATAAAAATTCCCGGTTTTAACGTCACTAAATATTGTACTACTCTGTTATAGCGTCAAAAAGCTACAGAATTCGGAAAATTGTTTGGCATTGATTTTACATGCTCCAACGGATGGCTAGATCGATTTAAGGCCCGACACTCGATTTCCTTTGCAAAAATTTGTGGTGAGGCAAAATGCGTAGATCTGAACGTTACAGGCGATTGGGTGCGTAACACTTGGCCAGTAATTAGACGATCATATAAAGATGAAGACATCTTTAATGGAGATGAAGCCGGAATTTTTTATAAATTAACTCCAGATAAGACTTTAAAATTTAAAAATTAAAAGTGCGTTGGTGGGAAGCTCTCTAAACAAAGAGTTACAGTTTTTGTTTGTGCGAACATGACGGGAACCGAAAAAAGGAAACCTTTAGTTATCGGGAGAAGTTTGCATCCTAGATGTTTTAAAAACATCAAAAAACTTCCTGTAAGTTACACTGCCAACAAAAAAGCGTGGATGACTTCTAGTATTTTTGAAGATGAACTAAGAAAGTGGGATAAAGAACTGTCATCGAAAAACAGAAAAATTCTACTTCTAGTTGACAACTGTGGAGCCCATCCAAAGTCAAATTTGACAAACATTAATCTGGTCTTCTTACCGGCCAACTGTACGAGTGTCCTGCAACCTATGGACCAAGGCGTCATTAGAAACCTAAAGTGTCACTACCGCAAGCAACTTAAAAAAAAAAAATTATTTTTTGTATGGACACGGCGTAACCTGCCACAATTTCACTCTTAGATGCAATACAATTCCTAGACGACTCTTGGAAGAGTGTAACACAGAAGACGATAACAAAATGCTTTAGTAAAGCACAACTCGTACATGAAAATTTACCCAATGATGACGAAGACGACGACTTGCCGCTCTCGGAGTGGATTAAGAAATTCAACGTAAATGAATTTGGAAATGAACTTGATTCCTATGCATCAGTGGATGACCAAGTAGAAACATTCCAAGTGTTGAGTGACGCAGAAATTATCGCGGAAGTAAAAAACATAGAAGCAGAAGATAGTGTTGAAGAAGATGCTGAGCAAGAGGAGGATGCCAACATCATTTGTCCGACAGTACAGGAAGCAATGAGAGCCTCCAAAACTCTTTCACGATTTTACTGCTTTAGAGAGACATCTGACGACACGTTCAATGCAGCGCAGCATCTCCACAGCACAACAGAAAGAATTTATTTTTCAGAAAGGAGTGTTCAAAAGAAAATTACGGATTACTTTCGACAGTAAGCCTAAATGTAAGTTACGTGTACTTTCTTTTTGATCTTTTAAAATATTCTTCATGCTGTTTGTATAAATGAAATGCAGTTTGTAAACTTTAGAATAAATATCACGAATAATGTTAATAATGCAAAGATCTTTTTTTTATTTTTCCTTCCTTACTAGTGATTAAAAAGGGTCTTTTATAACGACTCTTTTTTATAACGTCATTATTTTTTTGGTCCCTTCAATGAGTTATATCCAAGTTCCACTGTATTTCAGAACTCAGATGGGGTCCGTGAATTTTTAAATTTTTTTGGAGGGGGTCCGCAGTCTGTAAAGGTAGGGAACCACTGATCCACAGCATCTGTGACAATAATATATTTCTAGAGCCAGCCACTTCTGTTTCAGCTGTTAACACTTTCGAGACTGAGCCCTCTCGGGTGGTGTAGCTAACAACCAGAAACTGCACATTTTTGGCTTATTTCTAATTTTTACTGTTAAAAAACTGCTCAACTTTCCTTTTATGTAAGATAATCCTTTTGTAGAGGAGGATTTCTTCTATAATTTGGTATGTTGCACAACTTACCGTTTTTATAGTTTTCACATTTTTATTTTTATGTGTACATGTTTGAATTAAAAAAAAAAGTATGTTGGCGCATACACATCACTTTTCACGTTGTACTGGTAAAATTATACCCCTAAATCTATTTATTTACATGCCCAAAAAGTACACACAGTTACATTTTACACAGTTATTTAGAAAAGTAAAAAAAATATATTTATACATTATAATTTATTTTAGTATAGAATACTTTGCAGCACTCCAACACAACACAGAGGGAACGTGCAGTCCTGACAAGGATTACGAATGATAATAAACATGATGAACAAAAGAAAGAAATTCTTTCGTCACAACCACATAACCAGTCAGTATTTTCGTAATATTATAGGTTAAATGATCGGTTAAATTGTTGACCGCCTGATTTTACAACTTGATTTATTGTTAAGGGAGACATTTGGCTTCCCAGTCTAACGCTATTCAAAAAAAAAAAAAAAAATGCAGATAGTAACTCCCAAAAACTACAAACACAAAAACACACAGCGGCAAAGACAAAATAATACTTAACACAGTTTAATTAATAAAAAAATGTTTGACACTTTATTATCACAATCGCAGTTATAAAAAATTATTACTATAAATTAAAAATGGGTAATGTTTACCTTGAACCAATGTAAACACTAAGCATGACATAACTTAAAAGTCAAGAAGGCTGTGCTGACTTCATGACACAACTAAGGATGAGCTACAATGCTACTAGTGAAGCGTTGCGGAAACTTTGCAACCGCCTAGCTAACTTAGGGAACATAATTATGGCAATTCTGAAGAGCAACGCATGTCCTCCCATATGTTTGTGTAGTAAGCTCTGCCATGTAGTGTTCAATTGCAAGCAGCATACAACCACCAGCCTGTGCGCCACATTTGAATTGTACGTGAACATTGCCGCATGGAATATAATACACTCTCCGTTGATATTTAAGTCACTTTTAACTGCTTAGTGCTTTCGTATATTATTTTACAATTTAGTTATTATATTATGGTGGTTGTGCAACCATAACACCAGCTGCCACTGTGTGGTTGTAGGGTTATTAAATTGTAGTTTAAGACCTGAAGATTGTGGAAACACTGAAAGGCCTAATTGAGAGCGATGTGACTAGCAGTTCTGCAATAAGTGGTGACAAAATAATCTTTTGCCCAACAATTGTATTTTAGTAAAACAAATTTATTATAGTAATAATTTATTAAACTAATAAAACTGTCAAATCAATAATATAAAATTAAAAAAATCAACATGTACATTACAAATGTATGTCCGTGAATCATTTAAGCAATCAAAACGAAATATGAAAGTTAATTAATGAGAGCATCCAGAAAATGGAACTCATATTCTAAAAATTACATAAATAACAGAGAATATATAATGAAAATAAGTTCATAAAGCAAAGTTAACACTAAACTCACTATCAATAATAATAACCTCAACCTATGGCCAAATAATTTCAAATAAAGCACAATAAATTTGAAAATTGTTGGCTAAAACAGTTCTAATACGTGTAAGGGGTGGGAAGTCCAACATTTTTGTCAGCACCTGATCACAAACCTGAAAGCACCAGTCAGCACAAAAAAAAAACATGTTCACAGTTGTATGAACAATAATAGGCTACAACAATAACTGAGGGACAGAAACATTCCTGTGCATGTCGATAAAAATGAAATTATGTTTCTTTATCTGTTTTGTCTTCTTTTGTTTTATACACAGGGAGCACAAACTGTTCTTCATTGTGCTGTCGCTGATTGCATTGTGGAAAATTCTGGACAGATGTACAGAAACTGCAATCCGTATAAGTCAAAATACAACTTTGATCCTGAGGTTGGAAAGAAGTTGTGGGCTGTCAGTGAAGACATGATTGAAAAGGCTTCACTCTGAAGAGTTGTCGAGACATCAGTGTTTGCCATTTGTAATTTGTTTGTTATTTTTTATATCTGTAGCAGTTGTATCAGTTTAATAATAGTGGGGAGAGAGAGAGAGAGAGAGAGAGAGAGAGAGAGTACATAATATGTTAAGGAGTCAGATGTGGATATACACAATGCAAAATCAGGAATCATGTTTTATATAAACATTAAATTGAAACATTAAATTATATTACAACCTTACTCAGTTTTTTCAATATTAGAAACTTGTCCACGAATGTACAGTGTTAGAGTATTTTAAAATACACTGGATTTTGTGTCAGCTGAAACAATAATTTTTTAATAATTTTTAATGCTATGAGGTCTATCTTTAAAAAAACAGTAGTCTTTCTTGAGATTGTTATTTCTATTATATTTTTAATTTGTATATTAATTATATTTTAAAGTATTGAAGTCACGTAAAAGTACATGTTGCCTATTTGTTATAAAGTTTTGAATGTTTCCCTTAAAACAGTGTGGTGTTGTCTGCAGATTTGATGTTAACATGTTAAAAGTAACTATTGTTTAAAAAAGTTGTATTGTAAGAAAACTAATAATAGAAACTTACATAGTTATTAAAAACAAACCAAAACTATTATTTGCTGAAATGATATGCAACAGTACGTTACAATATTTTTAATATAATCTGTTTTATAAAGTTAGAAGTTTTGAAATTCTTTTAAGGAAATAATTCAAAACTCTGATTTAAACAACAGATCAATTTGTAACCGAACTGATACAACAATGCACATACCGTACTCAATTGCTCAGTAATCGTTGCTGAGAAACTGAATTGATTTAGATACTGGAAAGTTTCAGTTTTTATTTGTCAGTTGATGTATGTCAGAGATACACTGAATTCATGTGTTAGGGAAGAACTTGTAGCTTTTTTTCGCTAGTGGCGGTAGATGCATTGAATTCACATCTGGCAGGATCATTATAATGTTTTTTTTAATTTTATTAACAAATGATTTTATTAGCTTTAATGATTCAATTGTGTGTGTTTTTTACTTGCATATGTAAATAAATACTTGTAGTCTGTAATGTAAAGACGTAGATTTATATACACCAAGTAACGTTAGAGCAGAAATGTATAGCGATCGGTTAATAGTGCCTTGGCCAAAAGGATGACCGTCAGAAGCGTTTGATTTAACCCTTTCAGTGCCAACCAGTTCTGCCTAGTGCAGTCCTAAAGTGCCAAGCAGTTTTCTCATTTTACAACATGTGTTCACTGAAAATTACATAAAAAATTTAATATTAAAGATAAATGATTGAAATTTCCACATCCCTTAAATACAGATGTATATTCCATATGCTGAAGTTACTTCTCCATTTGTTTTTTATAAATGTATTTTAAACAAGTTTTTTTATAAATTTTACTTAACGCAAATTATAAAATTGTATTTTTTACACACAAAAATATGTATAAAACTAGTGGATTTAACACTAATAAACTTCAAATTCATAAGGTCCGTAATATTCCTAACAAATCAATATACAATGTAAATATATTAGTCATAAACTTATTTTTTTATAATTTTTTAATAAATTATACTACTATCTCCCAAAAATGTACTGTACCGGTGATTATGGTATTTTACTTCTGATGCTCATTAACACTTATGACGTTTATTATATATATATATATATATATATATATATATATATCACTAGACGCAAGATCGCGAAGGCTGAGGATGAGAGCACGGGAGCTCTTGAAACATGTTCCGAATAAGGAAAAATAACATCGTGAGGTAATATAAACATAAATTTTAAATTACTATATATAAATAAATATAAATTTATTTATAACACTCATTAAAATTATGAAAACTTATGAAAAACAAAGGCTCACGAGTTGTTTGGTTAAAATTATCACTAACACTGTTTTGCACTTTGTTATCCTCAAAATCACTCTAATTGTCACTTGATAAATCACTTTCACTGTCACTACAATTAATTAATCATTCTATTTCATCTTTCCACAAAAATACACTTGTTGTTAAGTAAATATTACAGGTACTGAAAATACAAAACACGACGGTAACACACAGCTCGCATGACGCAAACATAACCTAACATAAACAACACATGGATATAGCCCATTCAGTCTCATGTTAAACCAAAACCTCTTGTACAAAGACGATGAAAGTTTCATGCTGTATACACAAAGAATGCACCTTTCCAATGGTATACATATGATCACTATCTGTTAGCAAAGAATTGAACTACACCATCGAGAAACTTGGCGGCCATTCAAATCAGCCCTGGCACTTTTAACGAGTACGGCTCGGCTGATATGGTCGGCCCATGGCCTAAAAGGGTTAATAATATGTTTGTGATTGCGTAGGACTTCCTGACACTGTCTGTGCACCAATTGGATGGCACCGTTAGCGAGATTAGATTATATTGTCGCATCCACGTTGCAGCTAGAAGTATTCATTTAATTTAGCTGATAGACTTTTTCCATCACAGAAAAATATATAAATGCGATGTTTTGGCCACCCAATCAGCGGCTGTATTCTTCTTCTTCTTTTTCTTCACTTCAAGGATTAGGCTTGCAGCCTGTTCTGTCTTCACAGCCACCATGTTCTTGGTCTGCCTCTATCTTGTTCTCCAAGAGGCTTATACTGGATTATCTTTTTTGGTATTTTTGAGTCGCCAATTCTGTTTATGTGTTGTATCCATTTTCTTTATTTTGTTTGATTTTATTGTTTATCGAGTATATATTCAGCTCTTGCCTTATGTCTGCATTTCTTATGTGATCTCTTAGGATGCATCCTTTACTCTCCTTAAGAATTTCATTTTGGCAGCTTCAATTCGTTTTCTCTGATTTTGGGTGAGTGTCCACGATTCACTCCTATACATCATGATTCACTGGTGCCACCATTACTTTATAAAATTTCAATTTTGTATCTTTTTGTACGTTCTTTCCCAGAGTCTTATGAAATATGTGCCACATATTCTCTGGTATCTGTTTAGAGTATTATCGATATCGTTTCATTTTCATAGCTTACGTCGCACCCTAGATAGTTGTAGTGGAATATTTGTTCGATAATTTTATTTCCAGTTTTGTTAGTTTTATTAGCAGCCATGTTAACACCAACTTTGTCACTACTTATTGCCACACTGCTAAATACTTCGTTCTTGACGAGGCCTTTTGGTGTCTCCACTATCGAACGAACAAAGTGTTTAGCAGTGTGGCAATAAGTAGTGACAAAGTTGGTAATAATTTTGTTACTATTTCGGTGTGTGCTGGGAATTTTCCTTTAAACGCCATTATTTTAGTGTTTGTTGTGAAAATGTTTAAATTATATTCATGGAAAGTTGTTCTGAGTTGATACACTGCTTTTTGTAATCCATTTTTTTTTGTAGGATAACTTGATCATCAGGAAACAGTAGAGTGCAAACAGTAGAGTGTTATATCGGGAAGAAATTCAGCCCAATTATATATTAACACATATAAATACGCTTATCAACCTGTGATAAAGAGTCAACAAAATAATAATAAAACTTCACACAATACAAAGGATAAAGTGTAATAAAATGTTCCTTAATTACCTTCAGCAGAGAGAGAACAACTTGTTTTTAAAATAGTTTGAACACTGTTCATTTTACCAAATCAATGAACTGAATACTGAACACACAAAAAACACCAGTAAGCACTGTGGAGGTTATACACGATTCGCTCAGCTTAATGTTACTATAATTATTTATGACTGCATTAAACACACTTTATTTTCAGAGTACAAAGACTTCACTGCACACATTTTCATTGCATACTAAATGAAGTAGAGAAACCTGATACAAAACTGAAGGTAAACGGACAAATCATGTGGTAAAAATCATAATAACGGTGAATGGTGGTATTATGAAAATGCTAACATTCACGGACGGGGTGGTTTGGCCCTCGCCAGAACTATTCATCTCAAAGCACATTAACACTCACAAAACACAAGCACAATGTGAATGAACACATGTTGATCTTGGTGGTGTGTAAGTTTTCATGTGCGTTGTACTTGTGTTTTGTGAGTGTTGTGTTTTTTCACAGTAAATATTCATTCGGATTATTTTGTCTTTTGCTATTAATAAGTATAACACTACCGACTCGGAACACTAAATTTTTTATTGGTAAAAACGTGCAATTTTTATGTTATAGCCTGAACCAGTTTTCGCTTATTATAAGCTTTGTCAGAAGCTGCCACTAGGAGCTGCTGTCCATCTTGTTCTTCATGATGGTGCCATCGTTTGAAAGATCAATGTTGTGTGTGTGGCGGTGTGATATGTTCAAACAATACGTATGATTTGAATTGTGTCTGTTCGTTTAGGATGTCGTTTTTATGTGTTTTTATGACATCCTAAACGGACAGACACAATTCAAAGCACATGTACTATTCGAACACACACACACACACACACACACACACACACACACACACACACACACACACACACACACACACACACACACACACACACACACACACACACACACACACACACACACACACACACACACACACACACACACACACACACACACACACACACACACAACACTGATCTTTCAAATGACGGTGCCGTCACGAAGAACAAGACGGACAGCGCTCCTAGTGGTAGCCTCTAACGAAGCTTATGATAAGCGAAAACTGGTTCAGGCTATAAGGTAAAAATTTTATGTTTTTACTAATAAAAACCTTTGTGTTCCATGTCGGTAGTGTTATAATTAGTTAATCAATGGACACGTCATTGACAACCAAATCCAAGAATTTACCTTTTGATTATACATTATGTGAAGTTTTGTTATTATTATTTTGTTGACTCTCTGTCACTGGTTGATGGAGTATTATTGATGTCTTCACATGTATTAGTTTATAACTAGCTTGAAGACAACTACCAATTGTTTGGCTGGATGAAATGTTGCATTTATATATATTTTTGTGGTTGCAAAAGTCCGTCAGCTAAATTCAAATTCAAATGTGTACAATCCATCACAGCCATTGTTTAGTTAAGTTGACAATTAGTACTCATCAACCATAGCCAATCAGTGCCGGATTTAAGATTTTTGAGGCCCTAGGCCAAGTTTTCCGAGCACCCACCCCCCGGACGGTGACTTTGAAGTAATATATGTACTGCAGAAGTAATTTGATGTCAGATTAATACTATCAAATTTAAATCCGTAATCGCAAACCTTTCAGTCACAACGCAGATGAACAATGATAACAAACAAGGGTGGTACCATGGTCGTGTAAATTTGGGGGCAATATAGCAGACATTCAGAATTCACATGTGCAGATTAGTTTTTAAGGATGCCTTAAAAATAAGTGCGCACTATTTAAATAAGAACTGTCTTCCATTTGTATTATTAACAAAAATTGATCATTGAATTTCAAAAAATTATACTTAAATAAATCAAAGTGCCTCCTACTTTTATAAAAATACTTCTGTTAAAAAAAATCTATAGCTTGCGGCTTAGTCGTAAATCCAGCACTGTAGCCAATCATCATCAATGGAGCCGATGTGTCATGTCTTCATTTTCTGTCAGTACAGCCATTGTTTAATGATATGCAGAAGTGTAGCAACATAACTACACTGATGTGAAGTAAAAAATTAATTACCACTGATAAAAGTTGCTTTAATGCCGACTGTCATGCTTTTGGCTGAGGGAGTATTATGAGTGCAACATTGGCAATATTGATAGTGATTAGTCCAGTGCAGTGGTTCTCAAACAAACATGTTGACTTACGGAGCACATATCAGGCGAATATCACTTACACAGCACTAATTTTCATTTAACGTCTAATATTTTATTTATTTATTGTCCCCAAACATTTTACCTTTTTGGTGTTGTAAATTTAATTAAGAAAGTTGTGAATTGCAAATCATTTCCAATCTGACGATAAGCTGTGAAGCTTGAAAGCGCTAATCGGAATAATTTTTCTATAGTGGTGTGCAACAGTGATAATTCTGTTTTTGGTGTTGGACTGCTGGTTACTAAAACACTATTACAGTTATTTAGGCTACTGGTTCTCAACTTTAAGGTGACCACAACCAGAGTCTAAAGGTAGATAAAGAGTGGATCTTCTGCCTGCCAAAGACTTCATGCCCTAAGGAAAACTAATTTACTTTGTATGTAAACATATTGTTATGACTGTCACACAGGATCATTGTGGGTGCAGTGGAAACAGAATACTTGACACTAATAAAAGTCATTAATTCAAAATTTAGACACATTATAAACACGTTATAAATCGACAAAACACTCTTATACAATAATTCAAGTTAAATTTGTCCAACAATAAATGTCACCTTATTACAGTTTTGCA
This sequence comes from Magicicada septendecula, assembly GCA_034769895.1. Classification (NCBI taxonomy): domain Eukaryota; kingdom Metazoa; phylum Arthropoda; class Insecta; order Hemiptera; family Cicadidae; genus Magicicada; species Magicicada septendecula. The sequence continues at coordinate 22,594,701 of CM068371.1, forward strand.
CTAATTAACAAAATAATCGCTTCTCAATAAATCGCAGCAATCACTTCTAAAATCGCCAGGTCTCAACTAACCTGAGCTGGCCACTGAATACCTACTACTGGGATTCCAGAATTATCTTCCATTTTCCTGGCAGCATGCTGAGATTAATTATTTAGTTACAGGTGCTAGAACAATCTGGAGACTAGGTTAAAGCCCGACCTTGAATGCAATATGATGGCTGGTAGTCGAGAAATGTGTAAAAAGACAATATCGAATTTTCAAGAGTGTGTCATAATTGTCTTTAATTTCAATGAACATAGCAATATTTATTAACCAAAATTAATTTGTGTAATTAATTTTTTTGCTTGTTTTAATCAACTAAAACTAATAAGCTCTTGTGACCTGCAGAAATCTGACTGTTTTGAACAAAATACATTTATTATTAGGAATAGTTGAATATCAGATAATTTTTTAATTTTTTCAATTGATAACTAAATAATTGAAACCCCCAATTATATTACTTTTTTTTTATAGTAAATTAACACTTGTTAAGTAGACAGCAGTCTTGCTTGATATTAGCAACTTTCATAAACGTTTGTGGTTTTCGTTAATAATAACACTGTTTTTCAGATCAGTACATGTCTTTTAATACAAAGGTTTTTTAAAAATATATAAACACTTGGTACGTTTCACAGATTTTATTTAACTCTGACAGCTGTTTCGACTTCCTAAGCCATTGTCAAAGAGATGAATGAATTAAAAAAATAAACAGAGGATGAAAGTAAGGGTGGTGGTGGCCATCTGTATAGGGCATGTATTGGAACATCTGTGAGGTGTTAAGATGGAGAGGGAGGTTGCAGGAGCTAAGGGAAGGTCAGGTGTATGTAAAAACTAAATACAATCTGAATGCAAAATATAAAATTAACTAAACTAAATATAATCTGAATGCAAAATATAAAATTAACTAAACTAAATACACTCTGAATGCAAAATGTAAAATTAACTGAACTAAATATAATCTGAATGGAAAATATAAAATAAACTAAACTAAATAACAGCTTTTAATAAAGGGAATACACAGAATTCAGTTTCTTCATTTGTTACATTTCTGTTATTTTTTATTGCCTTTTTAATTTCTAGAATTTCTAACAAATCCATTTTTTTACCTTTTGTATGTTGTGGAGTAGTGTTATGTTTTTTGTATCTAAGAAGTGATTGTGTTGTAAGCAATGATCTGTAAAACCTGTATTGGTTAAAATCGCCTTGCATCCTGCTCAGTGTATTTCATAAACTCCATTTTTCTCCAGTGTGTTTATGATATGTGTATAATTATTTTAGTTAATTTTATATTTTGCATTCAGATTATATTTAGTTTAGTTAATTTTATATTTTGCATTCAGATTGTATTTAGTTTTTACAGACACCTGAACTTCCCCTAGCTCCTCCAACCCCCCCCTTCATCTTAACACCTCACAGATGTTCCAATACACGCCCTAAACAGATGGCCGCCGCCACCCTTACTTACATCCTCTGTTTAGGTTTTTAATTCATTTATCTCTTTGACAATGGCTTAGGAAGTCAAAACAGCTGTCAGAGTTAAATAAAATCTGTGAAACGTACCAAGTGTTTATATATTTTTTAAAAATCCTTTGTATTAATATGTTTCACCAGTGCCTAATGAGTCATCAATTAATAACATGTCTTTTTATTACTCATAATGCCAAAAATTATGCCCATACTATAATAAGGCATGCTAGTGGTTTGATAGAGACAGAGCACAAAGTCTTGTCCTGCCCCTATGTATAAAGTAATCTCCACTGTTGCCCACAATATTACAAACAGGCCCATAATTACAACAAAGAATTGCCATCTAATAACCGTAAAAGGTTACAATACATTATTATTATTATTATTATTATTATTATTATTATTATTAAATAGTATTAGTCCAGAATTCGTCTACGCACAGTACATGTGTGTGTTCTAATCCAGAATTTGTAGGTTTTGTCAAACTTATATAATAATCGCCAGATCGCTTTGAGGAGCATTTCAATAGAACTGTTTAGGAACCACTGCCCTAATGTGTCTATAATGAATTGAAGGGTATTTACATAATTAGAATACAAAATGATAATTTTATTCTAATATTAAGTATACACAGGGTATATTAAGAGTGGTATTTATTTTAATATGTCTTCCTTAAAATATAATGATAGTTGGAATTATGATATTGATAATTATTATTTGTGTATTTGTGTGTGTGTGTGTGTGTGTGTGTGTGTGATACTCACACGATTTTGTTTTTAGAGTGTTGTCTATTGTTAGAGAATTTTCTGTCATCGATTACAAGAAAAATCTGTTATTTAAAAGTAAAAAAAAATAATAAATACAGTAGTCTCGATAGTTTGAGATTCTGTATAGTTCGAGGTATCCCGCTAGAAAAATAATATGTACTCCGAAAATGGCGGGGTATTAGTACCAGAAAACAATCGTCAACCCAAAAACAAAAAAAACTCTTAATTCATTTTTTAAAAAGTAAGTTTCATGCAAAGTATTTTGTTTTAAAATATACATACAGTACAACTTATAATATTACTGTATGTCATTTTAAATTTTAATTGTATGTCCATTTAATAAATAAATTTGTGAGTTTTAACGAAAAACGTTTTGAATTTTTACTTAATCCTCTTGAATATAACCTAATTAAACAACTGACGATTCGTCGTCTATTTTTCCTTTTCCTTTCGCTCGTGAATGTTCTCAAAAGTCAGCACAAAATTAGTAAACAAAACCCACATACACAGTACACCAGTTTACAGATTTTGTATACATTTCTTTTAGATAAATTATCAGCATACACTTTACATTATCACCCAGACACGCTCCACAGTAGAAAGCAAAGTACATTAGGGCTAACTCAGTTGTGGGTTAGGGGCATAGGACAGGGTGTTCAGCGCGGCGGCAGAACACGTGGCAGATACGCTAACGACAGACAATACCGGCATTTTGCGTAGTTCGAGTTTTCGGTAGTTCAAGGTTGGTTTGGTTCTAATTATATCGAAGTATCGAGACTGTACTGTAAATAAAATAGAACAAGATACGTATGCTAAAGAGAGAGGACAGGTACCGATATGTGCACTTTACGTATACATCTCTAGCTGCCTAATACTTTGACATTTTTATGGCCACCAATAAAGTACGCAGATTACATACTCCCAAACCTGTCACCCCATCCCACCCTTCCACGACTCATATCTATTCCTCTTCACCACCCATACACATTGTTACTTCCTCTTTAGACACTGAGGATTATTCACTATTTTAATTTAAAATTGTTTTTTAATGACAAACCAGCTTTTTTCCATTATTATATATTCATTTGTAAAATTATAAGATTCATAATAGTGTTGTTAATATATGTGTTATGGGAAAAAATTATTTTCTCCAAAACTGAAATATCAACAATTTTCCAAAGTGAATAATTGAAACTGGTCATTCATTTTATGTACTTGTGATGATTAACATCTCACTGGAGACTTTGAGGTTGCCATGAGTTATTATAACAGGTTAAAAAGAGATTTACAGATTTTGAACATCTGTACAATTCATCTTTATCAAGCTACATAGTGATAACATAGCCTAAGAATAATTATTAAAGTGTTATAATCAAGTGACTGAGATAATCATTGTAGAAGTTTGTATTCTAAAAGTAAAAAATATTTTTATAAAATGGTTTATATAACTTATCTCCATTAGAATATAGATAATTTGTTAACATTGTGTATGACCACCTAAATTTTTGTTTCCTTGTCCTGTGTTGCACCATTTTAAATGAATTCTGCAAGTAACATTTCCCAGTACTTTGTGCTGTAGCCATATGTATGTTAAGGTGTTTTATGCAGCAGTCTCGCAGACCTGGGGCAGTAATGGAGCAAAACTGTTAAAACTTATTAGTGCATATGTTACCGGCAAAGTGTGTAATCCAGGCATTTTATAGAATACCTAGGCATTTCATACAATGCTTGGAGTTTTTTGGCAAAGTATAGAATAGAATACTTTTCAAATGTTTTTTATACTTTTCCCAGGTATTCTGTACATTGCCTAGGCATTCTATATAATGGCAGTGATTCTTTAGGCAAAGTGTAAAATGAGCTTACTACGTTCAAAATGAAAACATTTTATTACAAAATCACACACAATTGTTTGATTTTACATAAAGGAGGACTTTGTATGACATTTCGAGATTAGGTATTCTCTACTTTATTATGTTCAGATACTATTTTATTAAACTGTATAAGTTCTTATACTGTATAAGAACATTTATTAACCAATCTGGTTAAAAATATACATTAGATATTATTGGTGTTTATTAATTCTAAATATATGGAATATACTCTACTTATTACAACAAGACAGAGAGCTGTGACATTTTGAAGTACACTTTCTTTCATTTTTTACACAATTACATTTTTTTTGACATTTTACGAACCCTTGTCTGGATCCTGATGTTTGGGCAGTAGCAGCAGAACGAAGTGCGTTTCTTGTTCAGGAACATCTTCAACCCCCATTAGTGGTCTTTAGCATATAGTGAACTGTGATCTTGTGTACAGCTGCTTTAACAATCCGTTAGTGGTTCCCAGTTTGTAAAATCCATCATCTGTCACACTCACGACAATTGCTAGGAAGTTTCAAAGATCTTGCCGCCCCTTGTATACTTCAGGAATTGGAACACGAACAGATGCACCCACAGAAGTTGGAGGAAATTTTTGTCAGAATCAAGTTTCATCTTCTTTGCCTGAAGTTCTAGAAGTGATTTTGACCTTTTCATTCTTCAGTTGCAATTTTTACTTTGAACCAGAGTACACAGCTCCTTGCCATCATCACACTTATTTCCACTATTGCCACTAGTGTTCAAAAAGTGTCCACACGTACTATGCATATCTCTCCAGCACTCTACACACTTTTCAGAACATGAAACCATAGCAGACACATTGTCTTCTATACATTACCTAGATAGAAGACATTAGGCATTCTATACAATGCCTAGCCAATGTATGAAATGTGTTTTATACTTTGCTGGCTGGATTCAGGCATTGTATGAAATTCCTAGGCATTCTATAAAATGGCTGATTTTGTACTTTGCCGGTAACACATACATTGTGGAGTTTACTACTCTCCCCATTGTGTGCTGGTCAACAACATTAGTGATAACAGACTGGTTTGTTTTTTCAACCCTTGAGCGTGTTTATATATATGCAATTTTTGAACAACATGTAAAGCCATTTTTTGCATCCTAGCTTCCAAAGTTTATGATCTTTCCAATTATTCTCTGCAGATTTCTTATACCTATATTCAAGTCTTTCAGAGCCTCCCTCTTTTTCTTCTTTCAGGAGAGGTCCTTTTTAGTAATTTCTGTGGCTATCTGTCATTGCCTGCATAGCACAATGTCATCTCAATCTATTTGCATTGAATGTGTCATACTGATATGTAGGCTATATTAATTCTTTCTCTTATTTCTTCATTTTTAACCCTGTCCTTCAATTTAATTGTACAGGACTTTCTCCAGTATCTCACACTTCAGCTCCGTATGTTACAGCACTTTTTGCTATTGTCCTATATATTTTAATTTTTATTTAAAGGCTTTAAAATTTATGGGCTATTGGGCCATGGTTGATTGCTTATTTGAGATGTCATTTTAATCACTAGGCACTTCGGCCACTCAAACCTCACTCACCTCATTATTTTAATCTTATTTTCGGGTCTTATTTGATTGGTCTGTAAAGTGAAATGTAACTGTCTCGCCAATTGTTTCCCTTATTATATACAATTTTGTAGTTCTGCTACACTTGTTGCAAGTCTTATAATACCAAGTTATTTGTATGAATCTACTACCTCCACAAATCCATGCACCAAGAATATATCTGCATGTATTTCCAATGACAGTATAATATTCAGTCTTATTTATTAACAGTAGAGTCTCGATAGTTCGAGGTTCACCACTAGAAAAATAATATGTACTCTGAAAATGGCAAAATATCAGTTCCAGAAAAAGATTGCCAATTCGAAAAACAAACAAAAACTTCTAATTCATTGTTTAAAAAGTAAGTTTCATATAAAGTATTTTGTTTTCAAATATACATACAGTACAATTTTTTAATATTACTGTATGTCATTTTAAATTTTAGTGTGTGCATTTAATAAATAAATATGTGAGTGTTAAAGAAAAACTTTTTGAATTATCATTTAATCCTCATGAATATAACCTAATTAAATGAATGACGATTTGTTGTTTACTTTTACTTTTCCTTTCGCTCGCGAATGTTCTCGACAGTTCGCGCAAATTAATAAACAAAACTCACATACACAGCACACCAGTTTACAGATTTTGTATACATTTCTTTTAGATAAATTTCCAGCATACACTTTACATTATCACGCAGAGACACTCCACAGTAGAAAGCAAAGTACATTAGGGCTAACTCAGCTGTGTACATTAGGGGTAACTTAGCAGCACAGCGCGGGGTGCTCAGCGCCCCGGCAGTCTGCTAATGGCAGATAATACCACATTACTTAGTTTGAGGTTGGTTTGGTCCCAATTACCTCGAACTATCGTGACTCTACTGTATATTATTAAGCCCCATTTCTGGTATTCTCCACCTACCCTCAGAAGCATATAACAGTTGTCATCCTCATCTTCAGCTGTAATTATTTGATTGTCCAAGAAATGCAAAGTGAAGAGGTTCTTGTCATTGATAGCTTTTCCCATGTTGTAACAGATACATCTTGAATATTCTGAACCTGAATAATTCAAGTACTTCCTAAATAAAGTGGGCGCTTAAGCACAACCTTTTCGCAGTCGCTTGGTGACAGGAAATTCATCAGACAGTGTTGATCCTATCTTTATACTCCTAGTAACGTTGGTATGTAGTGCTCCCACGGCTGTACAGTATACAGCATTGTCACTGCCCATAGACCCTTGAATCAGGATCATAAAACGTGTACTGCCATCGGTTACATGCTCTCCATTCATTCACTGGCTCTCACCAAGGTTCACAAAGGATAGAGTAAATCCTCCATAGCATGTGTGAGAAGGTATAACACACAGGCAGCAAGGTATAGGATAACAGTTTCGCTCAGATAACCGATGCATAGTTATCAGCATTGGCAATTTCTCTCTTACGAGTATCCCTGTGCCATCAGCATAAATGTATCCTGATAATGCATTTTGATTTAATTTACCTGTACCTATTTTTAAATTCAGAAAATTAGGTTAAAAAATATATTGCTACATTGGAGGCAGAACTGCCTATGAACAAAAACACAACTTTTCATGAGAGAAATTTTAATTTGTGTTTAGTTTTTCCAAGAAACATAACCATATTCTATATAAAATAAATTCTTATTTTTAAGAGTGTGCAAGTCCAGTCTTAAAAATAATTGTGCTCTCAATAGATACACAATGACAGATTATAATGCTCATAAAAACAAAAACAAAAAATGGAATTTAGACATAGCCTAGTCCTGCTCCAAAGTAGCGAATCCTAATATTTTTTTTCCTAACATTAGCAGTGTAGTTTAAACAGTAATGTAAAATACAAGGCGAATGTTTAAGAAATTAGTACAGTAGTTCTTCAGTTTTATATGAGGTGTGGCTGTTGAATAACTGAACTGTGAATAACTGGTCTGAAAGGAAACCACGTTCAATTCACAGAAGTAGTTAAAGCAAAAACAGCAAACCTACTAAAGGAGCGCTTACAGATGATCAACTGAAGCACTGCTTCCAACAGTGGAAAATTCGAATGGAACATTGTGTGAAGAGAAGAAGCTGTCATCTTATAACTGTGGTGGTACAGCACATTTCAGATACAATATATATCATAGAATCTTGTACCTAATATTAACATTTCTTAATTAAGCATCATACAGGTCTGTCTAATTTAGATTCAACTACTTGTCTTATATTATTTCAAAATATTGTTGGATCATCGTCTGAACTCCCTATTATTATTATTATCATTAATATACCAAATGGGGTGTGATGTGAACATATACTTTCATAGAAGAGAAATGCACCAGCCTCTCCACACCAACTCCACTCTCACCTACACATTGGTGGGCCCTGTTATGCCGAGCAATCCACTCTAAGGTTGTGGTAACCAATTCCTTCAGTGGAGTGGATCAGTAAGCAAACAAGAGATCGGGGTTCTGTCAGGGCAGTCTGGGGTCTGACCTGTCAAGATGGTGCACATCGGCAGCAGGATGTGCATCTAGTGTTGAGGTGGAGGAGGCTATAGTAGCCCAACGGCTGCACACATGGGCTGAGTAGTTAGCTTACTGAAACCAGGCAGAGAGCTTGTCAGTTGAGGTGAAAGCAACTCTCTAGGGGAAGAGCACCCCAAAATCAAAGTTCCTGGTCCTCCAGAATGGGGGTTGGATCAGAGAATTCACATATCCCATCTGTCAAACTTTTTTATGTGCAGAAACCAATTTCTAAAGGAGGCCTTGACTCAGTAATGGGTTGTCGCGCCACTGAAGATTATACCAAATAATTTCAGTGGTTAAAAAAATTTAATTTCAGTTTTGTTTTAATCAGGATGTACTGTAGTTCTCGTATTACCCACTGGAAAGCAGTACTAGGCAATCTTTTACAATTAGCTCTGCATGTTGTGAAACTTTAGGAATTGCTCATAACTGTCCACTAATATGCTCCTTAAGGTATAGAATTTCCTCACTATTTTGAACAAAGTACATTTATTGTTACATAAATTTTGATGTAGTTAATTTTTCAATTATGGGAAAAATTACAAACATTCTTATTACAATTTCTTTAGCAACATAACAGTTGTGGAGCACACAATAATACAATATACACTAAAAATTTCAAACATTTTGGTTACAGTTTCTTTAAGGCTAAGTGGGACCCTGCTGGATTATCACAAATGTTTTTTAAATTTTAGATGTGTTTCTTGGGCCCTGGGATCCCAAAATTTTGAAACTTCCAAACCCTAACACTATATTATGATGCTAATTAAAATTCTCTTTAATTTGACACCCCACGTGAATTTTTGTGATAAAAAAAATTTTTATCCCAATTTTAGGTCCCATAGCCAACATTTTTTTTAAATGAGCACTATATTCAGATTGCAGTTAATTCCCTTTAATTTGATACCCCACGTACAACATTATGTGGATAAAATTAGAAATAAGGTCACTTTACGGGTTAATCAACAGATATAATAGGGAATTATATGACAGACATATAGAATTGTTAAGAATATACTCGTATGTAGAGTTAGAAGAAATATTATATAATTTTGGTTTGGGGTACGTAGAAAAGAAATTGGAAAATAAAAATAAAAAAATGGTAGATAAGTTAAATAAATTAATAAGAAAGAACGAAATAAAAAAGGAACACCTCTCTAAGAATAACTATGAAAAAAGAGTAATAAACCTTACAGAGGTAACTTTCAATACAGAAGAAAATGAAATGTTAGCGAAAGGCTTAAAATATGTGCCGCCACCAGAATTAAATCAAGAAAAAACGATTATTGAATGCGAAAGCATAATACAAAAACTAGGAAATGAAAATGATAATAAAAAAAGAATAAGGTGGGAAGTAGGGAATGTAGTAGATGAAATATTTAAGAAAAATTTGAATAATTCTAAAAATGAACAAAAAATCAAATCAACTGTAACTAAACTAAAGAATAAAATAAGAAAGAATGATATTATAGTTACGAAGGCAGACAAAGGAAATACAATGGTGCTACTGAGAAAGGACGAATACATAAATAAAACGGAAGAATTTATAAGTGAAGGACCATATGAAGAAATAAAGTATGATTATACAAATAAGTACCAGTCAAGGATAAAACAAATGATGAAACAGATAACATTTATAGAAGAAAATAAGAAAAAGTATTTATTGGAAAGTAATCCAACAGCACCAACATTTAAAAGTCAGGTTAAAGATACATAAAGAAGGAAAACCAATTAGACCGATTGTTTATTTTATTAATGCACCTATTTATAAATTATCAAAGGAAGTTAGCAGAGTTCTGAAAGAGAAATGTGAATTTAGGACAAAATACAACATAGAGAATAATGTAAAATTGATAGAAAATATTAGAATTAATGAAAATACAAAATTGATATCACTGGATGTTAAGGACATGTTTACCAATATCACAGTAAATAAAGTTAAGTTAATAAACGATAATAATATGGGAGAATACAGGTATAAAAAGCAATTAAAGAATGTATAAATCAGAACTATTTTAGGTTTAATAACAAGTTTTATATACAGAAAAAAGGATTACCTATGGGGTCTTCATTATTCCCTATTCTTGCAGAAATATACGTGAATGATTTTGAAAATTGGGGTTGAGGGAATTTGGAGAGGTAGTACCTTTGTTCCAGGTCGACTGGGCACTGGTCCTCACAAATTCCCATGGTTGGACGATGCGATGTTAGCTCCCAAAGGAGCCCTTAGCCTATCTCCAGCCAAGACCGTACTGCGTGGTGAAGAGCCACATCCTACTAAAGGTGACCCCGTTGACGCAGAACAGTATGGATCTAGACCGGAAGGTCGATAAACATTCCTGGGGGGAGGGCAGCAGTACCAAGTTAGGGCGTATAGGGAATGATCCTGGATCGGCTTAACTTTGGATTATCACAGGCGGCAATCAGATATTGATTTAATCGGCTGTGATACTGCGACCGGGCAGAGAGCACTCGTTAGCCGAAGCGAAGGCAACTTTCTAGGGGAAGAGCAGCCCGAAATCAAAGCTCCTGGTCCTTCAGGTTGGGAGTTGGGCGTGGGGCTAACAACCCCACACTGTAAAAGCAGCATGTTATGAAAACTCAACAGCAGCCTCGGATAGTGGACGGATCAATTGGTATACAGAATTGGAAAAGTATAAGGATAAAGAGTTTGATAGTAGCGACATGAAATGTTTGAACGATGCTTAAACCTGGGAAAACGAAAGAAGTGGCGGATCAGGTTTTGAAGTATCGATATGATATTGTTGGAATACAGGAAATAAGATGGCAAGGACAAGGTCGGATAGATAAAGCTGAATACTCCTTGTTTTATAGTGGTCCGCAGAGAAGGACTGGGAAATATGGTACAGGATTTATAATATCAAAAAGAATGAGACAAAGTTTAATCGAGTTTGAAGCAGTGAATGAAAGAATATGCAGAGTGCGAATGAGAGGACAATTTATAAATATAACGATAGTTAATGTACATGCACCAATGGAGGAGAAAAATGGAATAATTAAAGAGTAATTTTATGACGAGTTGGAAAGAACGTGTGACAGAGTTCAGAGGTATGATATGCTGATTGTCCTGGGAGATTTCAGTGTGAAGGTAGGAAGAAAGGAGTGTTGGGGAGGTATTCATTGCATGAGGAAAGTAATGACAATGGAATTTTATTGTGTCAATTTGCGGCCAGAAATAATGTTATAATCAAAAGTACCTGCTTTCCTCATAAAGCGATTCACCTGGGAACGTGGAAATCTGGTGTCCAGGGAGTGGTGAATCAAATTGATCATATATTAGTGAATATAACTAATGTTATTTTCTTCAATCGTGCTCCTATTCAATAAGTGATGTACGAAGCTGTAGAGGACCAAACTGTGACTCAGATCACTACGTGGTAAGGGCAGTTGTAGTTGAAAAACTGGCCGTGGTAAGAAGGGATGAAGTGAGAAAAAGAATATGGTGGAACACAGATAGGTTGAAGAATTTGGAGGTGGTGCAGGACTACCAGATGGAATTAGAAAACAAACAGAGAAGATGAGGTACAGGGGGGAATAGATGACAGATGGGCACGAGTGGAGAGAGTGATAATGGAGACAGCAGAGAAATCCATTGGAGTGAAGAAAGATCAGAGGAATGAATGGTTCGATGATGACTGCAGATTAGCAATAGAAGAAAAGAACACTGCGAGGAATAAAATGCACCAAAGGGAGATGCGAAGTAATTTTGAAAGGTATGTTGAACTACGAACGAGGGCACACAAAGTATGTAAGAAAAAGAAGAGGGACTGGATTCAAATGCAATTTCAAGAAATAGAAGAGTTAAACCAGAAAAATGAAGCCAAGAAGTTCTATCTTCTTTGATAAGATGAAGAAAAATTTTCAACCAAAAATATTTGCCTGCAAGAACAAAGAAGGAAATATGATAACAGAGGAGTAGATGGTACTACAAAGATGGCATGAATATTTTGAGGAGATGTTGAATAATGAGACGAGAATGGAGAGAAGTTACAAGAGAAAACCCAGGCAGAGAGGAGGACATTGAAGTACCAACAGTAGAGGAAGTGGAGGATGTGGTGTGTAAAATGAAAAATAATTGTGCTCCGGGGGAAGACAATATTGTTGCTGAGCTATTCAAATATGGAGGACACTCTGTAATAATGGAAATACATAAACTAATAACAGAAATATGGGAAACTGAAAGCATGCCGGAGAAATGGAAAACAGGAATAATATGCCCTATCTACAAAAAAGGAGATAAAATGAGGTGTGAAAATTATAGAGGAATAACATTACTCAACGTTGGCTACAAGATATTTTCGGGTGTACTGAATGAGAGATTACAGAGATGTGCTAAAGAGATTATTGGAGAGTATCAGTGGGGATTTAGACGAAAGAGAAGTACAGTGGACCAATTGTTTGCTATAAGGCAGATGATGGAAAGGTTATATGAACATGACACGGATCTGCATTTCTTATTTGTCGATTTCAAGCAGGCGTTCGACAGCGTGAATAGGAAAGAATTGTATAATGAAGGAATTCGGCATAGTTAACAAACTAATAAGATTAGTCGAAATGACAATGAAGGATACAAGGGCAAAGGTTAAAGTGATTAATAGGATGACTAAAAGCTTCAGTTTCAGTAATGGAGTAAAACAGGGTGATGGTCTTTCTGCGGTACTGTTTAACTGTTTAATTTGGCGTTACACAGTGTTATAAAGATGGTCGATCAAAAAGGGACAATATTTACAAAATGTAGCCAAATATTCGGCTATGCGAACGATATTGCAATTGTTGCAAGAAATGCAAACAAAGTTAGGGAGGTATACGAAGTGATGGAAGTAGAAGCAACAAAAATTGGGCTAAATGTGAATGAGAGCAAGACAAAGTATATTATGATAATGTCGAAGTCTGCGGATAGAAGAAAACCCCGTGACCTGGAAATAAATGGGAAGCGCTTTAGAGGCATGTCAGGCTTTGAATATTTGGGCACTACAATATCGAATGATAATGACAAAAAAATGCATTAAAGAGAGGATAAGGTATGCAAATAGAGCGTATTTTGCAAATATAAATATCTTTAGAAATAAAAATATAAGGAGAGAAACCAAGCTAAAATATATCATTCACTCATAAGACCTATTGTTGCCTATGGCTCAGAGGTGTGGACGTGACAGTGGAGGATGAAAAAAGTTTAAGAATTTTTGAACGCAATATCCTATGAAAAATATATGGCCCAGTGAAGGAAGTCGAGAATTGGAGAATACGAAGTAATGTAGAATTGCAACAACTGATACATGAGAGGGACCTTGTAAAATTTATCAAGTCACAGAGGATAAGATGGTTGGGGTATGTGGAGAGAATGGAAGAGGATAGAATGAATAAGAGAATGATGCAGGGAAGACTCTATTGCAGAAGACGAAGGGGACGGCCAAGGATGAGATGGTTGGATGAGGTGTTGAAGGATCTGATGAAGTTGGGAGTTCGAGGATGGAGAGAGAGAAAGGCGGATAGAGATGACTGGAGGCGGATTGTTGAGAAGGCCAAGGTCCACCAAGGGCTGTAGAGCCGAAGAAGAAGAAGAAGAAGAAGAAGAAGAAGAAGAAGAAGAAGAAGAAGAAGAAGAAGAAGAAGAAGAAGAAGAAGAAGAAGAAGAAGAAGATTTTGAAAATCAATTAATAAGTTCCACTAAGTATAAAGACAATATAAAATTATGGTCTAGATACGTTGATGATGTATTAGTAATTTGGGAAGGAAGCATAGAAGAAGTGCATGAGTTTATAAATGAGGTAAATAATAAGGATAAAAACTTACAATTTAAAGAAGAGATAGGAGGTAAGAAAATAAATTACTTAGATTTAAACATAGAAATTAAAGATAATGAGAAACTACAGTTTGGGATATTTAGGAAAGAATCGTATTCTGATATAATTATACCAAGAGAGTCTTACCACCCTTACAGATATAAAATGGCGGCAATCAATTCATTTTGTTATAGAGCTCAGAAGTGTTTAAAAGAGACTGAATCAAAAGATAGGGAGTTAAAAATGATAAAAGGAATTGTAAGGAATAATAATTATAACACCAACATAGTGGATAAAGTTATGAAAAGGGTTAACATACAAAAAACTAAAATAGAACCAGAACAAAAGAATTATGCAGGGTCATTGACATACATAGTAATTAAAACATACTAGAAAAATTATAAAATGTTTTAATAAATACGGAGTCGATATAGCTATTAAAAAATGTGAAACTGTATTTGATAAGATAAAGAATAAAAATATAGAAAAAATCCCAGTATTACAGAAAAGCGGAATTTATAAATTAAAATGTAAAGACTGCAACAAAGTGTACCTAGGTGAGACAGGACAAAAATTCGTATGCAGGTTGTCTGACCACAAACGTGGAGAAGGTAATAGAACAACGAATTCGTTATATGCAAGACATTTCATAGAAGACAACCATAAGTTTGTTAATCCTTTGGAAGACTACGAAATTGTAAAAGTAGTAAATTACACAGTTGAAAGGAAGCTTAGGGAGGAGTTAGAAATATTGAAAGAAAGAGAAAAAGGGTTAGACAATTTAATTAATACTAAAATTAAATTTGATAATGAAGAAATATTTTATAACGTAATTAAGAAGTAAATGATAGAGGACAGATAGATAAGATTAAGAATTAAATTGCATAGGACTAATTGGATGTTTTTAAAATAAGGGTGTGTGACTGGCCCACAAGTGTGGATGAGAAAGACGGTTAGGTTTAAAAGGAATGCGCGCGCGCGCGCACACACACACACACACACACACACACACACACACACACACACACACACACACACACACACACACACACACACACAAGGAATTTGCTAGAAAAATATGTAACTTTCCAGATGGAGGGACAGGGCTCAGAGGGTGGGGAAGGGACATTTGAATTATAGCTTGTGTGTAAGCAGGGTGGGGTAGGGTGGGGGTGAAGGGTTTGTTTTCAGGTTGTTTGTTCATTTCCGATCTGATGAAGAGCTGTGAAGCTTGAAAGCGTTAATCGGAATAATTTTTATATACTGGTGTGCAACAGTGATAATTCTGCTTGAAATATGGCTTTGTTCTACATACTTTTTAAAATTCGAGGAGTGTTAAAAACAAAAACTGAACTTTCACAACACCACGGCGGTATATGCAAAGAGTGTGCTCCAACAAGTGGCTCTGACTAGCAGCAACTTTCGGAAACATCATCTAGTAATCTGCTTCTTTCTACCACTGTTGTGTTTCTCATTACAGCAGCTGAAATTAATATTTTGACTACCATGGCGTTTGTACGTAGACTACCACCTAAAACCAGAGGTTTTTTTAAAAAAAAAGCAGTTGTTTAAACATTCATGAATACTTATACAATTGAATACCAAAAAAATAATTATACCACACTTTTCCCAGATTTTCCTCTTGTGAAAATACTCATAATATTTTTATTATTGATTTTATATACTGCAACTGAAGCTGTTTAAAAATACGTTTCGTGCAATTTTAACCAAAAAAATTGTGTCAAATACTGTTTATTGATTTTGTAACTAAAAATGTAGTAATTAAAACAAACACACTCACTACTATCAATAACACGCAAAATAAACACGAAATAACCTCAGAAAACCCGCAAATCCCAGGTACACAAAAATGCAACTTCCACCTTGAACACGAAAAATGTAAACAAAGTCATGACCTTGCCAACTGTGCAAATTATTTTCTAAAAACTATTTTCTTCAGTCAGTGCTGCAATCTGATGGCAGGAACACAAACTAAAATGTCAAATAAAACTTCCGCATTCGTTGTGTAGCATAATAGTAAGACACGAAGCGTTTGAAAGCATTGAAAAGTGAGCGGCGTAAATGTATGCCGTCTTGTCAAAATACCAAGTCCGCTGGCGGCGCAATATTATGCCATTGGTCCTCAAAGTGTTAATACATGTTCTTACCTCTCAGCGAATTTTTCCCGTAGTGAAAATGAAAAAGCTTGAACGTGTTTGTATACAATTTTGCTTCAAATTCGGTAAAACTTTTACAGAAATGCTTCAGCAAGCATATGGAGATGATTGTATGAGCCAAACACAGTGGTACCAATCGTTTACTCGTTTTAAAGTGGGAAGAACATCAACTGATGAAAATCCAAGTCCTGGTTGCTCTTCAACATCAATAAGTAACAATAAAATCGATGAAGTTCGCACTACGGTATGTGAAGATCATCATTTAACTATACGTGAGATTGCGAAAAATTGGGTATCAGCGTAGGCTCATGCCATGAAATTTTTTACAGGAAAACTGGAACATGCATCGCATCTCAGCAAATTCGTGTTGCGTTTGTTGTCTGGTGATCAGAAAGAGAATCATGTTAACATCAGTCAGGAACTCGTTGACCATTCCAGTGCCGATCAAAACGTCTTTAAAAACATTAAAACAGGGGACAAGACATGAGTATATGGATATGATGTCAAAACGAAGGCAGTCTTTGTTGCAAAGGGTGGGAAAAGGATGGTACCTCGACCAAAAAAAAACCTTGATAAGTCAGTCAAACACGAAAGTGATGTTGGTGTTTTTTTGACTGGAGAGGGTTGGTTCATCATGAATTCGTTCTATGTGGTCAGACAGTAAATAAGTAGAAATAAGAATGTAAGAAGAGGCCAGACCTGTGGAAAGAACAGACTTGGGTGTTACAACATGATAATGCACCGGCACCAGGTCACGCGGCACTCCTTGTCGTCGATTATATGGTGAAAAACATACGACTATTCTGCCCCACCCACCCTACTCTCCAGACTTCGCCCCAGCAGACTTTTTCTTGTTCCCAAAATTGAAGGCGACCTTGAGAGGACGTCATTTTGAAAAATAGAGGAGGTCAAGAAAAATATGGAAGAACAGCTGTGCACCATTCCAAAAAGTGCGTTCCAGATTTTGAAGAGACATTCGGAGTGGTGCTTTGGCAGCAAGGGAGGGGGAATACTTTGGAGGAGATAAGCATGCATAAAGTTGTAAGTACATTAATAAATTTTTGTTGCTAAAGTTCGGTCTTTTTTTATTGAACACAACTCGTAATGCACACGGCAAGTGGTTAAAGATCTAATACATTTCCACGCTTAGTACATGCAGTGATGTGGTACGTTTTTACAGTGGTGCCCATACACCCCTCCAGTTCCAATGACACGCTGCTCCAAAATTGCTCTATGTCCCTCTCTAAGTTTCACCTTCAGTGTATCCTCAAATATAATTCATAACAACTGTTGTAAATTGCTAAAATACTTAATTTATTTACAGAAATGCATGTTATATTTTTCAAATTAATGGTACTACAATTATAAAATTTATTAAGACTCACAGTATTTAATACAAGCTGTATGAAACAATTCAAAAACAATTTTAATCTGTGTGGCTACCTTCCTTTAGCTCACAATACTAAATTTTATTTTTTCTTCTACAACCCTTAACATTTTATTTTAAAAACACATTGATTTTTAAAATATTTTATAAAAAAGATTAAAATTACGTTTATAGGATATAAAAATATTTATTTTTATTTTTACATCTTATTCTTTCTTCAGCCCAGAGGTTGGAGCACTTGTAATTATTTCTTTCTGTCTGTAGACAGCCACTTTATCATTGCATACCTTCTTCCTTCTTTAACCCAATCTATGTACTCCTATCTGGTTCATCCCATCCCACCACGCCCCTCGATCGGGTGGTGAACCAGTTTGAATAGTGAAGCAGGAAGCAGGTGACCAATTATATTAATTCTCCTTTCACAATGGATCCAATGAACACCCATTTTTTTCACCCACTCTCCTCAGAACCCTATCAACAGATAGTCTTTCTGTCCATAATATTCTTAAGGCTCTTCTCCAGCGCCATGTCTCAAAAGCTACAAGATTATTTATATACGATTGTGTAAAACTGAACAGCTTTACTGGAAACAAATACAATTGCGCTGACTGAAAGAAGTTTACCAACTTGTGTTTAAATGTAGGCAAAACAAAACATTTATTTTATCAGCTAATAATCGTCTGTACAATGAATGGACTAAAAATATAATAATTTTTTTTTCTTTGGAAAATATCGGTATGGAGAACCATACACGACTTCCATGTTCTAAGATTTATATTTAAAATCATTTTCGAAATGAAATATTACCATAGAAACTACTTCTTTCTACTTACTGCTTCAGCCTTAACCACAGTACTGTGGTCACTAACGTATACCACCTCATGTTATTGCACTCGATTTTCACTGATGATGGAAGTCGATGGCATTGCCGAAACGTCTGGTTTTGTAGAAAACATTGGACTACGGCCAAACAGCCCGGGAAGGAATTTTAACAAAAAACTACTTCTGTTGAGTATCAGTCCGCGTGGACCAGTAAATGTTTTGTAGAAGAATGTTAAGTGTGAAGAGTTGATTCGCCAGGATGCAGAAATGATGAAGCGAGTGGACTGTAATTAATTTATTTATTTAATGTTCACAATTACACTAGAAATTGTTAGGTACCATTTTGAGTGATAGATTGGCTAATAAGCATATCTTGAATAGAATTCGTATTATTTAAATAGATTTAATGAAAGGGCCTAATGGGCCATATGTGAAGTGTTGGCCTATGGCCTACATTAATGGTCGTAAAAAATACGATAGGCGCGAATACGCGGCACTCGAATACTTGAGTTCAAGTATTTGAAATGTGACAGTAAGGCTGCGAGAGCGAGCCGAACGCTGCTGACGAGCGTCTGTGACGAACTGTGTGGAGCACCGACATGAATGATCAGATTACAGTAAAAATTAAAGCGCAGACTAGCCAACCTATAAAGTAAAAATTACCGCGCTACTGTACATAAGCTGCCCGTCAAAAATCAGTAGATTTTTACTACATTTTAGTAAATTATTATACATTTTGGTAACTTAGTATATAACATACAGTGTTCTTAATAATGAAAGTTAATCTCAAGGCTGCATTGAACCTTGAGTTGTAATATTAGATAACAGCTGTACGTTAATGGTTTAGCGATAAGCATGAATAAAGATAAGCCTTAAAGATAAGCGTTTGGTGGGCCAAGTTTGGCGAGCAAACTAATTTCATGCATGAATAAAATGTAGTGTTGGCAATGTATTGCCGACATATGTTGTATGTGTACAATATTGAACGTTATGAAACATGAAAAATACATCATTTGACAATGTTTAATAATATATGATCGGAAGCTCATCACATGATGGCCCGATAAATTTTAAACCTACGCAAGTCATAGATGGTTACCGTGAAATAGTTGAGGCCAGTAAACCTGTACAGAGTATTGCTTACATGAACAAAATTGTCACAAATTATACATGTTTAAACGTAAATCTAGCATGGCGTCATATATTGAACGAGTCATGCTATACCTGAAGTTTCAGGAACTTACAATATGTTGTTGTGTGAGAACAAGCTATAGATAGCTGACTGATTGCAAGCACATATGTGATGACATGTATGTCATAATTTAAGCAGAAATAATAATTGTGCAATGCAATCACAAAATACAAAATACAATACAAAATACAATATAAAAATACAATATAAAATAAATCTAGGCGTGGCATGGTTACATACAGTAGACGCAAAAAACAATATGTTTTACATAAATACAAGTTATGTAATAAATATAATAAACACCAATTTAGTTAATTACAAATATGTATACATATATTGAACAATCGTGAAAAATAAATTCAGACAAAAAACAAAATTTTTACATAATAGTAAGTAAGACATGAGGCATAAATCAAATGTTGCATATACGAAAATACAAAATAATAATTAAGCCTTGCATATTAACTAAACTAACACTTTCTTGAGTAAAACAGTTGCTGAATCAAAAAAATATACAAATTAAAGCTTATGCTAAACAAAAGTGCTTATAACTAACAAGTCTTCTTGAACATTTGATTTATGTGTATTTAGAAATATATACAAAGGAAAATAAATCCCTTTTCTTTATTGTTCGTCCCTAGTAGGGACCAAACATAATTTATGGATTGGTCTGCGCAAAACACCAGTAGGCGTGCGAATGTCTACGACTCTAATTAAGTTATCTGGGCCGGGAAAAGTGGCGGTAATTACACCAAATTTCCAAGCTAATGGAGGTAGATTATCCTCAATAAGTAAAACTAGGTCCCCAATAGAAACATTATCCTTAGCGAATTTCCATTTGTGACACTGTTGTAACTGGTGTAAATAGTCGCGAGACCATGCCTTCCAAATGACTTGGACAAACTTCTGGAGAAGTTGCCAACGTCCAAGACGAGAGATAGGAATATGAGATAGGTCTGGGTCGGGTAGCGCCGTTAATGGTGCGCAAATCAAAAAATGGCCAGGTGTAAGTGGCACCGGATCATTTACATCCGAAGAGATGGCAAATAAAGGGCGAGAGTTTAGACATGCCTCTATCTGAGACAAAACTGTCGTAAACTCCTCGAAGGTGAGTATAGACTTGCCTACCACGCGGCGCAGATGAAACCTCAAACTCTTTATGCCGCTTTCCCAAAGGCCACCAAAATGAGGTGACGAGGGCGGAATAAATGACCATGAGATACCCTGAGAGGACGTGAATGATTTGAGTGATGAGGTGGCATCCTTATTATGCCAAAGGTTGTAGAGATCATGTAAAATATTGCGGGCCTTCCTAAAGTTTGTGCCATTATCAGAGTATAACTGACTGGTTATGCCCCTGCGGGCCATAAAACGACGTAAGGCAGCTATAAATGCACTGGCAGTAAGGTCGGAAACCAATTCCAAGTGAATGGCCCTGGTTGCTAAGCAAATGAACAAAGACACGTATGCCTTAGAGAGAGTTCTGGATTTCTGCCCGCCATGACGAATCATGAAGGGACCACCATAATCAACCGCGCAGAATAGGAACGGCCGTGATGGAGTGACTCTAGGAGATGGTAAAATACCAAGCCTCTGAACCTGCTGTTTGGCACTAAACCTGAGACACTTGACACATTTACGAATGATGGAGCGAATGACTAACCTGGCATTAACAATCCACCAACGTTGACGAAGTGAGTGATGCACGAGTTGAGCACCAGCGTGAAGTAGACGAATGTGTTCGCGTTCAATGATGAGGCGAGTAATATGAGCCGATGGATGTAAGACAATAGGATGTTTAGTGTCGTAAGGTGATTGCGACTGCTGTAATCGCCCGCCTACGCGTGTCACTCCAGAATCATCAAGAAACGGGTCGAGAGAAGCCAACTTACTCCTAATAGAGACAGAAGACCCATTACGAAGACAATTAATTTCGGCTGCGAAGTGGATCGACTGAGATTGTTTTATTAAGAAATTAAGAGCATGATGAATTTCGACAGGGGTAAGATCGCCCGTAAATTTGTCAGCACTGGAGAATCTAATATTTTTGATGAATCGAAAACAGTAAGCGTATACGCGCGTCAGACGATGCAACGAGGAAAAGTCCTTAGAAAGGTCGATAGCCAGGGTAGACATTAGAGAAAGATTATGGGTTTGTTTCTCTTCCGCAGTGACTTCAGAAGACGACGGATTAGAAGGTAAAAAGGGTGGAAAAGGATTGGACTCGGAAGATTGAGACAAACAAGTGGGACCGTTCCACCAAAGCGAACAATCGCACAAAACGTCAGGGAGACACCCCCTAGAGATAATATCAGCAGGATTGTGTCTAGAATTGATGTGATGCCATGTATAGGCTTGCGTAAGACGCTGAATTTCAGCAACACGATTAGCGACTTAGGTTTTCCACCTCGTTGACTGGGCATGAATCCAGTAAAGAGACACCATAGAGTCAGAATATAAATGAACACTATTAATAAACGAAAAAGCGCAGGAACGACCTTAAATACGAGTCGCGATAACAACAAGCAAGCGCAGAGTTCGATGCGAGGTAATGACACCTGTCGTAAGGGAGCCACGCGAGATTTAGAACACAGGAGATGACAAGAGGCCGATGAATCTTGATAAATGACTCTGATATAAATACAGCACCCAAACCCCTTTTCAGAGGCATCCGAAAAACCATGTAATTCAACTGTACTTGCCTCAAACTTGCAACGAATAGAACGTGGGACCACAATTTTGCTAATCAGACATAATTTGTCGCACAATGAATGCCAATCCAAACGTGATTGGCCGGAGATCGGTTCATCCCAACCAAGCTTGCAAAGCTAGAGTTGCTGCATAAACTGTTTGTACAAGAAAACAACGGGACCGATCAGTCCAAGAGGATCGTATATGCCTGCAATAATCGAAAGAATTCTCCTCTTGGAGATGCTTGATTCAACGGGGATTGATTTAATGTCAAACAGAAATGAATCGGCAGTGTTATTCCAGAGAATGCCCAGGGTACGCACATTGTCCTGTTTGTTTAAGGGGAGTGATAAATTGTCATGACTTACGACCACTCTGGGTTCATTAGATGCCCATTTATGCAACGTGAGACCGTATTAACTCAATAACGCACCTAAATCAGATTTCAACTTGGTCAGATCAGAGATGGTGTCAACACCGGTAAGCAGATCGTCGACATAGAAATCATTCGTTATAGCTAACGCCGCATAAGGAAAGGAAGCTTGATGGTCCCTACCAATTTGAATAGGACAGCGTGTGGCCAAAAACGAAGCACTAGCCGTGCCGTAGGTTACCGTTCGCAATGCAAAGTGTTTAAATTGTTCGAGAGGAGAGTCACGCCACAGAATACGTTGATAGTGACAATCCCTTTCAGCTACGCGAATTTGTCGATACATCTTCTCGATGTCGGCGATGAGAACATATTTATGCATGCGGAAACGTAAAAGAATAGAAAAAAGGTCTTGTTGAACATTCGGGCCTACCAACAATATGTCATTGAGAGAAAGGCCATTGGTAGTTTTGGACGAACCATCAAAAACGACGCGCAGTTTTGTGGTCAAGCAAGACTGTTTAAACACGGCATGGTGAGCCAGATAATAAGTATTTGGCACTCCTGAATTGATAGCGCAATTATCGATAAGCGTCATGTGGCCAAGATCTTTATATTCATTAATAAAGTCTGCGTAATCGCGCGCGAGCTTAGCATCACGCCTGAATCGACGCTCTAAATTCAAAAATCTTGCTTCAGCATTGGTGTAAGATTCCCCCAACTGGAGATGATCGGACTTAAATGGCAGTGAAACCACGAACCTACCCTCATGGTTGCGATGAGTAGAACGCACGAAATGCTTCTCACAAGCTGACTCGTTATCAGGTGTGTTGTCAGGGATAGTTTCTGCTTCCCAAAATTTTTCGAGAGACTGTAAAATTTGACTGTCGTTGTTCCTAGCTAGGGACGAAACAGCAGGACCCTTGTAGCGGCAGTGGTTGGGCAGATTGCCAGCCAAAATGTAGCCTAGCTTTGTTTCCTGAATGATGGGAAAATGAGGGCCGCGTACGAATTTGTTGGCTAAAATTAAATCCAGGTAAAATTGCGCCCCTAAGAGTATGTCGATTTCGGATGATATATTGAAATTTGAGTCAGCAAGAAGAATGTTGTCCGGAACGTTGAATTGATTTATGTCAAACGATTGTGCCGGCAGATTGTGGGTTAATGCAGATAAGATAGCACATTTTGCCTCGAAGCTAAATCTCTGATAACGAGAAATAATGCGTATAGACGCGAGATTAGTGGAATGACACGCTGTATTATTTATACCCGTAATTGGTACGTTGGATTTAGTCAAATTAAGCCGTAATTTCCTTGCAAATGATTTGGTGCAAAAATTTATTTGTGAACCGGCGTCTAAAAGAACTCTTGCCTTTTGTCTGTTGCCATCCTGGTCAATGACAAATACAATTGCTGTTGATAAAAGAATATTGTTCGTGGATTGTAATTTAAGTGAGCAATAGTTACTACTACTGGCAGATATTGAGTTCGGCACATTGTTCGTGTGCAACAATGTGTGGTGTCGTTTTGAACAGATCTTACATACCTGCTTGTTCTTACAATTAGATACAAAATGATCTGATCTAAGACAATTGGTACAACATTTGTGATTTGATACAAATTGTCCCCGCTCAGCGGTGCTTAATGCACGAAATTTATCACATGCGTAAAGCGGATGATTAGATTTACAACACAAACATGAATAATTGCTTGACGCTGAGTGATAACTCTTAAATGTAGTACTGCCAGCAGCGTTTCTTGATTTATATTTATCAGATTTATTGTTGAGCCTTAAACTCGGCTTGTTGAGTTGCTGTCCGGCATCGATAGGCAGTGTATTTTCTAACAGCTGTCTACGTGCGTTTAAAAAATGAGTGAAATCTTGAAAGTTAGGAAGATTATCAGGGTCTATAGACTCCTTCCATATTTTAAAAGTAGTAGGGTCGAGTTTAGTTGATAATAATTGTATAGTAATAAATTCAAATGAATTCACTGACAGTTGCATTGCCGCCAGTGAATTAACGGAAGACGTTATCGTGTTTGTGAATTCTGCCAAACTTTGGACAGAGTCTTTAATTGTCGACTTGACTTGAAGTAAATTTTGAACGTAGTATTTTGCTAGTATGAACTTGTTGTCATACCTTGCGGACAGCAAACTCAACGCTATTGAGTAATTTTCCTTACAAATAGGTAGTGATTTAATTAAGTCTAACGGTTCATTTTTGTAAAGAAGAATGTAAATAATGTAGTTTCTGCACTGGCGTTAGATCGAATCTTGTATGCACCAAGTCCGTAAAAATTGAATAAAAATGCTGCCATTCCAAGATATTGCCTGTGAAGCAGGGCAGACTTAATGGTTTTAATTGCATGTGGGTCGATAATACGGGAGGTACAGTCTGAACATTAAATGTATCAATCAATTGCAAAATATTTGCTTCCGTCGAATATAGCATTTCTTCGACCTCAACTCGGTCTTCTTGAGCAGCGTTTATGTCTTTACAAGTAAGTTCGATTTCAGATTGTACCTCGTCGTACTTCGATGCCAAGCCTTTCAAACTTTCAAGTCTTACTGTTAAAAAGTGTTTTGTATTGGAATTTGTATCAAAGTTACTGACAGCTGATTGTATGCGCACTATTGCGGACTTTAAGCCGCCTCTCTTTCTGGCTAACACTTTGAGGCCTTCTTCAGCCATTGTACGCACCTTGATATGATGTTATTGAGGTGATACCTTGTAGGCGATGTCCTGAAGCGTCGACGCCGTGGAGAAGATGGCAAACACAGCTCGGAGAGATGACAGCCTTGTTTGACGTACTGAAGCTAGCAGGCTCATGCGATGATGTTGTCAGGAGTCTCAAAGGCGACGAGCGAAATGCTGATCAAATCACGCCACGGTCGTATCAGCGGATATGCTGATTCGCCCGTGATGGCCAGAAATAGGGGCAGAAAAATAATAATTGTGAATAATACATCCGGAAATCCAGGTCCGGAGCGACCAAAAAATGTTGAGTATCAGTCCGCGTGGACCAGAAAATGTTTTGTAGAAGAATGTTAAGTGTGAAGAGTTGATTCGCCAGGATGCAGAAATGATGAAGCGAGTGGACTGTAATTAATTTATTTATTTAATGTTCACAATTACACTAGAAATTGTTAGGTACCATTTTGAGTGATAGATTGGCTAATAAGCATATCTTGAATAGAATTCGTATTATTTAAATAGATTTAATGAAAGGGCCTAATGGGCCATATGTGAAGTTTTGGCCTATGGCCTACATTAATGGTCGTAAAGAATACGATAGGCGCGAATACGCGGCACTCGAATACTTGAGTTCAAGTATTTGAAATGTGACAGTAAGGCTGCGAGAGCGAGCCGAACGCTGCTGACGAGCGTCTGTGACGAACTGTGTGGAGCACCGACATGAATGACCAGATTACAGTAAAAATTAAAGCGCAGATTAGCCAACCTATAAAGTAAAAATTACCGCGCTACTGTACAACTTCTTTGTTGCCGATACCGTTGTACACATATATATAAAAAATATGCATACAATTAATGGCTTGTATAAGTTAATGTTTGATCTCCATTATGTAGTGCTCAAGTTTCCAAAGTTTTAATATTATGATGTCCGTAATTGAAACATCAGAGCAGGTTTAGTGTTTATGAGGGTATACCGTGGACAAAAATTTTCAACATTCCCTATTGAGCGTTGCTCAGAGTAAAGCTGCGAATCTACAGTGTACGTTTCACAGAACAAACACGCGGAAAAGAAGGAGTGCTCCGAAGTCACTCATGGACCCTCAGAATCTTGCAGAGGGTTCATTCCCTAAAGACGAAAAGTCTGTCTATGAACCGTTCCTCTTTAAACACGTGCAGTTACACTGCCCAGCGATCCACAGGAAGCAAATCGCTATCCACACTGGACATTTTTTCGGCTTGCACGCGTTATGTTGGTGTGGGTTTCAGCACTTTCCATGTAAAAAGCGTGCAAATGTAAGAAAATAAACATGAGTGAGGCCAGAAATAACGCGAATTGTGTGTGTGTCTTCCCTGCCTTTTTATTGCAGTAATCATAATAATAAAATGGAAACGTAAACATTACATAATTGAGATATGCTTGACTGCCACAAACGATATATTTTCTCTCATACATGATTTACATTAAAATGAAAAAATTATAATTTTATTGCCTGGCAACAAAATTATTTTATTTTTAACAATTACCATTGTTTGAAAAAGTTTAAATGAATTTTCAAATACTTTACTGTTGTTAAAACGTAAAAGGTTGCAGGTAAACTACCGCTTTCCCTTAACCGATCTTCACCAAAGACAATAGATCTTGAGAACTCTATAATTCAGGGCTGTGTGCGAAACATTATTTGATTCTGTTTGAATTTGCGGCTGTTATCGTTTGCCATAGAAAAAAATCTACAGACACACAGATAGACACACAGACACTTTTCGAAAAACGACTTTTTTTTTCATGTTTTGAGTGTAGTACAATCAGAATCTGCAATAATCTGGAACACGATTTTTTTGCCATCACCATACTTCCATTTCCTTAAGGAACATGGAGTAAAAAGAATGTTACTTGTTACTGTTATTGTCATTAAATTTGACAAATTTTTAAACGATTTTCTCATTTCGAACTTGCTTGGGGAAGTCATGTTACCCCATGTGTAAAAGCGAAATTGGTAATGGTCTGTCTAACAGAAATGTAGACTTGAATTAGGCTTAAAATATGATAAATACATTTTTAAGTTTGTTACATAGACTTTTAGACTGCTATTGCGTCTCAAAAAATTCGCTGCCAAAAGATCTGATGGCACAGCTTGTGCAATGATCCCCATGCTGGCACTCATGCGTTTTTATTCCAAACAGTAGGGCATAAAAGACCAGTAATTCAGAAATTAATATAATCCATAATTTGAGTTTATGTTTAACTGTGATTTATATTCCAAACCCATTACAACTCAAGATATGCAAGTTCAAATGTGTTTGAGGAAATGTACTGTCACAGGATAAATGGCGCCAATCGTACAACTCTTCGTGTTTTTGGTGACCCTTAGAAGGGCCGTGTGACAAAAACGCTGTGGTGTACTGCAGCTGTGGTGTTCCGCCCTAGCCGCGCTGACATGTTCGGCGGCTGCGCCCGCTGTTCGTGGTGTACTGCAGTCCTCCTCTTCTTTTAGCATCAGTTTCTAAAGACCGCTGCCGGCCCAGCGACGTCCATCGCTGGTTCGTCACAGGGCGAAGAGTGCAAAGAATGTCCTTTCTTATCTTCTTCCTGTTCCTTCTGGCTGGCTTCGATGTCGTCCGATAGAGGAGTGACGATGGAGTGCGTCCGATGGTGTGGCGACGATGGAGTGCGCCAAAAAATTATAATGGTGTTCTTTTTATGCCCTGACAGGATGAGGCAATCAGCATGCTGCTGATCCCTGATTGGCTCGCTGTAAACTCGTCAGGTTTCATGTGCCACGAGGTGTTCATGGTGACATCTCGGCTGGTACCAAGGAGCAGATGTTTGTCTAGCTGCCGTCACATTTCGTTAAATACAGCTTATTAATGATAAGTTCAGAATAATCATAGAGCAGCAAACATTACTGTAAGTACAGTGGAAACATTAATACAAACTGACGGGGACCAGTTTTTTCATTTTAACCGAATTTTATATTAAATGAAGAAAACGTGAAACAAAATGAGATAATTGAACAAATACCGTACGCCATGACAAATTATATAGTTAATTAAACACCTTTTTACAAACTCTACACAGAATTTTTTTTACGACTGTGGATACTTTATGTTGTGACAAAGTGCGTGCATCGATTAACACCTTATTACACACATCACATGTGTATGGCTTCTTACCACTGTGAATTAATTTGTGTTTTGAGAAATTGCTTGCCTGGGTAAACGCCTTATTACATATACTGCACTGATAATCTTTTTTACCACTGTGGATTAATTTATGTTGTGACAAAGTGCGTGCTTGGGTAAACACCTTATTACACACATCACATGTGTATGGCTTCTTACCACTGTGAATTAATTTGTGTTTTGAGAAATTGCTTGCCTGAGTAAACGCCTTATTACACACATCACATGTGTATGGCTTCTTACCACTGAGGATTAATTTGTGTTGTGACAAACTGCTTGACTGGGTAAACGCCTTATTACATATACTGCACTGATAGTCTTTTTTACCACTGTGGATTAATTTATTTGTGACAAAGTGCGTGCTTGGGTAAACACCTTATTACATAGTCTGCAATGATAGTCTTTTCTATCACTGTGGATTACTTTATGTTGTGACGGAGTGCATGCTTGGGTAAACACCTTATTACACACATCACATCTGTATGGCTTCTTACCATTGTGAATTAATTTGTGTTGTGAGAAAGTGCTTGCCTGGGTAAACGCCTTATTACACACATTACATGTGTATGCCTTCCTATCACTGTGGATTAATGTATGCTGTGAGAAATTGCCTCGATGACTAAACACCTTATTACATACACTGCATTGATACTGCTTTTTACTACCATGGATTAGCATATGTTGCGACAAAAGTAATCGGCAGGTGAATGTCTCATTACATAAATTACCCTGGTATGACAAAAAATGACTGTCTGCTAACTTACTGGACACATCAGTACTATCAATTAATTTGTTTTGATTAATTATTTACCTTAAATTATCCGCCGTGTGATTTCTTGTGCTTCGTCTATGACGCGTTTCAGAGCTTATGCTCCATCATCAGATATTAAAAAGGTAAAACTATCACTCTTGCGAGATCGTTAAGAAGTTAAAATGTCAAAATTTGCATGTGAACCGTACGCGGATATGGGTGCGCACCCGTTCAAGTTCATTCTGCCACTGAGCGGTTGCTACCTTATCGTAGCCCTATCGAGCAGACTCAAGACGGTATCGTACAATCGGTTGGATACAAAGTTCAGGTGGTCATTTAACACGATATCGCGACTCCTTGGGTTTGCATATGCACTGTAAATTTCAAATTCCTCCAAGGCATTCATGAAACGGCCCTTCTTACACACATGTAACGGTATTAAATTGGAACTAAAATCTGTGTAATTATGATTGTGTGAAATCAGGTGTCGGGCGTAATTTGATTTGATGTTGTCAATGTTTTTTATTTTCTTAGGTAAATGTTCTCGAAATCGTTTAAGGAAACCTCTCCCAGTCTGTCCAATGTAGAAGCACTCGCAATCATTGCATGTTAACTTATATATGCCAGTTTTTTCTTCTGGAGGCGTGTGTTTTTTCGGTTTGAGAATATCCAGTAACTTATTATTAGTCCTGAATGAAGTAGTGAAACTATTATTATTCAATATAGAAGACAAAACCTTAGGCATAAAGCTAGTGTCATTAGTAGATATAAAAATTTTTTGCGTGTTGTTGTTTATTCGGGGTTTAAGCATTCTTTTTTCATGTTTTCTCAACAGTTTGTCAATGGTTAAACTATTGTAACCATTGGCAACCGCGATATATTTTTTGACATTTAGCTCATCACGAAAGTCATTATCATCCAAAGGAATTGTCAATAATCTATGAATGAAACTATTGTACGCTGCCATTTATGTGAAAGAGGATGATGAGAGTCTGCATGTATTGTGGTGTCAGTGGTAGTCGGTTTCCTATAAATGTTGAACTTTAGTTTATTCATCTGTCGAGTGATGGTTAAATCTAGAAAGTTTATCTTGTTATCAACCTCTGTTTCAAGAGTAAACTGGATGTTTCTATTTATTTTATTTAAACAGTTTTTAAATAATTCGATTTGTCTTATAGTACCATCAAAAATTAAAAACGTATCGTCTACATACCGTGCATAAAATATTATTTTATTTGCATATATATTATTGTTCAACAAGTGAGTATTCTCATAATAATTCAAATAAATATCGGCCAGTAGGCCGGAGAGGGGTGAGCCCATAGCTAGGCCATCATCTTGAATGTAAAAAAGCCATAAAAGTGAAATAGTTTTGTTTCAAAACAACCTCGAGTAAATTAATTAACTCATTTATCGTCTGTGTGTTCATGCAACTATTGTCAGATAAATTGTTTCTCAAAATCTGTAATGTATCTATGACTGGAATGTTCGTGTATAAATTAGTTATGTCGAACGACGCCAATTTGTGGTTAGGTTGTAGTTCAACAGATTTAATATCATTAATAAAATTATTGTTGTTCTTAATACTATGATTATTACATAATTGTAAATTATCTTTTATCAAACGAACTAGTGCTTTTGCAGTTTTGAAGCCAGGAGCCGTGGTAAAGTTCACGAGCGGTCTGATAGGTACGTTATGTTTATGAATTTTAGGCAGTCCTGTGAATATCGGGGCTTTAGCATTGATGGGCTTTAAGTAACGTCGTGTACTTTCATTGAATAAATTGATACATTTATTAATACAATTGTTAAGTTCCCTGACGTACAATTCAGTGGGGTCAGAGTTTAATATTTTAATGTTGTTGTTAGAAATAAAATCATGAACTTTATCACTGTATGAATCAGTGTCCATGATGACTAGCGTATTTCCTTTATCTGCCTTGACGATAAGGGCATTGTTTGCAACTATTGTCAGATAAATTGTTTCTCAAAATCTGTAATGTATCTATGACTGGGATGTTCGTGTATAAATTAGTTATGTCGAACGACGCCAATTTGTGGTTAGGTTGTAGTTCAACAGATTTAATATCATTAATAAAATTATTGTTGTTCTTAATACTATGATTATTACGTAATTGTAAATTATCTTTTATCAAACGAACTAGTGCTTTTGCAGTTTTGAAGCCAGGAGCAGTGGTAAAGTTCACGAGCGGTCTGATAGGTATGTTATGTTTATGAATTTTAGGTAGTCCTGTGAATATCGGGGCTTTAGCGTTGATGGGCTTTAAGTAACGTCGTGTGCTTTCATTGAATAAATTGATACATTTATTAATACAATTGTTAAGTTCCCTGACGTACAATTTAGTGGGGTCAGAGTTTAATATTTTAATGTTGTTGTTAGAAATAAAATCATGAACTTTATCACTGTATGAATCAGTGTCCATGATGACTAGCGTATTTCCTTTATCTGCCTTAACGATAAGGGCATTGTTAATTTGTTTTGAGAGGCATTTCTATGCCCATGACTAGAAAATTTATCACGTACATTATTTTTATCATTATCACTTTTCTTGGTCACTGTATGTTGTAGTAATGTATCAGGAACCATATGAGTCGTCCCATCTGAAGGTCTTCCATGCATTTCTTCTGCAATTAAGTGCTTATTTGTCACAGAATTCACATTCCAAGTTGAGCCCTAAAACCTGTAATAGTTCTTATTAAACTGAGGTAACACTTGAGAATATAATAATAAAGAACGATCTGGAAGGCTTTCCAGAGAAATTGTATAATATAGAGTACAAATTAGATTATTATGAGCAAGAAAGGAAAAAGAAATAACATATTAATCTAAGGTTCGCATCAATACTAAGAAACAGGAAATACTAACACACTGTTAAAAAAAGCAAACTTTTTACGGAATCATCCGTGGGCAACTGAGTACAAAGAATACATAAAATATGTGTAGACCTAATTGAATAAATACTTGGAAAGGAAGGATTACATTAAGCCGTGTCCACACCGGCCGCGCCGCACTGCCCTGCGCCTAACAAATAGGCACGGCCTGTTTGGACAGCAAACCGCGCCATACTGTACAATTTCGAGCCCCAATGAACATGATCCAGACAGTATCGGTATATCAAAGGCAACTGTTCGTTCGTGCGCATTCTGTATGGCCCATGTTTCTCGTTTAGTGAATCTGAGCGGTACTGGCTGATTTTAGTTAACTGTGATGATAATATATTCATCTTGATTTAAGTTGAAAATGAGTTTCGAGTGGAACCATTAAGAGATCGAAAAAGTGATTGTTCTGTACTGAGAGAAACCAGAATTGCGGGATCCAAATGACAATAATTATCACATAAAAAATAAAAAAACATGTTCATATAAATCATAAAGCCAGATTTTAAGTCTTCTGATGACTTACGACAAAAATTTTCAATCTGTTCTTTATTGCCAATAAGCGATTCACTGAAAAATTTATTTTCACCATATAATTTCCGGCTTATTAGTACTTGTCACCCAATGTGACCCAACGTTCTCTAGAAATTTTTCTTCGTTTTTCTTTCAAGAGATGATAAATAACTATGAAAATAGCACTTGCAAATTTTTAGTTTTGCGTTCCATATTCAACCGTGCATGCACTCACAGTGGAACCTGCTGCTCTTCCACAAACACCTAGCTCCGTTCTGCACTATTCTGCGCAGTTTTGAGCGATTCTGCGCCGAGCTGAGCTAAGCATTGTTGCGCGATGTAAAGCTGCACGGTCAGTGTGAAAAATTTCCCCCTGCCAATATTAAATAGGTGTTTACGAAACACAGTTACAAATCTAGCCCTTACAAGGTAGAAATTTTGAAAGAAAAAGTAAAAAACAGGAGCCAGAAAACGAAATAAAAAGAAACATAGAAGCTCAAGGAAGCCAAAGTATGAAATCAACAAGAATAAAACCTAAAGCCAAAAAGAGAGAATTCATATCTCTAACGAAACTCCTGTCAGTACTAAGCGGAAGCTTTTTGTGGCGGACTCTGAGAAAGACGAAGATAATGACTCAGAGTGCTTTTATTGTATGGTACTATATTAAAAATGAAAGTCACACC
The DNA here is from genome assembly GCA_034769895.1 of Magicicada septendecula. Taxonomy (NCBI): domain Eukaryota; kingdom Metazoa; phylum Arthropoda; class Insecta; order Hemiptera; family Cicadidae; genus Magicicada; species Magicicada septendecula. The sequence goes on from CM068371.1 coordinate 22,628,106, forward strand.
ATGTATGGAAAAATGCCTGGATGGCTGAAGCAGCACACGAAGAGTGCTGGCTGCGACGAAGATGATTTTTGTGTGTTAACAATGTCGTCAATAATCTGGTTTTTGTAATTCCTTGTGAAAAATAATAATAATAATAATATTTATTACCAATTTTCCTTTACATATAATAAAAATTATACAATAAAGGACCTATAGGGGGCATAAATGCCCGTACATAGGTTGGTCCTTAGAATTAATATTTATATACTTAATACTAATTGTGAGTTTTACCTCACCGATCATAGTAATATATTAAAAACAAATTATTTTTCAATTTTAACAAAATTTTAGTTTGTACTATAATACAATTCAATAAATAAATGAAAAAAGAGAAAAAAAGGTCCATATCATAATAGACTGTTATTTTGATTATTCAATAACAATGTTCCTAATTTTTTCTTTGATTTTTTTTAAGCACTTTTATATTTACACTTAGATTTTTCAGTTCATTAGGTAATTCATTAAAATATTTTATGGCATAATACACATAGCTTCTTTGTCCAATACTTAATAGGTGTCGCGGGAATATAATACTTTTATACCGTGTGTTGATTCGATTTTGTAAAAACTCACTTTTTAGATCATTGTATTGATAAACTATAGAATTCACTACAAACACCTGTTTAATATTTAATGGTTTATTCGAATCCTGTTCATTGACTCCTATAATTTTAAGAATACACTTTTGCAGCCGATCCAATGCGTCTAGAGATGATTTATATAGACCCCCCCCCAGCCTATGATAGCATACCCTGCCACACTATGGAATAGTCCATAGTATATTTGTAGTAGTTGCTTTTTTGATAAACTTTGTTTAAGTCTGTAAAAAACGTAGACTAAGTATTTGGTTTTTTTACAATGTTAGCCACATGTACATCCCACTTCATGTTAAAGTCATATGCTATTCCTAGATATTTACTAGTTTTAACTCTTTTCAATTTTTGACCATTTATCTTGATTTCTAAGTCATGTGGAACAGAGTCTCTATAATTTCCAAAGGTGATAAAGACAGACTTGCTTATGTTGAGTACTAGATTATTGTGATAGAGCCAAGAGTATATAATATCTAATTTAGTTGACATATCTGTTGCAAATTCAGGCCATGTCTTTGCTTTCATTGGTACTGCTGTATCATCAGCATATGCTATTAATACATCTTGTAACACTAGTAAGACATTGATATATAAAATAAACAATAAAGGTCCTAATATAGATCCCTGGGGCACTCCAACATTTGTTTTAATAGGCTGACTTCTAGTCCCATTCACCTTTACAACTTGTGTCCTGTCATGTAAATAACTGGCTATCAGGGATAAGCTACACCTCTTATTCCCATATTCTGTAATTTGGATATAAGTATGCCATGATCGACAGTGTCAAAAGCTTTGGAGTAGTCCAAAAAAGTTACAACAGTTGGTATGCTAATACTTAGATTTTCATAAATAAATTTGCTAAGTAGGGCTATAGCATCATCTGTACCTTTCTTCTTGAGAAAGCCAAATTGTTTAGCACTTAACAGGTTATGTTTCTTTACAAATTTAAATAATCTGGTAAAAATAATTTTTTCAAAAATCTTAGCTAAATTTGATATCAGTGCCATCGGTCGATAATTGTTAACCAAACTTTTTACACCTTCCTGGCACGGTCTTCTTGATAAGCCATCTGCATTACCATGCAGGCGCCCCCGCCAATGTTGTACCTTGAAGTTGTACTCTTGAAGACGTTCAAGCCACCTTGCCAACTGTCCTTCCGGATTTTTAAATCTCAAGAGCCATCCAAGCGCGGTATGGTCGGTACGTAGTGAAAACTCTATCCCATAGAGGTATTTATGGAAGTGCTCCAACGCTCGGACGATTGCCAGCAACTCTCTCCTTGTGACGCAATAATTTCTCTCCGGTTTAGAAAGTGTCTTGCTGTAATACGCTATTACTCGTTCTTCAACATTTTGCACTTGAAACTAAACTGCTCCTAGACCAGTATTGCTTGCGTCTGTGTCGACGATGTACTTCCCTTCGGAAGCTGGAAAAGCGAGAATTGGCTGCGAACATAATGCAATCTTCAAAGTCCTAAATGCTTGATCACACTCCCTCGACCACTGGAAGTTTCATTTATTTTCCGTTAGCTCATGTAGTGGTTTAGCAATAGTAGCGAAGCCTTTCACAAAACGTCTGTAATATGAGCATAACACCAGGAAACTCCGAACTTCGTGTTTACTCTTCGGCACTGGCCAGTATTTTGCGGTGTCTACTTTATTAGGATCCATGCTAACACCCACTGCTGAAACCAGATGGCCCCGATACTGTACTTCCTTCTGGAATAGAGAACACTTCTTCGGGCTCAGCTTCAGTTGTGCTCTAGTTAGAACTTCAAGGTTTTCCAAATGGTCTTCGAAAGTCTTCCCGATCACTATGGCATCGTCTAAATAAACAAAGCAAGTTTTCCACGTCAGGCCTTGGATTACCAGGTCCATCAATCTCTCAAATGTTGCCGGTGCATTACAGAGTCCAAATGGCATGATGTTAAATTGGAATAAGCCACTTGGGGTCGAGAAAGCGGTCTTTTCCTTGTCTTCTTGATGAAGACCCACTTGCCAATATCCACTCTTCAGGTCCAATGTGGAAAACCACTGTGCTCCGGACAACGTGTCGTGTGTATTGTCAAAGCGAGGTAATTGGTAGCAGTCTTTCTTTGTAACGTCATTTAACCTCCGGTAGTCTACGGAGAAACGGAATCCACCATCCTTCTTCGCTACCAGCACTACAGGAGAAGACCAAGCACTTGACGAAGGTTCGATTACTCCCTCTGTTAACATGTCCTGTACTAACCGAGACATTTCCTCTTGTTTAGATAATGGACGCCTTCGAGGAGGTTGGCGTATCGGTGTTGTGTCACCGGTAATGATGCGATGTTGCACAAGAGAGGTTCTTCCCAGTGACTGTCCCCGAACTGCAAAACAATCTTTGAATTCGTGTAAAAACTGACTGAGTTCTTTTACTTCACCACTTGAGAGGTCGTTAGAAGATCTGTTCAATAATATTCTTGCAGTTCCTCTGGTAATTTGGTAGTATCCGAAGAAGTGGATCTTCGTTGCGTTATTCCGGCTACCCAGGCCACAGGAGTCAATTTGCCTAAGAGCGTATTGCTTTGTAAAGTAATAGCTTGATCCAAAATATTCACCACTCTAATAGGTACATTTCCGGTTTCGTCAGGTTTTACTAAACTTCTGGCAATTAGTATGCCCGGTGTGCTGACTACCTGGGGTTCGAATATAAAGCACTGGTTGCCCCTAGTATCTACCGCAGTTCTGACCATGATGATCTTTTCGTAGTTTGGCGGAACAGTTACGGCCACTTGGTTTATGACGTCCATCGATTTTTCTGCTGTCGTCATTGAAGCGCCAGAAGATTTTCGATTCGACGAGTTTTGCGATGAAGACATTTACTGCCGGTGTCCGAGATAACGAACTACAGCAAGTGATACGAATGGCAAGACACCAGAACAGTGCGGACGCCCTGGTACATGCTTTGCAATTTGAGGCCGCCAAATCAGCGTCTGTTTGGACAAGTCATAAAGTGCGCACGCTAAAAGATCGCAATGGCACAGACGATGAGGAAGAAGAACAAGGAACAGAGATTCGGCGGTCGGCGCAACAGAATAACGTAAGAAAGGATGGAAGACCGAAGTGTTATAGATGTGGGAAACCTGGACATCTACAACGAGATTGTCGGGTTAGAATTCAGCAACAGGAAAACGAGTAGTAGTCGGTACAACGGGGCGTGTGCTGACTAAGTGGAGGAACAAAGCCCCTAGACAATACACAATTTCTACACTTCAGAAAAGCAGCGGGAGCTTGGTGGTTACCGGATTCGTTCAAGAAAGGCCAACCTCGATTACAGTTGACACAGGTGCAACAGTTTCCATTGTGCGGCCCGACGTGGTGAAAGATCTCAAGCCAATCTGGTGCTCTTGCAGCTTGCGAACAGCTACTGGACAGCCTATAAAAGTGTTTGAAAAAGTGGAGATACACTTACGCCTCGGTCGACTTGAGTTTAATCATCAAGTAATAAGTGTTCCGCTAAACTCCGAAAAGATCATCATGGTTAGAACCGAGGTAGACACTAGGGGCAACCGGTGCTCTATATTTGAATCCCAGGTAGTCAGCACACCGGGCATACTAATTGCCAGAAGTTTAGTAAAACCTGACGAAACCGGAAATGTACCTATTAGAGTGGTGAATATTTTGGATCAAGCTATTACTTTACAAAGCAATACGCTCTTAGGCAAATTGACTCCTGTGGCATGGGTAGCCGGAATGATGCAACGAAGATCCAGTTCTTCGGATACTTCCAAATTACCAGAGGAACTCCAAGAATTATTGAACAGATCTTCTAACGACCTCTCAAGTGGTGAGGTAAAAGAACTCGGGCAGTTTTTACATGAATTCAGATTCTTTTGCAGTACGGGGCCAGTCACTGGGAAGAACCTCTCTTGTACAACATCGCATCAATACCGGTGACACAACACCGATACGCCAACCTTCTCGAGGGCCTCCATTATCTAAGCAAGAGGAAATGTCTCGGTTAGTACAGGACATGTTGACAGAGGGAGTAAGCGAGACTTCGTCAAGTGCTTGGTCTTCTCCGGTAGTGCTGGTAGCGAACAAGGATGGTGGATTGCGTTTCTACGTATACTACTGGAGGTTAAATGACATTACAAAGAAATATTGCTATGCATTACCTTGCGTTGACGATACACTCAACACGTCCGAAGCACAGTGGTTTTCCACATTGGACGTGAAGAGTGGATATTGGCAAGTGGGTATTCATCAAGAAGACAAGGAAAAGACCGCTTTCTCGACCCCAAGTGGCTTATTCCAATTTAACGTCATGGGATTTGGACTCTGTAATTCACTGGCAACATTCGAAAGGTTGATGGATCTGGTACTCCGAGACCTGACATGGAAAACTTGCCTTGTTTATTTAGACGATGTCATAGTCATCGGGAAGACTTTCAAAGACCATTTGGAAAACCTAAAGGAGGTTCTAACTAGAATTCATGGTGCCCAACTTAAGCTGAGCCCGAAGAACTGTTCTCTATTCCAGAAGGGAAGTACATCGTAGACACAGACGCAAGCAATACTGGTCTAGGAGCAGTGGCGTAAATAACGCCAATGCAACCGATGCGACGTATTGGGGCGCAGAGCCTGTGGGGGGCGCAGTGCATAAACGGATATACTGGAAAACATTTCAACCAAATAAAAAAAAAATTTTGTTTAAAGAATTATTTATTTATTTATTTATGGTGAGCGTGTTAATCAGGGTTGATTTTGTCACGCTTTGACTTCAAAAGAATTATTTAAATAATGATAATATAAGCAGATACTGTAGATACCAATACGTGCAACTCTTGACATTTTACATACAATCCGGTGGCAACCTATGAAGCAGAGCCATGTAGCGTTGTGCCAACTCAAGACACGGGAGGCGCTAGTGTAAGTTGGACGTATTAATATCTATAGTATTTGCAGTTAGTAATAAACTCAAGACACGGGAGGCGCTAGTGTAACGTGTTGCCACATTTTACCCGAAGTTGGACGTATTTATATCAATAGTATTTGATATAAGGCATTAATTATCATAAATATTTAGCTCGGCCGGGACCTACTGAACTACGAGCAACGAGCCTGAGTTATCGTCGGGTTGGTTATTGTTAGGGTAAACGAGTAACGAGTGAAAGTGGGGGACCAAGTGAATCACTCAAAGATTCCAAGAATCGCTCCCACCTGCTACTGTCTACGCCTGTTTACTGTTTACTGTCAAAAGTGGAAATCACTCAGTCCTTGTTATACAAATAACACGATTGTGTGGTTCGGTAGTGCTGTATGTTTTTAATAATTTTTGGTTACGGTTACTTGTGTTCAGTTTAAATAATATTTTTTTTTCTTTAAATTAATTAATAGTAATTTGTTATTACATTTACCATGGACGGAAACAAACGACCGAGTGGAGCTGAATTTCGGAAAAGGAGAAAACACGAAGAAGAAAAAATAAAGACTACCAAAAATTGACACTTTTTTTTGTTAAAAAATGTGATTTTCGGGAGGTTCTGCGAGTCAGTCCGATGGAGTTAGTGAGAGAGAGTGTGAAGGCGATAAAAGTTTAGAAGAAAACGACACTTTAAATTTCCTGGGAGATGATTCAAAATCAGAAGTCGACCAAAATGTGAGTACAGACTTAAATACTAATTTTAACGACCCTTCAACATCATCAACCGTTGTAAATAGTAGCCTATAGTACAAGAAAATGTAGAAAATATCGATAACAGCAATGATGATGTAACAGGAAAATTTAATACAGATATCGCCCTTTTCTCAGAAGATGAGGTAAAAAAAGATGAGTTTAAATCTCTAATTTTAAACTCTGAACCATGCAGACCTCAAGGGCCTTTTCACAAAGATCCCAAAACAAATAGGTCTTTTTCAAAAGATTATTATTTTTGCGAAACAAAGACTGGACAGAAAATTGAGCGTTTTTGGCTTTGTTACTCTCCGGTATTAAATGGGGTGTATTGCGAACCCTGTTGGCTGTTCGCTAACAGACTTGATATAAACTTTAACAAAGCATGGTCCACGGGAAAAATCAATGATTGGGGAAATCTCTCATAAAAAATAAAAGACCACGAATCGAGTAAATGCCATACTAATGCGTGTAAGTCTTATGGAATCAGAAAAAGTAACAGAGACATTAAAGTACTTTTTTATGAAAAAGAAGAAAAAATGCTTGAAGTAATAAAGAGAATCCTTGATGTTATCATAACAATGTCAACTTGCAACTTAGCTTTCAGGGGTCATCGCTCTGAATGCTCTGAAAGCATCAAAAGTATATCCAGTGAGTCAGGGAATTTTCTGAATATTATTGATCTCCTCTCTCGATATGATCCTATTTTAAAGAGCCATCTGGAAAACGAAGGTAGCAGAATAAAATATCTAAGCCCTACAATTCAAAACGAATTGATCCATTTAGCATCTCATCAGAGTTTGAGTGAAATATTGTCTGAGGTCCAACAATCATCCTTTTTTTCACTCATTTTGGATACCACACAAGACATTTCAAAAATTGATCAACTATCAATAATCTTGAGGTACGTTTCTTACAAACCGGATATTAATCAACTTAAAATAATTGAATCATTTTTAGGATTTGTGCAAGTTTCAAAACAGTCGGCTGAAGGCCTAGAGGAGCATGTAGTTAAATTTTTGGAAGAAAAGAAAATATCTTTGGATAAGTGCCGAGGCCAGGGTTACGATGGGGCGTCTGTCATGAGTGGAATTTACACAGGGTTGCAGGCTAGAATAAAATCGAAGTCACCTACCGCTGAATATGTGCATTGTGCTAATCACAATTTAAATTTAGTTTTAAATGACAGTGTGAAATCTATTTTAGAGATTTCAGTGTTCTATGATATAATGAACAGTATATATGTGTTTTTCAGTCAAAGCCTACCAAGATGGCAATCTTTAGCAGAATCAACCGATACAAGCATATAACTTGACCTTAAAAAAACTCTGTCCTACAAGGTGGTCTTCGAGATACGACGCTTTACTAGCAATCAATGTTAATTTCGTCCCAGTGATGAAGTGCTTAACTAAAATAATTTTGGCTTCAAACGTGACCAGTGAAGTAGTAGAAGCAACTGGTCTTAGGAAAAAAATGGCTTCATTTGATTTTGTTTTGATGCTTGTTTTTCAAAGCAGAGTTTTAGAAAGGATTCAGATCACATCGAAATCCCTTCAGAGATCTGACATTAATCTGGACGATGCAAAAAATCTCCTTCAGAAGAGTATCAATACCGTAAGGGATCTGCGGGGACAATTCGACGATGTTGTGGATCAAGCCAGAAAATTAGCTGCTAAGTGGAACATCGATCCTTCAATGAACACCAAACGCAACAGAAGAGTTAAAACTTTTTTTGACGAACTTGCAAAGGACTATGAATTTAGTGACCCTTTATACAGCTTTAAAATAAAGGTATTTTTGAAAGCTATTGGTATTTTAATTTCACAATTAAATGATAGTTTTAAAAGTACGCTACGCCTAGTTGATACTTTCAGTTTTTTGAAACCACAAAATCTATTAGAGTTTTCAGACGAACAACTAATAGACTCAGCCTCTGGGTTTTGCAAAAAGTATGAATCCGATGTGACTGCTGCTTTGGTGAATGAAGTTATTTGCTTTAGAAATTTTGTCAAAGATGATATCAAAAGTAATAAAATAAGCAAACTCACCCAGTTGGCTGACTATCTATTGATTAAAAATAAGTTTATTGCGTCTAGTGTGCCAAACATTTGTACAGGCATTTATAATGTTTATAACCTTGCCAGTCACAGTCGCAAGTAGCGAAAGGTCGCTTTCAAAACTAAAAATCATAAAAAGCTATTTAAGGAACTCGATGTCTGGTACCAGACTATGTGATCTTAGTATAATTAGTATTGAACACGAGATATCTCGATGTTTAGATTTAGACAAGTCAGCTAGACAGTTTTTACAGTTAAAAAGCCGTCGGGGTTTCGTTAGGGAGTAGCCTTAAAATGTGAACCCGAGCAGTAGACATCATTTTAAATAGGTTAATTTATTATTTATTAATCAAAAATGTAAGGCATATAACAAACGTGTTTTGTAATATTATGTACATATCAATAAATATCATGTTTCAAACTTTATAAAAATGTAGCAACGAGTATATTTTTATCATCCTGTAACAAACGTGCAGTAAATATAAGTAATGTGATTCCTATTTCAGTTATTTTCTAATGGTGTATAAAAATATTATGTAAATTCTCTTTCAAACAAATGTTTGATATACAATTTAAAAATACTTCTTAAAAATGATTTCTCTGAATAATTATGCTCTGTTTAGTATGTTTAGGAGGGAGTTTGAAAAATTTTGCGAGGTAAAGTAGTACCTAGGGGGTAAGGATAAAGTTGGTTATTTTTTTGGAGGGGCGCACAGGAAAAACGCTTGCATTGGGGCGCAGTCATCCTTAGTTACGCCACTGTCTAGGAGCAGTTCTGTCTCAAGTGCAGAACGGTGAAGAACGAGTAATAGCGTATTACAGCAAGACGCTTTCTAAACCATACAGAAATTATTGTGTTACTAGGAGAGAGTTGTTGGCAATTGTCAGACCTTTGGAGCACTTCCATAAATACCTCTATGGGAGATTGTTTTCACTATCTACCGACCATGCCGCGCTTGGATGGCTCTTGTGATTTAAAAATCTGGAAGAACAGTTGGCAAGGTGACTCGAATGTCTGCAAGAGTACAAACTTCAAGGTACAAGATCGGCAGGGGCGCTTAGATCGTAATGCAAATGGCTTATCACGAAGTTCGTGCCCGGAAGACTGCCGACATTACCACAGAAATGAAGAACAAAAGTCAAGCAATCATGTTCAAGCCATCATTGTAGATTTCCTGGCAGACGGCTGGATGACACAAGACTGTCGACAAGAACAGACGACTGAAGAAGACATTGGACCGACCTTGACAGCAAAAGAGGACGGTCGCCGCCCGGATTGGCAAGATATCTGCCATGGTTCCGAAGTGCTGAAGGGCTACTGGGCACAATGGGAATCTCTCACCTTAGAAAACGGATTGCTGAAAGGGGCTTAGGAACGTGCAGATGGACGAGACGTGGTAATGCAGTTGATAGTTCCCCGAAGTAAAGTGCAGTTTGTTTTGTAGGAGATCCATGATGGAACAACTGGAGGCCATCTTGGCGTTAACAAAACCCTTGGAAAAATACGGAAGTGATTTTATTGGCTTCACCTTTGCCACGACGTAGAGGAATGGGTTCGGACGTGTGAAATATGTGCTGCAAGAAAGGGCCCACAAATCAGAAGCAAGGGAAAAATGAGACAGTATAACGTTGGACTACCTTTTGAGAGAATTGCCATAGACATTGCTAGACCATTCCCAGTTACTGACGATGGAAACCGGTACATCATGGTTGTAGGTGACTACTCTACTGACTACAGACTTTAAACAAACAATTAAGTAACAATTTGTATTGTTCACACTACCTCTTCGACAGTAACACTATTCACATCATCTACATCCACTTCCTTTTTTATCACTGTGTTGATGTATGGCGATGAAGCAGGTTAAAACAGAAACTGTGTATTAATAAACAGTATGAGGTTACCAGTTTTTTTTTAGTATTACAATAATTTGAAGTTATTCTAACAATGAATAACACAGTTACAAAACAATAAGTTGCGAGAATGTGTTACAATAAAGCTCAATATTGACTGCTTTGATGAGACGACAGACTGCAGATACTGAATGTACAAGCAAATCATTGATTACTGCTGTACATACTATTGTAACCTAACAAACTACTTGCAAACACCCAAGAAGAATTTTACATACCTTACTTCCCGTTTCCCGTAAACTTTCTTCCGTATTCACCTTTTAAAACCCCGTCAGAAGATTCCCAACACCCCTCAAGATCGCCCCCATATTTTATAGAGCAAATATGGAAACTATTACACTCTTCCCCAAAAAGAAATAATGCAGATAATTTAATGCCCGCGTTCTTTGATTGGTTTCTCACAAACTCCGATATCCCGCGAGAGGTGCTATAAGCAGGCCACGCCGCTAACACGTGGTCGATCCTACGCCGCAACCAAGCGCTTTTCTCATGAGTCACTCATGCTTGGCGAAGTCGTACCTGCCTCTGACTGTTACCGACTAAGCCATAGGGTGTTTATTAAGATATTTTTCTACAGGTTGATCGAAAGATGTTACATATTTTGCCCCGTTGCAATACCCCACCCCCCCGATGAGAGGTTTTGTGCCAAAGCATAAAAACTCTCATTGACAAAACCTAAGAGGACCAGCTAGGATATGGCGCCATGACCCCTCTTACTTTCTTACTAAAATCATGGGTTACTCACCCCCCTAATCCGGTGATTGTGGCCACTGTATCACCAGACTCTGTAACAATTCTTTAAAACCATTAATAAATGGACTTTCACAATTCCATATCCTTAACTGATTTGGTTTCCCCTTAGCCGTACTGGTTTGCCTTTTTCGAAGTACTGGTTTTTTATTCCAACTCCTAATACATAAATACATTGTTTAATATATATATATACCATTAATCTAACATGATACCTTTATTTATTCTACTACATGTTAACATCCATTTAAAAGTTATAATCCCAACTATAAAATTTGATTTACCCATTCCATTATGAATTCAATTAACAACATTTCCGTATTCCATTTCCATTAAAAATTTACATTTAATATCTCAATGTCCTTATTACAAGGCAGACTACTACTGTTACTTTTATACAATACAAAACCTGATTAATACAAAATACAAAGTTACTCCATACATCAGATACATAGATGACACATATATGAACTCAATTACTTCCAATACTAACCACATTATAATATTTTAATCATCATCTACTCACATATATATCATATTATTAATGTATGATACAACCATGTTGTATATCCCACAATTTCATCTCAAAATCAACATCATCATCATCACCTTACATTAACATCAACATTTCCACTTTGAATTTGCATAAAATTTCCAAACATAACCACTTTAATTTCAGCCTTCTACTGAATATCCCCATTATCTCATTATTATTTCCACCCTGCATTTCTATTCGACATTTTAATCATCTACCATTGATTATTAAATTCAAATCTCAACAAAAAATTTAAATTCACTACCAAAATTCATCTTTTACAACATTTTAAATTCCATCTCAAATTAATTTAATTACATTATTGAGAACCTTTTCAATTCATTTAATTCCATAATTTAAAACATCCAAATTAAGTTTTAATTAAATTACATAATTTCAGTAATATCAATTATTCTATTAAACAAAATACTGTTATTGTTATAAAATCAATGACCACTATAAATTGATTACATACATACATACAATGTACACATACAAAATGTATCGGCCGATACCCTATAATAACAACATAACCTTGTACAGAGCACATGTAAACATAATACAACTTTATATACAATCTGTTTCACATTACATGTCCTTGTTTACCACAATCATTACCTTATTTAGCCAAGTATTTACCATTACGTTCACATAATTAAATGTTCATCAACACTACATATCTAACCTCCATCATCAAAAATTAACCTTATGTTAACATAACACTTTTCATTTTTATTTAACCCCATTATATTGTCACTATTAATATAATTCCCATTTAAATTCGTTCTATCCATTCTCCTGTAATAATACGTCATAGGATTATTACATATTATTTTATCATACAACTTGTCAACATTCGGTACGGTAAATTCGCCCTTAGTATTTTTTGTCACAAGTAAATAGTTTATCACTTCAACATTGTAGCCATCATCTGCTATTAATACACCAATTTCATCCACAGGTAAGTATTTTTTCTCAACAAGATAATCATCATTTGCTACTGTACTCATTACTACAAAAGGTAAGTCTACACTGCTAATAATATAACCATCATTTCTCTCAATATTTGTTCTCCCTACTAACCCTTCATAACCTCTATTTAACTTGAACATCTCTATCACTCTCTCCCTCTCTTTATAATCACTTTCCCAACCCCATTTCACACTTTCATTCCATGCAGAGGGCAATACAACATTATTACAACACCATCTGGCTTTCCCAGGTACACTACAACAACTTAAGGGATTATCTGTAGACCAATTGTCTCCCAAATATACTTTGAAGGAACTTAGATCCTCCTTACACACATGTGGAGCCTTTACTCCACATTCAACACGGGGAAAATTTTCCCTCTGCCCCCGATATCCACTTAAACTCTCCTTGCACACTCTTTCAATCTCATTAACCACTAACAACTCTTCACTAACCTCAACTCTCATTTTATTCTCATCACTACTATTACTTAATGTATCATTCTTAGATACCCCGTTTTCATTTATATCACCATTATTCTTATTCAACATTATCTCACTATCATCATTATAATTATCACTTGTATTAACCTCACTTACCTTAATTGGAAGACACGAGTCGTGAGATGGAAGGACCCTGCGTGGTCGCTGGAGACTTCAACGCCAAAGCGGTGGAGTGGGGAATGCCTGCGACGTGCGCCAGGGGACGGTACGTGTTAGAGATGGCAGCAAGAGTCGGGCTCGCGGTGGCCAATGTGGGCGGTGTCTCAACTTTTAGAAGACCTGGTTACGCCGAGACAATCGCGGACATTACTTTGGTGTCCGACGCATTGGCGCACAGCGTCATGAACTGGGAGGTGCTGGAAGATTATACTGGTAGTGATCACCAGTATATCACTTTCACCCTGCGGAGAGTTCAGCATTCGCCCATAGCTGAACCCAGCCGAACACCTGGCTGGAACGTGTCCAAACTGGACGTGGAGTTGTTGCAGGATGTCATCGCGATCGGAAAGGAGGCGGTGATGAACAGCTTGGGTTCGACAGAGGAAGTCGTCGGTGCGACAATGTGCCTCATACGGAATGCCTCCGATGTGTCTATGCCCAGGAGAGCGAGACGCCGCGGGGGGAAGACAGTGACGTACTGGTGGACAGACGAGATTGCTGACCTCAGGAGACGTTGCTTGCGCTCGCGTCGCATTTCGACTAGAAACAGACGGAGAAACGCGATTGC